>OX155689.1:6224612-6904412 GCA_944547425.1 Eupithecia centaureata | reverse complement strand
TGTTAGTTTTGCATTTATTAAAGGACGTGTACAAAATACAGTTGTTTCAAAGCAGATAAAACCAACATATTAGATTTTTACCTAAGAGCTCGATATGACTTAGGATTTTTTTCTTAGAGGAGTGGATGTCAATGACTATGACATATTAATTTGACGGCTCCAAGTAAAAAGCTCCATTCAGTCTAAAAGTACTCTTTTTGAACATTATTTTTAAATAAAATCAGAGATAGAACTACGTCTAATCAAAATTTCAGCCCAACTCTTTCAGTAGTTTTTTTGTGAGTAACAAATGTCCATACATTATTAGAAACTATCGCTTTTATAATATTTTTAAACAAGATAGGATGGGACTGCGTGTCTGTCCGCATGATAGATGCGCTGAACCAAATGAATTCAGCGCTCAGATTTGAATTTCTTATAGATATAAAAAAGTACCAATAAATCCCATGTTGCCCGTATTGGAATAGAAAATGGAGCTAATGGGAATATCCCTTCGTATGGCCTTTTTCGGCCTTTGTCAGCATGTCAATCGAAACGTGACTTATAGAATTAAGGTATTAGTTTTGTTTGCTATTGATTGAAAAGGATTCTGGATTTGTTATTGATGGAACCAATAGGGGTTGGTGAAAATGGAGTATGTCTATCAAAGAATGATATTTATAACAAATAGTCGCGACCTAAATAACTTTCGTGGTTTTCCGATGATTCTGTTCAAACTATTTATTATTTTGTTACTATAAAATAAAAAATATAGTTGTTTTTATAAAAGTGCCTTTCCTTGTGCAACAGTTACAGTTAAATAAGTGTATTTCTGTTTCTGAAATAATTATGATATTTAATTTTGATACAAAGGTATTACTTATGAATACATTATATTTCGTTTTGAATTGAAATAAAAAATCTTTTATAAAAATAAACTAGAGTCACAAACATCGTTTGTATCATAAATAACACAAATTTACGATTCCCTAATGTTTATAAAGGAACGTAAACGCAGTTCCACTATAGTACGAATACAAATAAATCGTAAAATTCGTTTCTCATAACATTTTTATCACTTTTACATGTTTGGACTCTAATAGAGATGGAAAATATTTGCTGGCGAAAGTTGGAAAGAGATAAGAATAATGTCTCGAAAGTTTGGAGAGGCCATCAATGTGTTATTAGGGTAATATTGCATGTGATAAAAATTTAGTGCTATAATTACGAAGTCATAGTGGTCTATACATACATGGAGATTTTTGTGCTATGTATGCCGCAACCGTGCGTTATACATTGACTTATTTTCTAATACACTGTTTACAGGTCCTATATTATCACAGAAAAGTTTTGACTTGAATTGCTATAGACAGACGGAAAGCGATCGTTGATTAAGCCAACTTCGTGTATCAATTTTAATGTGAACGTAAAGCATCATTTACATGATACCATTTTCTTGACTGTGGCATATAATTAAATTGACGCACTAAATGACTTGCATGATCTAAACAATCAAAAGTCAATTATTGCTTTCAAGTAATTGCATTCAATTATCGCTCTTGAATATACAAGAAAATAGTATCATGTGAATAGTAGTAGTAGGCTTAAAAGTACTTAGATCTAAGTACTTATACTCGAGTATATAAACTTATAATATAGTACTTACTTGCTCTACCCAAACGTTCGTTGTCATGATTTGATTCTTAAGGTTCTGAAACAAAAAAAAAAACAACGTTAGTAGAAGTAAAAAATCATAGAGTTTGAAGTGAATACACAGTGAGTAGGACAAAGACTGAGAAGCCATCGACTTCAACTGCCAAGTAACTGTTTAAGCCAATCAGTATGAGGGGTGATCATCGAACCGAAAATACTTATAGCCCTTAAATGAGTTCAGAAACTTTCACAGTCTGCTTGTTAAACATTTTAGAGGCGAAGTATTGGATGTTGCCAAGTCAAAGATTAGGAGAAAAAAATCAGAGTCATTAATTATATAAAGTCAAATTAATAGTGGACGTCTGAAAACGCGTTGTGTTGACGATAAAAAGTCGTTGTGCACAATTGAATGCAAAAGACACTAGGCAGAAGGCGTTGATTGTTGTATTCTGTGAATACCTACTATGCATTTGTTTGGCTTTCTCGATAAATATAATATGACTAGCGGACCCGTCCCAGCTTCGCACGGATTTATTATACGTATAAATCTTCCTCTTGAATCACTCTATCTATAAAAAGAAAACGCATCAAAATCCGTTGTGTAGTTTTAAAGATTTAAGCCTACAGAGGGACATAGGGATTTAGGTACATAGGGAAAGAGAAAGCGACTTTGTTTTATACTATGTAGTGATAATCCATAAATGCGCTCCGCTTAAACAGACAGTAGAAAAAAGTTTAATTGTCAAAACGAATATCAAAGAATAAAAATAAGGACTAGGTAGGAGTGTCATCATCATCACCTAATCTCAGTTCACGGCTGGACATAGGCCCTAATGAGTGCCATAACGCCCTGTCTTCAGCTTGCCGCATCCAGCATCTGCCAGCAGTATTTAGACCAATAGTTGTAACTATCCCACAATAACATAAATCGTGAATCTCCAAGTGTTTTAAAGCTTATATTTTAAACCTCAATACGCTCAGTAGTTGCTTAACTACACAAACTTGCATTGTACGAACTTCAGACCCCTTTAATTGCCACCTTCACAGTTGAGATCGGATAAGATTGCATTTCTCGTGTCAGTAGACAGGCGGTTGAGAACGGTTGGAATGGCTCGGTTTAGGTGAAAAGCACCGTCTATAGTTTAAAGATGCTTTATGGGCAGTAAAGTATTATTATTACGTAAAATTAATGTAAGTACAAAGGTACTTTATATATATTTGTGATATCATGTAGTACTACTGTTATGTGTGCAATATCTAATTTTCAATGTCATGGTGATTTCAATTATGGCAAATACACGTATTTTTAGAAAAACAATAAAATTGAACACTAGGTCCTAAAAACGTAAGTGACAAATGCAATTATTAAAACAGTAAGATTATTTTCTCTTGAAAATAGCTTTAAAAATTATCGACTAAAGGTCTATCAAAACTCTTGACTCCGTGATACTTAGAATTGAGGAATTTCCTTGTGAGGAAACCATAAATATGTGCATCAGAAAAAGTAAATCTTTACCTTATTTTTAAGATGAGTAAAACAACGTTGGCTTTATTTTTAAATAATGTATAAATTTATTTGCCTTATCCGGTAGGTAATATTAATACTGAAATTAAAATTTATTGTTTGAAATCATGGCACTCGTAGCAAAAGGCTACGGCGTAGCTTGCTACGACTTAACATGCTACGACTCGTAGCAGTGAATTTGAAATAATCAGACTTGATACGCTTGTAAATGGTTGCTTATTTGCTGGAAAACTGCGATGCAGTTATTTGATTTGCTTAAAGCTTGAAGTCTCTACCTCATACACCACGTTTTGCGCTTCACAATTTGTTTTACGCAAGTTTTTATATTTACAGTTCTCTTAACGTCTTATGTCTTCTTATTCTTTCCAGTTCATAAAATGTCATCTCAGAAATAAATGACCCATCTGAGCATATTGGCCCAATACCATCAAATATCACAAAGTGACGCAATATTTCACATTCCCAAACGTCAACTGGCAAAGTGAGAATATCCAGGAAATTTTATCACTTTCAAGAGCTGTCAAATAACGGAGCGCCATCATAAATTCGCGTGTCCTTACGCTGAAAGGGTTCCGCACATTACACGAATCCTTCTTGATCCCTAATTTAGGGTTAGACGACAGTTTCTATTATGGGACATCCTATTTTCAGGGGTGATTTAAAAAAATCAAATCAGTGAGCAAACTGTGCGCTTGTTTTTTTCCCTATTTCATGGCTTTATTCACTCTTCAATCGTCTTCTATTTATCATAACCAGCTGTATGAACCGTAATCTCATTAGAAAAATCTTAATAATAACCCTTATCTTTTTCTGACAAGGGTTAGAAAAAATGTTTCCACTGCATTGTTTTCGTTTTGATACATCTATCTATACTTATAATAAAACTGTAACAGGTCCAATTCTGTACATTGAAGATATTTTGAAAATTTTTTTTGGAGGGCACTCTATTATCGATACTCAAGCCAAAACTGTAATTTTTTTTATTCATGTCTGTCTGTCTGTCTGTCTGTCTGTCTGTCTGTCTGTCTGTCTGTCTGTCTGTCTGTCTGTCTGTATCGTAAACGCGCATCACGCCGAAACTACTTGATGGATTGAAATGAAACTCGGCATGATTATAGGTCATACTACGAGGAAGGACATAGGATACTTTTTATCCCGGAATTCAGTAAGGTTCTCATGGGAGAGGGTATGAAAGTAAAATTCCTTTACCGCGCATCACGCTGAAACTGCTGAATGAGTTGGAATGAAACTCGGAACGATTTGAGTTCATACTACAAGGAAGGACATGGGATACTTTTTATCCCGGAATTCGGTAAGGTTCCCCTGGGAGAGAGGGTGAAAGAAGAATTCTTTAACCACGCATCACGACGGAATTGAATGAATTCGAATGGAACTCGGGACGATTGGACATGGGATACATTTTATCCCGGAATTCAGTTTGGTTCCCCTGGGCTATACGGGTTTTCAAAAATTTCTCACAACATCTGAACGACGCGTGTGTACGCGTCGTCGTTCAGATGCAGTGAGAATTTTTTGAAAACCCGTATAGCCCAGGGGAACCAAACTGAATTGAACTGATAAACGCGAAAGTTTGTAAGTATGAATGGATAGATGGATGGATGTTTGTTACTCTTTCACGCAAAAACTGCTGAACGGATCTGGATGAAATGGCACAGAGATAGATTATAAGCTGGAATAAGAAATAGGCTTTATTTTATCTCGAAAATCCCACGAGAAAGGGAATTACGCAAGTAAAATCGCGAGTACTCCAAATACTAATCATGCGCAGACGAAGTCGCGGGTACCAGCTAGTAATAACATAAAAGTATAGAAACAAATTAGAACTAGTATTTCCAAGTGAGACAATTGATCTTCTTGCAGATTTAAAACGATATCAAAATTAATTCAAACATAATATCAATAAATCATTACAGACATTCAAAACCATTTTCCCTACCCATGGTCAAGTTCGATACGATATAATGTAACATTAACATCCCTTTTCGACTAGCGCGTTATAATATCATAACAAAACGTCATAGGCGTGTTTGGTGCTCAGGTGGCCGTGTAAATAAATGTGCTGCAGAACATTCTAGGCGCAAGCCGTATCGCCTTCCAACACGGTTGCTTTTAGCTCAGCAGATGTTCGTTTATGTTAGAGGACAGCATGCTCATTAAACTTTATAATTGGCTACGAAGCAAGGCGGCTAACTATGTAGAAGTATTTTCGAGCTACCCTCACTTTTGACGTCATGTGCAGATAGATCTAGCTTTAACAAGCTCGGAGTTCAGATATTTGGTTCAATAACTTAACGTTTGACGTATTAATAGATAATTCTGTTTAGATATAGTTAATGATAATTATTTTTCCAAACAATAATATTAATTTGTTTCTATATTTTTGAGGTTAAATAATATAAAATAAGGAAATATCAAAGCACATTTATAAAGCATAAAACCAAGTTTGTTCATATGTAGGTAGAGATATCAAATAGTATTAAAGTCCATGTTTTCTTTACAGTGCAACAAAAAAAAATATAGAACTTAGCTTCACAATAAAGTTTCAGTTTAGATAATGTCTCTTGTATATGATCAAATTTTGTTAGAAGAAAATTTAAATACGCTCAAACTGAAAATAAAAGTCGCAACCTTCCTCAATTAATAAAATCTTACAATGACAAAATACCCTTGTTTATAACTAACATCATTAGCGAGACAATTTATCAACTGCATAGATCCAAGCTCGCCCCATACATGAACTATAATTAAATTTTGAAGTTGAGATAATTTTTCACTCGCCATCTTGTCGGGCGACGTCAACTTTACTTGCCTACATTAATTATAGTGATAATTATGATGCTTGAATTCGTTATTACGGTATATTAACCAAGTAATAATAAGCATTTATTTATTTCTAACAATGGGGCCTTAATCCCCCAAGATAAGATTCACCAGTTTCAACATATTCAAAAGGTTGCTGTTAGTTAGGATTGCTGTTAGCGATAAGGCTGCCGATTGTCATCATCATCCTCATCAACCTATGTACACGTTTGAACATAGGTTTTACCTATGGAGCGCCATTGTGCGTTTGTTAAACTATTTTATTAGTTCTGATGGTGCAGTAGAAATATATCTATATCTATGAAATCAGGCTATAAACCGCGCTGCTGGAAATACGCTTGAAGATCGCACTATTACCGGTCCTAGGTTTACTGCACCTAATTTATGATATTATATTAGTTTCCCGCGACATTCATCAGTTATACGATCCTGTGAAGTCGACACAGATTCCGATACATGGTTGCCACTTGAGAGCCTTCGTCTGTGTCCCCAGTAGGCAAACGGTGAGCAGCCGACTGAGTTTGCGGCGTATCAGTTCAGTACGCCCTTCCATATATTTTAAATTGAGTGTTCACAGTTTGCTAGTTTGCGCTCACTGTACCCAGTTTGCACGCAGTTTGCAGCGATACGTGCGCCGACTGTTTCAGTTAGCGGCTGACTCGCAGGTTCCAATGCTTGCGATACGCACGCAAACTGATCTGAGTTTGTAGCTGTTCGCTACAAATTTGCGGCTCACTCAGTCATTATGCCTACTGGGGACACAGCCTTAAGGTAGAAAAAACCATCGGTCCTGCGAGCTAAGCACTCTGATAACTTGAATTTCAGAATTATGTGAGCCATGTCAGCTGATTACTTCAGTAGTTTTTGTGTGACAAACAGAAAAATAATCCATACAAACTTTCGCGTTTATAATATTAGCAATGACTTCTGAATTTAGGCTACCTAGGTTCTTTAACGGAACTTATTCTTTCAGGTTCCATCTCGTGGAAAGACAGCGAGCATACTCTCCGTTAATATACTTAATCACTGCTCATACTACTATTTCGTATTTGTTGTAATATAAAAATATTTTCTTTATGTCTCACATTTTCTGTGAGCTTCTACAAAAATATTCTACTCCTTTAAAATCTTTATTTAATTTCCCCGGACGGACAATTTTTCCTAAGAGCTTTATTGCTATGGAAATTATTATTATCTGATGCTCATCTTCAATATCATCGTTTAATAATCCAGTAACATTCAAGCCATACATAACCATTCGGGAGAGTACACCGGTAGATAACCACAGACATAGACAACGAAATAGGTTGTATTAAGGTCTATTGTGTTCGATGTCCGGAGATTACTCTGACTACATGCTCCGGTGATTCACCATACTCAATCGCATTTACACAGAAATCAGGAATAAAAATAAATTCTGACTTCAGCGTCTTTAAATTTAAACAGTAGAGTAGACTAGAACAACATGAGCCAAAATAAACAAATAATAATAAAAGATTTGGAAGTGCAGAGTTCGATACGATTTTTTTAAAAAGGAATACCGTAGTTTGGTGCTTGCCTGTCTGCTTATAAACGAATATCCCTCCAACAAGATGCCAATAAAAATAGGTAGGTAGGCTTTCATTAAATTGCACCATCAAAACATATATTAAGTCAACAAAACTAGCCCCGTGATTGGTCTTTGAGCCCTAGCAGCAGTTGCTCATAAAATAAAGTTTTTCTCAACACCCTTTTAATTGTAATCTGTTCTAATTGATCTTGATTTAAGGACTCTCATGATACTATTAGAATCTATCAACAAGAGCCAGTTTTCTGTGACACATTTATCAAAAGGATTATCTAGGTTCACATAAAATTGAAAAATTTGTGGAGCGTATTTTTACATAATCCTCATTGATCTTGATAACAGTTGAGCTAGCTATTGTTATTTATTTTTGAACATTTTGATCAATCCGAATATAGAACCTTTTGTTGAAATAAAAAATTCAAACATAGAATGCGGGTGTTCAATTTGCAATTAGAAACTGAATGATTCACAACAAAGTATAGTACTAACTATAACAAGACCTTGCAAGGGTTTATTTGCAAGGATTAGACAGGACAAAGATGAAACTTAATAAAAAGCCTGTAAAAATATTCTAGTCCGCAAGGGATAACATGTTCTTACGATATTGAAAAAGAGTCCTTCACCCAGTTGATTTATGACCCTTTATTGTGACCCCTAATAATAGAAAAGCGTTACGTAAGCCACAGGCTCATTAGGACAATCATAAATAACGGGATAAAGCCAGGATTTTGTTTAGTTTCGGCTAAGGTTTATTGTAGAGGGGCTATTGAAATTTCAGCTGGTTTGTTAAGTCATGGTTAATCATTAATTAGATACACAGTGGACCTAGTCAAAGTCCTAACAACTTTGGTCTTTAGGTACTTTGTTCAGTTTTGAACAGAGAATTAGCTAGAGCCAGCGCCTTCACACAAATCTTGTAAAATTTAGCAGTTGGTAGAAACACACATAACGAACTGACTGGTAAATGAATTATTTTAACTTGTAAATTTGACATAGACAAAAATATAATGCTGACGACGCAGCCTTTTGAAAAATAGAAAGTGTTTTAGTTATTTGCATATTTCGAATATTGCCCTTCAATGTTTTCTTTACTTATAAATGTGAAAAAAAATTGAACTATTTCCTATTTATATTTACTCCTTTAAAAACATGCGTAGCTGGAAGCAGAATCTAGTGATTAACAACATGCCCCGTTCCATCAGACCACAATAAATGGCCGTTAAGTGACTTTCGTTATAACTTCGTTGGTGACCGTACCACCCAATTACAAAGTTTAATTACGGGAGTGGCGGCTCCCTTGGGACCTGGTTGTTTTATACCAGATCGCGTCACTTCATACTTTCACGATAACGGCTGTAAGGTATGCGAGGGTCAAGTGCAAGTCGCAAAATGAGCACTAGTGCATGTCAAGGAATGTCTAGAAAAACGTTCTGTCTTTGACATTATAAAGTCGTGCTACTGAAAGCTGACTGTAAATTATTATTAAGTGTTTTCCGTTTTCCCCTTTTCTTTCATAACTTTGTAGATTTATTTCTCTTCTGTAAATAATATAAAATTGGAAGTATTTTTTTTTTAGCTGGACTATCTACATGTTTCATCGAGTCCTCAGCGAATTAGAGCTTGTTTCAAGCTTATTTTTATACCTCTACATATTTAATGCAATAAACAATATAGGTATATATTTAAATGTTGTATTGATAATGTTGGTACGTATCTATTTTAATTATTTAATGCACCTTTGCGCCGGGAATGGTCAGGGGCGGGTTATTTACTGACTAAATATACATTATAATGTTTATTGTATTATACCATGTTCTGACTTAATAAATACACGATCGAATAATATTTAAAAAATATTGAGTTTAAGTGTGCACAATTATAAGTATCACGAACTAATGAGCCAGATCTAATTCCGTTTATAAGCACGTGTTATCTGTAAAGACATGGAGATTAAGAAAATATAATTACTGTAATTTTAATTAATTACCTAAAAAATATGTCTTCATAAAATTATGATTAATGAAATTAAATTGAAATAGAAAAAGATGATAGTTTTTGATAAAAGTTTCTGAAACGTTCTCGTTTTAGTCCATCAACCGCCTGATATTTTAAGTCCCGGAATCAACATGTGACAACAAAGAACTGAATACGCAGCCTTGATGTGCCACAAAAACCACAATAACCACTTCAACCCCGGTAGTAATCAAAAATGCTCGTTACATGAAAAATAAGTTTCGAAATTGCTTTTTTATGAGCTTAATAATACAGGCTCTATTGAATCTGGCGACGATATTCAACCGTGTTGATAGGCACTTTATTTAAAACACACTGTATCAAATAACGTAAGGTATCAAAATATAATTTCCGTTTGAATATCATCCTGTAAAGATATACGTGCGAGGCAGAGTTTTCCGATGCGTAAAATAAAATATAAGTAGGTGATTAGAATTTATCGTTGGAAAAACATGTTTAGGCAGGTTGAGTGATGCGAGGAGGATATTTAGGGCAAGGAGATTTTATAGTGTTACTAGCGTCCCGCCCCGGCTTCACACGGTTTTATTATACGTATAAACCTTCCTCTTGAATTACTCTATCTATTAAAAAAACCGCATCAAAATCCGTTTAATTTAAGCAGTCAAAGGGATATAGGGACAGAAAAAGCGACTTTGTTTTATACTATATAGTGATAAAGATAAAGATACATTTATTTGACAAAGAAACGGCACAGACATTAATAAGAAGGTAGTAGGTAACTTATGTAGTAGGTTTTACACAATATACAAGTGATATCTGTTAACAAGTTAACTTATATAATACTTATATATACATACTTATAAAATTATGTAAATAACAAAAAATCTTTATTAACAACGAAAATTACAAGCAAGGAATAGAAAAATTACAACTAGTAGATATTTACAATTGAAACCAATTGTAAATAACATAATAATATGGCCACCCATAACACAAGCTCTACTTAGCTTGGGGCTAGATGATGCTGTGTGGATCGTCCAGCATAATTTATTATTTACTTACCGGAAACCTGAATGTGGTCGGTCATCCGTAGATTGCAGTGTTAGCAAACTTATTATTACTAGGCCTTGCTTTGTTCGAAAAGATTTTCGGATTATGATGCCGTACAATGTTTTCCTTCACAGTCAGAGCGTGATTCGTGTAAACAAGTCTCCAACAAGAGCTTGTTTCACGTGGAATTTATGAGCAGGAATGAAAGGTATTTTCTTTCGCCCGAGGGAGACATGGTTTTTGAGGACGCTGAATAAAATTACCTTCGGAAAATATTATAACGATTGCTTTCAAGTTCGGAGAAATATCGAGAGAGGAAAAAATATCAGGAAACAATATCGCATAATTGCTACTAAGTAGATGGAAGAATTCATTTATAAATTTGAAATTTGTTTAGTTGCAAATTCTTCGTTACGTATGCCAACCAGCAAATCTAGTGATCGCAATATCTATTACATGATATTATGTAATTTTGAAGACCGTTAGTGAGTAAATGACTGGAAATCTTAACTTTAATGCAGAAAATTCGCATAGCATCATTTAAAATCAAGTTGAGCAGAGCTTGTGTCATGTTTCAACTTACCAACTCTTAAAAATTTAATTTAGGAGAATTGTTTTGGTAGGTAGAACTGCGGCTACAGTATCCTACTTTAGTCTAGAAAATGAGCCAAAAAATCAGTTATAAGGGTCAGCTGTAACTGAATTACTTGTATCAAATATGAAGCAATAAAAGATTTTTCATTGTCCGTAGAATTGGGCTGGCGGTGGTCCAAGTTCATTCGTCACGGCCTCCGCTCGGAAACTGGCAATGGACCCCCATTCCGCGCTATTGACTACGTGTTAAACAATATTTTTTAAACCAATATTGAAATATTATGCAGCACTTGCTATTAACAATTAAACCTATTTATATAGCTTTGAGTACTTTGGGGCTATATGGTGATGTGTGGATTGTCCAGCATTATTATTATTATTTCTCTGTAAAATTTAATTAGCTTTATGGCCTGGTTTAGTCATTTATAGGCGATGATGTCTTCACGGGGGTAAACCCCGAGATTCCTATTGACACTTTAGCAATTTAGAAGTATCAGAATACGATATTCATAGTTTTTCATAGATTATCATAGTTTTGGAATATTCTCTCAGAAGCTTAAAAAAGCTCAAATATCACACGTTGGGTGAGTACATACAGTGTTGCTCTTTGAATAAAACTACGTCTATAGCATCAAAGCTAATTCAAATTGTTAGTTCTTCTAATTAGCGATGCCAAACAATTCACGGCAAACGGATAATCGGTACCTTTGATGTTGGTATTACGAGTAGAAATGAATAGTTCATTGTTCAATTACTCTTTTTGATACGGAAATCGTATCGAGGGTAAGCATCTTTTTACCCCAGAACATGTATGTTCTAGGGCAAAAAGCGTTGAGTTTACTACTTATCAATATTGTTTCAGGAGATTGTTTTCTTATTTGCCACAGGTACAGAAAGGTTTTTAGACTTCTGAAGATGGTAACATGAAATTAAAATTTGAATAAATAATGATCTTTATTAACAAGGAAAATTACAATCAAGGAATAGAAAAAAATATAACTAGCATTTACAATTAAAACCAATGAGCTAACTGCAGACGGTTGCAAACAGTCTAATGGAAGCTCAATTGATCCATGTCAATACCAGTCGGAAGCGTCCCCAAGACACTGGCTGCATTACCACGCTGTATGGCAATGCTGATCCGCTGAGCCAGATACTCCAGCTCTCGGGTCACGCGTCGCTTCGACCAGACGCTCAGATATTTTTTTAAAGACGCGGAGAGCCTCGGTACCCCACGGACCTAGGGTCTCGACTCCAAGGGGAGCAAATACGTAGGTTCTGTCGAGACCTGCATAATGAATAAATTGTTTTCTTACTTTATTATATTTTATACATGTAGTGAGACCCGGTACATTAGAGTACCCGATCCTCTATGCTTCATTGAATTTAATTAGGGTTCTATAATGGAGACGGGTCCAAAATAATGTCATAGATTTCTGTTCTGACCTCAATATACCTAGTCAGGTAGTACCATTATAATTTGATTAGTTTCTCTATCAAATCGCATTATTGCCATGGGCATATTAAGAGGCTTTCGAAACAAGGTGGAGTTGTCATTAGGGGATAATGATTATTGGATTGAAGGAGCTTATACCCAGCAACTAAGTATATCTCGGGGCTAGATGATGATTTGTGGATTGTCCAGAATTATTTATTTTATTATATTTTTGATCCAAAAGTCATCAAAGACATTTCAAACAAATTGATAAAAAATGCACGGAATCATACTAAGATTATTTTCACAGAATCAACCAAAATACATTCAGCACAAAATCGACAATATAGAATCATACGGGTAGCAAATGTCTCGGCATTAGGCCCATTCTTTTTAGAAACTCTTAAGTTACACTAAGGTTTTAAACAAATAGAAACCAAAAGAAATGAAATGATATGAAATATTTTTATTTACTCTAAAAACTACCGCACACTATAATGACTTAATACTAGTTTATAATAAGTTCTATTTAAAACTTTAACTAAGTTAGTTTAATAGACAGTTAACAAATTTAAATTTACTGTATTTTTACTTTAATAGTTATACAGTAAAATACAGTAAAAATTTAAATTATTATCATTTTCATGCACCGTGCTGGGAATTGAATAAATTGTATGCCAACTGGATAATAGACGCGACTGAATAGACCGTTTCTTATTTTGACGGCAAGTTGGATATAATAACAGCTTACAACAGAATATGAAGTAATGTTTGTATAGATGACTCACTTCACTATCCGGTTTTTTATACTTTACTACTGAGACAGGTGTAAGTGATAATGTGTAACAAAGGGACGTATCTGGAAGACATTTAAGACTAGCAGCGCCTTGCGGTTTCACCTGCGTAATTCCCGTTCCCGTGGGATTTCCGGGATAAAATTTAGCCTATGTGTTATTCCAGACTGTAATCTCTGTGCCAATCCTTTCAGTAGTTTTTCCGTGAATGAGTAACAAACATCCATATTATATATAAACTTTCACGTTTATAATATTAGTAGGATCTAGTTTGTAATTAAATCTGACTATTGTGCACTTACTACAGTATACTACAAGACATTGAGTGTTTTTTTGCTAACCCTTCCTAATTACCTTATAAATTCACTTTTTTGCTTGTTTATACTTTCATTCTTATTCTAGGTGAATAACTAGGTGGTAAGTATGTACACACACCCTGAAAAGGCACTACTAAATTTGTTATAATATAGAAAACTAGATCGAATTTTAAGTAAAGTGTCAATAGAAATTTCAAACATATGTAAATTGAAATAGAAAAAATAAAATGCTTTGAAATCAGGAAATTGAATGTGTATTTTCTTTGTGTTTTATATTGCTGTGTCAATTGTCCAACATTATTTATCTATTCGCTATCCTCTGCCTATGTAATCAATGTTTCTTGAATTTGTTATGAAGCAATAAGTGTAAAAATTATAGACTGAGAACAAGAATTATGATCTCAATATCGAAGCAACAAAGCTCATTTTATCGCGAGAGCTGACTAAGGTGACACAAGCTATAAGTCGAGACGATGTCAGCAACATTGTATGCATTCAAGTTATTCAGAGAGCGAACGGAGTTCACGGCGTGACATTTTGTGATGTTTGAGAAAATATTGATCTGTAAAGGTGTCATCCTTTTGTGAGATGTTGGATGAATTATTTGTCAGAATGTATCGTTTTGTTTCTATGGTATTTTGGTGAGATATGTTTGCTATTATTGTATGCCATACGATATATTGATTAGTACAATATTTGTGGTATATAAATTCATTCGGCATATAGTTGTTTTCATACAGACTCACATAGTAAGACTTATATATGGCAGTTGTTTACACGTTATATTCTGTATTCATTCCAATAGTTTCAATCTTTATATATTACTAGCGACCAGCTCCGGCTTCGCACGGTTTTATTATAAGTATAAACCTTCCTCTCGAATCACTCTATGTATCAAAAAACCTGTATGACAGAAAAAAAGACTTTGTTTTATACTGTGCAGTGATAATGAAGGAACATGCGATTTTTTGGAGAAAACGCCCAGCTCAAACCGCTGAAGCTAGAAAGCTGAAATTTGGAGCGTAGGTACCTTTAACTACACAGAGATGGGATTGAAATATAGATAATGAAATATAGGGGGTGAAAAAGAGGTTCGAAGTATTTTGTTAGTCTTAAACCAGTAGCCCGATAAGCTTAAAATTTACAGAGCAACATATAAATTACTTGTCTGTATTTGCAGACTTTGCTCTTAAAATGTTTAGGAAAATTTCATAATATACTCGCATAATTATAATAATTATTATAATCGCATAATAGTCATCAAAACTTTACGAGAAAACGTTATATCAATTTGAGAACGTGAACTACTGTTGTTGATGTAATATCAGGATGGTTCCACTGCGTCGCATCGTTATTGTACAACGTGTGTTTTTGTTTCCAGCTGTCTCTGAAGATATTTATTATATCTGTATTTATATTGTATCTGTATTTTCTTAAAACATGTTTTTTGATCAAAATTCAGCTCGATAAAGAGATCAATTTAAAACAAAATAATTGAATTTTACTTCCAAGGTTACAAACATTTCCATTTATTTATTTATTAAAAAAGGAACGCCAGCAGCGTATAATTATGCCTAAATCATTAACCAGAATCATTCTTAAAGATACAATAATTTTTAATTGTGTACGAAAGTGAATTCCAAAGTCTCCTTTTTATAATACCATCAAACAAAATCCAGTGATTAACTCTGCTTAAATATGCATTCAAATTTGCATTCTGCCTCAAAAATTCAACCCAGAACTCATTTCCCCGATGCAAATGTCACTATTAATAAACACAGAAGCGACGTCTTTATTAAAACCAGTGGAAGGTCTAATTTCCATAGTGTCAACAAGAGTCATGAGGGATGCAGTTTGTAATATCTTCCTATGTTTAACTATAGTAAGGATGTGATACATTCTACGTCAAGTAATTTGAATCGAGATTATAGGTTTGTCAGTTGTTATGCGGAGATGTGCATAAATCTTTTCTTGAGTAGTTTCATGGTGAAATTAGTTTGCCTTATCAAGCGGATAAATCACTGCGGATCCGGTATGCCACCAAGCTTGGTGGTGGGTCGGGATGAAACTCTACGACAAAAACAGTGCTTTCCTAGTACCCTTTTATTGTACGAATTTTACTATCTACTAGGATAGCATGAATGTGAAGGAACTAGTTATTTGAATTCAACAAATCTCTAATTAACTCTATCTGTGAATTTATAGTTATTAAGTTTTCCTTTTAATTAGTAAGAATTCTAAATTCTTTTATGTTTCCTAATGTAGGTTTTGGTTAAAGCGGTGTTATCCTCTTTTTTATGGTGTGATTTTGATTTGTATCGATTGAGAAGATTTTTATTTCATAGTGTTTAAAGTACCAGAAAAGCATTAATCGTTTGGAGAAACATAGATAATTATGATTTAATGGTTGGTAAAATCAAATTTATATATGGACCTAGAGGTTCAGACAAATTAGTATTGAATAAATCGTGGATAAAGTATGGCACACATTAGGGGAGGCTTATGTCCAGCTGTGGACTAATATAAGCTGATTATGATGTGATATAGAGTATGGAGTATGAATAGACGATCTATATCGGTATTTATGTAGGTTACAATAAAAATCTTAATACGTAACGGGAAACCTATATAAAGGTGAAATCCATTGTTTATATAAGACAACACAGCACACAAAACAAACAGCAGCTTAGTTTTATACCGCATAGAACAGAAACGACTAGACGTTCACATTTCTCATGATTACAAAGGCTAAGTGTAGTAGATAGGTCGTTTGAAACTATAAAGTAGACGGCGGAGTGAAGAAGTTAGCCGAGGGCTCACATTTTCTCATTACCTACGCCGGGGAAAACTACTGTGACCTTATGAGAAGAAAGGGTTTTTTTATAAATACCGTAAATTTATTACGATCGGACAACAACACCCGTCTCCCCCCGGTCAAATCAGGGGTAGAAAATACGGACGAAATAATATCACCCGGCCGCACCGCGCGGTCTTCAAAATTGCGTCTCGCTTCAGAGAAATGCTCATAAAAAAATAACTAGGCCCCCTATCTAGGTTCTGTAAACGGTTTTAGCTTCCTAAACAATATATCTTTATGTGTTTATTACTTTTGTAAGCTTATATTTACTAACAATAACAAAAAAACATAATAAATACGCGACTTTTTCAGAACCATATTTTGGCAACAAAACTAATCTTATTTACATGGAAATATAAAAGAATAGCATGAAGACAATCTATAAATAATATTTCAATGATAAATAAGAGCTGTGCTATGAAAAAATATTGAAAATTTTCGAAATGAAAATTACCACTCACGTGTTCACGTGCTGTAATGATGTGTTTTTACAATTTTATCGATATTTTTTGTTTCGATGCAAGTTTGAAAAATAAACAAAATAATCTATTTATAATCATATTTTATAACAGTATTTCATTTTATTACTAGTTCTAAGTAAAATTCTTCGGAATTTCATGAAAACGGCGGTAATCTTGTGGCCGACTTTTGGGTTCAAAACAAGAAAAATGCAACGAAATTCACAAATCCTATCATGTAAGTAGCTTTATCGTACCCCAATTATTACAAAACACACTAGTTATTCCATAAAACTATGCACTTACCCTGAAAAATCGATAAAAACACACAACACAAAACACGTCATGAGCCCTGACAATTGCGCGGATTCAAAGTCAGATTTCTATATTTTTTTCTATTACTGGATTGCCTTTTTGATATTTCAATGCATAGGAAAATAGTTAATCTTTGACACAGACAAAAGTTGTTCAAACAAATATAGACTGTAACATGCTGAAAAAAGGGATTATAATCGCCTGAACGGTCCGGCCCGCCGGCGGGCTCGCGCCTGTCTACGGCAAATTTTGTTACATTGTTGCCCGGCCCGCCGGCGGGCTCGCGCCAGTTTAAGAGTTAATTCTTAACAACTTAACTGTGGGTAACACAAAAGAGTGAAAAATACGCACAGGTCTTCGAAAAATCGAAAAGTCTTCATTTACAATACAACCTTGTAACACTCTACAAAAAGTGATTTTAAAAGGGTATTCGACAAATAACACCTATATATAAAAGAAAGTCGTGTTTGTTACAACACTTATAATTCGAGAACGGCTGGACCGATTTTTATGATTTTTTTGTTTTTGGATTTGTCTTCGTCGGGAATAGCATATTATGTATGAAAATATGATATTTGACAAATTAATAAATTTCCCCGCGGGCGACGCTGCGGGGCGCAGCTAGTTGAGAAATAAAAACGAACTGGTAATAACAATGTATAAGTTGTTTAGAAGTGTTTATTGAAAGAGTCTGTTAGTGACAAAAATGAGTGTTTTAATTCAGTTTTAAAACGGATTGGAAATGGTAGGTAGTAAAATGTTTTTGGTTCAGCATTTAGCTTTTTTTCTAGGATACATAGTGAGCCTTTCAAAAGTTGATTGCGCTTTTCAGAAGTTCGGTTTTTGGCAGTAGGGCACGAATCCCCCCTGGGTTTCAATCCAGACTTTACCCTACGTTCGTGCATTACAAATATCTACCTTCATAAAAGAAAATAAGTACAGATATTAATCGAATCGTCATTGGTTCATAGATTTCACATATTTGACGATTTGCCGTTTGGGGTAGAAGCCCTTAGGCTCAAACAAACTCAACTTTAAAAGATCACTCCAAACTTTTGATACAGTCCACAGGAGATCGGAATACTGACTTTTATTTTGGCCATTGAATTAGAATTACCATTCCACATGGCAATGCTGCTAGCATTCTGAGCACTCTCTCTCTTTTGGCGACGGTTTAACAATACTAGTAATAGTTACCCTATACACAAAGGAAATAGCTGTTATAAACTATGTACTATAAAATGTAATTTAACTTAATTTTATTTAGGCGTATTACCCTTAAGCTGGAACACAAACAAACATTTTACTAACGAAGGGGGGCGCTGACTCCGCTACACAGTTTTTTAAACTTTTGCGGTAGTCAGCCCTCAATTGTACCGTAGACATAAGTTCTGTTCCCAATAAAGGTTTTTGTATTTTTTTGTAGTTTTGTTCTTTTTTCTATAAAAACATAATATTTTCGAATGCAAAAGCTACTCCAAGCAAGGACGTCACATTTGTTACGCTGTTATGCACATCAGCATTTTTCCTATCTCCCCCCTCGTGTGAATCTCGCCTATAACAAATCGCATTTACCTACTTGAGTGTTGTGAGAGATATTTATCCTTCAGAAATAAGCAGACAAGTGCGTGCGTTCCCACGATTTCTTGTACAACTAATCATATCAGTTTTCCTTGTTCTTATTTACGTTTGGACATGTACTAACTTCGGCCGTGTAAGTTTCTGGAACGTTAGGGCTAATACTGTTACCTTCTTGTTATGAGAAAATTGTATTATTGTGTTTAGATTCAAGATGGCTTTATCATTTGAAATATTGATGAAGTCAAATCTTAGTAACATAGCTGCTGATAAATCAATGTTCAATATTTTTGTAAAGATAATTTGCAACAAGTATAGCTATAAAAAAAATCGTTTCTTTGACACAAGTGAACATGCAGGTAGACTCCAGAACTAGTAAAAACTAGGTAATTGAATAACCTTATTCATTTTAATTCTTGTATTTTTGGATTTTGATATTTTGATATTGTTCATTTTCCATGACTGAGTTATTCTGGGAAAAGTTACATGCGAAAGCTAGCACTGAAATTCCTATGTTAGGTATAGCAGCTTAGCAATTCCGTACGTGAACGCGCGATGTTTATATTATACGTAATTTCCGTACTGAATCTTCATGATAACTAAAATCTAATTTATAAATCACTTGCTATTTAAAATTCGTTAGAGTTATCTATTATGGCAACGTAAAGGGTATTTTTTAAAAAACTACTCTCAAAAAATGGTAACATTTGAAAGTTGACGTCCATGTATGTATAGACGTTTTTTTATGTTTGCAATTTCAAGGTCTATCCATATCTCAAGATTAATTAATTTTAGAAATTCAATTGCCTATTTACGTACTTACATAGGTCAAAATCGACAATTGAAAAAGGTCCTCATCACTATACATTTTAACCCCTTTGGGTACAAACTAATATTGTTGGTATAATTGAATAGGATAAAAAAAAGAACATCTCAAAGTTGGTGGCTTTCTTCTCTCATCTTTAAACGATTTCATAGAAACATCGCGTGCGAAGCCCCTAGTAGAAACTGTAGTATATAAAGACTAAAACTCAGTAACAATTCATTCTACATGTAACCTATAGTACTCTAATCTTTATTCTGTGGTCGAAGTTCCGGTGCGAGGTTAGGGGAGTGAGTTCTGGAGGATTTCTTTCGGCAAAGTTCTTTGAATCGTATTGCAATCGAATTAGGGAAGTTTTCCATTGATGACGTGCTTGATTAATTGTTCTCTACTTTATCTTGCTTCGGTTTTCTTTTTGTTTTGGAATAATAACCATTTATTGGGTTTGATTTTTTTTTCCTTAAAACTTTACAACACCTACCTAAAGGAACGTACGTAAATGAATACTTCTTAGAAATGACTGATATTGACATAGATCAATTGAGCTTCCTTTAGAATGTTCACAATTGCTGCAGTTAACTCAATGGTTTCAATTGTATATACTAGTTTCTTTTCTTCAATTCCTTGATTATAATTTTCAATTTAAATAAAGATATCTTAGTAATATTTGAATAAGAATATTTTATTAACAACGAAAATTACAAGCAAAGAAATAGAAAAATTACAACTAGTATTTACAATTGAAACCATTGAGCTAACTGCAGACGGTTGCAAACAGTCTAAAGGTAGCTCAATTGAATAAGAATATTTGTATTGTATGGATCAAAAAAAAAGAAAGACGTGTATCTCAAAGCCTGCTGAAAATTGGAAAATAACTTAGAAAAGTGAGAGTTTTGTCCACTTCTGGGCAAAGCTTTCTTTCATCTCAAGCCACTAATTTAACTTCTATAATATCTCTATGATGAAGAAAGATATTTTCTTTTATTAAAAAAGCAGGTTAGAGAACTAACAGCTCAAGCACCTCTGTTTACTATGTATGAGCGCATTGAGTATCCGTCATAGCTTTAAACTGGTAAGTTAAAGTTTTAAACGACCGGACACTCAGCAAAATGGTATTTTTATTGACTGTTCTTTATTAACTTGGATGGTTTTATGAGAGATAAAACTCTATCTTGAATCAGGTAATGGTTACCTCTGTCAAAAGTATTTAAAATTAGTTTCTCCACCTTTAGGCCCGCAGGAATAAAGTCAAGTCCGGATTGCTGGCCCAGGGGATTCTGTCTAACTTCCGAAATTTTACAAAGAATTTTTGATGGTCTTACTATGTAGCCTGCGAAGAACTTTATTCATTTTTACAGTAGATTATTGGCAGTGGTGTACCAATCCCTCCTGGGGCTTAATGTTGGAGAAACAACGCAGGAGGTCGCGGGTTTGATTCCCGCCTCACAAATGATTAGTACAATTCGAATTCAGTTCAGGGTGTTCTGGGTATTTTCTATGTTTATAAAAAAATGAAATGTCAAATTTAATACCTTTATTAACAATGCAAATCAAGGAATAGAAAACAATCAAACTATTTTATAATTGAAACAATTATATACATAAATAATTAAAATATCTTCAAATATTGAGATTATATAATATAGTTCTTTAAAATACAGACTACTGTTTTTTTTCCAATCTGTTATTAAAAAGTTCTAGCATTCACTATTAACAAAATTTGGCATCCATGCAGTGAGTTTTATAAAGTAAGATTATTTTTTGTCTCATTTGTGTTCACTTTTAGTTCAATAGTTTATTTATTTTTTATCATTGGATAATAAAATTACTACCTCCTTGTCATAATTTTAAGCTCCATAGATAATATTTTAGCTGATAGTGTTCCAAACTAAGTAAAAGAATCGGAAAAAAATTTGGAAAAAAGCACTGTTGGTTCCAAATCTACATCCTAACTGAATGAAATCAAATAGGTACTCTTCTCTTACGTTGCTTAATTTCAATATTTTGTACTCGATGCTTCGTGACGTGGGTAAATCAAGTAATTTCAAATGTAGGTTATATGTTATAATATAGTTCTTTAAAATACAGACTACTGGTTTTTTTTCCAATCTGTTATTAAAAAGTTCTAGCATTCACTATTAACAAAATTTGGCATCCATGCAGTGAGTTTTATAAAGTAAGATTATTTTTTGTCTCATTTGTGTTCACTTTTAGTTCAATAGTTTATTTATTTTTATCATTGGATAATAAAATGACTACCTCCTTGTCATTATTTTAAGCTCCATAGATAATTTTTTTAGCTTATCCTAACTGAATGAAATCAAATAGGTACTCTTCTCTTACGTTGCTTAATTTCAATATTTTGTACTCGATGCTTCGTGACGTGGGTAAATCAAGTAATTTCAAATGTAGGTTATATGTTTTAATGTAAGGCTTTAGCAGTCCCTTACGCGTTATGAATATTGAGAATTAGGGTTAAGGATTTTACTGTCAGTCCAATTTTGAACCCTGTTTTGAAAGTAGGCTTCATAAAGTATAAGTAGAACCACACAAAACACCACAAAATATTAGTATACTCGTAAAAAGATGAAGAAAGAGAATGGTAGTACACTTCAGAATACCACTTTTGTTGTATAACTATGATACTCTTTGAATTACTTTTTTTTTAAAGTTTGTTTATACATAAACCAACCTTGAACTAGATTTTATTATGATTGTTATATCACTATGTATCGAGTATTAAGACTTATATAGAAAGTTTTAATGTGTGTAATGTTAGATTCACCTTGTTTAAAAAGGTTTTATTAATTTCAGTTTGCTTTAAACGATGAAAGACATAAAGAATAGGTACCTATTATGTGCTATGACAGCTCTTAAATTCGGCTGAAACGCGGTTCAGCAAAAAACCACTAAGCTTAGCTTGAACCGGAACAACTTCATGTCGGTAAAAAGCGCTTAACATGTTTAGAGCACCAAATTAAGTTTATCTCAAAGATTATGTTTATTGTTCAATACAATATTAAGATAACACTTAGCTAGATAACGAACAAAGAAAATTACAATCAAAGATTTGAAACAAATTAAAACTAGTATACAATGTATTGTTTTCAAGCTCCTGCAATAAATACGGTACCTACTTAAATACATGTGAGTCATTCAGCACGTATTAGCAACAAATATCATCTCTTCTCCCGTTTCATCTTTCTAGGTTACGCTTCCCCAAACATGAGTTCAAAGACTCGGTAATATAAGTCAGTGAACCCTAAATTGCGTAAATCAAAATTTAACTTTTCTTTTATTCCAAGTTGGATAAGAATTCATATTGGAACGTTGCCAGTGGAAGGCGATAGAGCTTAATTTAGAAGCGCTAGGATAGAACGGAATTTGGGGAAAACTTTTACCGAATATGAATGGGGAAAATGTGCGTTTTTGCTACGGACGTTTTCTCTTCTTGTATAAGTAAACAAATTAGTTCTTAGATAGATGATTGAGGATTAAGCTTCATAAAAACAAGAGTGTTCTCTTGTGAGACCATGTGTGTGTTTGTACCTAATACCTAATCCGAATATTTTTCTCTGTTCTGGGACTAAGTGTAAAATGTAACTGACAAAGCTTATTTTCTTAATTGTATGTAAGTTTATATTTATTTAAAGTTGACCAGTTTCACCAGTACAGACTACAAGCCACTATCTGGCTTCGACACGACGTTGTCAAGCCGGGGTCGCCTAGGGACGTCCGATGTCCGACCTCCTTTCATAGCCGCGCACAATAACTGAATGGACTGCGGTATACGCCAAAATGGGCAATGTACTCCACTATGGATACAACATCGGTAAGCTGCTTCTAGCTGACTAAAATACTACTTTAGCTCTGCCAAATATCTTAAATCCAACGTCTCTCTCTTTTCTTCTTTATAAAATGTAAGACTAGATTTTGCGATGAAGTATCTTCACAAGCGTTGAAGCTTTGGTGTTAAGCGATTATTTCACATTAAAAAGCTTTAGATGTTATGGATTAAGGGTTGCTAGAGACAAATCTGCGCCGGAAACGAGTTTCCGCTGAAATATATGTCCCTACATTTTTCCAAGTATCTCTGGGCTTTGATTAATACGGGTTTACAATGTTTTTGCAGCCCTTTCCGTAAAAACTCGGCACTTCCATACAAAAACAAGGTTCAAATTCAAATGATCAAACAGATTAGAAACATCAGTGGTACTGTGACCAGAATTAAGTCCAGTCATTAAACAGATGGGAGTATTTTGTCACAGTCAATTTACCATGGCGCATAGGGTTGCCGGCGGCTCCTGAAGTGGGAATTCCACTCGGTCCCCTCTGGCATTCCTATTTTGTAAATTAAAATTATCAAAGTGCGACAGGAAAGTCGTTTAGGGGCTTTTAGATGGTTAATAAACTTTGCGACGTTATGTCCCTTTGGATTTCCAGCTGTCAGGTTGAGAAAGAACTGTTTTGGTTAATAAAATATGGCGCCATTGAATTTTCTAGTGACTTTCAGCAGTTTCCAATTATAATAAAACAAAAGTTCTGAAATTTTCTGCTATTTTTGTAGCCGTTTTGTAAATGAGTCAAAGTGTAACTTGCCAAAATGGTTTGTTGTGTCCCAATTTCTCGCTTATGGCAACCCTGGGCACAACCATGAAAGGGTTTACAGGAAATGAATCGAATTCGACGCATTTCAGGACCCTGATTTAACATTTGGTTGAATCTGACACACTCAAAGCCAACGGTTTCTAGACTGGTGTTTTTGTTTTGCATATATCTTTGCGCTGGGTTTCCATTTTAGAGTACTTCTAATCAACACTTATCAACCTAAAAATAATGCTGATGGATGTAATTTTAGTGAGGTCCAGAAGGTAATCATTCAAAATGGTTAATAGTATTAATATTCTTAACCTCTGTCATGAACTAAAAGCTTTCTACACAATAATAAATAAGCTTTGTAAACAATAATTCAAACAAGTTTAATAAACTTCGCGGCAAAACCGCGTGATATAGGTTCAAGCTAAATTTCGCGGTTTTCCTAAAATAGTAAACTCGGTTTAGAAATGTTTATGCTGAAACTTTAAGTGAGTAGTTTTAATAAAAGAGAACGTGCATGTTGAATTTATTAAACTCTAATACGAATAATTCAAGTGTTCTGCTTTTAGAATTGTCATGTAAACAATCAACGAATCTAAAAAGCGGTTCAGCCGTTCAACCAAACCAACTTTGTTTGTATACAGGGTTATAGGTATCTAATTATTAACTTCTTAAAGGCGACTTGGGTGAACTAAGACTAACAACTTTTGCCAAAACGAAATACATCTCCAGTTTTAATTTTTTTAGTTTTGGCGGGCATTTCTATCAACCCCCGCTGGCCTCACCGCAACCCCTTTCTTTCTTTGCTAAATATATGTATACGATATATCTAGCAAAGAAAGAAATAGGTCATGTACCGAACCGACATGTCTCAATCTGTGACTCCTAGAGCTAAGAAGATGAGAACTGGAAATTTGCTTATAATATTTAAATCTAAATCATTGAATTAGAAAAAATCGTAGAACAAAAGTTGTTAGTCTTGATTTACCCAAGTCGCCTTATCGAGGTTAATCATTAAAAATCTATAACCCTGTATATTATTAATAACTAAGAGAATCTGATATATTTCGTTGTTCAACAAACTAACACCTCGTCGAAGGAACTAATTCCCATTACCCGCATCTTAGTTCCTAAGGATACCGAGTAACTTCAAAACTGAACATGGCGGTAACCCCCAACGGCCAATAACTTTATTAAAATTTAATACGGAACGTTGAGTTAAGATAATACACGGTACGTCAGGTGAGTAACTTTGCTTGCATCGTACCCGTGAGAACTGATTTAAGGGCATGTTCACACAGAAACCATTAAAAAAGGTAAGAAAATAAATAAAGTCCCATTTTTTCGACTTCGATAGGACTTGTCCCGCATACTTCCTTCAGTATGGGATGCGCCACCAATTATTCTACGAGGTCAAGAAACCAACGAGTAAAAAATCTTTTGGACTCTAGCGCTGTTAGCTCCTCGTACGGGGAAACATTGAAGTTTATTGAATCGTTTAAAGACTACTGCACTTAGTTCGATTGACGAGAGGTGTCGCGTTGCTCAATTCTAAGGTTATTGTTGTTTTAGTGCCTGGTAGGGTGATTATACTAATTTTAATAACATATTAATACATTTATTTATTAACAGTTATACATAGGAACATCAATACTTTTGTGTAAGACTATTGTTATGTCTACTTAGCATGTTTTTATTTTCATGTAGGTAGGTAGGTCCAATCAGTCGCAAAATAAATGTCGAAGCAGCAACACAGTGTTTTTCGTTCGCACATAACCCTACAACAAAATCACCATAGGAAACCTAAGCACCCTACATAATTTGGTCCTTCGAGCCGGATTACCTAGTGCATCGCGCGGATCACGGGGAAATAGCGTGATTATCAAAAATCAATCAAGATCGACAACTCGACAAGGCGTGGTGATTTCGTCCGTCAATTACGTTGTACTTTTGCGAACAAAATACAAAGCAGTGGAATTGAGTGGAAAAACAGTGATTATTGGACTATCAATATACATACAAACATCTATGAACGTGTGGAAATCAAGTGAAAAACAAATACATCCATCCAAGTTCAGACATTTGCAAAACTTTTCTGTGAACTTTTTACTGCACGAACAAAGAGTGTGAAAAGAAAATGGCGCCTACTTTAGAACAAGCCCAGCTAATTACAGTGCTCGAGGATTGTGCCTGTAACTTTCAAAAACATCTCCAAAATATAAAAAAATGTCCGAAAACTCGGCTAACTAGAGGTTACATCGAAGCTCGGCTGAAAATATTGAAGATCATTGGCAGCGGTTCACATCCTGTCATCAAGAATTGGTAAAGATAACTCCGAAGGAAATCAAAGCAAGCCTACCATATTTCCTAAATGAAGAGTACTATGTTTATGAAGATCATTACAACACGTTACAAGGTGACTTGAAAGACATGCTTATAAAAATCAAGGAAAGTTCTGCTAATGAAACAACTTCAGCAAACACAAGTGCCAATGAAAATTACTCTGACAGACACTTGATGCAAGTGCATTTACCTAAAATTGTACTACCTAGCTTCAACGGAACATATGAAGGATGGCCCACATTCAGTGACTTGTACATTTCTTTGGTGCACAACAACAATACTCTCAGTGAAGTTCAAAAACTACATTACCTTAAAACGAGTGTAACAGGAGAGGCTGAAATGTTGTTAAAAAACATTCAAATCACTTCCAATAATTATGAAAACGCATGGACTTTATTGAAAGAAAGTTACGGTAACAAACGCTTGATAATAAACAACACTATGAAAAGATTATTTAATCAAAAGAAATTAAACTCTCAGTCAGCAGTGCATTTAAAAGGCCTATTAGATACCACAAGTGAATGCCTGAATACGTTGAACAACTATGAAATAAAAACTGACTCATGGGACCCTCTGATTATACATTTACTGGTTCAAAAGCTGGACCCAGAAACACACAGATGCTGGGAAGAGTATTCTTACAAAGATGATGCTGAAGCATTCCCTACTTGGTCTCAGTTTAAGAAATTTATAGAATCAAAGTTCAGAACACTAGAAATGATCTCAACAAACACTACATCAAGGGATACAAAATCAAACACTCAGCGTTCCTATCATGTTACCACTACTACAACAAGGACATGCATCATGTGCAAAGACAATCACACACTCAGCCACTGCAAAGAATTCATCAAGTTGGAACCTTTTGAACGAAGCAAGTTTGTAACGAACAACTGCCTTTGCTTCAACTGTCTAGTACCAGGACACGCAGCCATCACATGTCGACTGCCTGTCTCCTGTAGAATATGCAAGCGTCGTCATCATTCTCTACTGCACAATAATAAGAAACAAGAACCAGCGGCTACAACCAGAACAACACAAACAACCCTGGCTTCACAACATGTAGTAGAAGAAGAAGACAAAGAAGATGAGGAGAAACAACTCCAAGTCAATACAACAACAACATCACAACACAATACAAGACAGTCACTATTAGCTACAGCAGTCGTGGAAGCCATTAATGAACAAGGACACAGCATTCCACTACGGGCTCTAATAGATCAAGGTTCTCAAGCAACATTTATTAGCGAAAAGGCAACTCAACTACTTCAACTCAAAAAACAACCTATGAAAGGAAATGTTGTAGGAGTAGGTTCTTCAAGAACAGAAATAAAACATGTGGTACAGCTCAAAATAAGATCACAATGGGACTCCAAATTTAGCATACCAATCAGAGCCTATGTAATGTCAAAACAACTGACCACAAAAATACCTGCAAAAACAATCCAAACAAAACAATGGCCTCACCTCAAAGGCCTAAAGCTAGCAGATCCAGCATACTTCACACCTGGGTCGGTGGATCTGCTACTTGGAGTAAAAGAGATAACACAAATTTTAGAAAATGAATACATCAAAGGTCCACCAGGCACACCATGCGCTCAGAAAACTAGCCTTGGTTGGATTCTGTTTGGAGAAATATGTTCAAGACCACAAGAAAACACTTATGTAGTAATGCATCACAATTTGGAAATAGATGACATGCTAAAGGCATTGTGGGAAATAGACACAACTAACAAAAGAAACCTAACTGAAGAAGAAAAGCATTGTGAACATATCTATGACACAACTCATAAAAGAGATAGAAACAGAAAGAACAACAGAAGATGGAAGATACATACTAAAATTACCTTTCAAAACCAAAGAACCCATCTCACCACAAGGAAATACAAAAGAAATTGCAAAACATAGACTACTTCAGTTAGAAAGAAGATTCAAAAACAACCCACAGCTAAAACAAGACTACACAAAAGTTATGGAAGAATATTTAACACTTGGACATATGGAAGAAATAACTAACAATGAAACAAAGAAAAAAAAAGCAGTGTACTTACCACACCATGCCGTAGTCCGTGAAGACAAAGAAACCACGAAGACACGCATTGTATTTGATGCTTCAGCCAAGGGTAATAATCAAGTTTCCCTCAATGACGAACTACTTGTCGGCCCTCAACTTCAAGACGACCTCAGAAATCTCATAATGAGATGGAGATTGAAAAGAGTATGTTATGCAAGTGACATAAAAATGATGTACCGACAGTGCATTGTTTATGAAGAAGACGCAGATAAATATCAACGTATCCTATGGCGAACTAACGAAACTGAAGATATCAAAGAATACCGCATGCTTCGAGTCACATTCGGCACAGCGTCAGCACCTTATCTCGCTGTAAAAACTCTTTTTCAGGTTGCTGACGATGAAGGGCAGAATCATCCAGAAGCTACACAAATAATAAAATAAGGTTTCTACATGGATGACCTGCTATCTGGTAATGACACTACAGAAGAAGCAACAGTCAGAGCTCGAGAAGTAACTGACATACTAAGAAGAGGTGGCTTCGATCTTTCAAAATGGGTTTCTAATTGCCCAGACTTCATGAGATCAATTGAAGAAAAAGAACGATCCAGCCATGCACACTTAGATTTCAAACTAGATGGAATGATAAAAGCACTAGGAGTGACATGGAATATAGGAACAGATCAATTTCAATACCAACTCGACCTACCAATGATCACAAACAACATCACAAAGAGAACAATTTTATCTGACATCCAAAAACTATTTGATCCACTGGGTTGGATTGCTCCAAGTCTAATCCTAGCAAAGATATTAATCCAAAAACTTTGGTTAGAGAAAGTCAGTTGGGATGAAACAATAAGCAAACCTCTAGAAGAACAATGGAAAACAATTAGAGATGACTTCAAAAACGTGAACAAAATTCAAATCAGTCGATGGCTTGGCACTTCAAACAACAAAATGAAGAACATACAAATCCATGGTTTTAGCGACGCATCACTGCAAGCCTATGCAGCAGTAGCTTACTTAAGAGTAGAAAATGCAGATGGCACTATAACAACAAAGCTTATAGCTTCAAGAACAAGAGTAGCACCAATACGAACCATATCCCTTCCACGTCTGGAACTGTCAGGAGCTTTATTGTTATCGAGGCTACTAAAGCAAATAGAACAAGCCATGAGAATACCAACAACCAAAATGTATGCCTGGTGTGATTCTACAATCGTCATAGCCTGGCTATCTGGAGAGCCGCACCGGTGGAAGACGTTCGTAGCCAATCGCGTCGTAGAAATCCTTGAAAACATACACAACAATCAGTGGTACCATGTCCCATCAGAAGACAACCCTGCAGATATAGCATCCAGGGGCATGCTACTTGCTGATCTCAAAGACACAAACCTATGGTGGAAAGGTCCCGCCTAGTTATCTGAAAAGGAAATAAAATTAGAACAAAGGAACTATTCTACAGAAGAAGAGATAAAAAAGTTAAAAATACAAGTCAACCTAAAACTAGAGAATGAAGAAACAACAAAAATTAATCTGACATCAAAATTTGATCAATTTGAGAACCTGAAAGAACTTGTGAAGGTTATAGCTATCAGCAAAAGATTTCTAAAAATCCCAAAAGCAAATATGCATGAAACGAACTTAACAACAATAGAATTGAACAATGCACTAATGACATGCATAATTCTAGTACAAGAAGAAGAATATAGTGATGAGATAAACAGAATAAAGAAAAACAAAGCTATGAAGAAAGATAGTAACATAAAAACACTCAATCCTTACCTGGACAACAACAATATCCTCAGGGTGGGCGGTCGCCTACGACATGCAAACATAGAGGAAGACAAGAAACATCCTATAATCCTAGGAAACAAAAACAAACTTGTTGCAATGATAGTTGCAGATGCTCACATTCAAACGCTACATGGAGGCATTCAGCTGATGTTATGCTACTTACGCTCAAAATACTGGATAATAAGAGCTAAAGGATTGGTGAAAAAATGCATTCACAAATGTTTGGTATGTGCTAAACAAAGAGGCATTACTAGAACTCAGATAATGGGTGATTTGACCAGAGAAAGAGTAAATCCAACAAGAGCCTTCTTACACAGTGGGGTCGACTTTGCCGGCCCATTTAATGTAAACATGTCGAAAGGAAGAGGATCTAAAACACATAAAGCATACATATCTGTATTCGTGTGTATGTCCACCAAAGCTATACATCTGGAACTAGTTGGAGATCTCACTTCAGAAGCATTCATTGCTGCTTTCAAAAGATTTGTTTCCAGAAGAGGAAAATGTAGCAATATGTGGAGTGATCAAGGAAGAAACTTTGTAGGAGCAGATAAAGAACTGAAAACAGCATGGGAAGAAGCTAACCTTAACCTCGAAACTGATATTGCAAACAAGTTAGCACTAGAAGGAACACAATGGCATTTTATCCCTGCCTATTCACCAAACTTTGGAGGACTTTGGGAGGCTGGTGTGAAGTCAGTCAAACACCACTTGAAGCGAGTACTAACAACCAATCTTACCTTTGAAGAAATGACAACTGTACTGTGCCAAATAGAAGCATGTCTCAACTCCAGGCCCCTGTGTCCAGTAGATGATTCAGACCCAGACCAGCTGGAAACACTTACACCTGGACACTTCCTCATCGGAGAAGCCCCTATAGTTGTCCCTTCACCAGACTTCAAAGATGTGAAAATGAACATTCTTTCCCGCTGGCAATATACACAAAAACTACTTGGAGACTTCTGGCGGCGTTGGCAACAAGAATACCTTTCAAGGTTACAACAACGCCCTAAATGGCTTAAGAAAATAGAGGAGTTCAACATCGGTGACATTGTCCTGATCAAGACAGATGGCTTACCACCAGGAAAATGGTCTCTAGGCCGTATAGTTGACAAACATCCTGGAGCTGATTCTCACACAAGAGTATACAGTGTGCAGAGTGGTGGTAGCATAGTTAAAAGGTCAATTTCTAAGTTGTGTCCACTTCCTATTGAAACTAATTGATAATTAGGTATAGATTTATTAAATTCATTTCTATTTACAGTCCACTATTATGTCGAAAATTCAATCTATTACTTAATTTAAAACTAACTTTTAAAACTTACTTTTGAAACTTACTTAATATTATGATGTAAATTCTAGCTTGATTTATTGTTTATGTAACAAGCATTTAAATGGTAATTGAAAACTAATTTCATTTAAGTACTTTAATTTGTAACTCTAGCAATCAAAGATGTGTAGTAATTGATCTTAGCTAGCAATATTTTGAAACTCAAAATATTTCATAAGATTGTAAGATAAGATTTGTATCAAACTAACCTGCCTGTACCTACTGTATTTATAATTTGCAAATGTTATTTAAGAAACAGACTACTATTGAATCAGTGTGTACCTATATATTATTTGGTTTGTATTCAATATGAAGTTAGATATATAGTTCTTTCTTTTCATTAATATTTGTAAAAGGACTAGCGCCCTTTTGGTGGGCGGAATGTTATGTCTACTTAGCATGTTTTTATTTTCATGTAGGTAGGTAGGTCCAATCAGTCGCAAAATAAATGTCGAAGCAGCAACACAGTGTTTTTCGTTCGCACATAACCCTACAACAAAATCACCATAGGAAACCTAAGCACCCTACAACTATATAATACGAAAGTACTTAAATAATAAAAATTAAACACACTGAATAATAAAGATTTTAGATCCCTAATAATTTGTGGGAAATAAATATCAGACAGTTAGTAAGATATATGTCCAGAGGTTCGTGAAGTCTTAATAATCGCAAAAAGAACAAGAAGAAAAAAACTTCTAAGTAGGCTTCGATGTTAGGACACCTAACATCCAGAGTATATCTTAACGGACAAGAAAAGCTACCAATAAATTCAACGTTTGATATATGAACACACCTTTAGCACTAGCCAAGCGAGCAAGTCCCAAGCAAGCTCGAAGATCGATGTAGCTATGTGCCTAGATTTGAAACTTGGCAACTTGAGAACTGCAATTGCTTGGAGCTACGCTACCTTTGACCCTGCAGTTTACAGTTTAAACAAACAATATTTGATGATAGTTAAAAAGCTACCTTTAGACTGTTTGCAACCGTCTGCAGTTAGCTCAATGGGTTCAATTGTAAATACTAGTTGTTATTTTTTCTATCCCTTGATTGTAATTTTCGTTGTTAATAAAGTATTTGCCTAATAAAAGCTCTGCAGTGCAGAATATGCGATAATCTACTTATATTATAAACGCGAAAGTTGATAAGTATAGATGGATGTTTGTTACTCTTTCACGCAAAAACTACTGAACGGATATGGATGAAATTTGACACTGAGATAGATTGTAGTCTGGAATAACACATAGCCTATATTTTATCTCGAAATTCCCACGGGAACAAGAATTACGCGGGTGAAACTGCGAGGTGCTGCTAGTATATCTATAAAGCGTAAATTATTAAAATGATTCAGTATTTCATGGTATCAATATATCAAAATAACATACGTCAAGAGCGAGTCTCACTCTCATGCCGGATATTCCGAACTTTTATCTTTTTTATTTTATCTTTAACTAGCGACCCGCCACGGCTTCTCACATTTTTATTATACATATTATCATTTTTATTATACCTTCCTCTTGAATCACTCTATCTATTAAAAGAAACCGCTTCAAAATCCGTTGCGTAGTTTTAAAGATTTAAGCATACATAGGGATATAGGGACAGAGAAAGCGACTTTGTTTTGGACTATGTAGTGAAGTTAAACTTTAGGTAGTAGTTAGAGATTTCGCTATCTTATGAATATTGAAACGAACAGTACTACATACATTTCAGTATTATTGCTATGCCAACTTCAAAGATTAGCCACCCGCTGATCTCAGAAGTTTCCGCACAATTATCTATGACTTCTGAAGTCATGAAGATTTGGATAAAAATATCATTGCTGACACACACAGTATTAGTAAAAAAACCTCCCCCGTGTTATAGCAAGTAAAGATTTTCCGAACAGCCCCTATAAGTTCTATATTATATTGCGTAAAGCAATATAAAAAACTTTGTAAATTAAGAAAAACTGAAGGTATTGACTTTGACAGGTTAAATATTGAAGGCACGGTAGATAAAAAAGACACAAATACTACAATAGAAAAGCAACAAATTTATGTATCTCATACATTTATTTTACTTTTTACAATCCTAAGTTTACATGAGCGCTAAAAGCCCTAATTTCGGACGTTTCATCTGCAATTTGGAACGCACTCCATAGACCAGGAATTAAGCAATCGGCTGATTAATCCGATTATATGCAACAGTTCCATTATTACGTCCATTTCCAAATTGCATTCAATGTCCAAAATTGGTATCGTCCATTCAACAATGATACATTATTTTCCCATTACTTCCCACTACTCGCTATGTTCCGCCATGTAGCGTAATGAAAAATTCTCCGGCAATGAAAAATTTCCCTCTACGTTACGTGTAGCAAAACCATACTGTACAGCTGCTGTACTTGCTATGAGGATGCGGATTTATATAAGCTGGTAAAAACTACGATGTTGAATTAAAAATAGGTATTCCAGGTAAAAGAAACTTCCCCTTTTTCCAAAAAATAAAATATTGAAGAAAAAACTGTAGAAATTATGTGTCAAAGTTAAAAATAAGGTCTACAATATTAGGAAGACCAACTAAAGGAAATAAATAGTTTAAATAGTAGCATCATTATTTCTGAGTGTTATTGAACTCTTCTGGGTACCATGTGGGTGAAACGGGAGATAGAAACTAGTTTTTAAATTGCATTTATAAAACTAGTTTCTACCTGACTCAACGGAATTACAGACTAAGTTTTCAGAAGTGGCCATTTTGCATAACACCCGCGTTTGGCCGTTCCTTTGTATGTGCCTTCCCATGCTTTCAATTGTTATAGCTGAATTGCATTTAAACTATCCCAGAGAAACGTTTGCTGTAGGTATATTTTTGTACAAATACTTAGAACAATGACCTGGATAGTACTGCGACTCTGCCATCCAAATCGTTTCAAATTCTTTTACTGTTTTTTCTAGGACTTCCTTTTTTACTTGATTGATTAGAATTTTCACTAGAATTAGTTTAAAATTGTACACATATTATATAACATGACATTTTATCTAAATTCGCAGTGGCTTAAAGAGTAGATGTACTATTTTGACCTAAGCTAATATTAAAACATAAGAAATATAACTAAATGAAATAATGTTACAAAACTTAAAATAAACACGTAGATGGTCCTTATAATGTAGGTCGTTTTATGGTATTATTTCCTTAATTAAAAAAAAACAGTGGCTCTCTGATGATAATTAAATGCAACGACAAACGTTCAGTTCCATAAAAAAGACAGTCAACGAAACGTCCATTCCAAAATAACGAAAGTACTTTTCCAGCAAAAATAAACACAATTTGTCGCAATTCCATCGTCATTTATTCAGCAGTGCAGTTTGCATCCCCAATATAGGTAGGGTCGTAAAGTTTCGAGCATCACTACCCCTGAATAAGATATCCCCTGTAACGAGAGTGCATTTCGTGGGGGATAAGAAGTTATTTGACACTTTAACCGACTTTCACATACGGAAAGTATAGAAGTGTTGTCTTTTATGTGAGATTTCTTTGTTTTTATAGAAAAAATTCTGAAAAAAAAAGATCAGGGCCGAATTCCACTAATTTCAAAACCAAGATCTCACTCTCAATAGTGCCATTCTATCAAGATGATTAAAATGACGTTTGTGCATTTGGTATTCTGCTATTTTTTGCGCTTGAAGAGACTTTCATAATTAGAATGTCAAATTGGTAGATATAAAGGTAATAGTCACAGCTATGAATGAACCTCAAAAAGATTGTGCTAGTAGAATACCAAAAAAAGAGTTTAATAGGTACAGTCGTTTTGACACGATACTATTTAAATGGTTGAATGATGAAGCGATTTATTTACTGGAATTCGGGCCGTGGATAATATTAAATGCATGGATGGTAGGTATGAGGTGACCCAAAGTTTATATAATTGCTACATGTTTTATTAATTGCTCAAAATTGAACTCATTAAAAGGTAATTTTTATTTTATCGTTTGTATTTAATGTCCATCGCAAATTCAACGGTTAGTAGAAACTCAAATATTTAAAGGGCATAAGAAAGTTCGTCCCCATTTCCCTAAAAGCATAATCCAATTCAATAGTTTATGTAAAAAGGTTTTCGAAGCCTTAGCACAAGTTTCTGTCGTTGCCTAAAGCTTAGATGGATCCCTACATTCGTAAATTTTCTTGCGTCTGTTAGAAAATGAACATTAACATCCTATCTACATATATTTTTTATTATTTTATTATATATTCTATGCCTCATCGATAGAACCGACGAATAGGTATTTCTTGCACTCAAAACTGTTTTTTTAACCCGCCGTTTGTGACCTATATGTCTGTGAGACCGGGTGGATCGAAAAAGTCGAATAACTTTTTACCCGTAATTGAATTGAGTTGCAAATTCGTGTACTCTCCTGATTTTGCGTACCCCACCGTCAGTACACCCAGCATCGGTAAGGCAGGCCCACGTTTTTGAGTTTTGGCGCCAACCCGGTGCGTGGGACCGGGGTCACAGATTACGTAAGTAAAATAGTCAAAGATAAATATATAATTTTTTAATAATTTATAAGTATGTATATCTATTTTGGTTTAATTAAGTAGTGTAGTTATTGTGATTGTTTTTACTATGTTACCTTTGATCTTTTTGCATATCTTATAATATTTAACTCAGTTCATACATATTTGTTGCCTTATTTCTAAATAATGTTTTAGCATGTCTTACACATACTAGGATAAGCAGGTTTGTCAAAAAATGGTCGGTTCTTTGATTGCGAATGGCAAAAAATAGAAAATCCAGATATATTTGCCACCAGCCAGCATACCTAGAGAGTGCCAACATGCTCAAGCTTTTTTTTGACTCTTGATCTTGATGATTTTTGGGGAGTTTTTTTTAATGATTTAGTACGGGTATCTTTTTTGTTTGTTTTTTTATAGTTTCTTTTGTAATAAAACAGTGAAATGCTGATTTAGTTAGAAAAAATCGATTTTTGGTAAAAAATCTGATACCTATTTAAGAGCGTTAGAAAAATCTTGGATATTTTTATTGTTTTAACTATGTAAGCGTTAAGTTAAATAAAAAATATGTGATTTAAGATATATCATTGTATTATTATAATAAAAACATACATTTTTAATATTTGAATAAGTAAAAGTTCCATGGAGTAAAATCATTAAGGAAAATTTTAATTTGAAAAACCCGGTCCGTAAGACCGGCGTCACAAACCACATAAGTCAAAAAGACGTCACAAATGGCGGGTTAAATAAATAATAAATTCAAAAAGCAATTTTTTTTTAATTACCTACCATTCAACTTTGGTTTCGGGTTTCATACGGAAAATTTATATCTGCATAAACATTACTTTCTTTATCGAAATAACCTCATGCTTATAGAACACTTCTTCGCCATGACAATATTTATGTAAGCATTTGAAGCAAACCTTCCTAAGTAATCTGCAACTTTGAGACAAAGCAATTTGTCCTTATGAAAACCGTCGCTAAAAGCTAATGTAAGTTACTATAATAAGGGTAGTAAAAAAGGAGGAATGAATAAGTTACAAGATTTTTTCAGTTCATTAATTCATACTGGCTCTATAATTTTTATATAGCTACTATCTTTACGTAGAAATAATAATAATAATAATGCTGGACAATCCACACTGCATTATCTAGCCCCAAAGTAAGCTACTCAAAGCTTGTGTTATGGGTACTAGATAACTGATATATTTAATACATTATATACATAGATAGATATTTTTTATTATACATATTAAACACCCAGACCAACGGAACAAATTTCTGCAGATCGTACACAAATTTGTTCCGAGGCGGGAATCGAACCCGCAACCTTCTGCGTCGCAGGCGGACCTTCGCCCACCGCGCCACATCGGTCGTCAATATAAGAATATATTTGGTTATTCTATGCTACTAGGGCCCATTATTTAACATCATGCTTACATGGAGGAATTACTTCCTATGGATTTCAGTTAACTATTTTTAAAGGTAAGTGCAGTAGCAAAAGTAATGTGCAAAATTTTATTCATATCCGTTCAAGAGTTTTTTCGTGAATGAGTAACAAACATAAACTTACAAACTTTCGCGATTATAATATTAGTAGGATTCGTCTTATCTATAAAAGTCTTTTCGCCAAAAGCATTTAAAATAATGGCACCTCAAAATATCACACGAAGAGACAGTAAGTGGCGGAGATGAACTCGAAAAGATGGCGGGAAAAAGAGTAATGGTTGCTATTAGTACCTATAGTCGCAGCGCACTGGGTATATTTATACCCAGTGCGCTGCGACACTTGGATTCAACAACTTTAGCTAAACAATTTTCTTTTCTATCTTTAACAAATCTACAGATGTAGTTTTGTAATAAGTAAATTAGTCATTTAGTACCCATAACACAAACTAGGGACTAGCTTTCAAAGATTTTGCTTCGGGCAAAAACTGACTACATACTGGGTGAAGAAAGAAAAAATAATGACATGAATTCAGAATTAGAATAAAGAATCACATTTTCCATTCGATATTCAAATTGACGAATGAAGAGCGACCGATTTTCCGAGTAGATTTTTCGGTTGCGTTTGTAAAAATGTTTGTGGAAATATCTTGATTTGAACCGCTTAAGCATGTTTAAGATGTAAATTCGTTGATTTGACTGACTCTATCATCTGAATACTGAATAGGTAAACTTAATGATAATTATTCTGATACCAATCACCTATTGTAGCATGATTTTATTAAAAGTTCTTAGGAAATTACATACATTAACATTTTTGTGTTTGTATTATATTTTATACTCTCTAAGTACCTACCTATACCTTAACTTCTAAAACGTCTAAAATCACTTTCAGACGAAACTTCAAGTAAGAGAATACACAAAGGAATTTTAAACTACGTTAACAATCGTAATATTCTAGTTTTTCTTCATACATCTTACTAAAATTATTGAGTTTTAGGGGCGAAAGATGATGCCGTTAAAAATATAATAGTAAGCTATTATAATAAATGGGAAAGTCTGTGTGAATGTTTGTTATTAGTAATTTCCATAACTATTTAAGTTATTTAAATGAAATTTGGTATGGAAATAGTTTAGGACCTAGAATAGGCCATAGGCTATAAAAATTTGGAAAATCTAACCTCTGAGAGGGTTAAATAGGGTGTTAAAGTTTGTATGGAAAATTATATTTCCTTAGTTTGATTCACTCAAAACTCGGTATAAATAAACTGCAAAGTAAATAGTTAGACACGTATTTTTTTTACGAAACTACCCCTAGGAGGCGTGCAATAAATTTCTGAAATGTGATACTTAAATTCCATGTGGGCGAAGCCGCGTGGCGCATCTAGTAATTTAAAAAGAAGGAAATTTAATGTTTGATTCTTAGTTTTGTAAGCCAGTGTACCTACTGTGACGAGTAGAGCAATAATGCACACATAGATTTGAACCTGGAAAAGATTAATTTAGACTACAAAGCCACGGCGGCAGAAGCTAGTTCATTGTAAAAGAAAACCATGCTCAAAAGTTATGTATAAGTAGGTAATATTGTCTTTGCCATAAAAATAACCTATTACATATTATGCATATTATGCAGTCTAAATAAACATGCAATAAAAGACAAAACAGGAACAACATAAACCGTAGTATACATTAAATAATTTGAAAATACAAAAATCAGAACTCAAGAGTTCTTTCAGAGTTGTTACAGTTATTTCTACATCACAAAACCACAGGAACCTACTCGTATCTATCATAAATGAGAAAAAATAGTTTAATATTTTTTGCTAAAACTAAAAACAGAACTAAATCAACAATGTTTTGTAAATTTACGGGACAAATATCGAATAAAATCAAAGTCAAATCGACGGAAAAATCACCTGAAAATGACCATTTCGATTAAAAAATAAATGTATTAAACAATAAATTTACACATGAGATCCTAAATAGCAAAAGCAGCGACTAATTCCGTATTGTCCTAAAGATAATATTTAGTAAGAGCTCAAAGCATTTTGCAAACTAAGCCCCATGATACCTGCTGAAAATTTGCTAAACGAAGCACACAAAAGCATTAGCTAACTCCAACTTTTAATTGTTCCGCATTTTAGGCTAACAGGAAAGTTTGGGCGTCCATTTTGGTTATCAATACAAAATGTTATTTTCGGGACAGACGGTCTACTTACAACGATGCGACCGCCACATTTTTTTGAATAAGTAATGCTGGGTTTAGCCTAGCGCTGATTATAAGCTCAGACAAAAAAAAAAACTTTTACCTAAACAGCCACTCTGACTTTCAACTTTGCATACAAGTGAGTGAACAGTGAAATTTGGCAAGAATTTATCTTCCACGAGTAGAAAAAATAAATAAAGAGAATCCACAAAAACTATTTATTTTCCCATATAATTAAGTTTAAAATTGTTTTGTAAGCCTAGAATACAAAAGTTATTAAATTATTTCGAAAAAAAAACATTTTGTGATATTTTTTATACCGTAAACACATGGAAAGCCGCGGACTACTGGCGACCTGGAAATAATACTAATAAACATAATTAACCCACAGCAGCGAGAGAAAATAAAAGCTTACAATAACCGAAGTTTAGATTGAATAACTTGAAAATGCAAAAATGCTATTGAAATTCTACAATCCGTTTTCAATCATACAAAACCTATTAAAGTTTCAAATAGCCAACTGTACTGACCGACTCATTCAACTAATAAATTCAATACTTAGATGGGTAAAAGTTTGTTCTCGCGGTTGAAGTGCATTGAAATATTGATGTGGAAAAAAATTAATAGATAGAGAATAAACACTATATGGCGGCTCTGGTGGTTGACGACAATTTTTATTAAATTTGTATGCAACGAGCTTTTCGTCAAATAATAAATTCATATCATCTACGTAGGTCAGTAGAAGCCCTATAATAAAATAAGTAACAGCAAAAATAGATTCTTAGTTCAAACTGTTTTGATGTTTGCTTTTTTGTGTAATTACCTATATTGTTGGGTTTCCAAACTAAATAAATAAAGGCCAGATAAGTAGTAATTCTATTTATAAGCTTAGAATTATCAAGAACAAGCAAATAACCATGCTTTGAATTCAACGTGTCTACAAATGTTGTGGACAATTTGACAAGAAGGGAATTAGAGTAGGTTAAAGATCATTAGAATTTTAAGAATACAACAATATGTGATAAAATGTAACAAAATTCCTGAATTATTGACAACCAATAAGACTACTGAAGCATGTATATTGTGATTATATTCAAACTACTTACTCTTATTTAAGAGGGCGCGTTACAGTTCTGTGCAAATAGGACAGGAGTAGGAATTCGGATGACGTCTAGACTGTTTGCAACCTACTACAGTTAACATTATTATTTTAATTGAATGTATATTAGTTTTCATTTGTTTATATTCCTTGATTTCATTTTGGTTGTCAATAAAGACTTTAGGCTTTTCATCAATTAGCACGCGGATGAAACCGCGTGGTGCGGCTAATTAGTAATTGTAACGTAACCGTTACATACTTACGTAAAGATTAATTTAATCCTAATTAATTTGTAATTTACTTGTCTTAATTTTAATATTTTACTTGTTTCGATTGTAATAATCGACTAAGTAATTTAGTCTTGTTGGCTGCACTAGTAGCCCATAGATAAACTCGTTAACACGCTGCTAACTTCACGGCTCTGACGCGTTCGATGGTCTATGGTCTCACAAGGCGGACGCTTCCGGTTCTGCGCAAGAGACGCCAGACGCCATTTTATTGTTCTAGGCATTCTTTAATTTTGCCTCCTTTAAAACTACTATATCGATTGATAATATCGATAAATTTACGTGTGTACTTTAAAACCCCTGTTGGGGTTCAAAGTCCACCCTAAGGGCAGTCTTCGTTTCCGGCCGGACTTTCAACGAGCTGTCCCCTTCTTCCCTGGGCATCCAGCCAGCGCTTGGTCTCCTTCGCCGTCGGGTCGCTGCTACACCCGCGGCGCACTAAGGGGAGTACTGAGAAGGGAGAAAATAAGGAGAAGACTTTTCACCAACCAAGTGGAATCAGCCATGTGTAGTTAATTTAACTGAACCCCATTAACGCCCTTCTGGCTGAACTAGTTTTCCGTGTCCCTTTAATTTTAATATTGCCCTTCAGGCTCACTACTGTTATTTTCCTTTTTTATCATTAAATCTGTACACTGTTATACAGAGTGTTTTTTTTTTTAAAAAACCGGTTTGTCACTAATTCGGCTCCCTCTTAAATCGGGACACTGGCGCCCCTTATCGTGGTAACTACAGCTGATTCTACTTGGTTCTTCCTTTATTTTTTTTCCTTAGTTTGTGCATGTTGGTGGTAGTATTATGTAAAACGTATTTTTTTTTGGTTTTCTTCTGTAATCATAAACTACTGAGGTGTACGTAAGTACTTAGATTGTATTGTTTTTAGTTTGTTAATTTTTTTTTTTTTGGAAAATTGGTCTTAAAATAAATATTTTTTTTTTACCTTGATGAACGCTTCATCTTATTTGTTGATTGTTTTTTGTACAGTACTGAGCAGTACACATCAGTAGTTTCTCTTCTTTGATTTTGCACTGTTTTTATTTTGTTTCACTTTTCATCTCATAAAACCATACGTTCATTCATTCATTTTGTAACAGAACGGCGAGCTTTAGCTTTAATCAGTGCACTACTTATTCAACTGGTCAGTTTTTTTTATACTGCCATACCATGTTGCCCATTAAGTTTCTATCTCTCCAAAAATCGGAGTTAGATTATGAGGTACGCATACGAGGCGCTACTCCAGCATCTTCTGTTGAGGAGTTACGCAAACAGATAGTTAAATTAGGGACTGAATATCCATCAGAACATATTTTGGAATCTCCGTTGGATATAAGGCAAGACATTAAAGGTTGTTTAGATGTTCTAACGAAAATTCAATCTAACTTGGCTGTAGAAGATCCTAGTTTTTCTTCAATCATGCGAACACAGAATATGCTCAATCACTTGTATAATCGTATTGAGAGGATTGATCGTGGTGACGAATATAAGAAAGAATTTGAGGACATAGTCACAGCTTATAAAAGTTATACACTCAAATGTTCTGCTCTGCTAAACAAATCCTCAACTAGTGGTTCGTCAAGCGTAAACACTGCTTCTTCTGAGACCTTACGCACTGCATCGGACGCGCCAAGTGTGATCAACGTGACTTGCGATCGCGCTTCCACTGAGTTATCTCGCTTGAAATACAATGGCAAGTCATGTGTGCGCTCCTTTATACAGCGTGTTGACGAATTTATAGAGGCTCGTAGTATACCATCATCAAAAGTCCTCAGTTACGCTTCTGAAATCTTTCAAGGTGATGCCCTTCATTGGTATCGTGCGGTTAAAGATAGGGTAAACTCATGGACTGAATTAGCGATCCTACTTAAAGAAGATTTTGGTCAAAGTGATTATGACTATAGGTTAGTTTCAGAAATCCGTGCTCGCACTCAAGGGGAGAGTGAAAACATCACTATATACCTCTCCATTATGAAAGGTATGTTTTCACGCTTGTCTAAAACCATACCAGAGGCGGATCAATTAGAAATTCTCCTTCATAATATCAGACCCTGCTATGCCAGCACCCTGGCCTCAGTTGCTCAAATTTCTTCTATCGAAGACCTTCGAACGTTATGCCGTAACTTTGAAGCTATTCAGGCACGCCTCTCGCAATTTCAGGAGCCACCCAAGGTTACATCTGGTACTCTTGCACCGGAGTTCGCTTACAATGCTGATAAGGGCTCAAATAAATCTAATAACGATTGTAATAATCAAAATAAATATAATAATAATAGAAATCATAATAATACTAAGGGTCAAGATCAATATCAAGCAAACATAGAGTCCGTCTCCACCACTAAAAAGGAACCTTATTGCCCAAGGTGTCGCACTAACTCGCACCATTTGCGCCAATGCAAGGCTCCTCGTGATATCGTGTGCTTCAAATGTGGGAAGAAGGACGTCAAAACACCTGATTGTCCTGAATGCCGTAAGAAGAAGTCTCCTACGCCAAAAAACGAGTAGATCAGAATTGTAGTAATTTTGATAAGCAAGACTGGGAATCTTGGCTTAATTTTATACGAACCTTTAGCTCTTCTTATAAAATTTCTACAATTCTGAACACTAAACCTTCAAACGATTCTCGTCCATATGTAAATATTAAAATCAATAATATTGACGCCTGTGGCTTACTCGATTCCGGTGCTGCAGTCACTGTTTTAGGAAATAATTTCCACAAACACCTTGTTGATTGTACTTTGCACACAAATGATCGCATTAATATGGTAGCTGCTGGTGGTCAATCTCTAAATAGTATTGGTTACATCAATGTTTCAATATCGTTCCAGGATCAATTGCACATTCTTCGAGCTTATGTTGTTCCCGAGGTCGAAACTTCAGTTATTTTAGGTGTTGACTTTTGGCGCGCTTTTAATATTTGTCCTAAATACTTGAGTTCAATTAAAATGTCTACAACTCCGTTGGCAGAACTGAATCATAACACTGACGCGACATTTATTCAGTCTTATGAGAATTTGATTGCATCTCAAAAAGCCATAGCTGACAATATAATCGCTCAGTTCAAATCAATTTCGACGGAGGAGAAAGGTCTAGGTAGGACTGATTTAATTTGCCATCGCATCGACACTGGAGATACGCCGCCGATCAGACAACGCTACTACAGGATGTCCCCTGAGAAACAGCGCGTTCTAGTTGAGCAGGTTGACGAAATGTTGTCTCTTGATGTAATAGAGCCTTGTGAGAGTGCATGGTCCTCTCCCGTTATTATAGTCAAAAAGAAGGATGGATCTCCTAGGTTTTGCCTCGATAGTCGCAAGCTTAACGCGGTCACGAAACGAGACTCTTATAATTTGCCTTACGTCTCCGAAATATTGGACAGTCTACGTGACGCTAAATACTTGTCCAGCATTGATTTGTCCAAGGCATTCTGGCAAGTGCCTATCGCACCAGAGGATCGCGATAAGACTGCTTTCTATGTGCAAGGAAGAGGCTTATATCGTTTCAAAACTACAGCTTTCGGGCTTACTAATGCTCCTGCAACTCAGCAGCGTCTGGTTGATCTTCTTTTCACTGATAGAGAGTATAAAACTTTCGCTTACTTGGACGATATTGTAATTGTTAGTTCAACTTTCGAAGAACATGTATCTCGTTTGTTGCGTCTTTTGGATAGGTTGAAGCAAGCTAATTTAACTGTTAATCTTGATAAATGTCAATTCTTCCGCAGCGAACTTAAATATCTAGGTTATGTCATTGATGCCCATGGTCTGCGTACAGACCCTAATAAAGTAGAGGCTATTCTCAACTTTCCAACTCCTACTAACAGAAAGGAATTAAAACGCTTTCTCGGCACTGCCACTTGGTACCGACGTTTTGTGCCTAATTTCAGTACTGTAGCTGGTCCACTTAATAAACTCACTGCAAGTGGTAAAAAAGCACCTCCTTTTCAATGGTCACCTGAAGCTAACATAGCATTTAACGCATTAAAGGAATCTCTAATTTCTGCGCCGGTACTATCCTGTCCAGATTATTCCAAACCTTTTGAGGTCCATGCGGACGCTAGCAATTATGGTGTTGGCGCTATGTTGACTCAGACTATAGAAGGTAAAGAACATCCCGTGGCTTATATGAGCAGATCGTTTAACAATGCTGAGAAAAACTATAGCATCACCGAGAGGGAGACTCTCGCTGTGCTGACTGCTATTGAACATTGGCGTTGTTACCTTGAAAATGGTCACACTTTTACGGTTTACACCGACCATTCCGCGCTGAAGTGGTTTTTATCCTTGGAAAATCCAACTGGACGTTTGGCTCGTTGGGGAGTACGTTTGTCATCATTCAATTTTATAATCAAACATCGTCGTGGAGTTGATCACGTCATCCCTGATGCTTTATCACGATCTTTTCCTGCAGCTGCTATTTCTCTAGCCAATTCTTTTTCCAATACCAACGATGAATGGTACAAAAATATTTATAATGGATGTCTTAACGCTCCAAGTCAGTATCCAAATTTTTGCATTAAAAATAACTCTTTATTTAGACTGTCTAAAACTAAATCAAATCTAACGTCAGAATTTGCCTGGAAAGAAGTAGTCCCTAGTGAATTTCGCGATTCCATTATTACAGAGAATCATTCGGAGCCTACGGCTGGACATCTGGGCATCTTTAAAACATACCGGCGGTTGTCACTTACACACTACTGGCCGGGCATGCATCAGGATGTCGTCAAATTCGTGAGCGCTTGCTCCGTTTGCTCTTCTTATAAACCGCAAAATCACACTACTCTTGGCCAAATGGGTCGACCTAAACAATGTTCAAGACCATTTCAAATGATCTCTATTGACTTTGTTGGTCCTCTACCCGCCACTCGTAAACAAAACACTTTTATTCTTGTTGTAACATGTTGTTTTTCGAAATACTGTCACATATTTCCCTTGCGCCGTGCTACCTCAGATGCCGTCGTTAAGATTTTAGAAGAATCAATCTTCCTTGTACACGGTGTTCCCCAAACAATTTTTCTTGACAATGGAAGTCAGTTCATTAGTTCTACAACTGATTCCTTGTTTAAGAAATATAAAATTCCAAATATTTTCTTTACACCAAAATATACACCACAGATTAACACCGTCGAACGTTATAATAAGACCATCGTCACAAGCCTGTCCTCATTTGTAGAAAATGACCATCGGACATGGGACACTTTTATCCCAAAAGTACAGTTTGCGATAAACAGCTCCGTAAACGAAGCCACTGGCTACACTCCGGCTTTCCTTGTTTATGGTAGAGAGCTAGTCTTGTGTGGATCGCACTATACTGACAACGACTTAGGCGATGAGATCCTCTTCCTTCCGCGTGATTTATACGCAGAAAATCGTGGGTGTCTTTCTTCTGTATTTGATGATGTGCAGGCTTCATTATGGCAAGCACATGTAAAGAATACAGCACATTATAACCTACGCAGGAAACATGCAGAGTTTAACGTCGGCGACACTGTGTATAAACGTACTTTTATTCTGAGCGATAAAGACAAATATTTTAGTAAAAAGTTAGCTCCAAAATTTATAAAATGCCGTATTATTGAGAAACGGTCTCCACTAGTTTATGTGTTAGAAGATATGTCAGGCAAAGATATTGGAGCTTGGCATATCAAAGACTTAAAATTAAATAGTAATAAAGTTTAACATACCTAATCTGTAGGTTATTCGGTCATATTACGTCCTTTTTTTTTAAACATCTTAGCTGCTAGCATTGGTCATCCTAGATCAATAAAGGATGCCCTGTTTTTGTGAGGTTGCGCCAAAACTTTTGTTGTCTTGGTGTTGTTTGTTAGGTAAGAATGCATGTGTTGGTATGGAAGGAAGTATGAGTGGTTTCGTGAATGTGTAGTGTTAGTAGTTAGTAGTCGGATTTCGCAACTCTAGAGCAAAATCCTTGCCCACAAGAGGGGGTAATGTAACGTAACCGTTACATACTTACGTAAAGATTAATTTAATCCTAATTAATTTGTAATTTACTTGTCTTAATTTTAATATTTTACTTGTTTCGATTGTAATAATCGACTAAGTAATTTAGTCTTGTTGGCTGCACTAGTAGCCCATAGATAAACTCGTTAACACGCTGCTAACTTCACGGCTCTGACGCGTTCGATGGTCTATGGTCTCACAAGGCGGACGCTTCCGGTTCTGCGCAAGAGACGCCAGACGCCATTTTATTGTTCTAGGCATTCTTTAATTTTGCCTCCTTTAAAACTACTATATCGATTGATAATATCGATAAATTTACGTGTGTACTTTAAAACCCCTGTTGGGGTTCAAAGTCCACCCTAAGGGCAGTCTTCGTTTCCGGCCGGACTTTCAACGAGCTGTCCCCTTCTTCCCTGGGCATCCAGCCAGCGCTTGGTCTCCTTCGCCGTCGGGTCGCTGCTACACCCGCGGCGCACTAAGGGGAGTACTGAGAAGGGAGAAAATAAGGAGAAGACTTTTCACCAACCAAGTGGAATCAGCCATGTGTAGTTAATTTAACTGAACCCCATTAACGCCCTTCTGGCTGAACTAGTTTTCCGTGTCCCTTTAATTTTAATATTGCCCTTCAGGCTCACTACTGTTATTTTCCTTTTTTATCATTAAATCTGTACACTGTTATACAGAGTGTTTTTTTTTTTAAAAAACCGGTTTGTCACTAATTCGGCTCCCTCTTAAATCGGGACATAATAACATATAAATTGTTACATAAATTTAAATAGCAAGTAATATCCAATGAAGTTATTATGTGCGCAACACACACAAAAACATAATTTTCCTATTTTTTGTTTCAAACAGGCGCATCATATGAATAATGTTAAATTTAGTAACTTAACTTAAATAACATAATTATTTAAGTTAAGTATTGAGCCCATTATTCATAAATCTGCTAGGGTGCCCTCTTAAGATAAAAACACACATGAACCAACCAGCTTTGTTCGTTAATTCAAACAAAACTTAATTAATTTCTAACCCAACCGTGTGCAGTGGTTTAATTCAAACTACACGTTTAATGGAAGGATATACAGGTAACCAGGATAAGCTTTTCATTCCAAGCACTGGTTGCTTTACACGAGCGACTAAAGTTGCACAGTATGTGTCAGAATCTACTTGACGAAGCGATGGCGGATAAATATTTATTTTGTGAAGATGTAGTCCTAAAGCTCCTAACCCTATGATATTATTATATAAGTAAAATATAGGTACACTATATATTTTTATGTATTTGACATATCTAAGTGCTTGTATAGGTTTTTAGATGAAATGATGAACGTGATTTATTATCGAGTAAAAATGCACAATGCCGACAGTAAGTGATTTAATCTTTATAGGTAAATATTTAACTTTAATTATTTTTTATAATATTATTAAGACAAGTATAATATCTGTTTAAAAACGTATTAGCTCTAAAACCAAAAATAACTTGAGAATTGGAAAACATACAACAACTTTTAATTTTTCCAAATTTCTACCCGGAAACTAAATGAGGTGCTAATTTTTGGTACCAGCAACTATAACCACGTCGTTGGTCCATCTTGATCCACATTATGCCTTACGGTACAATGGCAGCCATTTCAGGACCGTTTACCAAGATTCATAATATACCCGTATCTTAGATGGATTTTCTCTTTTCTGTCATTCAATCTCCCATAGAGGCTGCGAAGATATTGCTATTTATGTCTCTGATTATGATTACTTATAAAGGCACGATGGTTGCGCGCATATTCAACTTATCGTAACTAGTTAACTTTCTGCGTAGAATCAAACGTTTTTTGGGTGTCACTTCCTTTATCCCCATCCCTCTCCAGCACATAGAATACCGCTCAAGAGTGAGCTAGACGCAACATCCGCATGGGTCATGCAAGATGGCTCACTAAAAAACAGTCGTTGGTCGTTACTCGATCAATAAACAGCAAAAGATCACCTCGATCATCCGCTCCTCTGGGAACCCCTAAATTCCCATCTGTGCCGTGATTATACCGTGTGCGCGCCGCGAGTGGTACTTGTACTGGATCTGGAGCTCACAGAATCAAAGGTATGTGCTTTTTCGCTCCAGTGGCAAAGACTGACTCATAACCTCCTCAAACCTATATCAGTCGGCCGATTCTGTGTTATCATTATAGCACACTGGTTTTCGTCTTTAGACATTGTAGTATAGGAAAGTAATGTCTGCAAAAATTATGTTTATGATAAATATTTGTTTCCTGTTGCCTATTGATCTCCAATCTATCGCCCGTTTGCAATGCGCAACGGACGAACCGCGAATTAAATTTATTAAACTCGAATCGGGCCAGGTAAGTAATGGATAATACGTGATTTACCTAAATTGCTTTTTGAATCGGGTTAAGATTTATGTGAATATTCATAAGGCATGATTCTAGCGAAATATGGAATATTGGATACTTCCAATTATCGTTGCTGAATAAATTAAAAGGTTGATATAAGACTCGCGAATCGCCGAGCAGCTTTCCAGAAAATCACGTTTAGGAGTTTTCTATCATCCGTTACACACACTTCTGAGCCCACCACTCAAATATTTTTTTATCAATCAGATCTTCGTTTGACTACAATCTGATGATAAGTGACGACGTGGCCGAAAATGTATCACGAAAGTCTAGATGACACCTATTCACTCTGGTCTATAAATGCGATGTTCTCAAGTGCTGTTCGCCAGTGTTGTCTTAATCCTAAATTATTGTAGAAAGTACTTACAACGTCGATGAGCTGACTCAGCCTAAGGCCCATCTTGACGGTGAGTCGGTCGGAGTTGTTGCCCACGGGTCGGATAAGTCGGTTGTAGTTGGAGAGTAGATCGTCGTATAGCCGCTTTGCCTCTGGGTTTGCGACGCTCAGGCGGCCCCACACGCACAACAATCCGACCACCAGCGCCAACACCATCTTAGGCTAACACCTCCCCTATGGACAAACATATCAAATAAGTCACATAGAATAGAAATAGAGTAGAAAAAAATATTTTATTTCGACACAGGTATAATAAAATACAGTATAAAATAACAAACAGAAACATGGAGGCAAGTGACACAAAATGGTGGTATTCAGTTTCAAAAATATGGTGACTCTAACCCATAACATAAGCACAGATAGTTAGGGGATAGATGGAGCTGTTTGAATTGACCAGCATTATTTACTATTATTATATCTCTGATAATCGGATTATGAGATGATATAGAGAGATATGCATATGTCACCGTTAAATTGCAAATAACGTTAGATTATAATCTATCTCGCGAGATTATAAACTGTCGATAGATTGTGAACCGTAACATTTCATTACAATTTAACGCATTATTTTTCGGTAGATTATAATCTATCGAAGTGAAACCGTCAAATCACAATCTTACAATTTTCAAACTGTGTTCTATACGAAGACCTGATCCCTGATTGGTCAGCCTTACAGTAGACTGCTCTGTGTCCAAAGAGTTAGGAATGAAACATAGGTGTCAGTCAAATAAAATAAATGCACTTTAAGAATAATTGAGTTCATGTTTTTATTTTTTTATTTTTGACTTCCGATGTGGCGCGGTGGGCAAAGGTCCGCCTACGACACGGGAGGTTGCGGGTTCGATTCCCGCCTCGGAACAAATTTGTGAACGATCTCCAGAAATTAATTATATCAGTCATCTAGTACCCATAACACAAGCTCTGCTTAGCTTGGAGCTAGATGATGCTGTGTGGACTGTCCGGAATTATTTATTTATTTATTATTAAGTAGGTACTTAATCAATAATTCTCATATCACATGGCCTCAAAATAAGAAAATCAGAAACGTAAAAATATTTTCTCCTCAAACACAACGTAAAATTGAAAAAATAATGAAAATTTCTTATAGAAAAAACTATCACAAAAATTAAATAAAAAAAAACAAGTCGAAAATATATTAATGTTTTTGAAAACATAATTTTATTGTGTTGTAGTTACCAACTCGTCTAACAACTTTAAAACACTTTGTATTCTTTGATTTCTCCATTGTATTTTTTTACTATTTTCATTATGCCCGCTGTAATAGGTTTGTAACTCTGTGGTAAATTCATCCTGATTAAATCAGCGCGCTAGGTGCGTTCACACCCTTGTGTGGTGAAATAAAATAATGTGCATTTAGTTGTGGCTCGCCTTCGATATGGCTAGATACTGTGACCGAATGTTCTAGGTTTTATTTAACTACTAGTGACCCGCCCCGGCTTTGCGCGGTTTTATTACGTATAAACCTTCCTCTTGAATCACTCTATCTATTTAAAAAAAACCGCATCAAAACCCGTTTCGTAGTTTTAAAGATTTAAGCATACAAAGGGACATAGGGATATAGGGACATAGGGACAGAGAAAGCGACTTTGTTTTATACTATGTAGTGATTATTGAAAATCTCCGATAGTCCGGAAGGAGCTGATAGAATGACGAAGGCCAAATGAACGTGTAAAATATTGGGAGAGATATCGAGAATGATCCTCATGGTTGACTCTACTTAAACGGCAAGGGAATGGAATAATTTGTGGTGTCTGGAGTTGAAGGTAAAAATTCACCTTGGGTCACTGCGCTAAGTCCGAAAATGATCATGTACGCTACTAAATTATCATCTTTACAGAAATCGGAAATACAAATTAAGCACTTAGACAAGTAATATTTTAAACTATAAATAATTATGAAATAATATTAGTAAGAAATATTCATTTCTGATCGCATTTATTTGACATGTAACCCAAACTGTTACCAATACAGAACTTGAACTTGAATAAGATGTTCATTGATTTTCAGTTCGCTTAAATTTTTTGTCCTCTTGTGGCAGAAGCGGAAAATAAACCAAAAGCACGTTTATGTATTACAATTGGTGACATCAACGTGATTGAAATACAACCAAATCACGTTTCCCGCTAGGCCATTAATTTAGGATATCATAGGTGGACTCATTGTGGAGAAAAAAACTTTAAACCACCCACTGAAGGTCACTCGACATAATGGAGCCAGGTTGACCCTCTAAGCTCCGGATTACGGACGAACTCGGACTTAATTACCGGATAAAACCGGATAAGCCACAATAAAACGCACCCTTATAAATCAATCCCGCGAGATAAAACTAAAGAGAGTGGATAGCGAACTTAATATATTACACAGTGTTGTGGTAAACACTAAACAAGTCTATAAATGGGGAGTATAGCTGATTCTTTGTGACGATAAACTATTTAACCTATATCACGAGTTTGCGACATTATCGAATTCAGTCGCGATCATTTGCCTTGCGTCCAGATACTATCCATGCTTTTCATATACATATTATGTACGTACACTCACCCTAAATATTTCCAAACCAAAAAGACGATACAGAAATGGCTTCCCTTCTATATACCGACGTTGGTATAAAAATCATTTTACAAAACTGGACCTACAGTTTTTTTCCGTTGTAACATATTTTAAGGCTGATAATATTTTTCATGGTAAACACAAAAATATGTTTTATTATTATTTCCGGCGACGACGTGACGTCACAGCCATTCATTTCACTTTCCTCAAATATATTGCACGGAAACGTCTTAACGACTATATTACCATTAAAGGAGTTTCAGATAGCTATTATCGTACAATAGAAGATAATTTCCATACTGAGACATATTTTTAACCAACGTGAAAAAAAAAGAGGAGGTTTCACTCATAATCAACTGGTTTTTTTATGTACTGTTACTGTAACATTGAAGATGTTGAAAGAATTTAAAATCAGTTTGTATTGTATTCTATTATTTATTTATCAGTTTGTTGTTTTTCCTTAAACTGGATAAATTATGTCAAGAGTTCTTTATATTTTTGCATACTGTTTTTAGATCGAAAAAGTCCTGAAATCTAATTTTAAATGTTTTTGATACCCGAGAGTGAGACTTTGCATATGAGGTATAATTTTTAAGCCCATAAAACGCAGGCTTTATTTACGATGGCAACCGAAAAGCAGCTCAGCCACCAAGCTAAATTGAAACTCTCAGCAAAGAGATTTGATCCTAAAAACCATAGCTGTAGGTTTATTTTAAAATGCTGATTTAGAGCGACTTGTTTTTATGATAAATGGAAAACCGAATTCTATTAAGTGGTTTTAAGAATAGGAAAAAATAAAGAGATCATTCCTTTTCCATTAAAAAGTTTATGATGACTTTATTGTAGATGTTGTTTATTACCTTTTTGATATTCTTTGAAATGTTTAAAATTCGTTTGTGGTTTTTATGTGGCAGTTTAAAGGTTTTTATGGCTGACTTTGTATAGAACTTCTATTGACATAAATAAAGTCCCATTAATTTCTAAAAGAGTGTTTTGTGAATAACTTTTTTTCATAAGGCACCTACCAACTAGCAATTGTTAAAGGAAATAAACTGCATCAGTTACGTCTATACCTAATAAATACATATATAGCCATTTTTATTAAAAGAACAGACAGAAAAAAACAATGTTACACACAAGGATATCAATCTTAAAAAAATAACTCTTAACCTTTTAAATGTCCAGTAAACTTGCTTGCGGATGCAATACAAACCTCCAGTAAAATTTTAAAATATTAACAAAAAATGTTCTTGCTACCTAATTGTATCCTTCCCATATCCAATACACGTGCGAGAAATACTATTTCCCAGAAGAAGTGTTGAAATTTTAGAACAAACACATATCAATATCACAATCTTAGCCGGAAACGTCCGATATTTCATTGTAAAAGCTCTCAGTACAGAATGACATTAATTTATAGCCAGTAAATTGAATTTTGTTCGAGCAATGGACCATGTAAACGGTAATTCATTTTCTTTTTTTCCTTCATTTTTATCTATCGATATTGAGTGTTTTTGATTTCGCGTTGGCTTTTATTAAAATTGTATTATTGGGAGTGTTTGAAAAGCATTTTACATGGAAGTCTAAAATTGGCGATACCATATTTTTTATGGCATATGCAAAAAAACTTGTCATGTACTTGTACGTGCTTTGTTTGTCAGGTGTGTTTTATGTTTTACTAGCGACCCGCCCCGGCTTCGCACGGTTTTATTATAAGTACCGAACGGGATAAAAAGTATCCTATGTCCTTCTCCTGGCTCTAAACTACCTCCCTGCCAATTTTCAGCTAAATCGGTTCAGCCGTCCTTTAGTTATAAGTGAAGTAACTAACACGACTTTCTTTTATATATATAGATTACAAAGCTTCGATTGATTATGATCTAGTCTTTATTTTAGAAACAAAAATATTTGTATGAAAATACTTTGTTGTGTATTTTTTGTACACCATTTCCTGTCTTGATAACTCATATAATATTTTATTAAAAGTCCCAACTAAGTGATTGTTCTATCAAGCATGAGCTAGCAGGTAGACGTAAAGTAAATCCAAATGTTCATCACAAAGTCTCTCGTGTCTTCGACCCGACTACAGAAAACGTTCCGATTAAAAATTCAAAAGCTTGCGATCCCAATGGCTACTGGATATCTCTGAATAGCCGTACCATTTGTGAATTTTATTGCCTCGAAGTGAACTGAGATTGCAATCTCAAACAGTAAGCTCGTATTTTGGTTATGGTCATAATTGCACTGGTTGTGCTGTTGCCGTTTTTGAGATTTCTTGTTTTCATTCAACACAGATCAAATCAGGGTCTTTTCACTACACACGTTCGATAGGGGAGTCTCTGTATACTTCTAAAAAATGTAACTTTAAAAAATTACATAAAAGAGGAGATATAAGTATTGTGATAACAAGTTAAACTAACTAACAAACTAATATTTGCTTCCAGGCGTAGAACTACTTGTACGCTAAATTTCATCCCGATCCGATTAGTAGTATTGGCGCAAAGAGTTATCAACCCATCCATACTTTCGCTTTTAATACTATAATAATTAATATAATACTATGATAGTGGGAATTACTTCTCATCAGTTTTGTCCCTATGTTCATTGTGATAACAGCTTTTACCTACATTCGCAATCCAAACTCAGTTTATCATTTTCAATTATGAAAGTCCGGTGACAAATAACAGAGCGCAATTTGGCAATATTACAATAATAAATTAAGCCGTTACATTATCATTGGTGGCGTAATCGCACTTACATATTGGATTATCACAATACGTATTTAATACTGTCGACAGTTATCATTATCAGCCTTTACACGGCCACTCCTGAACATAGGCATCTCCCAAAAAACCACGAATAGCGATCATGAGCCGCCTCCATCCATCGACTCGTCGATTCCATTGCGTCTTCCCATACTCTGTTTCGCATCACATAGACATTTTATCCATTTAGATCAATGGATAAAATGTCTATGAGCGCTTAATTCACTTTTAACCCCGGTTGTGTCCGTATGCCGTCCCATCAGATTATGAGCGTAAAGGAATAATGTCTTTTTAAACACGTGTTTGTCTGCCCAGGGCATAAAGAGACTGACAAACCTATTATTTGTGTCAAGTACATCATCATTATGTTCGTTTTGTACACTCTTCCCCAGCCCGATCGGTCTAGAGCTTAGTAAGGTGTCTATGTACCTAACTTGTTTTACCTTATCTACCTATACAGGGTTATAGGTAGGTGTATCAGCCTGGGTAAATCAAGACTAACAACTTTTGTTCTACGATTTTTTTCTAATTCGATGATTTTTTTTCCCATACAAAAAAAAAATTATAAGCAAATTTACAGTTCTAATCTTCTTTGCTCTGTCTAGGCGTCACAGATTGAATATGTCGGTTCAGTACATGACCTATATAAACGTAGTGTAGGACGCCCTCCGGCCAGGTGGGATGACGATCTGCGAAGGACTGCAGGCAGATGCTGGATGCGGCAAGCTGAAGACAGGGCGCTATGGCGCTCATTAGGGGAGGCCTATGTCCAGCAGTGGACTAATATAGGCTGATGATGATGACATGACCTATATATCTTATACATATATGTAACAAAGAAAGAAAGTGGTTGCGGTGAGACGAGCAGGGGTTGATAGAAATGCCCGCCAAAATTAAAAAAAAAAACTGGAGATTTATTACGTTTTGGCAAAAGTCATAGAACAAAAGTTGTTAGTCTTGATTAAGCCAATTCGCCATAAAGAGGTTAATCATTAGATACCTACAACCCTGTATAGTCATTGGAATTCCTCAGTTCGACAAACAATCCAAAACAACCCAAATCTGAAGGCAATAAAACAAAATTTTCAATAGAATCAAATATCTTTCGCTCCAGACAATGTATCCTAACTGTACTTACAAAATTCCATTTCCTTTAACCAAATTAGACTTCTACATTCAACTTGTCGACATAAATAAGTTCTGTCGCGACGTCGTGAATATCCTTTGCATTCACGACGCTTGCCGGAAGTAAGTCAACGACATCATCTGCAGACTTCCGGTGTGGACGAGGATCGCGTCATTTGATTTCCGGCCGATCGGTCTTGGAGGGCTTTGTGAGGAGTCTAGGTAACTAGTTTAAGAAAATGGTGGCAATCACGATTCCCTGACAATTCTAGACTTCAAGTAAGTTAGAAAAAGGACAACTTTATTCAAAGAAAATAACAGTAAAAAAATTAAATTAGGATTGGTAGAGTACAAATTTACAAAAAGATTAAAAAAACACCAAAATAAAAATCATTGATTGTTTTTGCAAAAAAGAAACAGATTATCGAATCTCAATCATCGAACACGCCTAAATGAGTTAAAATATATGTGGTAGATTACATAAATGCGATCTTCACCGATATTTGGTCGTTGTCTAGAAAATTAAAGCAAGAAATAGCTGTTTCACGATTTGGGAAGGCACAGGGCATCGGTATGCCTTTATGCAATTGATAAAGTGAAAACATAATCAAGAGTAGGATTTTATATAGTTAAGTAATCATCGATATTCAAAAAATGATGTCTACGATTGGGTGTGTCATAAAAATAAAGACACAACGGAAAAATTACAGTAGTTAGCCAATGCATGTTATACCCATCTGGATTTTGTTTTATAGGATCACACAAAACGTATGATAAAATCGCGTCTAGGTAATAGGAAAAATACATGTCGTATCAAAGTAATATTCTAATGCGAAAGTTTGGATGGATGTATGTTTGCTGCCTCTTCACGCCAATTGAACTTCGGTATGAAATTTTGAAAAGACGTAATGCTAGGCCTAAAATAAAACATCAGTTATAAAAAATTTCACAGGGGTAAAGCCGCGGCGTAGCTAGTACACGATAAAACAGATTTCAAAGGTTGGAAACACTCGAGAACCTTCGACGCCGGCTACCTTCTTAAATATTTTATTTACCTACTTTTGCGAATCGAAAGATGGACAAAATTTTTCGAATATCAGAGAAAAACCTTATCGAGTTACATAGTGTAAAAGTGCTGCCACTGACATTTGGAAATTCTGAATTATAAGAGTATGAAAATTTTTATACTTGTTGTTGTTTAATAGATTTCCTTCTACATTTAAATTAAAGATTGATTTTTCTATTTCAATTAAGAAGGGACTTTTTAAGGGTAACTGCTCTTATAGACGCGTGCGTTCTAGAGCTAATCCTAATTAATTTGTCAAATTTCGAACATTACGTTGTAAAATATTCTTATCATTTATTTAGACAGTAGTGCCACTTTATCAATAAGTATCATAACCAATTTCCATGGTATTCAATGAAAGAAAAGGTCGTGTCAAATGTCTCGGGTCGGGAGCACCATTTAACCCTAAGCCTGTGAAATATTCCAGCTTTTGGGGTATTTTAGACCCTTTATATCTGTTCTGATCCTTGAACTTTGGATCCTAGGACCTTGATAATAATACTATTAATATTGCGCTTATGTTTGACACTTTGTGATTGGACTTTAAGTGAAACTTCAATCATTTCTTGTTGGTCAATTGATGTATGATCAATAATTGATTAACATAAAATTATAACTAATTAATAAACGAAAAACATTTTACTGTACTTGAAAACTAAAAAAGTATAAAACCACAAAAATGTGAAGTTAAAAATACACAATAAAAGGGCTTACTGATATCGTTTTGTTTGTTTGTTCGTAGCTAATTTAGATGGAAAATAGATAGAGATGGAAATAATCAGTAGTAAACTGAAGATCTAAACATCATCAAAACCATGTCTACATCAACTGTCTGTGACATGTAAAGCTATTTGGTAGCTATATTATGCTCGGAAATTTAATTAAACGCCAAGTTTGAAATATTAATTACCTACTCTTCCAGTAGCTTATGTTTATCAGCTTTGGCGGTCGCTGTGTAAGAATCGACTCCTAAAACTCAGCCTGTGAATGTTGTAAGAGTGGAATAAGGGAAGGCCAATAACTCCTCTTGCCCAGAGGAAGGCCTCCCCCAAGAGGCCCTCAGAAACGTTAAGTAGTGGAAGAATGAGTGTTAGTGAGGCATCTAAATAGTAGTTACCTTCTAGGTAGCTTATTTTCTATTAAGTACTTCCAGTTGTTTAAGTTTAGAAGTATTGCTTTGGCTGTTGCGGTGTTAGAACCGATGCTTACAGCTTATTCCGTGAATATCGTTAGAGTCGACTAAGGGAACCCAGAGTGAGGTCAATAAGTCGTCCAAGAGGCTCCCCCTGTGGGAGAATCGTTTAGCAGTGGAAAAATGAATACTAGTGAGGCATCTAAGTTACATACTAGAGGTAGATAGCTTATTTTATTTTGCTATTTAGTACTTCAAGTTGTTTAAGTTTATCTAGGAAAACTCCCTTAAATAATAATGTTAAGTACTTACTTAATACTTATTAGTTAGAAAATAATTATTTAGAACTCTGTAAACATAATCTTAAGGAGTTAAAAATAAAGACTATTATTATTATTATCCATGAGATATTACTTTGGCGGTCGCTGAGTAAGAATCGACTCATAAAGCTCAGTTCGTGAATATCGTAAAAGCCGACTAAGGGAACCCAAAAGAAGGCCTATAGCTCCCCCAAGGGTTAAGCCCTAGCCCTTTTGCCCCAATTAGGGGAGGAACGCTTATCAGTGGAAGAATGTCAACTTAGATGCTCGCGAGGCATTAAGTAATAATTAGATAATTTTAATTTTTTAATTTAGTCAAAGACATAGAATATAAAATTTTCAATTTTTTTTTAAATTAATTAATTAATTTTTTTTAAAAGAAAATTTAAAATTACGTTGTTATGTTTTACATACCTAGATTCGCAACGAATATGTTAGGCTAAAGATTAAATTTCAAATTGTCAAATTTACAGTGAGCGGAAGAATGCAATGTCATGTCAACAAAACTATTTCTTTTTTGTCACTTTAGTTTAAACTACACACATATAAGTTTGTTAAAAATTGTTTAGATTATACTACTATAATGCATATCTGTACGTAATATTTATTGAGTATACCTTTTTGGGTTCTCACGTAAGTGAATACCTATGTCATTCTTTTTCAGGATAAAGTTTCTATAAACCTATTTATATTAACGGTAACTATATTTAAATTGATACTGTGTACTAAAATTCACATTATAATTACGAAACCACTATGCCAAGTATCATTCCTTCGAATTTATATTTAAATAAATAAATAAATAATTCTGGACAGTCCACACAGCATCATCTAGCCCCAAGCTAAGCAGAGCTTGTGTTATGGGTACTGATGATGACTGATATACTTAATACAAAATACTACGTAGATAGATATTTTTTATTATACATATTAAACACCCAGACCAACGAAACAAATTTCTGCAGATCGATCGATTTATAACTGATTCTTTGGTTATTAAAATAATTTGGTTCTGGTTACTTAAATTACCTAATAAATAAATTGGATTTCGTTTACGAAAAATACTTTGAATTGGTTTTTTAATTTATGCATACTAAATTATAATGAGTTTAGTAAATATAGGTAGGTGTGCATTTAAGTGGCGCTGGCATTATTATTCACTTCATATTATAAGTCATCATCATCAAAATCAACCTAAGTATATTAGTCCACTACTGGACATAGGACCAATTACATACATTTTATTGCTTTTGGAGGGTTGTCCTAGGCTCCAATGTCCTTTCATCATAATCATCAGCCTATCTTAGTCCACTGCTGGACACAGGCCTCCCCTAATGAGCGCCATAGCGCCCTGTCTTCAGCTTAGTCCAGTTCCATTGTCCTTTACGTACTGGGATCTCCCAAATACCGCTGTCACCTATCAAAACCATCACAAAAACAAACTCATCCAAACGTTATTTTGATAAATTAAATTCAATAAATTCTTGCAATTTTCAATTTTATATGCTCAATACAACAGCTGCCGTTCCAGCCACTCATTTGCATAGCTCCTAAAAATGCGCATTTAGGCGTGTTCGATGTTTAAAATTCGATTATATCCTGCTTGGTTTTATGCGTGAACAAGTGAATTCTATTTTGAAAACCTTTTTGAATAGAACAATCTTTTTTAGACTATGTACTTACTATGTTTAATTCTGTGTTTCAGGCAAATTGACACTGGTTATGATTAATAGAAAAACGCCCAGTATTTTAAAAGGTTTTTTCATTCTTTGTCAATTTTGTACCATTCGGCTCCCTACGCGAAATCCTACAGGTACAAACGAAACCGTCCACAGCTAATACTCCGTCGTTGAATACGTCCAGCGCACGTTGCTGTGATTGATAGGCTCTAGGCAAAACAAAAAATAGTCTCTATAGGGCAAGAAATAGAGCTGAAAATTAAGGTAAAAGCTTACGGTCTGTGGTCAAGCAATTGAAAACGAACTGGCTGGCTACAAAATAGTTTTTCCATCAATTTTAAAAATAGAACGCGGTATCCGAACGCCGCACCAGGAATTTGTTTTCAATATTGACGGTTTGAAAGTTTTGACTCAAAAGTTTGTCGGGTAATACGTTTAAAAAATTTACGGTTTACGTACATTTTTTCATGTACCTATTTAAAATGAACTTTCTGATCTCGAACAGTCCTGTAAGGTCTTAAAGAAATACTTTGATTTAGATTGACTTTACGAATGGATTTTACATAATAATTTTCTTTTTTTTTATATCTTTGAGATATCTTTTAAGGTTTATCTTTTAGGCTGTATTTGGTTATTTTTTCAATAGGACACGTTAGTAATCCATAAAACCAGCTAAGGGTCAACATTATGCTAGCCATATGTTGTATTCTTTAATTTTCCAAAGATAATAAATCAGAACAGATACAATTTAGAACAAATTATTCTTATTTTATTAAACTATGTTCATAAAACTCATGCTTTCTTCCCTATCCAACAAAGCGATACATAAGTACCTACCTAATCTTAAACGAAATCTCCTCAAAAACCAACAGCAAACAAAAACAAAGATTTCCTTTATTCTCAAAGATATTATCTTCAAAATTAAGTTCTTGCTTTTGACTCGAAAGGTTTTGATATAGGACAGTACCCAAGGTGCATGCCTGTGACACATCTAAAGGTTTACCTTTTACGCGACCTTTTTTGTAAATACTTTATGTAAATACAAGGTCCGCTTGGTAAGCTGATTTCGTTTGAGGATGCTTTGTTTACTTATACCATCATCATCATCAAAGCTGGGATGTTTACCTCTTCTGGAAAATACTTGGTGTAGAGAACCAATGTTCAAATCAGTCACTAAATCAAATTAGTTGTTAGCTTATAGCCTTATAGGCCCGTTAATCGAGAAACAAATAAAACTTACAAAATAATAGTTATTTCGAGCTTTTTCCTACTTAAAAGTAGCGTTTGTGTTATTGGCAAAATAATATATGTAAACATAAACTGACCCTAAACACATAGATGCAGATCATTTAAACATTTAATTTTGTGCGCAGCCAGAAACTAACCTGCAACCTTTTTTATGACACTAAATTACAAATTACATCGTTCTTAGCTTCAGTCCTGGTGTTTTTTTGTTGTTTTTTAAATGGTTTTGTAAAGGAGAATGCTTTTTTATTTATTTTTATTTTTTGGCGATAGCAATGGTACATATTTAGTTTTAGCATAATTATAAACTTTTTGGTATCGCATTGCCAATATTCACTCTCGACATCTCATCAGATAAACTTATGGTAATTGAAATAATTCCATATGAACACGCATGAATAACCACAAGAACTCATTTAAAACTCCCATGTTCGTCACACGTCTATAATTCAATTGAAATACTCTTGGTTAATTCAACACATCACCTTACGTCTCGCCTGAAACTTTTTCAATTAAGACCCTAGGGTCGATAGCATTAAAATTCCGACATAATTTCCCAAAGGTAGGGTGATTACGAGAATTCCTCGTCGAACTCGATTAGAAGTCACGTTAATTATTTCTAGCGCTGTGTAAACTTTAGTAGAAGCAGCTGGCTTGCTCCGACTCCGACTTTCAAATTAGCTTGAAGTGTAGGAAGAGATTTATTTTCTCATACTTAAAAAGGTTTTTTTGATTTTTTTAAACATTTGGTTAAAATATATTTTTTCTATAGATTCTAGCAAATCTCTTTATTACTTTAATTTTTCATTAAAAGTGTGATTAAAGTCGAAATCATGGGTCATTAAAGTTACTTTAAATCATTATTGTAAAATAATCTATTGATGTGGAATAATGAAATCCACATATTTTTGAACAATAACAAATTAGAACAACAAATTTAGAAACAGAAATTATTCTAACGTCAGTAACATTTTACTCAGAACTCACCTTCCAAGCTAAAATAAATGTATTTAAGTATGCATTGTGCAATTTACAGTAAATTTAAAACCTCATTACAAAGTCTACTACCTCCATTTATGAAGTCTAATTAACACAGTCGTAACAAATCAGTGTGAACGAGCTCCGCCATTCATAAAGTCTGCAATAATTCCCTCGCACGGGGATTCGTTAGCAAAATGTGCATATTTTGTGTAGGAAGTTTCCGGTCAGGTTCAACCATACGGCATCTGTCAATAACCATTTGAAAGGCGTACTCATTTAATAATTAATTGATTTAAAAAAAAGTGATAACTGAAAAACAAAAACTTATATCAATTTATATCTATCAAACTAAAAAAAACATTTAAAATTTTTTAGGTAACAATATTTGCGGACATCATCAAATGAATTGTTTATTAAATGTACTCATGGATATCGTAAGATGATATGTTTCAAGAATATTTTGGGAAATGTTTAAATTATCTGGTTCAAGGTATCCTAAATTTCTGTCTCCAAATTAGAGGTATTTTTGTGAATATACCTAGTTAAACTATTCTTTAAACATGGCTCTCATTAAATCAATATTTAAAAAAAAAATACCAATTTTTTTAGTACGTCTTTTATTTATCATTCAGAAAATTACATCTTGACAGTTCTTTTAACTTTAATATTATGATGGCGCTTTTTAAAATCATTGAAGTGAAAAAATATTTCATCTAAGGTATCTAAGATAATATTAAATGAATCATCCTTAATTTATCTTTTTATAACGAGATGATTAAAGGAACTTAAGCAAAATGACCCGATACTAAGCCTTAGGCCTTATGTATAATACGATCCAACTTTCAGTTGATATGGTGTGGGTGTGCATTGTGATAAGTGCTATTTCAGAAATTAGTAAGGTATCATTATGAGTAATTTTGAAATTATCTAGTAGACAATTCAAGCTGATTAGACATTCATAAGAAATTATTGCCACTTTGAACAAAAGAACTTGGTTACTTATAGCTGATATAAAATTATTTTGTTTATCTTCTTTTGTTTGTAGAAGTGACGTAAGTAGATATAAAAACAACAATTAATTATTGTTGTTTTTATATTTATATTATATACTCAAAATTAAATTATGTTTTCTATTTAACTGTTGATAGTTTGTATTTTGGTTAAGGTTTAAAATATTTTCAGCTACTTTTCAACCAGCATTTATTGGATTTAACATTACAACATTTAATTTGAATGGGAACGTGGTAATTATGTCAAACTCCCCTTCGATTGGAATGTTCATCAGACGAATGAAATATGATTTAATTATTGATTTATTTGTATAAATAGCTTGGGTATGTCGTGTGTGCTAAAACTGATAAGATTAACCTGTTATAACATAAAAATCAAAATAGATGCCAAGTGCGTTAACCTCTTACAATTCTGCATAAAATATCAAAATATTAATACATTTATACATGTGTGAAATGTTTATTTATTTAAATTATGCTAAAAAACTTTGATTTGACGAAAAATTTCGACAATGTTATTTTTATTCAAATTCAAAGTAACTAAACATTTCCATGACGATTGTGGTACCATAATTTAGGGCCATCATTGTTACCCCATGTTTATGAAAATAAATACTATGCTAAAATGATATTATAATTATATGTCATTTCAGTACTATTAAATATATAAATAAAAGTGAAACAACTCTAAAATATTGAAACTAAACATGCAAACAAATTACTGTTACGTCATACTCTTTTCTGTTGTTACATAACATCCGAAACTGATAAAGAATAACTAGCAGACTCAGCGGAACGCTAGTTTACAAATAATTTCACAGATCACTGGCTCCTTCAGTTCACAGAGCCCTAAAATAACATTACCGATACAATAACAGAAACGGATAACTAATAGCAAACGGAACTTTAGCATCGAAACGATGCCAGTTATGCGGCCCCTGGCACATGCTGTCGGCATCGAATTTGTATAGATAATTTTGTATGTAACTAAGTTATGGGAAGCTAAACTTTGTTGTAGAAACGGTAGCCATTGCCAAAGTTCGATTGATGCCAAATTAATTAGATTCAAACTTTACTAGCGATTGGTTTTGGTAATCTACAATTGTTAAGAAAATATTTACCTATACAGCAAGTGTTCGAATTCATTTCAAAAAACGACGAGAAACAAATGAAATGATGAATGAGAGCTTGTTTAACGAATATTAGCAATTTGCACCAACGCAACGGTAGCAGTGACGTATATTAATATTGTTGCCTACTAAAATATTTTTCGATTTATTTTCCTTCTTTACAATAAAATGCTCGAAAATGTACTTTGATAATATAATAATGAATTTTCATTGTAAAAAATGGGTGTAGAACTGAACAATTTTGATTAAAGAAATGTAAATTTAAACAATGTTATAAAACGAATGAACGGTTCACAGCCAAAACCACAAGCCGTATCGATGACCCAATTCCAACTTAGTCTCAAATACTATACAATAGCAAGTAAGTATACAAGTTATCGGTAAGATGTTACTTCTCTTGTATGGAATAGGTACGGATAGTTTCGATAATTGTTGCCAAATTGTATCTCGAGTTGTTCCAATTAATTGGAAATTAATTTAACAAAAATACAACTCCTAGAATTGAACTCACAATGATTTGACTAATAAGCATGTATGCAAAAGGGCTGCAGAAACATAATATTTATAATTAAAAATTAAAAATTCAGCATAAATTGAGGATCATTTTATTTGTTACTTTTATTGATTCGTTTCAATCTACATCATATTTTTTCTTTTATATTATAATATATTTTGCTTGATTTTGTATACATAATAAACAGTAAAAAATAGAGACATTACTAATCTGCATTCTTTTTTTATTATCATCGTTTCAAAGATTCTCTTGTTTGTACGTGTAATATGTACAAAAGCGAGCTATAAAAATAAAGTGCATTATTTTTTGAAATTATTATAATAATATGATTTCATTAGTGTTTTTAAATAAAAAAATCTACATTTCATCAGGCACTATGAGCTATGTAGAAAAAATATTCATTTTCAATTCTGGATTCCACTTCTACTTAAATACCTATATCACATACAACGGTGTATTAGCGTAAAAAAGTCTTGTGTTTAAAAAAATAAAGTGCACAGTTGAGTTCGAACTTTTTAGAACTTAGGAAATAGTTATGTAAAGACAAAAAATATAACATTTAAATTAGCAATAGTAAACCTCAGTATAACATTTAGTGTTAGAGTGAGTCAATGGCGACGTCTTTTGAGTTAAATCTCATCGCCTTAATCTAGGTACTTTACTCTTGGCAGCTCGCTCTGTCTTTTCCTGTCTCGAGCTACAGAGAACGATAGGCAATCGATTTTACTGATTCAGAGCTCTGTCTATTGCAGAGGATATTGTGATTTATAATGTTTTGAAATAATTCAGTTTTCATTTGTTTTGAATTTTATATTTTTAACATTGGCAAAAGAAGTGTGTTTTGGTTAACAAGCGTAACAATATCAAGTCAAAAACAGGTGAAACTATCATAGCCACACTCAAGTATAATGAGATCGCCACTGCATTTACTGAGATAATGGCGTGCCTCAATTCCAGACCACTTTCTAGGTTCCTTCCTAGCTTCTAAATTAGGTAGAGATTAATTTGAAGCACTAAATCCTATTAGCTGAAAAGTAAGAATTGCTATTACAATCTACTGATTATTTGATAGTTCGTAATCAAACCTTAAGCATTCAGGTTTGATAGTTTTAGTATTAATATGTTATTGATTTGTCAAGAAAATTAGCTTCTCGCTAAATACACGTGTAATAAACGATATCGTGTGATATTACTATTTCAAATAGCGCGTGGCTACAAACGTGATGCAAAGATTGTTTCTTTAGAAAATAGTCGTCTCTGAACTAAAAGGAAATGCATAGCGAAAGCAATACGTTAAGTTAATCAAAGTTAAGTCAAGTAAGTTAAATCAAGTTAAAATAGTACTAAAAGTAGGTAGTGTAGTGGAGAATACAATGATAATTTTGACGTCCAAATCACAAACTTTCTCACATCCAATTATACTAAAAATATCTCCCAACAACCTCCCCATTACAAGTTGATTCACCAATTACCTAACCCAAATTCGAGCTCGAAACAATACCAGGCTCATCTTCAAATTACACCATTATCACGAGAGTAGCAGAATAGGTGTCGGAACGGGTGTGCGAGTGAGATAGTTGCATTATAGACAGGATTTAAGGCTAAAGATTGGCCTACATTGGCGTAGAAGGGAATCAAGTAGAGCTTAGTTTGTGGTAGTTTATATCTTTAATTGTATTTTAAAGGAAAATTGCGATGATTTTGATCTTTAGAACAACAAAATAAAGTTGTTTTGATCTAGCTAAGATATACACCAAGATTTCTTCCAAACTAAATCTCGTAGATAGTCTACGGCGTAGAGCACCTACGAGTTTCGTAGCTTATGAAAGTGACGTTCTTTCTTGCGCTTTTAAATGTTTAAGCATGCATGGGTCAGATTCAAACAAAAGCTAATTTTCAAACGTCCTTATAAAAAAGAGGTTCTCAATTTGGCTGCATTTTTATTTTAAGTTTTTTTTTAACCTGCACCTATTAGTTTTATATCAACCGATTTTTGTTGTTAGATTTTAATGATTGTTTTTGGTTAGGTTTCTTGTTATGTTTATCTATATGACTTTCAAAAAATTTTATACCACGGAGTTCTAAAATCTTATTATTATATTTAGGTACCCTGTTAAACTTAAATTTCGCACGTGCGAAACGTGCATAAATTTATTTATTTAAGTCAAGTTTTTAAGTAGTTTCTGTAAAATCTCAATGAAAATATTCTTACATCTATCTACACAATTGAAACACAAAAGAAGTTGAAAAAAGTTTAATACTACTCCATTTAGGCAGGAAATCCGTTCATATGCAGTCTCTCATATATAGCCTGCTCAAAGCACGTTTCAAAGAATCTTGTAATCGTAGTCTGCCAGCACTACGATCAGTGTTATTACATTTCTGGACCATCTTACATCCGTCTGTAATTGGGTCTTAGGTTTTGGAACGAGGTTGACTATTTCCTTACTGAAAGGCACAGAAGTGTGACAAAAGCAGGTAGCTAACAAAGCTTATGCTTATAAAATTAACGAAAAAGTTGAATCTTTAGTAAAATAGTTTTGTCCCAGTAATGTAATGTAAAAGTATGTAAATTTTACATTTTATACTAGGTTCGTGTTTATCTTTGAATTTAGAATGTATTCACTGCTTGACTGAACATAATAAGTTTCATTTAAATTTAGAACACGTTCTAAACCTATTCGTACGTCCTATAGAAAAACTATCCGTTCCAAGTTCGTAAAATAAATCTGTTTCTGTGCGGATAGCCGTAAATACTCCTGCCACAATAAAGTAAGCTGAAAATATTTGAATTGCTAGATAAATTGAAAAATTGAAACAAAATCTGAATCGGTTTGGGAATTTTGGGGACGAACACTGAGACTGCCATTTTGTTATAGGCATTTGATAATGAAACGCATTTTTTATGTGAATCATTTTGTGTGCATACGGAATTTATTTATTTCTTGGAAAATCAACGGCTTAAACTAACTTAATTAAACTGAGCAATTGAGTCGGAGAGCCAATTAAAGGTTTTCACGTTTTTACGAATTCTAGATTTAGGTTGTTGGTATTACAGTTTATATTTCTTGGATTTTCTTAAACTAATGGATAATACAGAAAGTACCTTAGAAACACATTATAAAATCTTACATACTTAACTATCTATGCTTACGGTATGGCTTTTCTATGGCATAAACTTCAATCGAGCATAGATATATGACTGAGCTTACTTTCACTCTACGGGACTTATACTTGTTACTAACAAGAAGAACCAAATTCACTTCTTCACATTTCCTATACCCACGATTTATTTGTCCCCTTTTTAAAAAAAAATTAAAAAAAGGAAACAAATAAGTAAATTCTAATTTCAAATTCCTTAACGTGGCGGTGACGCGCCCGACGACGTAGGAAAAGGCGAAGCACTCCGAATTTAAATTCCGAACGTGAAACTATCGAGTGTGTCCAAATTCCGAAATTCGATTTCTGTACGGACCATGTAACTATTGGCAAACAACACGAGGAAATGAATTTGCCAAGTGCTGCGTTCATTTTCAGTCTCGACAAATCGCTGAATTGGACTTTATGTTTGATCTGTAAAGGTATGTTTCGGCTTTTAGTTTTGCCAATGCTTTAATTTTTAATAGTTTGATAGAAATACTAATCAGTGATTTTATAGTATCACTTGCCAAAGTCAGAGTGCCTTCAAAATTCTTAGAAAATTCCATAATGCTTACCTGGAACAAAAACAAAAAAGAAGGTTAGTACGTATGTTTAATCCAGAGTCAAATACAATTAAATAATTTTATATGTACACGCACAATGGACCTAGATTAAAACAGCTGGCCAGTGCCATTCAAAAAAGGAACACGGCTATTTAAAAGAGTGCGTTCAAAAAGAATTCACTGAATTTTAAAACAGGAACACAACAATACGTGTATCTGACAGATAACTCTCGGAATAATCTGGCGTCTGACAAAGGTCTTTAAAATATTTTTAATGGCGACCGCAACCCCAGGTGTTTATAAGCTCAGTCTAAATGATTTTAGCCCTTTTAAGCCGATGTGAATTTAGATTGAGGCGTTTATCTTTGGTCTGCACTGATTTAAAGGGATTTGAGAGGAACCTACAATTAATGGAGCCCTTTTGGGGTGTGTGGTTTTTGTTTTATGAAGGCCAAACTTGGCAGGCGGTTTATCTTTTTGTAGATTTATATTAAACTTCTTATGGTAAGAATTCAATTTTATCGCGTTTATAATCATAATTATGTTATATTCATTACTTCACTTCATCAAAACCCTATACAAATCCCCTTGAACTATCCAACGATTCTATCCATCCAAGGTTGTCTGGTAGAGATCGCGCTTGAGCGTTAAGACCGCCTATTGTAAAGTATTCAGTGTGATTTTATTGTTAACAGCGACCGAACTAACTAACCACTTTACTTTGGTATACAGATTATACATATAAACCTTCGTCTTGAATCACTCTATCTAAAAGAACCATAAGGAAATCCGTTGCGTAGTTTAAAAGATTTAAGCATACCTAAATATATAGAGAAATCAGTAAATGACTTTGTTTTAAACAATGTAGTGATTGTTATTTTAATAAGTGTGCAATCATGTATTTTATATATTACTAGTGACCCGCCCTGGCTTCGCACGGTTTTATTATACGTATAAACCTTCCTCTTGAATCACTCTATCTATTAAAAAAACCGCATTAAAATAGTCAAAGGGAAGTAGGGACAGAAAAAGCGACTTGTTTTATACTATGTAGTGATATATCTAAAACAATTACCGAGGTAGGTTGAACCTGTGAGCCTTTGATGATTTGAGTGATCTTATATGGGCTGATAATGGTTTGGTATGGCGCCTCTGCCAATGATTCCAAATATTTTCCGTGCATTGAGCGCGGTGAATGATAATGCGTGCAATGAACTTCGCTTGCGTGAATGAACAGATATGCTCACGTGATGGTGCAGCCAATCATGCGTCGGCATATCTTCGCAATTTACATATTCACTGAAAAAACTAATTAGCTAAACTAGTTTTGTAAGATGAACTTTGATAACTAGCAAACAAAGTTTGATTAAACATAACCATCTACTTCAATTAAATCGTACATAACTGATTTTGCCAAATTGTGTTTAGTTATTATTTAGCATATTTGATATTAATAGCAACACAAAGCTTGTTTGGTTACTGCAGCCAACCTGGGTGTAATTATCAATAACAAAACTATTTAGTTATGGCTTTGATGAGTTTGAGTATAATTACAAAACCATTTGTTTAAATCGAATCAAAGGTTTTGTTGCGTGTAACGTTACAACTATTTCAAATGACACTTCAACAAAGAACGCAATAAAAACGACAATGGCGTCCATCGAAGTAGTAGTGTTTGTTGACAAAAAACTAGGAAACAATTTCTGCAAACTGGTACATAATTTTTTAATATTAAAATATATATTGTTGCTAACTAAATGATCGTTTTTGTTAAATTTTTACACATTAGCAGACCATGCGAAAACATTGTCTAACGGTAAAGTATTGACTAAAAAGTTAACTAGATGTCGCTAGTAAAAATGGCCCAGCGCTAGATCGCGCTGACGAGAACGCAGGGTTCTGAAAGACGTTCGAACCCTGCTTTGGCTTTACATTCACACACTCAACCTTGTTCAAATGTTTACCTAATAAACAATTCCAAGTGTTTCGAGAGTGCTACAATTTTGAGACCTACCGAGTCAGGTCAGCGTCGACCCTAAAAAGCCGAGTACTCGCAAAAATTACAAGATAGAAGAAACAAATCTGAGAAGCTGCAATCAGTTAATTTAGAAGTAACAGCATAGCTCTGTTGTTATTAATCAAAAACTATTGAGTTGATGTCTAGTACTAACCAAAAAGTTTGATTAGAATTTACAAAACTAATATGCTACTCACAAACTGTAACCAAAAAGTTTGATTAGAATTTACAAAACTAATATGCTACTCACAAACTGTAACCAAAAAGTTTGATTAGAATTTACAAAACTAATATGCTACTCACAAACTGTAACCAAAAAGTTTGATTAGAATTTACAAAACTAATATGCTACTCACAAACTGTAACCAAAAAGCTTGATTAGAATTTACAAAAGTAATATGCTACTCACAAACTGTCAGCTATCTATTTGCCAATAAAGGTTTGCTTATTTTTATCTAATTTGTTTGTTAATTTTAATAAAAACAGAAGATTACATGGTACATAACTATAAGTGGCTTGGTACATATTATCCAAATTGTTTAGTAAAAATTAGATAAGTACTTTGTTTATTTATAACAAACATCAGAAGCCAACTAGTAACATAACTTATTTTACAAAACTAGGTTATGTTACTTGTAGCACTTAGTTATGTAGTCACTTTTTTTAGGTTGCTAGTTACCAAAGTTTGTGTTACGAATAACAAAAAAATTTTTTCAGTGTTGTATTGTATATAATTATATATAATACGGTAACTATCACAGATTTTAAAATAATTTGTTGACCTATGTTATGATATGACTAACAATTTATCAAGAGAAACTTAAGTAGAACCATCTTTCATACTAAAATATTGCACGACATAAAAATACTGCATTCCGTCCGGATGTCTAGGTCCGAGTTCACCTCAAATGGATGGTAAATTCCCGTTTATAAGTCGTGGAAAGTAAACAAGCCACATATTTTCAGAGCTTTGGAAATGTATTCGAATAATTTTTGAGCTTTTAAAACATTTATCCTGTTAAATATAAAATGTATTTGTCCAAAATTGGTACAAATTAAAACGACGATGCTTGTCGGTTTTGTTGGAACTGACTCACTTTTTGTTTTAAACCACAAAATACGGTCATTTTTGTTCTTTCGGATGCTGTACTTATAAATAGTGTTAAGGTTCTAATAAGATTCCAAAAAGATATTTTTCTTAAAAAATCTATTATAACTTTTTGTTGAAATAGGATTAAGTAACATGAATTAAAACCACCAAAATATAACACTCGATCACATTTTCAAAACGAAATCGAAATTAAAACCGCAACCGACCGTTTCCCATTCGCACATGAGCCTCAAATCCCCGAAAAACCTCGAAAGTGAATTGGTTTAAGCCCGAGCTCCTAACCACCGCTGGCCAATCACGGGACGTGATCGGCTCGATATGATATCGAGGAATGAGGCCGAGGGATTAACATGAACTAGATGAAAACTACTCAGCGAATCGCGGACGGAACGTTTCGAGGAACTACACTGGGCTGTAAAACTAAGTATAACAATTTGATTTTTTTTATTTATTTTTTTATAGTAAGAGATTTAAATATTTTAATTTAAAAACTTAAATTTTTAAAGTTTATTACTTATTTTTGCAGGCCAATTCAGTAAGGTAAGAAAGAAAGGTTATACATATCTATAGAAGCCGAAATTATATGGTAGTCTCGATCACGTAAGCCCTCCTTTGCCTAAAGACAGTTCACAATACAATGGACCTTTCTTTTAGCCTAAATAAATATTTAAATATCTATCCCTTAAAAGACTATATTATTATGACAGTTACTAGTCATATTTTTTTAATATAATTATAGTGCGTAACTATTTTAGAAATGTAATATGTATGCGAGTAGTTCCAAGTGCCGCCGATGTCCAAATTTATGCTAGGTATATTATTCATTTCTTACATAAAATGGTTGTTTATAAAAACTTACGAAGAGACGGAAGCGTTGATGAGAGTTTAATCCTAATTAATTTGGGTCCTCCAGTGCCAAGACACTTAGAAACCTAGTATCCTCAGGAGACTCAAGACATCAGTCACAGTCATCTTTCGTCCATTTTTTCTAATCGAATTTTTGTTCTAAATCTAGATATTTATTAACGCAGTCACGCAACACTAAACACTAAAAATAAAAAGTGTTATCATTATAGTAGTGAAATTCAAAAAAAAATTGTACCTAACAACATCTCAAAGAATCTTGTAGAATAAACTAATTGAATTTTCTCTCTCCTGATAATAATTATTTGAAAAGGAAAATACCACCAGTATTTAATAATTTGTATTTAATAATGTGTTTCTCACATTTTTTACCAAAAATCTCTTATATGTTAAACCACAATTTTTAGTAAATAAATAATTAATTTGACTAAAGTGGTCTTATTGTAAATGCGATATCATATGAGATAAAACAATCTAAGTTAAATAATTGTAATAAAAGTTAAATAATTGGCTAATAGAAAATGTTTTAAATGATTTATATTAATTTTAGGGCATGATTTTTAATAAAAAAAACTGCGTCAAAATCCGTTGCGTAGTTTTAAAGATTTAAGCATACATAGCGACATACTTAAATGTCGCTATGTATGCTTAAATCTTTAAAACTACGCAACGGATTTTGACGCAGTTTTTTTAAATAGATTCAAGATGAAGGTGTATACGTATAATAAAACCGTGCGAAGCCGGGGCAGATCGCTAGTTAGTTATAAGATATTCATTTACATCATTACATCAAACATTAATTGTTCAAAAAGGTACGTTATTACAAATGATAAAATGATTTGATTGATTAATTGAAGCGCATTTTATTATATTAGTACCATAGAGATTTATGTTCCGTATAGTATGGAAATCCTCTATCAAAACCCTTTCCTGTTGTGAGAACCTGATTGAACAGACCATACGAACTACGGATTGGGCCGTTGACATTGTGTGAATTCAGCGAAAACGTATTTTTTCATGAAAATCTGCAAACAGCGAATCTGTTCCCAGCTGAAACTTGTTTGATTGAACTCCAGGCTATGGGCACGTATCTCACGTTTCGTTTATTTGGCTTTTAGATTACAAAATGCTCGTATGTGTAGTTTAGCTGTACTTCTTGTAGGTATAACTAAATGTTTTCCTCTTCATTAACGTTTATAGAAATTACTAAAATTAACTGGTATTTCATCATCATCATCATCAATTCAAATCAATCAATACAATTCCAAGAATTGTGCTTACTACAGACTGTTGCAAACGATCTAGAACTAGAACTCAACTGATGTTTCCGATTCCGACACTGATCGGAAGCACCCCTAAGACACTGGCTTCTTTGTTCTGCTGTACAATACTCTTACTAAATTCCAAAATGTCCAAATCAAAACAGCAACAGACGTGATTTTGTTAAATTATTTTCTACCGCAATATTGATCCGATAACGAGGGAATTCCTAGAGAATTTATTAATTTAATTTATTTATTTATTTATTAAGAAAAAAGTAGTTAGCTCACAGTTACTTACAACCAAAACACTAACTACACTAAATATACCTAACAAAACATAACTAGAAGAATAGAATCAAATAATATGGGTGGAAAATAATTTAGAATAACATTAAAATTAATAAATACTCAGATTAAACATTAAATAAAGCAACAGATTTCATTTAAAAGTAAGAAATGATCTTAAACATAAATATATATAATTTATATTATCGTTGAATATGTCGACATATTGGAATTTCTGTAGGAAAGCATTTAAAAGTACGACAGCTCTGAGTGTGGGGGAGAATGCATCAGTTGTACACAAAGTTGTGAATTAAAATGATTTTATCTGTAAACCAGCGCCCTTTCACAATAGTTCCCCGTTGTGTTAGAGCATCAAGCTGAGCTATGACCTGTTAGACATACGTTCACACGCTCTATCTAGGATAAGCTGCTTAGTACCCACTTAGTATACAATAAAAACACATAGCTGTGTGTTTTGTACACCACGCATCTGTGTTTGTACCTAATCGTCCGTACTTAAATATAGTATCTCCGTGTTATATTGTACCAGGTGTATCAACATTGATATACAGCGTGTCGAGGCGTCTTGCGGACGCTTCCGACTGGTATTGGTATGGATCAGTTGGTCAACCTTTGGACTGTTTTAATATGTTTGTATTCCTTGATTTTAATTTTATTTATGAATCGTTATTTTGTAGCGAAAAATTACAACTAATATTTACAATTGAAACCATTGAGCTAACTGCAGACGGTTGCAAACAGTCTAAAGGTAGCTCAATTGATCCATGTCAATACCAGTCGGAAGCGTCCCCAAGACACTGGCTGCATTACCACGCTGTAGCGTTTTGTAGCGTGCATTAGTTAAAGTTATGAATTTATATTGTATGGGTGTTGTGTATTTTTTTATTGTAAATGGTCGAGCGTTTGGCCACTATCTCAGGTAAGTGAAGATGTGGCCTAAGATGGAACAAGCTTTCCCAGAAGGAACTTATCGTATCGCCTAAAAACCATTTCATTTCATGTACAAATACGTAAAGACCGCCTCGTTGTGTAAAATTCAGTTAGGACCTTTTTCAATAAATAATTGTTTATACGACCATATTCGATTTTACTCAACCAAGTACTTTGTTGTCCATGTTATACTCAGAATTTTTCAATTATTCATTAAAGTACACCATAAATATTGGAATCATACGCAGATGTGGTGAGCCGTCGGATTGTGTGAACATCCGATATTGTTTTTAATTAATTTCCCACCACATTGATTTTATTATTTATTACCCACGGTTTCGTATCCGATATCTGTGTGACATTTTATTTGATTAAAGCGGTATTGTTACGCTATGGGTTGAATTATAAGCCACAAATAATTACAATTAATTTATATTGTTTATAATAATAATTTACTGTATCAGCTTCTTTTCTTTGTAACGTAGTATGTTCAACAGAAACTTAGGCACAGTAGTGATTATTATTTATTATTATTATTATATTTGTTTTGAAGTTTTCTTCAGTTTTTTTTTTATCTTATACTCAATGCACTTTGTTATGCATACGATCTCAAGAGATAAATAAATCAGAAAGACATAAAAAAATAATAAAACATTCCAGATCACATCTAAATGAGCCCGCAACGTAAACAATTACTTACAGGATTAATAAACATAAAAGTATTTTCGGAATGGATCGTAAAACCGGAAGTGATCACAAAGGCTGTACAAAGGAGGTTACGGACTATATTCTTACAAGTAGCCATAACAAGAGCAGTAAACTAGACATTGGAGGGGGAACCAGAGGTTGGGACGAAGTCTTCTTTTTTAGTACTTTATAGAAGATTTTAGTAGAGAAAATATGGTCTAACATCTAAGAGTCTAGGTATTTCATTTGATAGGTACTAGATTCTATTGTTATCCTGTTGTAAGTGGAGACAAACGAGTAATATGATCCCTCATTTACTAAAATCACTTCAGCCGTTTTGATGCAACGAGTAGGTAATTAAAAGTGTCCGCAAACCATAATTCTACAATTACTCGAAAAGTATAACCTACGAGTCTCGGGTTAAAACTTTAATGAATAGATCAGAATAAAATCACCTAACTTCAAAAAGGTGATGAATGTATCATCACCCTTTTGAAGTTAGGTGATTTTACATCACATGTAACTTCCACCGCAAGTCTATTTTACCCTTTGGTGCAACTTGCAGTTGGATATTCAGACTCATTAATAATGCTATAGATTCGAGACAATACATTATCCCTGTCTGTGTGTAGAATAATATATGTGAATGGATCTAATAGTTTAGTCAGAGAACATTTACCTATTCTATACTAAACAAAAACCACACTTAGACACGTGTCTAAGTCGTGATTTTGTTTTGTTTGTTGTTGTTTTGTGATTTTGTTGTGATTCATGTTTAACAGTTGTTTAGCAAAAGTCATCCTACAAAACCATGATAAACAACTGTTAAATACGTGTCTAAGTCGTTTTTGTGGTAAGGCCGCTATTGTCTAAAGCCTGCTTAACTTAATAAAATAAATTTATATTTTTATCTGACATGGTGACTTGATGAACAATTCATTAATTTTGAGAAACAATAATTAATTCATTTGAGAATGTCAGTAGTAGGCCTTTTCGTCGTTTAATCTTCAACTCTCATAATTGAGATATAAATCTAAGACCCGTTTGCGAATGTTTTTAATTGTCTAGTTATATCTAAAACTAGTAACTAGTCTTCCAACGTGATTGATTAGTATTTGAACGTGATTCTTTTACAAAAACTCAAACAAAACCAACGGTAAACTAACTCGTGAAATCACTTCCTAGGGGCATTTATATTCACTACCCAATAAAAACTTCCAAAAGTAAATGTCGTCTTGAGAATCAAATGTCTCACAAAAATCAATTTGTAATTCTGAAAGACTTCCAAGTTGGCCTCAAAAAGTTTTTCAATTAAATTTAACAAGCCTTACTCGCTACTTATATAGTAAGCCTGTTGTTTTTTGGAATTTTTGAAATTGAATCTGATGTCCGGATCTAATAAATGTCTAAAAACTTTTTAACGTTTCTCTAAAGACAAAATATTCTGGAGACAAATTACTTTTTGTTAAGTAATAGCAAAAGCTTATATTTTAAATTATTTTGCTCGGTAAAACGAATAAAATATAATGAATTAACTTCAAAAAATCATTCATTACATTTTATTGTAATTAATTTTCCACCAACTGTATTCAATAATTTTCGATCACGACCCTCAGGATCCTTCAAAAAATAACCTGCAAGTGTCAACCTTATAAACGTAAATTCATCACTGATTACTCAAAATGTTCTCAATTAAATTTTCAGAGCTGCTCGAGTCAATTTCACTCAAGAGTTTCACTGCGGATTCCGTATCCCTCCAATTTGGATAAGCACTCATTGCATGAGTTTTTTGAAAGCCCACTCGGGTCTGTGGTTGGCAGGAGATATTTTCGCTATAATACGCTGATATTTAGCTGTCAGACTTTACTGAAATTATTATCCGGGAAGCTATGCTCGCTGGATAAAATGTACTTTATATTTTTTAGTTTATGAGCGCTAGCATAAAATAGTATTTAAAATTATGATATGATTATGATGGATTAGCGAGTTATAAAACCATTGAAATAAATTTATTAATTATTGATAAATTAATACTAAGAAACTAGAAATAAATTATCAACCAGATCAAAACATAGGTAAGTATTAAGTGTGGTGAAATCTAGACAATGATTTTGATTCAAACTAATTTAGACAGAGCTTAAATAATGCCAGCCCTTTTTACTCGTCATCGGAATGAAAGAGACGGAAATAGTTTGACAAATTAACTCAGTTTATTTTTAGACATTTGACTTTAGTGTAATAAGTTCCCACCTCCTCCTTTGCGTACAATTTCACTGCTGCCTCTGTAGTTCCAGAACACTTTTAAAATACAAAGAGAGATCTTTCGCTACTGCATTCTTTGTTTCTCCCATCCTTACCGCAGGTGAAGACTACTTCTAAACTATGCATCTGGATTTTATTTTAAAGCCATGTTCAAACGCGAGGGTCTCGGAATTTTAAATTGGACACGGCGGTGGCACGTGGCACCGAGAACGTATAAATTGAATTCTCCAAGTGCTGAGAAAGGGCTGGGTTACACGGTGTGATATAAGCTTTATTGCGAAGACTTTGAAATGATAAGTCGATGACTTGAGTACCGTTCAATATAAGTGAGTGCGACTTTCTGGGTAGACATTGGATTCAAAAAGTGGTTTAACTAAAGCTAGGTTATGTTTTGCCTTTAATGATCAACAAGCCAAGTATAGATATTTTTATATAAGGTAGAATTGACAAACATGATATCGCATCCACATACATTGCGTAAATTATTGAAGATATAAAGTAAAAGTAAACATTTATAGTTTGTAGTTTTGCCTATTATTTATTTTATAAATTCATTTTTTTTTTCTCTTCTTAATCTATAATTTTGTACACCCCCTGCCTTTCTTAAATTCACATAATTCTTTCCATCCAAAGGTTGCCTGGAAGAGATCGCTTCTAAGCGATAAGGCCGCCCATTGTACTTGATTTGTTTAATGTTCTTTTTTGTAATGTTCTTTAATGGTGTACAATAAAACATTTTTGTATTGTATTGTATTGTATTTATTTACTTTAACTTTATAACTATCTTTCTATCTATGTAATGTATTATATTATATACACCACTACATTTTAATTACCAGAAAAAAAAAAACTGGGATATCTGTAGCAGTTACTGAACCCATATTTGAAATAAAAAATGTTAAAAATTAAATCAAAGATTTGTCCCACATATCGCTAAAAATACAGACAACATAAACCGGCATACTAACTATTAAACACTTACTATTCTGTGGTAGGCGTAGCGTAATTTCGCGGTTACAACTATTCATTCATTAAATTTTAGCAAACTCGCGAATAAAGAAGTTTATTAAAACATTTGTTTATTATTTTTTTATTATTACATACCTACGTAATATCTACACATAGGTACTTAACTATCGCCGTAAACAGAGTAGGTAGGTAGTCGGTGGCGCGGGCGGCGCGCGCGGCGCGTGTGGGTGCAGAAACGAATGATCAGCTGTCTATACAATGTACTATGTCCAGAATTTCGAAAAAACTTTAACATGATGTAACTTTCTTATTAAAAGTAAAACATAAAAACTAACTTCACATTCACAATGGTAGCCCTCATTTACAGCAGCTATTTTTTTTTTTCTGGTAATTAAAATGTAGTGGTGTATATCAGTCATCTAGTACCCACGGAGTACTAGAGTAACACAAGCTCTGCTTAGCTTGGGGCTGGATGATGCTGTGTGAACTGTCCGGAATTATTTATTTATATATTTAGTCACATGTCATATAAATAACCACACGACCTTTAAAAATATAGCCAACGTGACATAACATTACAAAATTTGTTAAAATTAAATAAATAAAATTAACATCATCATCATACTATATTAGTCCGCAATTGGACATAGGCTGGTATCATCCCATATGAGCGCCATACATATTGATAATTTTATGACATCAAAAGATGTGATTCTACATTTTATTTAACAAACAATTTTGAGCTTGAAAAAAGAGGAATACTGTGATTAAAAGTCCAGAATATCGTCAAGATAAGTATTTTATATAAACCCCTGAAGCATAAAAAACACATATATCATTCCCCAAAAACAAAGTACAAAAGTAAACACAGATCATTTCATTAACTTTCCCACCATCCACCGATTTCATAAGCATTTTTCCTTCTCAATTTCCACTCCCAACAGACAAGTGACATAAATACCTAAAACCAATTGAAATTCCGGCTCAACCATTTCCCAATACCAATTCGAGACGTGTTGCGCGTCCAAACGGTATGTACCGTTCACGGTATGTACCCGACAGCGTATGTAGAATCGTTGGTTCACTACGACTAAAACAAAGTCGTAGTTCTTAGAGGGCCAATTTTCTGTGTGTCAACTTTCGTTATTTGGAATAACGTTTATTCATCAGGAGGGTGATTCACTATGACCAATACAAGCGTTTCAAGGAATCACCTATTACATAGTGAATCACACCCCAGGTATTTAACGTGTACTTGTGTTTTAATTTCCTCTACTTTTCCATAGCGTTGTAGCGATCGTCATCCCGTAATCACGGTTGCTACAGTACGTACTCTTGTGTAGGTACTGTTTAATTTTATATTATGTCAATGTATTCGTTTTTGTTGGAAGGTATTTTTGTTGAAAGGTATTCCGCGATGCCACGATACGGATCTGTTGCAAGACTAGTGTTGTTGTTCGTTAAATACGACCTCAGAATGGGTACCAGGTTACAAATAAAAATTCAGGCGTTTAATGTTTAACAGCGGACTAATATGGCTGCCGACGATCATGATGACTGCATTATTTTAATTAGCGATGTGTAATATTTAGTGTGCTTTGTGATGATTAAGTGGATCTTGTATCTGAATTTACGAATATTGATGTTGATGATGATGGCATCCAAGCCGATTTCGGCTACGGCGACTGTGTGCCTGGTCAGGCATTTTAACTGAAACTAACTGGGTGTCTTCATTCCTAAGGGCGTTGGTTTTCTGCCCTTTTTTGCCCTTTACGAATATTATTATCATAACAGTTGGCTGGTTACATAACAGACAAAAACTAGAGCCGGTGAAAATCTAGACTCGTCGAAGAGACATAGCTGAACCACTATTCAAGGTAACCGGCATGTAATGCATATTTATAACAACCTAGCGCATTACATTGTTAATAGAAACAGGGGAATACAATTTTTCTTTGTTTTCCTTGTTTTGAATAGGTTCAGCGTGGATACCAAAATCAACGAATAGTATAAAACGCTTTGTTTAGAATTAAATGATTTTGCGAAAGCCGTCGGTTTCCGCACCGTCGAAAGTGAATCGTAATTTCGGAGTAAATTTGTATTGTTAAGGGTTATTTGGAATTTCGAAGCTTGGGTATTGTCTGTTATTATGTTACTGGCTATGCAGTCACAACGTGCATTTGATGATAGCTGTACTTCAATTTACACCAAATCAATACAGAAGCTACAAATTCCATGGTTACATTCTGAACTCTATTTTGTCAAGCACTCAACTAACCGGCTACATACGAGGTCGAATAAAAAAACTGCTTTTAATTTAACATTTTTGTATTTTATAGTGCGCATATTGTTATCGCGCGTTTTTTATAGTAAGTGGTGACTAGATCATTCATAAAATGGCCATATGTATAGCTAATTTAAGGGACTATATTCATGCACATAGTCGTGTCGCTTCTATTCAAGCGTTTGGATTGCACGGGCAATGCGCACTGAAAGCAATGTCAAATCCAAATGTATATTCGCTCAAAGCATATGATAGAGCGAAAACTGGTATCGTACCGGTGGCTACCAGTTTTTGCCAGTACTAAAAGTACAAACACAGTCTGATGACTACAGCCTCCAGGCACGGAAGCTTACTATGTGCTTTTCATTATCCAGTTTTCGTGAAGCAGAAATAGAAGAGAATAAACCAACGGCCATTAGGAGCGTCGCTTTCAAAATATTAGCTCAACATTTCACTCGAATAACGCTGCTTAGTTGTGTAAATAGAAAAAAATCTTTCAGTTCTTCGCAGTGCAAGTTGCTGAAGAAGTTTGAAAAATACAATTGAGATACCTCTTCTTTATTTACTGATAAATGCAGCGAATAAATCAATTTTGAATTCTGTTACAATCTGTTGTAGTACCTACCTATATAGCTAGAAAGTTACAAATAGAAGCATCAATAATGCTTTACCTAACATAAAATAATATTTTTCAATATAAGTTATGCATGTAATATCCCGCGCTCACCCGCAATCAGTCGCCCTACTCGTATGACTAGCATGGATATCCACAATATCCGCACCGTTATTACCCTCAGGATAAGAGCCACGAGACGAGACGATGTCTCGTGATTATACAGGTGACTAGCATTTGCTCGCGTCTACCCACGCCATGTTTCTATGGAACCTACCGCTACTTTCTATCCTATGGGAACTGATAGGGATTAAAAGTAGCCCATGTGTTATTCCAGGGCTAGAACTACGTCTATTCGAAATTTCAGGCCCATTCGTTCAGTTGTTTTTGCGAGAAAGAAGATCAACATCGACATTCATACAAAATTTCGCATACATTATATAGTATGGGACCATCCTCTAAAAAAACAACCGAAAAAAACTTTCAGCAACAATTTCTAGATGTTGAAAACATTGTCCATAATTTCACTTGGACTGCAGCGTACATATCAGCGCGACTACCCATTAAATAGTTATTTACCCAGCCCTCGGCAACGGAGCTCTTCGAATAATTTTACTAAGGAAATAGTTCTTCCATTCCTCTCTGAGAATAAAAACTAGGATTTGAGTCTTACGTCGAGGTTTTCTAATGAATATTCATTTGTCTGCGCTATTTTATCAGACATGGAATATTTTATTCGAAGTTTATTAAATAATTTTATAAGAATTTTTTAATAAATAAATAATGCTCGAGAATCAACACAGCATCATCTAAGCTTAAGAGAGCTATGTTATGCTACATAATAAATATACTTAATATATTAATAAACATAAATATTTTAATTATATCTAGTAAACACCCACCCAACACCCTGCATACATGATCGTACAAATCATATCCGTCGCCATCTAGGTATATAGTTAGAGACAACCTTTGTGGTGTAGCGAACTCTAGTTCTATAAATTTTACGAGCGAGACCATAAAGTTAGGATGTACAAGAGGAACAGTGACAGATGAAAGGCATTACCAAAAATGAAATGTAAATGTGTGGGTAAAATAGTGTTGTCAACATTCTAGCATAATGTTACCTATCGATACTTGTACTGGCGCAATCATAGGACACTAATGATTTGATGTAACGAAGTTAACCACAAATAAATAGTACCTACCTACCGTACAAAAAACACCGTTTATTGTTATTGAAAATAAATAAAAGACCAATGCATTTCTTGAAAATAGATATTACAGCACTTACATAGAAAAAACAACGTAAGTATCTCATCATTACAACATGAAAATAAAAAAAATAACAAAATCAACATTCTAAGACTCCGACGCATTTAATTCTATTAATAATAGTTATGTGGTTACGTTAAAAACTTATTTTTACTCGGTAGGCACAAAAGTAATGATGAAAATATTTTATTATCTGAGTATACATACCTACTTTTACGAAGAAGTTTCGAGAATGTTTAAAACATTACTATAATTCAACAAATAATATAGATATGTAGGTGTCGAGTTTTCTAGTGTCTCATTACTTTTGTGCTAACCCAGTATTTATTGCGTCTAAATAATATAGTCTTGTTTAATTGGGATCTTAAGGTTTGCCGATTAAACTTCAATAATTTGTTTTCATGCTTTTTTTAAATGAATGTGTTATGAAAAAAAAAACACTGAATAATCACTTCCGAATACTATTGACGACCATTTCCGTATCATTCTTACAGGTACAAATAAGGTCGGTATTGAGTCTTTCATAAGGACACATCGAGAGGTTCTTTGTAAGAGGCATTTCGTTTCAAAATGCTTGCAGAAGAGTCCTTATATGGTGTCCAGCAACCCCTATCTAATTCCGTATCCATTTATCTCGTAACAGAGAATTGGTTGGAAAGCTGTAATAAAATAAATAAAATAATAAAATTAAATGTTATATATAAATGTTCGTGCAGCAAAATCAGTTTTTCTTAAATAACTTTGCAGCCGTTAGACGCACAAATATAAAATTTTGGGAACATTTACACGACATAAGGCACTAATTATCTGCATCATTTTATTTTTGAAAAGACGATACTTTTTGCTGGGCGAACGCACACGGACAAAAATTTAAAAAATTATTTGCTTATTTTGGAAAGTAATTTTTTGTACTAGGTATGGTATACGCAGGCCCTTTAGAACCAGAAATAACGATATGAGCAATCACGTCGAACCTTCACGTCAAAAAAGAATTGTCGACTTTATCGATACTTATGACATCAGCACTTTATCAAGCCCTATCGTAATCAAAGGTTTTTACATTTTATACAATATATCTGTGAATTTTCCATTTAGCAGTCTAATTTGATGATACGTCCAAAGGGAAACATATTATTTAACATTACAATCGGACTTTTCCCTCATTTTCAAACAAAAAATAACGAAATTAGGATAATGAACAATGATATAAAATAGTCAATATTTACCGGTGAAACGTGTAATTATGCGGGTTATTTCGTTGTGTAACATCACATTCCGCCACTGAACATGTCACCATCGTTGCACAATATGATTTATTGTTTTATTCGTTAGTTATTTCAGAAAATTTACATAAATAAATTTGCCTTTCAATTTGCCGGGACGATATGCGATGATATTCTTTCAAATTATGTCTCCTGAAAATATTGTTTCACTATCTCTTTTTCTCTCGCGGAGATGGGGTTTTGACAAATACCTCTCGCTCCCACGCTTTGTTGGTCTTTTGAACGTAGTGAAAAATTTTAAGTCTATGAGCGAGACACAATCAAAATGCCTGAAAAACTAAGAACAGAAAGTTCGCAAGATAATAATGAATCCACGTGTGAAATTTCGCATTACTCGTTGACAGTGTAATAAATAGTATGCAGAGAAATATTGTTTTATGAGAAATTATGTTAACAAAATAAAAAAGCACGCTAAAAGAGCACGTTTTGTAAAAAAGCATGTCATCCACTTATCATGATGTCTTCGAATTTATAGATCTAAATCTAAGAATATGATGAAGTTGAGTAAAATGAAACCGGTATCAACCGGACATTATAAGAAAAGTTGAAACCAAAAGTTGATGAAACATTACAAATGAAACGTATAAACAGAAAAAATAGAGCATCCATCTGTGAGGATACTGACGCCAACACTGCCGCTACCAACAAACCGGGAAAGCATTTGAGGAAGGACCAAGTAGTAAATATTTGAAAGGCGATCTAAATTAGGATGGAAATCAAATAAATCTTATATAATCAAACCCCACTAGGGCTTAGATCAATCAAAATCACACAGAGAACTTAAACTACCAATTCGCAGTTGCAATCTTACAACCCGATTACAAACTGAAATTCCCAATCAGCCGAAATCCGAATGGTTCTATTCTCCAACTCAATTAAAACTACAGTAATTTGTAGTTACGATTCAGGGCAGTGCTGCGCGACATTGGTAGAGATTTCGTGAGTTAACGAGAACCTAAAACTTGGCTACGCTTGGCTACTCATGTTGACCGTCGATTATCAAAAGTACAAATTTTAATGTCATCTCAGCATCGAGGGATGACCTATAATCACATCAGTTTGTAAACCTATTAAAATGTCAGGAAAATTGGGTAAATAAACTAGAAACCATTTATCAATTTACGTGAATCGTGAATGTATTTGATAGTGTAACTTTAAAAAACTCAACTGTCATGGCAGCGTTTTGAATGAGTGAAATCTTTTGACAGTTGTTTCAGAGAATACACAAATACGATGATTTCAACAATAAAATACTATCTGTAATCCATAGAACGGCTATTCTTAGAGAGAAAGGGTATGAGGCCGAGGGTTAGATGATGGGTTAGACCGCCTATGAGGTGAACCGACCAGATAAAATCAACCGTAGGTGTCCCCCTGCATGAATGCTCCAGAATAACTATCAGGAAAAGATGGTGACATATCGTGAGGCGAGCGATGTCGGCCCATACCACAAAAATCAAATCGTCGCGATGGCCCCGCCCGTTCTGCCAAGAACGTAACGAAGGAGCAGAAGAACTATCCGTAAAAACCTACTATTTTTGGTTCTATTCTGTATATATTTTTATAACAAAATTATTCGAAAAAGCATTACTTATTACCTATTATTAGCTAATCCCAAATCTCATAGCTTTTTGCAATAGCTCCTTTCTTTATTGTGTATGTACTTTAACATAAAACATTGAAAATTAGAGAGCTGTTAAGTTTCCGGCAAGGAAATTTGTTTACTTTAAGGTAATGCTTTCGTAAATATCTATCAACAAACCATTGGCTAATCCCAACTCTAACCAATAATGCGGTTATTGGTCGGACAGTCAACTTGCTTGAATACATTACACACGACACGTGCTCGGTTTAATATCTAGACGTCCACGAACTATGAACTCCTGGACATGACAGCCTTCACACAGTTTGAGAGATTTTTTGTAAACAAAAGGGATACATAAATAAGGAAATATTTGAGGACACTGTTAGACACAGAATTCGAATATCAAAGGTTTTCAGACATTTACTACTACTACTTTTCTGGTACCTAATAGACCGTGTCACGATCGCGACTGAGATATTAAAAGTGCTCCTGAAGTTTCCATATGCATGTGCACTGCTAATAATCAATCATGAAAAAAAAAACACATTTTTCCTTTTTACGTATAAACTTTTGGATTATGAAGATTTTTTTATTATTGGTACCCTCACTTACTTTGTTATCTTTTTCTTTTATAATGATTCTTAGGTTTTATAAAGATTTTATAATCCTCTTTGTTCACAGGAAATAAATTGGATTCTAGAACAATCTGGTCAATCTGGACTGGAAATCGCTGGTTTTGTCAATGGGTTTACAAAGGGTATTCAATCTCTTAGCTTTGCTTGAATTTGAATGGTGCTTCGGTCTCGATCGGACATGACAGATTTTGATGCATCATCGTACAGACCAATAGTGAACGTATTGTTATTTCTCTTACAGGGCATAATATGCCAATATAATGAATTAGGGCTTGTTCATAAAACTTTTGTATTATGTCTTTATAAAATAATAGTCTTCTGCCCGCGACTTCATACGCGTAGTTTCTATGAAAACGTTTAAAGGCTATTTCTAACCCACGGGAACGTATTTATGGGATGAAAAGTAGGCAGGGTTCCAGGGCAGAAACATGTCTATAAATTTCAGCCCAATACATTCAGCAGTTTATGCGTTAAAGAGGACCAACGTCCATCTATGCAAACTATCGCGTTTATAAAATTAGTAAGATGTCTCATTTATAGGTTTTTTAACAAACAGCAAGAAAAGCCTGCCTACCTATTCCTCCGGAAGAGTATCACAAAGGGTCATGCTAGGTTTAAACTCACATCTAGTTCAATAGAAGCAGTGTTCCGCTCCATAATCGCCCTGTAACGCGGAACACTACACGCATCGGTTGGATAAGGGCATTGCTCTTGGAGTAATCAAGATCTGGACTGAAGTGCTCGAAATACAAGAAAATCATGTGGAAACTTTATAAATACAATGCAAATTTATAAATTGCCTTCAGCTTAAGTTTTTTTTATGTACTGAGATTAATAATCCGTTGTTTTGTAATTTACTAGCTTTAGGTTTTCCTAAAATTCGAAACATAAAATAAATAAATCACTTCATTAAATTACCACACAATACACAGTCAAGTAATACGGAAACAATTATCATGAATCGCGGAAGTACAAATAAACGTGAAAAAAGGTGTATTTATGAAGATGTAAATTACTAAACACAAATGGAACACATTTCTCATGGTGAGAGAGAATTAATTGGATTTTATTGATTTCCTAGTCCAGTCATGAATACTCCTGTCGCAATTCCGCTTGCAACAGTATGCATTTAACGGCCTTGCACGGGCTTTGCGGTCACCACGGACGATCTGTTTTGATATCTCCAATTCATGGATTCAATAAAATAAACCGAAGTCGGCGTTCGGTTTTAGCATCAATTAGAGATAAGCGTAGGAAGGATTATATGTACATGTGTACAGTGTCGCTATTTAGGTTTATTAAGAGTTCAGAGTATTAATCTACCTTTTCATTAGCAAACATCCGTTCACTTGAGAATGGATCAACATAATAATAATTGCAAGTACGGTTCCCCCTAAGAAATGTTAACTGTGTTTCACATAATCTAAAAACCAAAGCAAAGATTCAACACAAAGACTCTTCAGAAAAGAATTAGTGAACTTGCTCTACTTTTTATGGAGAAACAAATAGAATTAAACTTTAAAAATGCACTTAGTTTGATGTTAATTTACTGTGGACAATAACTAGTCATTAAATTTTTAATTCAGCATTAAATCTCCGCCTATCTAAATAAGACTGGTTAAAATCACATATTATTTCAGTCCAGTAGTTATCTCTCTTATCATCCAAGCCGCTGTGCTAGCCGGTATGCATTAGACAGGGCAGGGGAACGGATCGCCTTTGCGGTCTGTGTCGACGATCTGTGCTGTCATATCTCCTATTCATTGCGAAACGGGCTGAGGTTTATGACCAAATGGTTTCTGCATTTTGTAGTCTATGACGTTTTAGTTTAAGGTACTGAAATAATTTTCGTTTTAACATATTCTGATTGCAAACAATTTACAATACAATCAAAAAGCATTTCAATTGAGCAATCCCGTGATGTTTATTCTTTTAAAACATTTATACAAAAGTAGCTGCTGTCCACGGCTTTGTTCACGTTTTTTTGGCGTTAAAAGTTACCCATATTGGTCCACCGGGATACCGTCAAATGCCAAATCTCATTAAGAGCCATTCAGCCGTAAAAGGGACTGACAAACGGACAGAATTACTTTTGCTTTTATCATTTATTTGTGTGAATGCAAGTTAACAAGCCTCTTACTGAAGGTATACAACTCTCCGCGATCTTTAAATTACAAACATTGACATAGTATACCAGCGCTGGTCGCACCAATGTTTTCATTCTTCACAAATCTTTTAAATTTATCTACCTCTAGAATTATTAAAAAATTTTAATCTTTAGTTATATAATAAATAAAATAAATCAATAATGCTGGACAATCCACCCACACAACATAATTTAGCCCCAAGTTAAGCAAAACTTGTGTTGTGGGTAATAGATGAGTCATATACTTAACCGTATAGCATAGATATTTTTTATTGTATTTAGAACACACTTAGAACTCTGGAAAATATAGTTAAAGATAAATAATATGAATAAATAAATAATGAAATAATGCAGAACAATCCACACAGTATCATCTAGCCCCAAACTTAGCAGAGCTTGTTTTATGGGTATAGATATTTTTTACTAAACATAGAAAATACCCAGACCACCGGAACAAATTTCTGCAGATTGTACAAGCATTTGTATGGGAATCAAACCTGAAAAAAAATACCTCCTGCATAGAAACAAACCTGCATCGTGCCAAATCGGTCGTTGTTGTGTAGTATATTTAAACATATAAAAACAAATCTATCTTTCAGAGGACAACTATTTAACCAAAAAAAAGTTCGTCTATTTTCTCCTCAGCGCAACGATAAATCTCTAGGTTTTTTACTATTTCCTATGTTCTGTCGCATCCATACTTTATTTTCGTACATAAAAGATGATAAAACGCAGCAGCTACCGTCAACGAGGCCGTATATCATGCCCATACAAAAACAGAGCCAATGCAAATAACCTGCTATATTTTAGTACTTTTACAGCAATCGAACACGCGAAAGCGAGCTTTATGGATTGAATGTTAATTCTAAATGGATTGTGGGATTTTGTTCTGTGAAATATAGAACATGCGGATTTATATCATGAAACAAATGAATAAATAAATAAATAATTCCGGACAGTCCACACAACGTCATCTAGCCCCAAACCAAGCAGAGAATGTATGTGTTGTATTTAAATATACTTATAGTTTTTATAATTAAATTATTATAGTAATCATAATTTAATTATAAAAACTTTTATAATTAAATTGTTATAGTAATAATAATTTAATTATAAAAACTCGAAACCGACATTCTGCAGGCGCTAAAGTTTGTCTAGCTGTTGCTTAGTTAGATAGAAACATGTAAACTTAGATTTAATATTTTAGATAGAAACATGTGAATTTAGATTCCAAATTTGTATAAAGGTTTCCAAATTTGTATAAAGGTTTATAACCAAATTTGATCTGCGATCGAGACACTGGCAGTTAAAACAGTATAAAATCGATCAACTGCCACACCTTACGACTTTTAAGTAGGTTTTAAAACTTTAGCTGTAGCATAAACGACAGTTAAGTAAGAGACTAGGATATAACTTAAAGATAACTAGTTGTTAACCGTATAGTGGATATAAGCTTCTTACCATGTTTATAGCGAAGCTGGCGTAAGGTACTTTATTTTAAGGACGCATAAAGTTTATATATGGCAACAGTTTCATCGTATACAAAACCTGGTTGACTTGCGGGTAAATATGAAGGTTTATTCGACTTTTGTAAGTTTAGTTTTCAATTTGATTGTGATTTGCGTACATTGTAATGTACTACTGTAATACGCGATGCCAAAAGACTTATCTACAAATAAAATTAGAAAAATTAGAATTAAAAATTTAAAGTGGAATATCTTTATTAACAACAAAAATTACAATCAAGGAATAGACAACAAAATTTAATAAAAATGCTCATTGTAATTTGGAAACATCCGGTCCCGGCGAAAAAACTATAAAACATATCAATTCGTTTAAGTTAACCTGACTGAGTTTAATTTTCAATTTTATTGTTTAATGAATTCCAAAGATAAACTAAAACTTCGTTAGAGAGCTCGCTTTAATGAGAATGCAATAGCTACAAAGGCTATAAGTTATCCCAAAAGTTTGCATAAAATTGATTTTATTAAACGTGGACCCAATAACTTCAGAGCCTTAGTTCCTGAATATTCTTTTGACTAAGCTCTCTTTGATTAACTTTGCAAACAGGGCGAAGCCGACCCGCCTGCTTAAACTAAACAAAAGCACCGATTAAAAAACAGACCTCTTTTGGACCTGTTATTATAAGGTTTTGAAAGCTTAATAGAAAACTATTTTGTGATGATAAAATCTGTTGGCATCGCCAGATACACCATCTATTATATATCATGGATTATTAGATATTATAGATGGTAAATAGACTCTACAATGTTTAGTTGAAGAAATTTATTTCATAAAATTCCATAATGGTTTCTCTTAAGAACAGATTTTGCTGATATTTCTCATAGATTTTTTCTAGATCTAGTAAACGTACTTATCTAATTGGTTAAGTCTTAAGTTACTTTAACAAACTAGAGAAGTCTACCTTCTCTTATAAATCATAATCATATGCTGTATTTTAATGTATTATTTTCTTTCATTGTGTTTTTTTCATTGATTTAGGTATAATAAAGAGTTTTCTATTCTATTCTATTTTATCACTTTTTATTTATTTCAACCGTAAGTATTACAATACACTTTGCTTTCGTTATACATTTATTTTTTAATATACCTTATTATTACATAATAATATAACTTATTACATTTCACACAACCTAATACTTAAAACACAACATAATATAAATAAAAAGCCATATAGTTAGCCGTAAAAGGGCTGTACCTCTGAATAAGGATGACATGTAAGTTTTCAATTTGCGTTTCCTGCAACAGCAACGAAACGAGACATTTCAAATAAGCGGAATTAACAACCCGTCGATGGTGGACAATAATTCTCTGTCAACTCTGAATGTGTGTGTTACAAAAATACTGTGCAATATCCTCTTTATGTTCACTAAGTGCTTATTTACCTACTTTTAAGCATCATTTACATGATAACATTTTCTTGCCTGTTGCTTATATTTAAATTGAAGCAATAAATTATGACTTGCATGGTCTAAACAATTATTGTATAACCATTTAAACAATTATCTAAACAATCAAAAGTCAATTATTGCTTTCAATTATTGCTCTTGAATATTATAAGATAATCAAATCATGTAAATGAGGCTTTAGCATAAAGAGCTTGGCAATTACTCATTGGTAGCACTTTTTACGCCTGTTTTCATGGAGATCATACACCTGGGTATCTACTAGAAATCAAATCAGACGTTTGTGATTAGTTTTCATCAAAACCAATTCAATTCAGTTTTCAGTATTTTATTTCAAACACATACATTAGTGCACCCTTTCGGATAGAGTAATGGCAGCGGATTAATAATAATTTATTTATTTATTTAATTTCAGACTTTGTCTCGTATATCATGATTGCACAAAAATAGTATGATTTTTTTACGTTAAATTTACTTTTTTCTCGTAGTAAATTTTGACAAACTCGGGATTATCTATTCTTCGTGATATCTGTACAAAAATGAAGGAATAAGCATAAACTTTTAACTATTGGCAGAGAAAAAAGGACTCCTCCTTTTATTGAATTCAGTAAAATATTTAATAACTAGGACGGGGCATACCCAATTAGAAAAATTCAACCTTTAGACTGTTTGCAACCGTCTGCAGTTAGCTCAATGGTTTCAATTGTAAATACTAGTTGTAATTTTTCTATTCCTTGCTTGTAATTTTCGTTGTTAATAAAACTGTTTGAATTTATTTATACATTATTTTGTTCTATCATCGATAGTTTTCGCAGCGCACGCGATGCAAGACTTTTTGTTACATAATTTTATACTTACTTATAAATATAGCCTATGTTACTCTGGGATAATATAGATAGATAGATAGATAGATAATACTTTTATTGCATCACTTATAAAACAGGAAATACTTATTTAAAAATACTAACAGAGATAAGCAATGGATTTGGCGATTTTGGATTTGATTTTTCTATTCCTTGCTTGTAATATTCGTTGTTAATAAAGATTTAACAGTTAAAAAAAAAAAATTGAAAAAAATAACTAAATAAATATTACCTATTTTCAAACCACATCATTTTCACCAATGTAAGTTAATTTGGTTTTGTATTTTAATACATGATTCTAATAGGTACCTCTCTATTTATATTAATTAAGTACATATATTCAAAATTGAAGGTACCATTATATTACTTTGATGTTTAAATCCACATAAAATCTAATCCTATCGTTAACCACGCCACAAATACACTTTAGAACTGTTTACAAAGTAATTAATTTTGATTCACATGATCATTTTTCAACTCAGATTTGAAATTAATCGAAAAATAATTGCAAAATCCGCTACTTCAAAAGAAATCCTTTTACGAAAGGACTTATAGGACTTATAATGCGCTTGTTGATAAATAAGATTCAATATAAAGTAACACTAAACTGAGAGGAATGGTATGAAGAAAAGGAGACCTTTGCCCTACAGTGGGGTACTATGGGCTCATGACAATAATAAGATAGGTAATCTTTCATAATATGCCCGGGTTAAAAAAAGGTATATTCCAACACTTCTCTAGGAACCTATGCGTGCGGAGTTCTATAATCTGTGTTATCTGACCTAACTCTGCTGATAAACGGAAATTTATACAAATCAACAGGTATAAAGCAATCCCTATGGCATTCCTTGATACAGATTGCATATCTCGACAACATCCGATACTCAATTAATCTTATTTATCAACAAGCGCAATATGAAAACATATAATTATTTATTTTAATAATCTCATCTCAGGAAAATGATATCACAATATCTCTGTGCAGCCAGTTAAAGTGTATTGTTTGTGTAACATCCCGTACCGAATACTGGCCCGTATATAAATCAGTAGCCACGCATTGTTTTGTACATTTTCACGACTACATCGTTGTGTGTAAGGTTTATCAGTACACCAAATTTTGAAGTTTAAACTTTGAACTATTTGCAATGGGGCATTCTGAACAAGTAATTTTGAAGGATACAATGGAAGATGAAAACAGTGTGATTGATCTTGACGATAATGAGAGCATCGAAAAAGAAAACGATTCAAAGCATGGATTTGTAGACGTATTAATATGTACTGTGGTAACAGTGTTTTTATTATTGTATTGTTACTTCCTTTATTATGCGTTTTATACATATCGCCCGATAGCTACAAATTACAATAGTGAAACAAATACCAGCAAGTCTTATAAAAGTGTAGATACTGTAATTAAATATATATCTCTGGAAGCAAGTACTCAAATTATAAGAAAGAACAACTCTTTAAAATTAATATTAAAATGGGAAGATCCAAATAATGAAGTTCCGTCATTGATGCTCAATGGAAGAAGCGAATTTTTGTCCAGAAAATGTGCATTTACAAATTGTTTCATAACATCGAATATTTCCGATATCTATGACTCCAGAGAATTCGACCTAATTTTATTCTCAGCCATCGATTTATCTTACAATAAAATAACAAAACCATGGAATCGTTCTCCTGACCAAAAATACGTTTTTGCTAGCAACAGTTCTCCTGAAGACTACCCAGTATGCTCTGACGAGTATAACGGCTTCTTCAACTGGACTCTTACTCATAAACTTGACTCTGATATACCGTGGGCCTATTTCGTAATACGAGATATGAATCACAGCGTAATCGGTCCTAAGATAAACATGACCTGGTTGAAGTCGAACGAGATGAGACCTATGAGCGAGGAATTCAAAATAAAACTGATGATGAAGAGCAGAGCAGTAGCTTGGCTTGTAAACTGCTGTCACGACAGATATAACCGCAACTACATCGCAAATGAACTGCAAAATGAACTCAGTAAATATAAATGTGAAAATTATACCTGTAGACTCGATATATACGGACAATGTGGAAAACTTGAATGTTCTAAAGACGATGTGCTGTGTAATAGAATTATCAAAGAGAAATACTTTTTTTATTTGTCATTTGAAAATTCTTTAGCTGACGACTTTGTAACAGGTGAACTTTTGAAAGCCTTGGATAATAATGCTGTGCCTATTGTATATGGTGGCGCTAACTACTCAAGGTAAGATAATTTGAGATGTAAAAATTATATTTTCCTTTCTTTAGTTTTGCGACACAAATAGGGAATAAAGTTAGAGTGATATTAAAAAAATAACATTATGAGTAATATTTCTATGCAAAATTAAAAGAGTCCGAAAGCAACGTCCAAGGCGACCATAAATAAGACGAGAAAGAGGTTTAATCTATCAAACCTCCTTTTTCGAAGTCGGTAAAACTAGTATTTTCCGTGATAAATGGTGGAGATAGGCTACAACAGTATCTGTCGAAAATGTTTATTCAATGTCTAAACAACATTTTTTTCTTTTCTTTACAGATTTCTTCCAGACGGATCATATTTGGATGCATCGAAACTTAATCCTAAGCAACTGGCGGCGAAAATCCATGAACTAATGCACAATCCAGATAAATACGCAGAGTACTTTAAGTGGAAAAACCATTACATTTACGAACATACTAGCAACTCAATGGAAAACCATGAATTTTGCAAGATTTGCGCCTTATTGAACAATGAAAGTTTGGTGAAGAAAACATCAATATATCACAATTTTTCGCAGTGGTGGTCTCCAAAACAGTATTGTATCGACAATGAACATTTAAGTTAATTAATAACGAGAGGAATATTGAATTTATTCGTTTCCTGTCCCGGGAAAAATATATGTATGATCTGCTAATATTTGTTCCGAGGATCTTGGTGTTTCATAGGTAAAGTAAAAATACCTATTTATATCATGTTTTAAGTTTCTCAGATATCTAGTACCTACTCATAACACAAGCTCTGCTTAGCTAGCTGGTCTGTATCATTATATCAACAACCACACTGTAATGACAACCATACCTACATTGCGAAATATACTGTTTCAGTATTTGCTAGGATAGGCAAAGGCGGAGGGAAGAGCTAGTTAATATTAAGACATTGCACTATGTGAACTATCTTATGCAAACAGCAATCTTGATCTACCAACTGTGTCAACTGCTCACCTAATAATAGCATATTTGATGTTGTGCTAGTTTTCTCTTGAACATTACTCTTGTATTTTATTTTTAGGGATTTAAGGTTTAAAATATGCGATGCGTGACTTGGAATTAGTATACTCTTACTTTTTCTCATACGAAGATAAATATAACGTAACTACACGAAGAAAAATGTTGCCTTAAAAATGGAATCAACGATTCATTCATTTGATCAAATTAAAGTCCGTGGAATCAGGTTCGTACTTCCGGCGGAATAGCAAACGTAGTTACCGCGGGAAAATGATCGGAAATCTGATTTTAGAGGAGCCTTTTCCAATCCCGAACCTTTGGAGCTTTCGATGAGCATCAGCCATTGAGTAAAAGGTTCAAAAATACAGTTGTATTGAAGTATTTTAAATATTGAGATGAAGATTGGACACAATAAATAGTGTCCGCATATGTATACCTGTTTTATTCACGATAACATTTTTGTACAAATAAATGATGACATACGTAATTTAATGCCAGAATAGGAAATTTAAACAGTCCAATATTTGTAGCACTTTGCATATCTATGACTCCGTTTACCTTTCATCATCATCATCATCATCAACCCATACTAGTTCACTATTGGACATAAAGGCCTGCCCTAATCTTACTCAACTTATCAACTTATACTTGTCCATTGCTGGACATAGGCCTGCCCTAATGAGCGCCGTAGCGCTCTGTCTTCAGTGATACGTTACGTTTACTAAAATATTTTAAAAAAATCTGGATTTTATTTCTATATTGTAGGCAAGTATCTACCTACATTATCAAAGTACGAACATAATCGAAATCATCATTTTGGCTGCCCAACACAAACGGTTTTACGTCAGCAGAACATATTTGGGAACCTGACCAGCATAACAAAACCTTCGCACCCTAATGCAACAATATGATACCGGTGCCAATTTAAGAGGTCAAACTTTAACGGTCTCGTTGTCATGACTGGGTTTATGACGAAATCTAATATTCCATTATACGTGGAAAGGGCAGCAAGAAGAACCATAATAGAGTGTACCTTTCTATCTTAATCTAACGTTTAGAACATGATTACTCATCAAGACAAGTTCAATTATAATCTTTATATCAATTTTTAGGAGGAATTGCTGCTAAACTTATGACTTTGTCTTTAGAGTAGTAGAGTTCTGCAATGTGAGATGAATATAACATGAGCTGGTGAAATTCGAGTGATTCGTTTGAGGCATCGGAAATGATATAAGAACTCTAGAACCTAGAGTAGGTTACTTCGTGACTGAAATGTTATGATAATTTTTAGATTTTACCAGATTTGACTCAAAGTTTTCCTCACTTAGGACTTTTCTAACATATCATCATGTACATTGGATCTTATATATTCATTAAAGATAACCTGACCTCAAAACAAAATTTTTAAGCCAATTCTACTTTCTAAAATTATTTAAACCCTTTGATTTTTTTATAAACCTGCAGCATATTAACTATTAACATTAGGAATATTTAAAAAGATGACAATTGAAAGGTTTTCACGGTTATGATGATAATTATGGACTATAAATACCTAAATAAAAAGGGCAAAGCAAAGTATGCATGCATGCAATCTATGGCTGAAATATGTACTCACCTATTTAGCTGCAATAAACTTATTGCATTGAAAATGAGAAAACCAATGCATTAAACCACCTATTTAACAGAGGCAACATCCATGTGAGTACCAAATATTTTCAAAATATAAGTATCTACACTCTTTTGCATCCGGCAAAAGGCAGAAAAATACGCAAAAAAATAGCAAGTAAAGTATCTCGATTAACTCACACCAGTCTTTGTCTCAGTCTTTAATATCTTTAAGTGGACGTAGGCAATTTTACAAAAAGCCAAAAAACGGAAAATCCCTGGTAATTTGCGGAATCCACTTGGGTATAAATGAAATGAAAAGGAGGATGGTAAAAATGGAGGCCGGCCTGGCCTAAGCATGCCTTCGTCGTGACATGTCTCACTTGAGCTCCTTAAATTAATCGTTTCTTTGAAAATAATATCATTACTGCGTTACTAATGGCTTTTGGAGAATAAAATAAAAATAAAATCAGTTTACACAAGACCCTATTGCCAAGTTCCATACCGACAAATGTATGTACCTAATCCTTATTAATATCATGGAAATGTATGATGAATTGAAGTATGGAAGGATATTTGTTCCTCTTTCACGCAAAAAGTACTGAACGGATCGGGTTGAAATTTAAAATAGACGTAGTTCTAGCCTTGGAATAACACATAGGCTACTTGTCATCCCATAAATTAGTTCCCATAGGATAAAAAATAGTCCTGAGATCGTTCCATAGAATCAATGCCATTATGTAATGTATTTTATTAAGTACTGTAATTATATCGTATTTTATTAGTACCCATAACACAAGCATTGCTTAGCTTGGGGCTAGATGACGCTGTGTGGACTGTCGCCTCAGAAAACATAGTGGTCTACTGCAGAGTCAAAAAGGCCTCATAAGGGTCCGGTTTTCGTGACATAAAAGGCACTTCTCCTGATTTTTATTAAAATTGATATCTGTGTTGGTTTTTTGAAAGAACTTATTACGATCCTCAATAATTTCTCTTTAATTTTTCTGATAGGATTTAGTTTAAGGGCTTAACGATTATGTACTTACCTTACAAACCCATGTACTTAGAATAACCAGAATAATCAATTTATTAGTGTTATTTTAAAAGTTTAAAAAAATTTACGGCTGCTACTGCGCTTACCTATTACAAATACTAAGTAAACTTAGTTGTTAAGTTTTTATTTTAACCCACTAAAAGGCCAAATATGCCACATCTCCCCAAAGGACAAAGACTTTGTTATACTGCTACCGCCTCTAAGCTTTTTCGTGATGAGATTTTAAAATGGTCCCCTATTTTTAAGTACCTTATTCTAATTTGATGCACTTGGCTAAAATTATAATTATATTGTTTTATATTAAGTGTTTATTATTTGATTTAAATAATTAGGATAATATAGAAAAAAACTAAATTTAGTAACTGAGGAAAATAGTGTTTATAAGTTAGCAAATGTAAATTTTGCCTTGGAATAATTCAAGGTATTTATTAAATTCATAGAACCTATGGTTTAAAGTAAAACCGTTTCAAAAATAATTTAAAACTAGAGGGCGCTTTAAAAATTCCAAACCGACCCGTGAAACCTCATCAATATGCTAATTTGAAACTCAAACTAAACTCCAAACATTATTCTGTTCAAACATTAAATATGTCGGACCCACAGGAGTCACATAATCAGCTATAAATATTAATTTATTTACATACGAATTCCACTTTCATTAGTGAAATGCTAATTTCTAGAGCCAGGTCAAAAACTTGTGTGATTTCGTACTACCTAACAGATATTTTCTTCTTATTTTTATTTGATTCGACTTCAAGGCTAGTCGGATTCCGTGTATAAATAAATAAACAAATTAATGAATACTTAAAAATAAAAGTCATCGTTTAATATGTCTCTCTACGGGTTTTAAAAAACAATATAATATGTAGTGTCTTTAACCATAATGTTTTTAAAATTTTCCCCAGCCTTAATCAGTTTTAATTTATTCGTATATTTTTCTTTGATCTCTGATATAACGTTATTACTATCAAGGTAAACCTGTGCTACAGTCCAAAATAAATTGGTTAAGAGCTTTGTGATGCAAAACCGAGACAATATATGCCCCTGTTCCCATAGATAGCAACTGATGTAGCCTTTGAAGCCTTTTTTGCAATTACTATAGCGTAGATCAAAGGCAGATTTACATTTTTATTTGGTTCAGCTTATAGGGAAAATTTTAAAGTTTCATTAGCCAGTGAAAATTTTCGTTATTTTGTATTAGAATACTGATTGAAAATGGTCATTATTTTGGGTGAAAAGATATTGTGATACGGGCTGGGCGGAATTTAGTTTCGCATAAGTTCTTCCGATACAAAACTCTCTCATCAATATTAAAAAACTAAATTAAGTAAAAAAAATTAGTTTATTTTATTTATAGTATATGAAAAACATGTTTTGAATTATTAAATACAGCTAGTGAGTATTTTCTAATTTTAACTAACGTTGCAGCGTTGCAGCCACTCATGATTTTAATTCTCTAATGAAAATTAACAGTTTTACTCCGTCTCTAAAGGACTCTACACACCGAACCAGCCCGAACAGACACAGCCCGGTGGCTTTGTTGACAGCGGCGGAGAATCATCCCGGTGACCGTGTTATTCTGCGCACACTCTCGTGCCTACATTTTGATGTATGAATATTATTGCAGGCTGTCGACAGCTTTTTGTCAACTTGTAACGAGATGTGACCGGTGACTTTGGTGGAAAGACTCCTTTAAAGGAGCCATCCTGCAATTCATTGTTCCTCGCCACCCGGTAACTTTATACATTAGCATATTTTCATCATATTCCGTGGTCACTAAGCGAGTTAGAGTTACTTAACAATTTTATTATATTTGCTGAGGACCACCCTTGTTATTTGGTTTCATGGTTTTTGAATGGAAATTTAGAATTATTTCTTTATAATAAGGTAGGGCAAAAGTAATCACCTGATTTATTTTGCTGAAATTACATCAGAAATTTTTATTTCGTATTGTGGATTTTGGTTTTTAATTTATTCTCATTTGTAGGAGAAAAAATTAAAAAGGTCACTTAACCAATATAATTTGTATGGTGTGATGTCATGGTAATAATATGGTAAATATGGTAATAATTAGTATGGTCACACATTTTTGTGAAATCTATTACTTGTGTCAAAACTTATGGGGATACGTTCTCTTATTCCATCGGATATTCTCTGAGGCTTGTTAACAAAAACCTGGAAATTAGTTACACCACAAAATCAACCGTATCTCCTTCAGCGTGTAAACATACAGTAACTTAAAGCGGGTGTAGCGTATAATTGTTGATTCTAAGCGATAAATAAATAATGTTGGACAATCCGCACATCATCACTTAGTGCCAAGCTAAGCAGTGCTTGTGCAATACATAGATAGGTATTTTTATTATTCACTAGCGACCCGCCCCGGCTTCGCATGGTTTTATTATACGTATAAACCTTCCTCTTGAATCACTCTATCTATTAAAAAAAACCGCATCAAAATCCGTTGCGTAGTTTTGAAGATTTAAGCGGTCAAAGGGACACAATGACATAGGGACAGAGAAAGCGACTTTATTTTATACTATGTAGCGATTACTCACAGAAACCTAGATTTTTCACGTAAGCAGAAAGATAGGCCTCATCTCTCAGGAATTTTCGATGTAAAATAATCCGGTGAACAATTAATTAAGCGTTCGTCACGATCTTTAGGTGCATAGCGTCTCGTAGCTTATTGACGTATTATTTTTCACATTTGACACCATTTAAAAAGTTATAGCCTTTTTTAATAGGATATTGATTACTTTGCCCAACGTTTTTAGAAACATACATCTTTGTTTTTTTTTCTATCCTTTACTTTTTAATGATCTTTAATATTAATTGTAGGAATTTATGATTTGGATAGTCGCTTGAATGTATGAAATAATTAATACTTAAACCAATCTCAAAACATATAATTATGTATAATTGAAAAAATTTATAAACAAAATAGGTTTTTGTTGTTTGGTTGTTTTGTAGGTATTGGAGAAGTATAAGTAGGTAGGTATACCTATATTATAATGATGATGTGAGTAACATTTTTTCAACAAACAGAATTAAAAATGCTTTTGTGACAAACTCACGAGTTTTACAAGGAAAAACTTCTAAATTACATCACCCTAAAAAGTTCCAGCAACAAAATAAAGAACAAAAAGGCCCAAAATTGGATAGAGACTGTAAAGTACATCTTTACAGGATACTGCTTTTTATTCAACACCCATCTACACCTTTGAACATACATTTAACACAAATAACAAAGTAAGTAAAATGTGCTCCAAATAGGTACACACTGGGGAGGTACACTCAGCGTCAGAACAACTCACATCATCAGATTTATGTCGTTTGTTATATCAAGAAGACCTAATGTTCGTGTGAATTTGTTGCGTTTTCTATGAGTTATAATTTTATATTTTTTTGAAATATATAAAATTTTGATTCTGGCGTTACTTGATCATGAAAATATTTAGTTATTATATAATTTTTAATAAATATTTAGTAGAATTGATACTAAATACTATTTTCGTCCTTTTACTTTTTGATAGTTAATGGTAATCACAGTTTCTGGCATGTAATAAAGTAATGTTGGTTTATTTTAATAATCAATTATGTGGTAACAATTTATACACCGGTGCTTGTAAGATAGCACGGTACTTTTACATTTTTAGGAATTAATTTAAACATAACAGTATTCCAAGAACCATTATTTAAGGATAAATCTGTATGCTCATTTCATAAAATGAAGTTTCATGGAAATCTCTTGTTTTGTGTTTAAGTCAGAACAGATTTTCTAAAGACTATTGAAATTATATTGACTACAAAATGGCTTCAAATTTATTTGAATTCCGTAATTCAGACCATTGTGTCGATTATTTTTTTCTTGTTTCTACCCGCACCTTCCCGTGCATTGTTTCTATGGAATCATTTTAAGTTTCTACCCCATGGGAATTGATTTACGCGGGATGAAAAGTATGTGTTATTCGAAAGGTAGAAAGAACTTCGTCTATTCAAATATCAGCCTGATCAGTTCAGTATTTTTGCGTGAAAGAGGAACAACCAAACAAACTTTCGTGCTTAATTAGTAAGGAAATGAAAAGATTTCGTAATCGTGGTTTTAAGTAAATAATAACCGTCTTTTTTTCTATGTCAACTCCTCTCACTAACAGAACATAGTTTATGATGCCGACTGTCCAAGTAAAGGTTGTCCCAAATACGTACTGTCAGGTACAAAACGTGTCAAGCCTTGGAACTTGTGTGGCATGTCAAAGAGATTCGTACGAAAACTTTCGACAGCATTTCACTCTGCCATTTTGTTCTTAAAATTATTTTTAGCCTACTTTTGATGAACGTGTTCATCAAAAGCAGGCTTATTACATAAAGCACGTAACTGGGGTTGAATAATCTTAAAAAAATATGTACCTATTTATTAAAGAAACATACAGCTTACGTACATATTACATTAATGATTTGGTTACTTATTAAATATTAATTTTAGTCAAAAATGGATATTTATAAAGTGAACGCTGAATCGTATATAAAAAAAAACATCTATCTATGTAATGTATTATATTAAGTAGGTATCATCTATTTCCCATAATACAAGCTCTGCTTAGCTTGGGGATAGATGGTGCTGTGTGGATTGTCCAACATTTATTTATTTTATTTATAAAGCAGCTAGCCAGCACATAAAGTGCTTGACCCCCATAATAAAAATGCAGAACCCCTCGTACAGTATCTTCGTATTATGAACCCTTTGGACTTTAGCACTCTATAAAGAAATAGGCTCTTGACTATAGATGTTCAATGTTCATAGCATTGCAACATTGCATAAATGTCATTACAAATAGAGGTTTATGGTTTCACAGCAATTTATGATCATTGACATGTGCGGTCGTAAACAGCAGATGTCTACTTCATTCTGGGTCTAAAGTTTCAACTTTATTGGAAATTTACGTCCACTTTATTTAAGTTACAACTTTACTTTGTAGTTTAACTTAGCCTCAAAAAGGGACACTTATCAAAAATAAAGCAAAGACAGATTGAATTCTCTAGATTTTATTTTTAATTATAGGTACCTATCTATGTTTCCAAGACTAGATGTTTGTTATTTTTTTACATAAACACTAGAGTTCTGGTGTATTAATTGGATTGTTGTAACAGTAGTGGTATCGTCGCAGAATTGCCACGTATAGTATTAAAACGTGTCTTTAGTGGTGATTATGGGACGGTACGGTACTCATAGTAAAGCAATCCCTCAATATACGCGACCCAGGTTTCCCTCCTGAGCGGGCCACCAGAACAGATATCAGAAATTTATTAGCAAATAAATAATTATGTATGTGTATTTTTTACCTTTGGATGAGTAGGCTATTTTTTTTTTTATGTTAAACAAATAAGCACTTATTTTATTTAAAAAGCTTAACTAAAGCCGTGATTCGGTTTGTCTGAAAACCTCTTAGACCAATGTTCACCAAAGGACAGTCGGACAATTATCACTTATAAGCTTCATTGATAGATTGACTCTTCATAGTCGCCGTTATCGAGATAGATAGATATAAATATAGGCCTCCTCGGCCTATATTCTTATATTTAGGGTGCCACTTACTAAAATTAGAGGTGGCTGCTATACAGAAAATTGGCTTTACGTAGGTAGGTAATATATAATTTAACATCAACATCATCATCCCAGCCAAAAGACGACCAGAGCTGGATGGACATAACAATTACATAACACAGTGATAACCGACAAAATTACTTCAGTTTGAGAAATTCCATTCTACTAAACCGTTAATTCCAAAAGTCAACAATAAAAACAAATCGAACCGTTATTAACACTTACACTCAAAATTAACGATACTTCAAAACTTCACCGGAAGTAACTTGTTTTACTTTCAGTCGTTTTATTCCACAATAAAAACAAGTAACTCCGCAAGAATAAGTGCCCGTAAAATTTGATAAGGCTTCTTGCTTGAATTAAGTATTTACGTAGTAGGTACTATAATTTTTAATTATTTATAGTTTGGTGGTATTGATAGAACTACTCAAAACAAATATCAACTTAGTACACTTATGCTAATGCTTTTTTTAATATACCTAAACTCCGTATCTTTATAACCACCTAATCTAAGCTATGTTTTAATTATGCCTTTTCCCTACCAGTAATCAATAATGTACCTATGTGTAAGTAGGTAAGCAAAATATTTAATTTGTGTCAAATAAATATTTTACTTACTTACTTATAGTTAAAGTTCGAGTTATTTTTTGTTCGTGTTAATTCTATAGCACTCACCAGCTGTGTCAGTGTGACAGATTTGACAGTGACAGCCTGATAATAACGAACACATCGACACAAGAGATGATTTATGTTCATCTTGGTACCTGGGCATACACTACAATTATCACGGTTGTTATAACTAAAACCTTGGACTTAGCAGGATATTAAAAGATTCGTTCTAGATCCCAGAACTAAAAAAAACGTTCATTAATACAATTAATACTAAAAAACATTAATATCATGCCACATTAACCAAAACAAAAACATAAACTTCCGAAATACGTAATTACACAAGCGGGACAGAATTTGAAGTGCAAGTTCGAAAACAGGCGAATATCTGATGAATGAAGCTGTCGAAACCAGACATTTTTAGGACTTCTTCGATTTGCTCCGATTCTACCAGATCGTAAAATATTTTCCATAAACATCCCTTTATAATTATTATTAGATTTGTTATTCATATTGCTTACCAAAGACTATTATGATTCTAGAATCACTTACTTGATTATCATGCAAAACTAGCTTAGTTCAGCCCGTATCTAAGGAAATCATGTAAATTTTATCTTGAAATTCACATGTTTAGTTGTTTTAGACCTCAAAAGTAACAAACATAATCAAATATTCACAAAAATTCAAATTACCCATAATTTAATCTTAATTGATAGGAAGAAATACATGTTTTTATATTTTATAACAAAAATCAAACATACAATTTTTGTACTTAAGAAAGTAATTATCGTTTCGGTTTTAATATCCGGTTTAGGCAAACACCAAAAAGCTTATAAGATTAACTTTGGAAGACTACATACTGTTGTAACGAACTTTGTTTTAATTATTGTGTATTATAATAAAAACAAGAGATACATATAATTAATTGATTTTTGTGTCTTTATATTATCAATAAGAGAGCTAAGCTAAAGATTATTTCAATACTACTTAATAAATACATAATTATTGTCATAACTAATCATTTCAATTTATTAAATTTAATAATATTTATTCGTTTCAACTAGGAATTTTTCGATAACAATTCTGTTTCTCCAAATTTTAAAAGTCTTTTATATACCTTTCCAAAAAAGGTTAAAATGGTAGCTCTGCCCACATTAAAACAACGTTCTTTTCAGATCCTCTGAAAGCCATTGTGATATGTCGTCGCCTAATAAATGACACTGCAGTGTTTGGCACGGACTTCGAGCCGATATCAGGATATCTGGCATCTCACACCTTGATCTTTTGAGGATATGAATTAACCATCTTCCTGTAGACTGTAGAATAACTGCAAATTACTTATACCAGAGGAGCAGAAGCTCATCGGAGATACTAAATACAAGAACATTCCTTCTTTTGCATTTATGATACTCGAGTATATAAATATTCCTAAGGACGTTGGTTTTCTGCCCTTTTGTGTGCTCGCTCGTGGCTTGCATATCCAAGCTTGTTGTTAAAAGTGCGATCACACTTTGGGCACGTCAGAATGCCGTTGACGTAGTGGTAGTGAACGCCCTTAGGAATGAAGTAACTCAGTTAGTTTCAGTTAAAATGTCCATTATTACATTATATTATTATAATGTAATAATAGAAATATCTTTAGATGCGTCTCCATCAGGAGCCTTACTACTTAGATATTCTTCATCATGTGTTGCTTAAAATAATGCATAAATGTGTGCATAAATATGAAAGAAAAACCAAGCGCGAGTCAAACTCCTACCCGAAGGGATCTATATCATTATCTTTTAAAATCACATATCTGTTGAATGGGAAGCCACGTAAATATTTACTTTAGCCTGTTTTAGAATTCTTTGTTAAGGCGACAATAGAAATCATTCATCAGAATACTATGAAAATTTATATCATAAGTATTTCAAACAATATATATATTAAAACTATCATGGTTCTTGAGACAGACCTAGTGATAGAGAGACAGACAAACAGACGGACTGACAGTGGTCTTAGTTAAATGATTCTGTTTTATCATTTTCGGAACCCTAAAAATGCATGCCAGACAAATGAGCAGTGGAATTTATATAAAGCGTTATAAACCTAGTAATATGTGACCCGAATCACTTCGTGTAGGCTACTTAGATTATTTATTCATTTAGCTCGGAGAATTCCCTTTAAATTAACAATTTAATAAAACTACGAGTAGACCACAAGAAGATTGAAGAACTAAATAAAAGCTTCCTCCCGAAAAAAATAAAGATATTTTTCGCTGAAAAGAAATGTAACAAAGGAAATAACAAGCATAATTTGCCAACTATCTAGAGAGCTTTAGACAGTGCATCCTACTAAAGTATGGTTAAATTATACGATAAAAACTAACAAAATAAAAAGATCTGAGGAAATAAAAGGTTACAAGCACATTGCGGTGTTGCCACGCCGCACGCTCGCTGCATCTGTCGTCGCGTAAAATATGACACTGCAATGCTTGGCAGTAAGCCGATGCTATTGAGAATATCTAGATATTTTTAAAACCAACTTGCAATGCACTTTGGGTACTTCAAACTAACGTCTATATTCTTTTCAATATACCTACAAAACGGAACTTGTAGAGTTAGACGTACATGTAAAAGTATAAAAAGGAGCAAATTACTAGGACTTTATTAAACGTGAATCAATGAAAGATAATGCGTTGCGTAGCGAAATATCAAAAATCACAAAAATAAGTTACATACTTATGCAATAACAGATTTTTTGATATTTAAATCGTCACAAAATAGAGTTGAGAAAAAAATGTCGTACCACTACAATTACTAAGCCGCCGTAGCAAAGCTATGAATCATCTAATAGAATTGTAATGCTCCAAAAATTATTTATTTATCTGTTTTGTACGTAAATCAAGTCTTCCATTGAGTCTATGGGCAGTCAAGTGTAATCTGTTTTGCTTCCGGAACATGTATTGTGATGAAAGTTTTTAAGGAACGAAGACTTGCGGAGTTTTTCATGTTTCAAGCGTGAATTTGCCAAGAACTCGGTTTCAAGTTAGTTCCATATGAATTGATGTTGTGAAACTATAACATGTTTGTTTTGTAGTTTTATTTAATACAGCTTCGAGCATTTTTGTGGGACAAATAATAGGTTTATAAAAGAGTCCAAGTCAATCCTGACCAAGAGCTCTTTGCAAATTTATCATTTAATTTTCCGTTACATTTGGCGCGACGATACAAAACTTCTATTTAATCATTTCATGATGATGATGAATATTTTTTTAGTTTACTGATTGACATCGATCCTTTCATCGACGCCAAAGCGTCCTATCTTCAACTCGCTGCAACCAGCATCTGACTGCATTATTTCGCAGATCTTCATCGCACTCAGCCAGAGGTGATATACATTTCGCATATCGCGGGATTACGATTAATACTTGCGAGCTCTTTGCTCTATCGGCGGCCAGTCCATAGAAGCTGTGATTTAAGGACAACTAACTGTTGATGGACAAATGTCATTACAAAGAAAAGATTCGTTTGGTTGCAAAAATTACAGTGAGCGTCTCTAAAATTTGCTTAATTATTATTCTGAGTTAAATCGCAATATTATCGTAGCAACGCTTTGCATGCGCTTGTGCATAATGTGCATTGCATTTGTCTAGTAATGATTGGTGTAGCGATTAACCCCTTGAGTGCTTTCCTGACAAAACTACATGGATGCTCGGGGATCCGGTTTTATGGATGATTTTGTTTTCTCTCTATTTCCGACATGTATAAATATTTTTTAAAGTGCGTACTATTCAAAACCACTAGCAATACATCTAGCTTTCGAGCACGCCGTTCCAAATACAATATAACTTGCTACGTGACGCTTCCACGGGCGTCAGCTGTGCCGCCGACTTCAAAGAGCTCAAAGAACAACCAGAACTATAGCTACATTAGTTACTTTATAATTTTATAGTGTTATAAGTATGATGTAAAAATTTGGATGTGATGATTAGTGTTCAATATATATTTCTCATTTCAATATTTCTGGTGGACTTTCTGTTCAGGAAAGTATGCCCTAAAAATTTTAAATACTTTTAACTGTTTAATGTGATCAATAATATGAATTCATCGTTACTGCTTATTCCATTTGAGTTGTTTAAACCATCAAGGTAAAGTTCAATTTACATTGAGCTAGTATTCAAAGTAGCGCAGACTTCTGTGCCCCCAAACGCTGCCAGTGGAAAATTTAATAAAGCCGTACATTAGAATTGCAAGTGTCTGCATGGCAATGTCCGGGCCCCGGTTCAAAATGTCCGGGTGAAATCACTGTCCGGGTGTAAATTATTGAAATTCCGCTATATTTTAAGCAACATTCACATCTCGATTTTGCCCAGCTTATAACAGGACAAATAATAAATAGCCTATTATTTATATAGAACTGTATCTATGGAAATTTTGGCTCATTTTGTTGCGTAAGTTTATTCAGCCTTGTAATCGTCAGAATAGATCACATTTTCACAAACTCTCGTTTGATTTATTCAATTATAATAAAACTTTTAAATTGTGAAATATAGTCACGTTATAAACTCGTTCGGAACCCAATCAATAATTACTGGATCCAAGAAATGAGATTTCAATAACTTAATTTCATTAGGCTTACAAAATAAACACATTATAAAAGTTAAATTTTAACAAAAACTGACTAAATTAATATAAACGCGGAAGTTCATATGTTTGATGTTTTGTTACATTTGACGCAAAAATAACTGAACTAACTACTGAAATTTTAAGTAAACGTAGTTATAGCCGAAATTCCATTAATTTCAAAACAAAGGTCTCGATAGTGCCATTCAATCAAGATGATTAAAATGACGCTTGTGCATGTGGTATTCTACTATTTTTTGCGCTTGAAGAGACTTTCATAATTAGAAAGTCAAATTGGTAGTCATAAACGAAATTGTCACAGCTATGAATGAATCTCTAAAAGTTTGTGGTAGTAGAATACCAAAAAGAGTTTAACACTGACATTTTGACACGATACCATTTAAATGGTGAAGCGATTTGTCTAAAATTTAAAAATTTAAAATTAAAACGGAATTTGGGCCCAGGAATAAAACGTAGGCTACTTTTCATCCCAAACTTCCCCTGGGATAGAAATAGCATTGTTTCCACAGAAACAATCCGGGAAGATACTATAGTTAAATATAATGGAATAATTGTTTTTTTCTTTATTCTAAATTAATGTCCACGGGTGCAAGAAGAAAAACTAAACCAGTCGAAAATATCAGTTTCCATTGTCAAGAGAAATCAATTTAAAACCAGTGATAATAATGAAAATAATGCAGCCAGTGTCTGGTCTGCCAGTGGGGACGCTTCCGACTGGTATTGACATGGATCAATCGAGCTACCTTTAGACTGTTTGCAACCGTCTGCAGTTAGCTCAATGGTTTCAATTGTAAATACTAGTTGTAATTTTTCTATTCCTTGCTTGTAATTTTCGTTGTTAATAAAGATGTTATTATCACCTTAAAAAAAGTAAAAAAAAAAAAAATTAAACCCCAAGGTGAACAATATCATCATAAAGAATTATTTTTGTTGGGAATATTAGGTTACATTAATTTTAAACATTGGTTTTTAAAATAGAGAAAAATTAAAGTGGAAGTATGGAACCTATCTAGTATTTGCGAACTTAATATTTCTTATCCCATTAAGGAAATATTAACTTACCCACAGCTTGTAGAATCTATTCTACTTTAGTAGTTCAAATGTCACATCAGATAAATTCATTTCTCTTTATAAAGAATCCACATTAAGTGCAGCTAGCAACACAGACTAATGGTTAGGGACAAAGTGCACAATACTTCGTAAGACGCTAGAGGTTTCATTTTTCATTCTTTATAGATCGGTTAAAGTTCTGAGGTTCAACGCCTTTTAGCAATCAATTGTTCTTTTCTCACAGGCATAATTTATGGGAACATAAACAGAGTAGAAACAAACTCGAGCATACTTCCCGTATTTTTGCACATTGCCTAAATATTTCATGTTCATCGCGTGTCACAAATTGTGAAATATCTTTTACTTCTGACGCGAGGCTTTTCAGCGAAAATATTTTTTACGTAACAACTTGGCGGTGTGTTATATCTCAAAGGTTACCATTACAATTTAGGTATTCCGTGGAGGCGAGCAAATATGACTCAGAACTCCAATAATAAGAAGGTAGGTTATTTGATAGATACCTAAAAGTTTAGATTAAAATATGTCTTGCCTCAAACACATGTCAAGTGTAAGTGTAATCACCACGTTAAAGAGGTGACTAAAGAGATAAAGATTATTCAGAAAGGGAATCATATTTTTTTCTAAACGATGTCTCTATTGAGACATGTAGAGATATATAGATTTATACATCTCCTACTATTATTTAGACAAACTTTTATACTATAAATAACAGAAGCGTGTGAACAAACAAAAAACTAAAACGATGGTCTAAAGATGAGTTATTACTCAGAAAAATGTTCGCGAAGAAGCAACTGTTAGCCGTTTTTCGCCATTTTCCTTTTATCTCTCAAGAATGTACGTAATGCAGGATTCTTTGAAGTCAAGCATATAATTTTATTATTAAAATACTTAAAGTTTTTTGTTATTCATTTTTGTCTGGAATAACCTTTCATCTCTGTTTGTTATGCCGCTTATTCTTAGCAATTTAATAAGCTTTAAGTTTTGAATGTTGAAGTGGATGTAAATTACTTTTGTGGAATTCTGTGCAGTTTTGCGATGGGAGGAATTATTTAGAGTAGTTTTGCAGAATTGTCGGATAAAGACCCGTAATGGGGAAGCTTAGTGGTAAGTCTGGAAGATAGAAAGAAAATGTTTGTAAGTTTTTAGATCCATAAAAAATTCAGGAATCTTTTCGCCCATGTAGATGTAAGTAAGTTATTAGATACATGCGTAGATAGTATGCAAACTCAAGCCGACAGAGACTCAATGTCATTCTTAAAAAATACTGTACTGTATGCACATTTTTCACATGGTATTGTTTATACTTATGTTTATTGTTTTTTTTTCAAAACAGAAAAAAAACATTTAGTGTTAATATTAAGACTGTTTAGTATTGAATAATTGTCTATGTCTATTAATTAATCTGATAATCAATGTAGAATCAACGATGAAACAAACGTGTTGATCTATTTTTATTTCCAACTTAGAAACAAGGGTAAAATAAATTGCTATAGAGGGTTGGTTTCTTTGATGATAAAGCTGACATGTTTTCAATATGACACCGTTTTCTTGTCAAATATCTAGAAAGTTGCAAACACCAAATCGACGTATAGGTGAGAGGTAGAAGGCGAGAAGTCGTTTTAACTTTAAAACCCCTTTACATGACAAAATTGGAGTGGAAAAGTTCCGAACTTATAATACTGTTTAGAGAGATGGTGAATGGGGTTATACAGCTGTGATGTGATGTGACCTTATTTTAAACTAAATTTTGCTTAAAGTTACATTATTTATAAAATATAAAGTCTGAGTTACTCTCCAGAGAAAGAAATATAAAAACCGGCCAAGTGCGAGTCGGAAACGTGCACGAATGGTTCCGTATTTATAAACTCTGCAAAAAAATATTTTTTGTTGTATGGAAAAACAAAATAAATATTTAAGCCCTTAAATATTTATTTTATTTTGTTTTTAGTAGTTACTTTTTGTTTTAGCGGCAAAAGAAATATATAATTTGTTAAAATGTCAACTGTCGATCGCGGTTCTTAGGGTGACAAAACTAAATCGAGCTGTGGCTTGGTGACAGACGAATGGACAGACGAACAGACAGCGAAGTCTTAGTAATGGGGTCCCGTATTTATCCTTTGGGTACGCAATCCTCAAAAATCATCATTCAATCATTTTTTACGGCCTCCTGAGTAATCAAGTTAAGGAGTTAAACAAATTTATTCACTGCAACCATCATACAATCATGACATTCTAGTTCCTACAAGCACTCCTAAAACCAATCCAATTCCCTGAGTAGTAAAGTACAAATTGTTAGAGATTGTTTGACATAATACTCAGCTGCAGGTAACACACACGCTACACAAGTTGAAATTGTTACAGAAGTCGCGACACAAGGCGACATTGTTTGTAGAAATTGACATTTTCACGGCACCGCACAAAGTATAAGGAAATTTCAGTCAAGCTGAATGTACTGGGAGACATCTCAGTGGAAATTGGAGTTCAGCTAGCTCACTAAACGCCAGTTAGAATCATTTCAGCCTAGCTATTCTAAACACGTGCTGATTTTACAATCCAACAGCGACAGACTGATGGGTGAAATGAAACCATGCTTGTTGAGAGAAATAAATTTTAATTTATTTTTGAAGATTTGTTAAGGATGAATAAAATTGGATTGCCGTCTACCATCTATGACCGGCAATGTATACAATACAATATGGGCATTGACGGGTTTTTATGGTTATGGTTGAATATGATCAAGATCTATATACCTACTTGTTCTGTTACTAATAATAAATGTAATTATTATTTATATTTGTTAAAATAGATTTAAAATATACTACAGCAATTACGAGGCTCAAGCACAGGGATTATTGTCTAGGGTTGGATAGAGCAAAATTACAGACCTTCATTGAATACGTAAAATATTTGAAACACATTCTTTTAACTCAATAATTTACGAAAATAATGTCGATTTTATGTAATTTTTTCTTATTTTATCCTGACAACAATCCCTCTTCTTGGCCTACAAGAGATATTACCCGTAACCATCTCAGAACAAATTCTTGTAGTGAGCTAGCTGCATTATTCATTTAAAGACGTCACACATTAAGGAAACGTGGTCGTTGTCGAAATTAATATTTTGCACTGCGTTGAACTTTCAAATGTTTTATTGTTTACTGAAATGAGTTTTGTTCTGAAGCAGAAATACTTGTTTTGATGACAAAAAGATAGATCTTTAGTTTTAATGGCGAACGTCCAAACATTTGTTTTACTCATTTATCTATGTGTTTAAATGTAGGCATTTTAAGACTTCTTTTACGACTTATATGTTCTAGGAGATGCCCTATCTATATATGCAATCTAACGTAGCGGATCGACTAAACAAATTTTGTTTTTCCTTTTCTAATCGTAGTTTTGAATGCTCAAACTTCGAGTCATTTCATATTAATTCTGCTAGTTCTCGTATCATATTTATATTTCTACATATTATTATAAGGAACGTCTTATTTGAAACCCTACTGTTATAATATAAAATGAAAGGTTAATAATACTAAGGTTTTACTACCCACACATCATCATTTAGCTCCAAGCTAAGCAGAGCTTGTGTTATGACTACTAGATAACTATATTAATATTTAATACATTATACGATACGGATAAATAGTTTTCATTTTATACAGAAAACACTCAGAATACCTGGGACAAATATCTGCTGAGTGTACAAACATTTTTGTTATACATATTTACATTATTTACATTATTCATCTACATTTTTTATCAAAGCTGGGAATTCATCATTATATATCGCAGGCGGATATTCGCCAGTTGCGCTACTGAAGTCGTGTCGAGGTCATTTAAGGTTCCGAGAAACCATATATTAATGAAACTAAAATCAGCCTTTTGCCACAGAGATAACACTCATAGTGGATAAACACAATAAAAAGCAAACTACGATGACCGAGCTCTAATAAATAAACGTTATGTCGTTTCAAACCAGTGGAGATCTCATTTTAGCCCATTTTCACGATATCGCGTAAATATTACCCGCCCGGGAATGGGCCACGTATAAAACTAATATATTGTCCCATTTTTGTCCCCTATTAACTATATCCGTATTTTACAAGGGCTGTAAGGGCTTATTTTGGGTAATTAGGTGACATTACCACGCATTACGTAATGTGCGAGCGAGTTCAGTATAAAAGTTTTAAAAATTCATAGGTATAAATTTATTTTATATAATTATATTATTATGATAATTATGTAAGTTTACAAAGGTATAGAGAGGTAATGGATACTTGTTATAATGATACAGACTAAGATCTCATGTCATACGTCTATTGAGTTTTTGTGGAGGTTATGTGATTTTGTGTGTATTATTTACACCTACGAGATAATTTGGCCTTCTAAGATACATTATGAAATTAAATGATTTGCTCTCTCATGTACCTATAAAATATACTTCCGTGTAATGGAAAAAGGCTCTACTGGCATTGAGGAATAAAAAGAACGACTTCTGTTACATACGGCCCCCTTTAAAGAGTAAACTGTTTTAATGATTTTAAGTATAAAAATATATATATATCATAAAGGTAAATTTAATTCAATTCTTATCTTTTCTAATTACATTTGACTTAAATAAGACAAAAAATAAAAACATTAAATAATAAGACATCGTCGTTTTAATATTTTATTAATTCTGTGTCAGTATCCTGATTGTTTTGCCTCCATCAAAATAAATAATACTGAACAATTATTGCATTGCTGGAATATTCATGAAAGTTTTTTGATCGCAAAAAAAAACTCAAATCCAAGTTACGTTGATTCTTAATGAGAGCAGTGTACTCATGAGTTATATTTATTATTTGGCTCAGATTTTCCCCAACTAACATCTTTACAAGCACAACATGTCGTTATTTCTTTTAGTATGCGGAAAATATCCTGGAAATATAATGGAGGCAGCGCGTAGTAAAGATTTGTTTTTTTTTATGGAGAGCAATATTATTATGGTAAAATATCTTATTTATCGTGGTGGATAGCAAAAACTCCGAGAGTTTTACCCGTCGATAGGCCTGCTAGGCACGCGTAGTTTTTGGTGAAATAGGTAGATATACGAGTATAGATAATACTTTATTTCAAAGCCTTATTAAACATTTAGTCCTTAATTAAAATAAAATTGAAATATTTGATACTATTTTTATTGATGGCTCGTTTAATTTATCACCTCTATAGTCTATTGTAAAGTGTATATAGTTTACTAATATCAGTGACATAACACAGTGTAATATCTATGAAAATGCGTCAGGTACTTTTTTTTTTTTTTTTAGTAGCCCTTAGGGATCCCACTGCTGGGCAAGGGCCTCTCCCATACATTTGGGAGGAATTGCCATAATCGCCACGCTTGGCAGGCGGGTACTTAGATATTATAAAAATTCAATCATGTCGTAAAAACGCATTATGAGAAAGCCAAAAAGCGGGAAGACTTTTAACGTCATCAAATATGTAAAAGTTTATTTCATTGAAGGATTTATTCTGAAACATTTAAGTTATAAATCTGATGACACAACAATAGAATGAAAAATAGCAGTCGTTCCAATATTTGTGCCGCCGGAAGAAATCACAGATTAACACATAGGTACTTTGACTGCCTTTGTACATAGACCGAGGTAACTTAACTCACATACTGGGTAATGTTAGTATTGCAAATAGTAATGTCCTTAGCTACACATTGGAGGAAACGGTCATAATCAATGTTTTGAAAGGATTTTCTCCGTACGGCTTGCTTGTTATTTATACTCAACCCTCCCTATGTCCAATAAATAAGACCCATAGAAAGGTTCGCAATACGCACCGGAAAGTCCGGAAATATTATTCCAGCAAGCCTTTCTGAAAGCTAGTACAAATGAACCGCAATAACTTGACAACTCTTTCATCTCACGGATCAGACATAACTGGTTGTTTTAGTAAGCGGCTAGATAATGTAGAGCTGTACGTCTTTGGATATTTGTGGCAGTTTAAAGGTTTTGCGGGGTCTCGTTTTACTGGTGTTTTATGACCAATGCTGGGTTTGATGTATCGTAGACCCGGATTTCAGCGCGGGATTATTTGTGACATGTTTTATGACGTCACAAACTTTGGAACAAACATTTTAATTCCTGAACTATTTGTTCAGTTATTTACTCACAATTACAGTTCAGTCGAGTTGTGGTGAAACTTACCTGAAACAAAAATAAAATCTTTAGTTTCCACATATATTTGACGTCTTAAATATTATTCATGAAAAAATAATACCTTGATAAAATGAATACCAAGCGTAAGTAAATTACTTTTATCCAACATTGCTTACCCATTCAAATCCTTCCTCATTTATGCGAATCCTAAATACAATTGCATAGAGTTCAAAGCAAAACATTGAATGCGATTTCCACAAGTCGCATGAAACTGACCACATTTAAACTTACCAGCTAAAGCAAAGTAATATAATAAACCTTGGCTACATTCTAAACTGACACTAATAATAAGAGATTAGGTCATATTTTCCTTTGAGTGACCGGGGTTAACAGATATTAGACGGTGGTCTAAGTATATTATGCAATGGTGAACTTGTGTAATTTAAGTTTTGTGAATTGCTCGTTATCTAAAAGACTTAAAAGAATACGTTGATTTACTATCTAATAAAATAACTTAGTATGTGCCCAATAGGCATAATTTGTGCATAATCCTCAATTCTTAAGGGCTTAAACTCTTCTAGAACTCTTGGTTTTAGTTTGAACTGTCATAGCTCGTAGTTAAATTGGTAAAAAAAAGTTAAAAAAATCGAATGCTATTTATTCTATGAGAAATACAATTCAAATTATTTACAATATTATTGTTAAGAAAATTCTTATTCAAATGATTTTATATAAAATGCTTTATTAGTTTCGCCAATATTTATTTATCCGTGAACATTTCGAGATTATCCCGAATTTATTACTATCTGCGTCTCGCGGGTTTGATGAAAAATCTGTCTATGTTTTATTAGAACTACGTCTACTCAATTTCAGACCAATCCTTTTAAAATAAGAAACAAAAACTGGGCCAAAAAGAACAAGGCTGTGTTTTTTTCGCCCCACAGCTGAACAAAGGCCTCCCCAAATCCTAATTATGGTACTAAAAACTACCCACAGCTTCACTGTGATTGAAAAAAAATGTCTTTTTTATTAACTTGTCTAAACAAACATACGAACCGTATTAGTTTTTATAATTTAGTATGGATAATTATTATTTATTAAAATTATGCACATCTCACCTCCGCTTATAACTTGCACCGTGTGGCATGCTGTGGTAGAATGAAGTATTAACGCTACGCGCTACTTTAACAGCTAACATGAAATTAGCTCTCCGGCAAATAACCGGTGCAATCGTTTAGTTGTCAAGCGGTCAGCGCGAATGTATGCATTTGTAACTCTAGTTTTAGGTTACTATTTCACGTGAAATGTTAAACTAGCGCCCCCATTTATTTTCAATTTTATTTCTTCCTCAACTAGAAAAATACTACAGATGCATTAAAAAAAAGCTTATGATAGGTTAAACAAACTGTGCATGTGAATTTTGTAAATTCCTTTGACTAACGGAATTATGACAAAATTTAAGTGGGGGCGCCACTTTAGGTGCAGTTTGCGCCTTAAGCGACGGAAACTCACTTCATCACTATGAAAAGTCCACTTCTGGATAGAGAAGACTCACGATATCTCTCTCAAGAGATTCACTTGGATTTATATAATTATTTATATTTAAGAACTAAGGAAATTCTTATTGTTCGTTAGTGTTTAGCCGTTAACCAGTAAAGTACCTGGTTTACTTAGTTCAAAGTAGGCATATTTAGTTTTTTGTTATTTTAAATACTATTATTATAAACACGATAGTTTTTATGGATTTAAAGATGTTTGGATGTATGGATGTTTGTTTCTATTTCAGACAAAAACTAATGAAATGGGACTGAAATTTTGAATAGACGTAGTTCTAGACCTGGAATAAGACACAGGCTACTTCCATCATATATATGAGTTCCCATGGGATAGAAATACCCGTTTCCATAGAAACAACGCGTGTAGAGCCGCGGGCAGAAACGAGTATTAAATATTTGTTCCTAAATTAAGTACGTATATCGTTTATCTAGTGCTCCAAAAATTAAGTTTAGCTTGGGACTAGATGATGCTGTGTGAATTATCCAGTAATAGCGACCCGCCCCGGCTTCGCACGGTTTTATTATACGTATAAACCTTTCTCTTGAATCACTCTACTTATTAAAAAACCGCATTAAAATCCGTTGCGTAGTTTTAAATATTTAAGCAGTCAGAGGGACATAGGGAAATAGGGACAGAAAAAGCGACTTTGTTTTATATTATGTAGTGATAGTGATTATTTAAATTTTATTTCTAGTTTATTAACAGAGTATCTGCTATTTATACCTATTTTCATGTATGGTTATTGTATTACTTTTGGGTTCTAAATAAAAATATTAATTTTTTATCCTTTTTAGTCTCAATAATGAAGGATTCTAATTTATCTTGCAATAAACACGAAGATTGCTTGCGGAGGCATGGATGGAGGGGAGCCTCCATCCATGCAATCTGCAATCTGGTCTAGGGCGTTGGTAGACCAGTCTCAACAATAGGCGACTAATTAGTTTCACCATCTGCGTCTGTGTCGATTGCATGGCAAATGTTCATCATATAAACATATAAGATGTATGTATGTATACCTAATACATATTTACGTATATACATATGTATAAACATATAAGATGTATGTTTGGCAGATGCTGGATGCGTCAAGCTGAAGACAGGGCGCTATGGCGCTCATTAGGGGAGGCCTATGTCCAGCTGTGGACTATATAGGCTGATGATGATGATGATGAAGATGTATGTATACCTAATACATACTACGTATTTTAGATACTTCCGAACCGGTATCAGAATATCCTGATCTAACCTGATGATTTATAAAATTATTTCATGTAATTATATATATAAAAAAATTATTTAATCGTACTGTTATTATTTCAATTGTAATTTTCTTTGATATTAAACTGTTCTCATTTCTTTGTTAAGTCAATGTATTTTGTATATAAGAGTAGGATATCCCGGAAAAAGTATATTTTCATAAGTATCTTCTAACAACAATTTGTTATTGCAACCCCTAATGTTATTGTAATTTAAATTTATTTAACTTAAACTTTACTTTACCTACTTAAAAGGAGAAATAATAGAGTACCAATTAATCTAACAGGTGGATAAATTTTCTTATCTCTAAGTTAGCTGACCTGTTGAACGGATTTTCGTTCATTATTAACTAAGAAAAGATCCAATTTCTTTTTCGTAATTAACGAAAAAAAAAAATTAGAAGAAGACTTAAAATTAATTCAACATTTCGGCGTTCTAAAAGAAATAACATACACTTTGAACCTGAGCAACGGAATAATACGAGAAAAATTATTAATTCAAAGGTTCGGACGATTGTAAGGATTTTTAGCCCCAAGGGAGTTGATTCTTGTCTCTTTCATCCCGAAATTCAAATTTGAGACGACCTTCGTAAAACATTTGAGAAAATATGGATTACGAATTAAAATGATTCTTTGAACTTGGCCACGGAGTTTTTGCGTTTTATTAAAAAATTTAAGAGTTGAGCGGACGGGTTTCGATGATTTAATAAATTACGAGATTTTCTGATCATAAGTTTTTCACTATTTTCGAATACAATCTAATATTTTTAATGTTTATTATGAGAAATGACGCCCGGTTTGTAGAAAAGCCAAAACCTGTAAAATAGTGTAGGTAGCCTTTTTATCCTTTATGGTAGTGTAAGAAACTGAACAAAATATATTATGTAATAAGGATTTCTAATAAGTACTAAAGCAATTCCTTTTCCAGACTTCTTGCTAGAGAAAAATCTTCGGTCGGAAAGGCAATTTTGGTGCAAAATGAGCTTAACGTAACATGTGCTGGAGCTATAAGTTGGAATGCTTCTGGACCTGACAAATGGTGCTTCTGATTGTAGCAAGTAAAACATGGCTTTGGGTTTAGGTATTCGCAAAGTAGAAGCTGGGAATCTATCGGTCGGAGTATTGAAATAAATAACATCAATTACTAATTCTAGTTAATCTGTCTGTCTGTAAAAATTTCACGCATGACTGATGTTTATTAATTTTGGCAAGAATATTAATTTCATTCGAGAGAAGGATATACTTAGAATTTTATTTCAAACATGAAAATATGCGATGAAAGTATGTATGGAAGTTTCGCCATTTTTTCAGCTTGACACTTATTTTTCTTTTCGCTTTTGATTAGATATAGTAAAATGAAATTCAAAGTTTGTATAAAGTGCACCCTTAAGGGGCCTGAAAAAAAAAACAGCAATGTTCGTATGGGAATATATGTAGTAAGGTTTATGTGACTACCCAAAGTCACAAATCCACGCGAACGAAGTCGCGGGCACAGCTAGTTTAATATGAAGGTTTTTATGAGACTCATAAAATATTAATAAACTGCTAACTAAATAACCAATTTAGCATGCAAAGAATACAATAAGTTCATCTTACTTAAAGGGATAAGATAGCGACAGAACAGCTTCGCTCGCTCATTAGCGGAGGCCATTAGGATGGTCAGCAGTGGACTAATACAGATTGATGATGATGATGAAAAAGGTAGCTACAACTAAATAAAAATATTATCCTACTAATATTATAAACGCGAAAGCTTGTAAGTATGGATGGATAGATAGATAGATGGATGGATGGATGGATGTTTGTTACTCTTTCACGCAAAAACTACTGAATGGATATGGATAAAATTTGGCACAGAGATAGATTATAGTCTAGAATAAAACTAGGCTATGTTTTATCCCGGTATACCCACGGGAACAGGAATTACTGCGGGTGAAACTGCGAGGCGCTGCTAGTAAAAACATAAAAGCCTAATATCGACAATAGAAATAAAAAAAATCAACACTTTATTGGATATTAGAAAACAATAGTAATTATTCTTCGGCGGTAGTCATGAAAATAATTAACCGGAACAATACATAAACATGTTTTAAAAGAGCGGCACGTCTTTTGCAAATTTCACAAACTTTCCTGACGAACTCAGCCTCTTCAAAGAGTTTTGCCATTTTATGTAGCTTGTTTGTATTTTTTGCTACTTATCGAGTGACAACTCTGTTGATTTATTTGTTTACTCTTTGACAATCTCGCTGTAAATGTTCAACGTTCTACCGCTAGGAAATGAGATTTTGTATTGTGTCTGTAAATTCTCATTTATTATTTGTTTGTTATTGACACGTGATCAGCGTAGATTCTATTCGTTCTTAACGAATCTTGCTATTTATTCTCGCTTATCAATCAATCTGCGAAGGGCTGCTGGCAGATGCTGGATGCGGAAAGCTGAAGACAGGACGCTATGGCGCTCATTAGGGGAGGCCTATGTCCACCAGTGGACTAATATAGGGTGATGATGATGATGATGATGATCAATGATGAAAACGTAGCTTTAATAGGTTCTAAAAGTGTTTTAAGGCAAACAAATTAGGCCATATATAGATCAATACTCTTGAAAATGTTTAAAAATATTCAAATAGAAACACGGCAGAAATAAAACAATCCTTACCAATATTATAAACGTGAAAGTTTGTATGGATGGATGTTTGTTCCTCTTTCACGCTAAAACTACCGAACAGACCAGGCTGAAATTTTTAACTTAATTCTAGCCCTGGAATAATACAAAGGCTTTTCTACCCATAAATCAGGTCCCATGGGATGGAAATAGCCTTGAGACGTTTCTATAGAAACAAAGAGTGCAAAGCCGCGAGTATATTCTAGGTAAAAATTAAAAAAAACAATATCTTACAGTTGAACTAACGTTCCTTCGTAAAAGTCTTAATCCCAGTAAAAGACAGCACTACCAATAACGTTACCAATATAACGAACGCTTCCTCACTAGTCGCAGGCTAAGCCGGGTCCGGCAGCCGTTATTTACGGCCGTTATTGACCGTTAGTGCCGTTAAGTACGGCCCCGGGCGCTACTACGCTTTCTTACGGTATTAACTGATGTAATTTACCAGAAATTGCGTTCGTAACGTCCACGTAGCTGTATTTAATGTTAATTTTCATTAGGGGATTGTATTTAAGATAACGCTGACTGGATCAACAAGCAATTTTTTTCATTTTACTTAAATGAAATTAATTTATGTGCTTTTAAAGTTATTGCAGTTGTTATTTTTATCATTAGTTAATTTATTCTATAGCACATTGAGTGATTGACTGTGATATTTGGATAATTTAGGTTTCTTGTTCGTTTCTTTAATTTAAAAAGATTAAATAAATAAAATTGAGACTCAGCAATGCACCGATATACGACTGGGTAAATTTTAGCTTATATTTTCAAAACCTTAATACAGTATCAACAAACGGCAATTCTAAATCACTGGACGCTTGTAAAAATAAAATTTACAGCCTGAAAATGTCGACATCGGCTCGTAAAAATCCTGCAGCGTCTAATTCGTGATATCTCATAGCGTACTGGTTTTATCACGAGGAACACGTGTTAGGGCTATAAGCCATGACTTGACCGAAACCATACGTGAATGTAAATACAGTTTTGAGCTGAATCAGGACAAAAATGTTGGGAATCAGGGAATTGGGTTCTAGGAAAAAAGGTTAATTTTGATTTTTCTTACTTCAAATTCAGAGTTTCGTAAGTGCGTCACGGAGAATTTGAATACGATTGGAAAACATTTAACACGATAAAGATGGAAAAAAAATCTATGCTTTTCAATAATTTGGCGTGGAAAAACTAAACCTACTTCAATTTTTATTAAACAATGGGACATCATCAATGCCTCGTAAAATACACATTATTAAGGACTTGCTTAGCCCTGCGACTTAAAACTCGTGAAAGAAGCATGTTTTGTTCCAAGGCTAGAACTAAGTCTTTTCAAACCTTCAGCCCGATCCGTTTAGTAATTTTTGCATGAAAAGGTTACAAACATCCAGTCCAAACTATCACATTTATAAATAATAGTGTGACAACTCAAAAACTACTACCACATGCGACCAGCTTTCAAATAAAAAATAACCATCAAAATCTCCATAAAAACTAGAACCCCGTTACAAATATTCGCAGATCGTACAAACATTTGTCTCACGGCGGGAATCGAAACCGCAACCGCTTCCGTCGCAGATGGACCTTACCTCGCTCGTCTTAGGTCACATGATGAGGTAAATAAATTCTCATTTCTGGGTCACATCTTTACTTTCATAAGTAAATAGTTGGTCCAATTATGAATAAATGATGTATGAATTTTTTGTTATGTACTGTTGTTGCTCTTTTCTCTTGTGTTTTCTGTCTTGTTTGTAACTTAGGTACCCACCTACCTACTCTTGTATTTTTCTGTACCTACCCATTAAGAAGTATTAGTATAATGTTTTACCACCTTTGTGCCATTACACCAGGCCCTGTCTTAAAACCAGCGCCGCTACTAGCTGTGGCCTGTAGCGGCATTACGCTGAGACAGGGACCTTTTTGGCCTCTGATGTAAGCCTTACTCATCTAATTTTTTTTTTTTGGTTTCTTCTTCTTGTCTTGAATGTGTTATTTATAAGTAATATGTAAAAGGGCCAAATAAATAAAATTTCTTTCTTTCTTCTTTCTTTCAATTATTTTCAGAATTTATTTGCAAAAGACTGAGACTGTTAAAACATAACTCAAACTAAAACTCTACATGAAAACCGTATAAATCAATCAAACAGTAGTTTTTCACTAAGCTTAAAATTTACTCTTTAAATTCTATGCTAAATGAAAAACTACATGCAATTAACAAAAATATTAAAGCGTGAAAAAGTGAGAGACAAACAGAACTCCTGTCATTTTTATAATATTAGTATGGTTCTAAAGCGAACAAACCAATTAGAACCATAAAACCATTCAGAGTAGATTCAATATCCTTCGTGGGGTTTACGACAGACACATGTGGACGACTCAGCGTTGTTCAATCAAAGGTGTTGTTTTATTGCCGTAAAGGCACAAACATAGTTTAGCTAATTATTTATAATTGATTATATTATAATAACCTTAAACTAATTTCCAAAATTTACCTATCATATTTTTTAAATGCATGTGTAGTAGTTTTATTTGGTCAAAGGTCGTATCTTGGTCTAGTTTAGGACGACGACATAGCAAGTTGCTCTTAACTCTGTAATCGTCGTTACGGGAATCGGCTTATCGGAGTCGGTATGGAGAAAACAATTCAATTAAAATAGTATAATAATAATTTAATAAATCAAATAGGTATGTATTTATACATTTTACATTAAACATATAAATTTTTTTTAATTGTTAGCACAGATGTGCAATCGACATTGAGTAGGTACAGACAAAGTATATTTCTTTTGTTCCATTTATTTAATTTTCTAGAGTTGCAAGTCTTTGTTAGGTTCTTCCATCTGTAACTCTAGAGCGAAGAGCGAACTAAACACAGCGTAACAAAGCACTTTAAAGCTTTCTCTAAAAGGTCTCCGATTCTGATGAGAAAACTCAATTATTTCATCCACTCCACGAATTGCTGGTTCTTATTCCATTACAATAAAGTCCATTTCATAACCATAAAACTTCATTACCTCGCTCCGCTGAGTCAAGGCGTTAGTCATGTTTTGTGACACGAATTTTGAGGTCAACTTTCAAAGTTATTTCTTAAAAGGAGATGAGTAGTAAGTAACAATAGTCCGTCAAGGATAGCAAATCACAAAAAATTTCATAAAAACTGTGTAAAATATTTTAAATTCTATATAATAAATGACAAAAAAGAGGGTTATTGCAAGATCTAACGCTTGTAAGTTAAAATCATAACGTCATAATTTTTCAAATTTGGAATTTTTCGATTGTGTCGGTTACCTTTAGTTAACCTGTAGTTCCAGGTTCGAAAATCTTTGGGACTTCTGAATCTAACACCCTAGGTAGGTGGTGCACTTTACATACTTTCATGGAGCAAATATTTACCTACTAATAGCAGATCGAAAGCAATGCAAAAGAATGTAAATTGCAAAATAGTTTCAAAACCCACACATCGCAAAAAGAAAGCAACAACTCAAAACACTCACTGAGCACAAAATCTGCTCCGGGCATACAATATTTCCCACTGCACCATGACCATTACTCACTAAAAGCATCGACCGAGAGTGCAGCCTCCAAAAAAGCGGCAATGGTAAGCTGACATTTGTCGCTCGCCGATGCGTTACGCTGTCATAACCAATACCCGATGCCAAGCATTGCTCTCGGTACGTGTGCTGTTGGCACGCTAAAAGCATATGGAACGTTGTCGTGGTCCAATATAAGTAGGTACTTTAATACATTATTGGCTTTTGCGCAGATACCTAAACATTTTTCACGACAGATTTTGTCGGTACTCTCCGTTCGCTGACACAATGTCGTGTGATAATCTGTTTTACGAGAAAATGCGCGGTAAGATAAGACTGTGGAATATGTTATTCGTAATGTTTATTGAAACGCAGAGTATTTAATGTCAAACTTACATCCTAGTTTATTTTGTATACTACTAGCGACCCGCCCCGGCTTTGCACGGTTTTATTATATGTATAACGCTTCCTCTTGAATCACTCTAACTATTAAAAAAATTGCATCAAAATCCGTTACATACTTTGTTTTATACTATGTAGTGAAGATGATAATAAATTTTGCATACTTTGAGGCAGAAATAAATAATGATATAATAGCAATTAAAGAGTTAATTTCAAAAATGAAGACCAGAGGGTCTTCATTTTTATGTAGAGAGCTACATAACTATCTCTGCCTTCCCTGCCATTTCAGCAAATAAAGTATTATAGTTATTAAATGTAGTGAATATATTGCAACATAAAACTCAGTTGAAATGTTCAGCGCAGTAAAAGTCAATGAAATAGGTGAACAACCTCCCTACTTCTGTATCGTCTACGGCGCTCGACCACTGAATGTCAACCTATTTCAAAAGCTTAGAAGGTAAAGTTATTATCTTGCTAAAAGCGTTGCACTAGATCCAAGTGACGTTTCCAAGAGGATCTACGCTTCCAATGTTCGGGTAAGGCAACTTCGTTTTATATAGATATTTCTGTATCAGACATGAACGGGCTTTCTAGTATTTATGAGAATTTAAGAAGAAATGCATTTTGTTTAATACTTTTGTCTTTCATTCGAGTGATATATTTACACTGCGTTTTGGTTACAGAATATTTTATTGACACTATGAATGGATGGACATAATACGGTATATCCGTTTGATGATTAATACATTAAGGCGCGCTCAGCGGCTAAAAATGCGGCAGAAAAACCAGGAGAGTTGACAAGGGCTACCTCATAGATGGCGCATGTCTACCGTTAATGAGTATATTAGTTTTTATAAGATCGCGTTGCTGGTACCTGCGTAGGTAGGTAATAATGCTTTACTATGGGTAACTTTACCCTGTTTTGTACCTGATGTAACGACCTCCCCAATTTCCTAAGTAATGCATAAGTAAATTAATAATATGTATGGTTAGGCATACCTATACTACATTTCATCATTATCATTTTAAAATATAATACTATAATCGCGAAGAAACGACAACCGTTGGGGTAAACGTGTTCTTGAGTGGAGACCGCGACGTAGCAAACGTAGTGTAGGACGCCCTCCGGCAAAGTGGGATGATGATCTGCGAAAGACTGCTGGCAGATGCTGGATGCGTCAAGCTGAAGACAGGGCGCTATGGCGCTCATTAGGGGAGGCCTATGTCCAGCAGTGGACTAATATAGGCTGATGATGATGTATTAGTCCACAGCTGGACATAGGCTTCCTAATGAGCGCCATAGCGCCCTGTCTTCAGCTGGACGCATCCAGCATCTGCCAGCAGTCTTTCGCAGATCGTCATCCCATTTTCCCATTTTTCAGATTGCTACGTCGCGGTCTCCACTCAAGAACAAGTTTACCCCAACGGTTCAGCATCTATCAGCAGTGTTTCATATATCAGCCTATGCATTTTATAAATTCATTTCGAATATCACTTAGGGTCATACTACACGGGCGGTTCTCCCGTCGCGGGTATCCGCTCGACAAAGCTGCCGTAGACCATCAAACTACAAGGGATACGCGGGGATGATAAACCCGCGCAGAATGACGTATAGCGCGAAAGCGTCCATGTAGTAAGAACCGGTTATCAGCGGTGGTTTGAAGCTACTTGCGGCGCTCGTATTGCTCCCGCCTAGCTGTGAACCGCGAAGGAAAATCATATCTTTCATATTAAAATGTGATTAGTGCGGTCCAGAAGCGTATTCCCGCAGCGGGAGAACTTCCCGTGTGGTATGAACCTTAGAAATCCGCTGTCAGTTTAAAATGCTGAGATTTTGACAATTAGGGGAGAACAGGGCAACAGGAGCCTACTCCAGGAAAGTTTTTATAAAAATTTGACAAACTTGTCAAAATTCTTCCTATTATTATTATCAATTTCATATATTTGTATAGAATACCTATAGTTAAAATACGGGACTGGCATACAAGAGTCTCGAAATATGAAGAATTAAAAAAAAACTTTTCTTTATTATAAAATAGTACTCAACTATAGATATGTATTAAGGTACAATTTACAGTTTAACAAGTCAGTCGCTCCTTTTGCCTGTCAATTGCATTGAATGAGTGCCCATTTAATGCTAGAGAAAATATAATTAATTTTATATCAAAAAAATTGCAAAACTCTAACAGTAACACCAAACATAACATTTTTACAATCAAAATTAATCAATTAATTTTGCAAACAAAATGGAGAAAATAAATATAAAATTATTGATGGAAAACAAAAGATCCAGACTTTATGGATCCAAACAAAATGTACAAAATATCTCTCGAATCTGGACTATCACTGCCAGAACACTTTTTCATCATCGGTACCACTTATCTCTACTTGTTACAGTGAGGTAAAAAAATTGCACATAAATTTATCTTCTTCAAAATATTAGCTAGGCTACCATCAATTCAATTTTACAAAAAAAGAGAAAATAAATATAAAATTATTGGTGGAAAACAAAAGATCCAGACTTTATGGATCCAAACAAAATGTACAAAATATCTCTCGAATCTGCACTATCACTGCCAGAACACTTTTTCATCATCGGTACCACGTATCTCTACTTGTTTCAGTATATAAAAAAATGCACATAAATTTATCTTCTTCAAAATATTAGCTAGGCTACCATTAATTCAATTTTACCTTATCACTCATTGCCCGACCGCTTTCGACCTACGTTCCCCTATGCCCGTCATTCTTTAGCATAGAGCCTATGCTAAAGAATGACGTAGCTCGGTCACTAGAGTGGATTCGAGTTCAAATTTAAGATTTTACAGAATGAGTCTACCTGCAGATATAGATAAAGAAATAAAATAAGGAAATAAACTACTTTATTCACAACGTAAATTACAATCAAGGAATAGAAAAAATTACAACTAGTATGATAATATACAATTGAAACCATTGAGCTAACTGCAGACGATTGCAAACAGTCTAAAGGAAACCTCATTTGCCATTTAGGTAAATTCAGGTAAAATAAAACATATTGCGAAATATAAGAAATAGGAGGTATAATCCAGTGATCCCAGGATTCTCTATTTTTAATAATGAGAAAAAATTACTCAAAATTCAAATTCGTTTATTCCTTATTTTCAAATTCGATCAAAGCTAACTGTCTGCTGCAAAATAAAAATGCGAATGCGAAATATGAATGTTAAGTTCCATTAATTGGTTCCGTAGTTTGAACACTGTCAGTTTTGGTAGGTATATCTGCCGGTGTGAAATATTATATTATTCATTTAATTTATAAAAAAATAAAATCTCGTGATTAGAGCATTATTCAAAATTCTTTACCCATGTTTTAACAAAAATGCTCTTATATTCTGCAGTGGGTAACTAGTTGCCGAATAACTTACAAGACACTACCTTTGACAATGTTTAAGAATAAACTAAATAAAATTTTTGACATCTAAATGCTATTACAATATAAATGAATTTTTGATAGATAAGGACATTAACTAACTGAATAACTAATAGAAACCTTTTTATTCTAAATTTTAATTTTATGTTAAGTTCATGTTGACTTGATGTTTATATTTTTAATTTTTATCTCTTTTTATTTCCAATCTTTTATTTGTTATTAAATTTTGGGTTTTAGTCCTAAAAAACCTAAATTTGCATGCCCTATGACTAAGGCAAAACATGTATGGTACTAACTATTTTCTAACCACCACCTTTGTGACCCTTGTTTGCAAATAAATGATTGTATTTGTATTTGGGTACTGATAATTTTATGAACTAAAGTCAGTTTGAACTAAAGGCAACAAATAGTTATATTACACTCATTATGTTGTTGCTCAGAATAATGCGGATACTTTGTTTTGAGTGTGTGAAACTGGCATCGCTCAATAAAGCATTAAAAACCATAAGGCATTAACACAAACACAAAACACTGATATAACCCTAAAAATTTCATACCTATTAATTTTTACAAATCATCACTACATTGTATAAAACAAAGTCGCTTTTTCTGTCCCTATTTCCCTTTGACTGCTTAAATATTTAAAACTACGCAACTGATTTTGATGCGGTTATTTTAAGAGATAGAGTGATTCAAAAGGAAAGTTTATACGTATAATAAAACCGTGCGAAGCCGGGCGGGTCGCTAGTAAGAGATAAAGCTCCAACTAACATACCTTATACCGCGAAGGTATGAATAAATCCGAAATGCTACAAGATGATGGAATGGATAAAGTTTAGTTATTTCGGTACTGTTCTAAATGCTAAAATGTTTTTCCCGAAAGACCCGAAATTTTCCGAGAAATTATTTACAATAACCAGGTTTTGAAATCATCCAGAAATTTCGGGAAATCCTGGGAAATTTAGAACCTGGAATCCACGGGACCAAATCCTAATTTATAGATTTCCATCAAAATACCTATTTGTTTGTGCCATCTCTATTATGTTCCAGTTCCACTCTACGCAAAACGATATGATATCTCTGGATGCTAAATGAAATTTAGTTCTGATAATTTGTGTAGCGTACTGGAATTCTATAGTTATTCAAAAATTTGATTTTCCTAAATCCTAGTTGTCAATCGAAATGAAATATCGAGTAATAGTCAATCTGTCAGGGAACGTTAGCTAAGAGCTTGCCCAGATGGAGCGTTCCTACGCGAGTGCTCTCGCGTTTAAACATTCGCGCGTTCTCCAGATACTAGAGCACTTTAACTACATCCCGTCCAGATGCTGGTGCGCGATTCCTCGTCTAGATAGTGGAACGCGCAATGCGAGTGGACGTATTTCGATCGAAATTGGAGAAAGATATCTTCGTTACCGTACTTTTTATAGACAAAATTGAAAAAAGAGTAGCAATATGGGAAAATTGAATCAATCAGAGATAATTCAATAGAACCATGAAACGTTAAGAAGAATTAGTAGAATTGGATGTATGTTACATCTTTGAAGTTCTTTTTGCTTCCGACGTTTCCAGAACTATTTTATTTGGTTCCATGTTTTTATCTGTCTCCGAGTCCCCCTAACGTAACGCGCATAGGAGCGCACGTAAAACGCGCCATCTGGACAGGCTCTATTCGAATATTCACGATAAATATTACGTATGGATTGTCATTGAAGTCTGAGACGACATCAAGCACACGTCCAGCCTTGACAGCGGTCACGGTGGTACTGAGGCATGGGCGGCGGGCTCAGCGCCTGCTGTTAATCGAATAAATTAATATTTAACTTTATTGAGAATCTTCATCAAAAGACTAAGCTAACCGGATTCTAGATAAAAATGTTACCTAACTTTAACAATAACTCCCTAGTTGATGTTTATCGTAGCTATCAATATATTTTTATATTAAATTCTGAAACGTGCCATTTTGAAAACATATATTTATTGAGAAAAGTTTCTGCTGTTATGTTTTCAGCTTAGCTGTTAATCTATGTATGAGCGTGAAGTAATATATATTTATAAATTTGAAATGTAACTTGCTCAGAAACATTTCCTATTTCTACTTAAAAATGACCAATTGTCGACATACAGGGCCTTAAGTGCAAACGACAAACATTGCGAAAAGTGCCAATGCACTTAACGCGTTATTTTATTATTCTTGATTTCCATTTTAAAAAGTCTATTTTAGAATGCGGTCCTACAAAAAAACGTCCAAATAACGTCTAAATCCGAATATAACTTGACCCAAATCTAAAACATTGTAAACTTCCATCACCGATAAATCCAAGTTAACTTTATTGACATTTTTATGAGTACCAAAAGAAGGCTAATGAAACTTAACTCGCGGCGAGAAACTTTGTTATTGGGCCATACTTCATGATTAGACTGCGAGATCCTTGGTAGATCGGGATCAAGGCTGTCACAATAACGATAAGATTTCATCAATTGCGCGGAAAACGGGGATTATCCCCTTTCTTCGGGCTTTTTGTGAATTTCGAGACGGTTTCGAAGATTTTCGGGATTGGAAAGGTTCTGCGGTTATGATTTTAGCGGGAGAGGGATATCGATAAGTTCATTTAATAAAATGCTATTGTATACGCATTTTGCGGTTAAAGACGTATAGAAGCGTACTTATTTTTATAAGTCTAGAAAAAAACCATTAAATCTGCTTTAGCTTAAGGATAGATGAAACTTAGTCACTTGTTTAACATTTAGCGTATTTATTTTTAAAATTATTCAAGGCAGCTGAATGTTAGAATTTCTCAAAACATGCTTGATGCATGTTCATTCTAATCATTATTTTCAACGCAGCAATGAATTAAAGTTTCATCAATAGAGCAAACATAAGACTTAAAACTGAAATTTCCGGTATGAAGCCATACTAGATCTGAACTTGGATTCCAACAAGAATGATCACTATGGAAAAGCCCTGCAAGATTAAAGTGGACCGTAATGCTTAACCTTACCTCATTGAAGCGGATCATCCAACCCCCATATTTTACTTTTAAGGGGGTATTCCATGTTTGTCAAGGTTTCTCTTGTAAGTTAATCCTTTTGCAGGGCCTAACCTGAAATTGAAATCAACCCTTTGGGTTTGAGTTGATGGGATGGGCAGGACCTTTTAGGGACTACCTCCATGAGCGATCATATCGCTCCGAGACTACAAAGTACCTATTGGAGACTTTACATTAAACATTTAACTATGAATATTGAAAATATTTGAAAGTCGAAAGCTTAAATTTCATGAACTGCAGTCTTTTACTTTATTGGTCAAAAGTCACGACTAAATCATCGTCAATGTCGTAATCAATCGAAATTGTAGAAATTATCAACTAATATTGAATAATCTTTTTTTTGATTATATAATATCCTAATTCTAACTAGTCCTTATTAATATTATAGAAGCGAAAATGTATTTGTTTGTTTCCTTATTGCGTGCTTTCACTTAGTAATCAATTAACCTTATTTTTGGCAAAGATTAAGTTGAAAGAATAGAGAGTGACACACCAACATATAAAGTAGCCACTTTAAATTTTGGTAAAACAATAAGTTCTCATTGGAGATCAAGGTTATGAAGTTTTATTTTTATTTGGGTGAAACTGCGGGGTACACCTAGCAGCAAACGACAACTAAAATAAATAGTAATTCATTTTAAAATCTAGCTACTTGAATACCTTATGTGGCTGGTTTTCTTATAGCTCACGAACATTAAAGTTGAAATAATGGAGGTAGGTAAATTTTCTCTCATTTTCTGGGTGGTTCTTTATTGCGGCCAGTCGTAGGGACGGGATATCTCTAGGGGCCTCTGAAATATGTAGGTACGATGGAATTTTTGCTATGCGCTGATTTCATTGTTGGATTTGTGTGATTTGGTCAAGGAATTAGATGAATATAAAATCAAGAGAAGATAACATTAAATCCTATTTTGCGTACCTTCTAAAATCAAAAGTTGATTGTGCCCTGCTCTTTGGCTCAGGCGATTAAAAGCATAGATCTGTGGTTGTATTCATAGAAATGTCTTAGGAAACGGCCGCACTAAAAGAAGTTCAAGGCAGCAAGGGGCTATACATCCGAAATCAGATATCACCTAGCTACATCCAGTTTACTAGAAGTAACTTGTAGTGTAGCCGGTCTTCTACATTTTCATACCTACGTTATTTTCTCATTTACGCAGTGCGGCAGTAAACTATCTAACTTTTTTTGATATCCTTCTTGGATAATATAAATGAGTGTCAATTATTGATCATTAAGGCGCAAACAGTAGGTACACTACCACAAAACAAGGGAATTCCCAAAAATCTGTTATACCTGTCATATTAAGCTTTTTATAATGCATCTATAGTAGTTTAATTTTATTTGTTATAGGAAGAGATACAAAAACAAAGTTTGGTGGCAAGAGCAACTACGTTAATATATAAAATTTATAATTATTTAAATTACTATAGTGTTGCCAACTCTATGACAAATTCAAAAGTTTTATTGTAGATCTAGACTGTCCAGATTCAATAGAACCCTAATACTACAAAACAAGTCGCATGAAGCAGCTTGTTTAGCTGCAATAAACCAGGGACTGGTAGAAATCTCCGGGTTTACGATTGCCCGACGAGTTAGCGCACTATAAACTCTATTTAATTGAATGTTACTTATTTCCTCAGTTCCAACTCTATTGTTTAGGCCGGGCACTACTCGTAAACTTTTCAGTCTCAATTTTTACGACTTTTGTTTCAGTTGTAGAGGCATGGTTGTAAACGATCGCGATTGTTAACCCTGTTGCTAAATGCTCAGTTTTATTGTAGTTTTAGGGACGTTTTATACAGACTGAGCGTGGGGTTAGTACGATGCTTTACATTCCTACTATTTTTAAGAACAAGCATCTGACCGTGGCTTTGCTTACGTTGTACAAAGACAAAAGACAGCTTAGTCATTCACGCATAATGTAACCATATATCAGTAAAATATTGAAAATGTTGATATAATTAATTTTGTATGTTTAGGCTGTTGGACGTATATAATCATTTTGTTTAAAGATTTCTGTGATCCCCTGACGAAACTTTTAAGTATTCAGATCTATAGATAAACTAAGTCTCAATCATAATACTATGCATGTTTTTCCTTGATTATACGAAAACATTTAGTTTCTTTATGAAAAATATAAATACCTATAGACGCTCAAACTTAGGATACCTCAAAGATTAACTTAGAATTATTAAAATGGGTTGTAATTGTACAACCCAGAAACGAATTACCCATTTTTAAAGTAGTTAAAAGAGACCCTTTAAATACTTTAATCAAGGCGAGGGCTCGATTCACTTAATTTTCCATTATCAACAAAGATTTAATAAATCTTTAAAAACAAAGCCATTTTAAGCCCTTCGCTTATCCTTTCATCTCTTGTAGGTACAGTCTGCGGAAGGCTTGATAAACAAATTTGTTTTACCTTTTTTAATTATTCAAAGATATTTAGTATCCTGAATTTCAATCCGGAAGTCATTCATAATAGTTGAGGCTTGAATAGATGCTGTTAATAAATATCTAAACATTAATTACTTAATTAATGTCCTCAAAAAAGATATATAATCTTCTTCTTCTTAATAAAAATTTTACACATATTTTCGTAAATTGTTTAGTGTAATTAAAACTACAAAAATAGACACTATTTCAATGATAAATTTGTTGTGAGTGGGTTTATTTCTGGGTTTCATTAAAGATACTCATAATATTTTCAAACATCACTGATTAGTTAGAGGCGTTTTATAGCTGACTGTACTAATTACGCAAAAATCTGTTTAATTTCAGGTCAATTATTTAACAAGGGAGAAACAAACAAAGCTTTTTTTGTACATTTTCTGTGATTTACGAGTTGGAGCTTTAAGATAAAGATGGTAGAGTAGCTAATTTTGTTTTATTCTACATTGCCATTATCATTTTGTATAATCTTGCTTATTGCATGCTATACGTCAATCTGTTTCAATCAACTTACTACATCTCTCGGTCAACATATCCATTGCCATAGCCATTCGCAACCGTTACCTCAGCTCAGACCAATTCCATCGCTCTCCAGCTTTTACATCGTACGTGTGTCGAATAACACAAACCGACCGAAACTTACTTTATTGAAAAGCTTTTTTCTTGGGGAAAATTGTCGAAAAGGGAACCGGCATGGAATTTGAGACCTCGGAAATAAAATATATATATAAGTGTAGTGCAAATTATTTAATACTAGCAGTGCTGGTTTCATCCGCGTAATTTCCGTTTTCGTGGGAATTTCGGGATAAAATTTAGCCAGTGTTATTCCAGACTATAATCTATCTCTGTGACAAATTTCATCCATGTCCGTTCAGTAGTTTTAGCGTGAAAGAATAACAAACATCCATCCATCCATCCATACTCACAAGCTTTCGCGTTTATATGTTAGAAAGGATTTTAAAATTCTTATGGACGATGCTCACAGAACCATAATAGTAAATATAATATTTTGACCATCACAAAGTTGTATCTTTTGAATCGCCATAGTTAGCCATAGAAAAAATCGAAAGGACAGTTTTAAGTTATAGTACGGTGGCATAGTATCTATTCTATACCATACTTTAAATAATTATCAGACTTTCGCTAAAAGCGAAAGCAGAATGTCAGTGTTCTACTTATTAATAAATAAATAATGCTGGACAATCCACACAGCACCACCTAGCCCCAAAGTAAGCCAAAAATTGAGTTATGGGTACTAGATACCTGATATATTTAAAAACATGATATACTTACATAGTTGTGTGTTTTTTATTTTACGTAGAAAACACCCAGACCAGCGGAACAAATTTCTGCACATCGTACACAAATTTCTAACAAGGCAGGAATCGAACTCGCAACTTCTTGCGTCGCAAGCGGAATCTCGCCCACTGGGCCTTTGAGGTCGGTTCTACTAACAGAAACTATGTTCGTCGGTAACTCCGTTACAGTTATCACTACATAGTATAAAACAAAGTCGCTTTTTCTGTCCCTATATCCCTATGTCCCTTTGAATGCTTAAAACTTCAAAACTGCGCAACGGATTTTGAAGCATTTTTTTTAATAGATAGAGTGATTTAAGAGGAAGGTTTATACGTGTAATAAAACCGTGCGAAGCCGGGGCGGGTCGCTAGTAATGAATAAACCAATATCTGTTAAACTGTCTGTAATGTTCATACAAAAAAATATCGCGTCATCACATCAGAAAAGTAAACATCGTTTATAGGAGCCGTTCAATACAATCCAATGATACGGCCACCGCTCATATAAAAGTTTATTGCCTACAAATAACAGGAATGGAAGGACTCGAATAATTTCATGTCGTATTTTATGCTGAGTGTTTTGAATTTATTGGCCAATAATTTTAAATGCACCACTCTTGGTGCTGCTGTAGAATTAGCTTGGAAGAAGTAAATGGGTAACTTTTAGTAGAAAAGAATATTTTTATTTAGCTTTGATAACAGCACAGACATATTTTAATCCTACTAATATTATAACCGCGAAAGTTTGTAAGTATGAATGTGTGTATGGATTTTTGTCTTTGACTCAAAAAATTCTTAGAGGATATGGATGAAGTTTGGCAAAGAGATAGATTATAGTTTGGAATATAATCTATTTATTAGAATACATAGACTATATTTTATCCCGGTATTCCCACGGGAACGGGAATTACCGCGGGTGAAACCGCGAGGCACTGCTAGTATAAACGAAAGAATTTTCTGAAGAATCAAAATTATCTTTCTTCTGATATTTTATTCATACATAATAACATACAGTTGTGTTGTTTAGTTCTCTAGACATACCACGGCCAATTTCTCAAAATGCCATCCAACTCAATTCCGATAATGCGTGAAAAAGTGAAAGATAAATTCAATAAAGAACTAAAAGTATTGTAAGTAGGTACTACTTACAAGTAGTAGTAGTAGATATGGATTTTATTGAATCACATTCACCCAATCTCTGCGAAAAAAACATCAGCAACTTGTCCAAACAAATCAGAATAGCCGTCAAGAATTTCTACACAAATTCCCGAGACATAAAACGAGCTTTCAAAATGGAAGCAAAATGGAAGTTAGCAAACCTTTCAGGGAAATAGAAAAGACAGGAGGCAACCCCATACAGTTTCGGAATACGTGATGGGAATTTTATGTTTTTATTAAGACTCACCTTCCTTGTGAAGACTGTATCATTCGAAAAGGAATTGGAAATATCTACAGGTATCGAATTTTCTTATATAGTTGTTGAGATAGCAAACAAAGAATTTAGAAGGAAAAACATCTGCTGCAACTCTAGCTTCACGTATGTAACTGCCCCATTTATGCCAGATACAGGCCCGTTTACTTTTTTAGTTACAACTTCCGACAAAAAAGGTAGGAGTTTGAAGTATGTATCTGCATGTCTGGCTGTAGCATCGTAGCTTTCAAACGACTTAAGGCGCAAACAGCATCTAAAGTGGCGCCCCTACTTATTTTATCAAATGACTTCGTTAAGGAATTTCCGAAATTCACATAGTTTGTTAATCATAAGCTTTTTTTTAATGCATCTGTAGTAGTTTCATTTTATCTAGCTTAGGAACAGATTCGAAGTTGCCTTTGGCCACTAAACTCTGTTTTCGTATTTTTTCATCACACCCAATGAAACTAATACGGATGCATTAAAAAAAGCTTATAACCTAAGCTTATTTAGCTTATAAGACTAATAAACAAAATAAATTAATATTCTAAGGGGCCTATATAACAGATGTTTTTTTAGCCGTTTTTATAGATAATAGTACATACAACTTTTAGCTGTGATGAAAGGTAATGGTCTAGCGGTCAATCCTTACTACTAATATTATAAACGTGAAAGTTTGTATGGATGTAAAGATTTATGAATATATGGATGATTGTTCCTCTTTCACTCAAAAACTACTGAACGTATCAGGCTGACATTTTGTATATACGGAGTTCTAGCCCTGGAATATTACACAGGCTATTCGGGTCTTTGTAGTTGGGTTCTGTTTTAACCTTTGGGTACGGATCAAAAAATGATAAGCATTCTGTTTTAAATACCTTTAGTGGATGTTACTCGCGAGGTCTTCTGTTCGTAGAACTACTAGTTTTAACTTATTTATTTATTTCATTCGGATTGCCATCAGCTTAACTTATTACAATAGAATAAGACACAGAAAGCAAATAATAGGCAATCACTAATAAAAACATATTATACGTCATAAGTGTGAACACATTTTATTTTTGTCGATAATTGCGTAAAAGTATTTAATAAATTAAACTAAAAAACCGTAAATAATAGTTAAAAGAAAAACTAATCATATGCAAAATAAGAAGAGTGTCGCGCATCGCCTACTAAAAAGAATACTAAAGCTTCCATTTTAGGAGCTAAAATCACGTGGTCATTGAAATTATTAGCTACCGTTTTATATTTAGTTACGGCGCGATAATACTGTAATATTACTAAATAATTAAAAAGGTTACTAAATAATTATTAATGAGCGGAGTTTATTCCGGAATCTGTAAATTATTACGATGGCTCCAGACTATTAGTGGTTATAATGAACTAATTGATAGCCCTATTTATTTACATTATTTAACTACGGTGAGTTAGTATTAAATTAAATTATTAAAACAAACTGAAAACTGGCACTATAATTCCGGACATTCCGGACAGTCCACACAGCATCATCTAGCCCCAAGCTAAGCAGAGCTTGTATTATGGGTACTAGATGTCTGATATACTTAATACAATAGATTACATAGATAGATATTTTTTATAATATATATAGAAAACACCCAGACTAACGGAACAAATTTCTGTAGATCGTACACAAATTTGTTCCGAGGCGGGAATCGAACCCGCAACCTCCTGCGTCGCAGGCGGACCTTCGCCCACCGCGCCAAATCGGTCGTCAAACTACGGCGCTCATAAAGGGAGGCCCGTTTCTGTGGACTAACATGGGTTGATTATGATAATTATCATAATCAACCCATGTTAGTCCAGTTAAAAACTTTCAATTCTGTGACTTTCTCATGCTAATTCATTATAATGAATTAGCATGAGAAAGTCACAGAATTGAAAGTTTTTAATTTATTTTTCCCCTCAACAGCACATCGAACACCACATCTTTAAGGAATTTAAAGTCACTTTTTAATTTTCTAAAACTCGCCAAAATTAATCTCAATTCCATCCAGTTTGTACCCTTTCTGTGTGTGTCTAGCCTTAAACCCTCAGCTCATAGCAACAATGACGTCACACGCCCACGCATCCAACTTTCCACATTCAAATACTACGTGGCACAAGTTTAGAGCGCTGGTTTACGATGATAAAGTTCTGAGAACGTGGTTAGAAAGAGAATACAGGTAAATTGGAATTTAGCGTCTTATGTCGTGGGATTACGTTTTATATTGTAATGATTTAGCTAACGTAATAGCAAATGGCAAAGTGAATAAATATCTTTATCTAATAAATAGATAATAATCATTCGGAAAGAATAAACTCTTCTTAATTTTAATTTTGTTAGTGTTTGGTATAGTTTCCTCACCATTTTTACAACTACACACCATAACTAGGCCGTTGCTTGCTTCGCCGTAGCTTGCTACGCCATAGCTTGCTACGCCGTAGCTTGCTACGCCGTAGCTTGCTACGCCGTAGCTTGCTACGCCGTAGAATGCTGCATCTACGACGTAGGTACAAGTTACGGATACCGCAGCGATCGTTGGCATAATTATCAAACATCGAATCGACAAATGACAATTATTGGAAAAGAGTGCGCTAGGTAACTTCGAAAAACAGAAAACCAAATCACACATCCCCGAAAGCAAACGAATACGAATTACTTAACAACGAATGCACGCTACAACGAAATACTCCACGCCGAAGTCATGCGACCTCGAATAACGATATCATATCAAAAATTTATATTTACTAGTCAAATGCCTTCACCTAATGAGCGGCTCAGCACCCTGTCTTCACCTTCCCGAGTTTCGCCTCTATGACTCTGTGCCGATATAGGTGTTGAGTTCAATAATAGATTGGTACATTTCCCGACAAACCTTTCACAAAATACTCCACTACAAAACTGAACAACCTTACCTAATGATAAAAGCAGTCGAACCAGCTGACTGCAAATAGTTCGGTGTAATAGCTATTCAACTCGTATAGAATTGGAATACAAAATGCAAGATTCCAATACTGATAAGTTCAAAATTAGTATTCAGTCCGTGTTTGCTTTAAAACACGTGGTTTTGCGACAAAATATCCTGTTCTATGGAAATAAAGCGTAATAGGGTGTTCTTTACTGATAGCTCCGGAAAATTGGAAGAGATTTTCATAATATTTACTTTATAATCAAAATATTTAAGAAATCTCGATATAATCTGAACTCATACGAATTTCGTTCATTGGCTGCATGGTTATTGACAAATAAAAATCAATAAAGTAAAACAGCTGGCTGCCTGTACTTAGTAACAATCAGTTTTCCCACGGCAGTGAAAAAGGAAAACAAACTCTAATACAAACATTTTCAAACTACTTTCTTCAAATACCTCTTCTCTTTTCTACTAAGTCTAAATTAAAACGGAATGAACAGGCAACTTTCCAAGTTACAGTAAAATATTCGTGTAATCCTCAAAGGAACACCAAAGAGAAAAATTAATTACATCTAGATAAACATCTCGTCATTTCACAACCTAAGATTTAGACACAACTTTATTTTGAACTTTACAAAACAATACGATATAAATTGGTGACGCAGGCCGAATGATATTATTATCATCAACCTGTATTAAATACAGGCCGAATGATATTATTATCATCAACCTGTATTAAATACAGGTTGATGATAATAATATCATTCGGCCTGCGTCACCAATTTATATCGTATTGTTTTGTAAAGTTCAAAATAAAGTTGTGCCTAAATCTTAGGTTGTGAAATGACGAGATGTTTATCTAGATGTAATTAATTTTTCTCTTTGGTGTTCCTTAGTCTCGTCTATTGCGCGCTGTAGCGCCCTGTTTTACAGGTTGCCGCATGCAGCAACAGTTTTACAAATATCATCCCCATTTAATTTGGCTGGAGGGCGTCTTACACTATGTTAGGTACACTGGTTACGTACACGGTAGTAAAGACATAAATAAATGAAAAGTGTATAGTTGTAAGAAATAAATTATTTAAATATTGTAATCACCACTAACCTTCTAATTTTCCTATCATGTATTTTAACAGCATTCGAAATGTTAACTCCCTTCGATTGAAATGAAAGGGTGGTTTTGTGAGTGCTAAAACTAAACTAGTATAGTTTGGTTTCAAATGGTCAAAAATACATTTAAATATTGCCAACATTTCAAATCCCATTTGAATTTGAAGCAAGCTTAATGGATCTTATAAAATCATATTTTTACATTTATGAAAGAACCTGTCAACCCTAATTGACTAACGACATCCAAATGAAAAATAGCGGCGTCACGATAAAGACAAAAATATTAATTATCCCTCACTTCCCGACCGAAATCGACTCCGCGGCACAATAGATAGATCGTACTCATTTATCAAAGCCAAATAACCTAAAAAGGCGAAAAACAATAGGCTACCATCAAGTTAGATGAATTAATAAGGGCAGTCACGATCGCAAGTAACGATATCACGGACCGAGGGATAACTTGCTCGAAAGAAGTTTGTTAGAATGTTGCGAATATAGTGCAGGCGGTCACTTGATGAAATTGTACACAAAGTAGAGTTTACAAGTACTTGCATGTTAATTTTTTATCTGTTAAAAAATGATGTGTATCATACACATTTAAAACATACATTTTAGAGAATCCTCTTTTTGAATTCGGTCCAAAGGTCGTTCTCGTTACTATGCCAGTATTTAGAATATAACAATATGCTATCTATTGTTATTTGCTATGGAGTAGATAGTTTCAGAAGAAAAGGTACGTCTTTTACGTACACAGATGTTGTTAAAGAAATGTTTTTGTATTTAATGTGGTTTATTTGACAAATACTTTAGCCAAACAGAAATCTCAAATTCAAGTAATTGGCTATACTATTGACGTTTAAGTGTACTTTACTTTTATCAGTAACTTTGAATATTAGTGGGGTAATTATTATAATAATTATGTTATTTCAAACTTTATTAACAACGAAAATTACAAGCAAAGGAATAAAAAAATTACAACTAGTATTTACAATTTAAACCATTGAGCTAACTGCAGACGGTTGCAAACAGTCTACAGGTAGCTCAATTGATCCATGTCAATACCAGTCGGAAGCGTCCCCAAGACACTGGCCGCTATTATATTATTATTATTATGTTATTGGTAACAAGGCAATTTACATGTAGGCAACATGTTTCCGTTCGGGTGTCACAGTATAAATTTGGTCAAGCCTGTAACAAGCAGTTTTACTTGATGACACAATGTAACCAATATCTCCTGAACTAGTCAACGAGTCGGCTAAATGATACCGGAATATCGATGTTTTATACAAGTTTTTATGTATTACTATAGAGTGGGCAGGGCATCGTCATGATTGGATTTGTTTTAGTGGATAGCTAAAGTTTGGGCTATCGAGATGAATCTTAATATTATCAACGCCTTTTTGTGGCAATCGCTAAAGTTTTCGACTAACATTCTAAGACCGTCGAACAACATTATTTTTCTGTAGTGTATGTATTTTTTTTTTAAAGGGACCTTGTCGCTCAGCGACGACATATATTGAACATTTATCTAAAAACACAGATTGGCAAAGTAGGTTAAACAAAAAAGGCCAAAAGATAAGTCTTTAAAATTGATCCAACAAGTTAAAGAAGCTTAAAGTAAAGGAACGCTTATTTAGTCAATATTCCAGTCAATCCACCGTTAAATATTTTATGAAGCAACGTATACAGCTAGCTGTTGTTGTTTTATTAAAGTACCGTTGTTTAGGCTCTATTCATGCCTACAAACGACTGAGTTTACACTGCTTTGTAATGAGCTATTGTGTATAATATGGCGTTTCCTGAGAAAAATAAGTCGAGTCCTTTGAAAGGCTTATTTTTAGCAATAGGATGTTCTTGGTTTAAGATTTCGAAAATGGCGCTATGACTGATGAACATCATCAGCCTATATTAGTCATAAGCTAGACATAGGCCTCCCCTAATGAGCGCCATAGCAATGATTTTAGGCCTGTCAAATTAAAATAGCAAAGATTTAGTTGGACGAGACATCCCAATTATTAACAAAAATCATTTTATCCAAACGCTTTATGCTTCCAACTCTTTTTCCAAAAATTTTAATATTAAGAAAGCAAATGTGAGCACTAGTCTAATGGTACCCCACGCATAATGGACCAAACAGAGTCCAAATGCGGACAAAAAGAGTACTTCAACCAATAGTCTTATGGTACAATATTGATTCAAATATGTAAACATTTTTATAAAATAAATACTCTATTCTATAGTATTCAATCCTCACTGTCCCGTGTAAATGCGGCGTACCCGTGGGCGTTGCTCCTATTACTTATTAAAAGACTCCCGGAGGCTCGTAATTAGCTCGAAGCTTGTAAGGCGAGCCTTTTGAACGACTGATTTATAGAGGATAGGCTTTTTGGATGTCTTAATCGTGAGTTTGAAATTACTAGAAAAACGAACGACCAGGCAAACCCATATTTCAAAAAGTTGCTAGAATTTTTCATTTCATCGCGATCATAGTTATTCTTCCAATATCTTATTTATTTGAATGGACTTCAGTGAATTAAATTAATTTGAAAGTAAAACATAGCACAAAAGCTTTTGCAAAATGGCTACAGGTATATTCAAAAGAGTTCAATTCACAATTTTTAATCCCTTTCACCATTCAACAGCGGTTTTTCCAAATGTTAACTGACCTAGTTCCAACGCAGATAATTCAAGGTACGGGTTAAGGGGTTAACTTGAATGGTTAAATGGGTAAGTGGATACAGATTGTTGGTAATTTTAACCCCTTGTTTCGTTCGCACGCACGGTTCAGTAATTGAGTAGGTAGCAAGGGAAGGTATACATTACATACCTTCATACATTAAGGATTTGTATACGGTGTATGATGCTTGGAATGCGTATGTTTGACGAATGATAGGTATAATCATTGACTAATTAAGGTAAATAGGGGTCTACAAGTATTATCGTATAGTAGTGAAACCAAAAAGTGAATTATATCTACCTTGCTTGTGCTCGATTTGCATGAAAATTTCTGCGATAAAAGTATTTTATTATTCGATTTAATACACAGTGGCTACATCAATCAAGAATCGTGCTTTAACATTATGTTACGTTATTATCTCTTTATAAATTAGGCACATATACTATTCTATAATAGAAAAATTAGTCGATTTAACCATGATGTTATATTGGTGTGAAGAGGTAAAAAACATTAATCTTTCCAAGCTTCGAATCACACACATTTACTAATGCGAAAGTTTGGATGAATGGATGGATAGATGTTTGTTAACTCATCAGGCCAAAACTACTGAACGGCTGAAATTTTAAATAGAAGTATAGTTCTAGGCCTGGAATAAAACATAGGCTAAACTTTTCATCAATTTTTATGCGATTCAAGCTACGAAGCGCTGCTAGTAATATAAAAATGTGAAAGTTTGGATGGATATGTTTGTAACCTCTTTACGCCATAACTACAAAACAGATCGATCTGAGAAATTAAAGACAGTTTTTTTTTACAACAACTCCTCTAAAGTATAACAATTAAAATATAATAAAAATAACTTAGTAATTGGTGAAACAAGGCTAGGGAACAATAAATTAGTACAAACATTCAAAAAAGTTTAGTTTCGTATGTTTGTAAGTACTGCAGCCTAACCAAAAGGCAACTCAGTGTATAATTTTTCTCAAAGAGCAAACACTGATTTTCAGTATTACACTTTGAGTACTTTTAGTACTAAAAAAAGCGTGAGATTTCACCGGTCAAAACTAGTTAATAATAAGTGATGATGGCTTTGATATAAATAAATAATTCCACACAATCCACACAGCATCATCTAGCCCCAAGCTATAAGTAAAGTTGTTGATAAATAATAAAGCCTACCAGTAAGACATCGGTCCTCCTTGGCTGCGTCATCGACAGATCGAGACTTACCTGAAAATAACAAGAAATGCATATTTAAAAGGTGTGTAGTGGGCTTAGATAAATTTACTTAGACTTAGGGCTTGTTTCAGTCTAAAAGTAAGTTTCTGTGAATTTACTTGATTGTAAATTAAGAGGAACTTGTATTGTCGTCGCTTACTGTCAACTTAAATGCGAAAGAGACAGCACCATAGATATCTGTCAGTTAATTTAACAGGAACTAACTTATCGTGAAACGGGCCTTTAGACTTAGACACTACTAAAGTAACAAAAGAATGAGCAAATTTTTTTATCTTTGGGGTAGTAGATCTTGTTTCTAGAATCTTGTTTTATAATGATCTATCCCAAAAGTATCGCTTACTTTGGGGCTAGATATGTTTGTATTTTAAACGACTTCAAAAAGAGGGGGAAGTTCTCAGTTCAACTGTTTTTTTTATTTATGATGACAATGTGTCCTTAGATTTTTTTTTAATAAAAATCGTTTATTTCTGAAGATTTTACATATCAGTATACATAATGTGTTTTAGACCTAATTCTCACCGAGTTCTTATTTTCATTTAGATGTAACGATTTTGGTGCTTCCTAAGAAAAACCATATAAATTTGAAAACCATGCCAAATTATTTCTAGGTACTAGAATTTTTAAAAAACTATACAACTTCTAATTCCTTAAACCAAAAATGAGAAAAGCATGTAGTTGAAGTGAATGAAATACGCATTATTAAGGATTACTCAAAAATTACTGGTTATATCTTGATCAAATTTAAAATATGAAAATGTTTGAAAACCTCTAAAAAAGAAAAAGATGAGGGACATCATTGTAGCCCCAGTCTTTTTTCTATTGAGCACAATCCTTTGCAATCTTTTGCAATAGCTGGTAAAGAAAATTGAACTCCTTTTTCATTTTTCAATATTTTGTCAAACAATAAAACCGATTGACGGGCCGGGCCATCCATTATCCCCAACCTCCCCAACGAAACATTTCGCGACACAAAAACAAAGTTCCCAACTTGATGATCACGCGGAACACTGATTCTTTCGGGGTTCCGCGGTGAAAACGGCTCCCAAAGTTTATCATAACTTGGAAAGTTTGTCAGTTTGTCATGAATTTGCCAACTAACAAGGATGTGAGGTAATGTCGTGGTTTGGAACTACGTCGGTAGAAACTTTAAGAGGGCATTCTATTTTGGGTATCTTTTGATTTAAGGCCCATTTACGTTACATAATGCAGAGTAAAAATAATACGTACGTTTGTTTAATCGGGCGTTGATGCTTTGCTGAATTTTTCATTAATTCGTTTTATGAGACAAGTTGCCTCATTTATAAACGATCGATTAGATATAACGCCTAATCTCGCTTTGACTCGGCTAAAATGTTGAAAAAACTACTAGGAATCCATAGGAAATATTTTTCCTAAATATACTGGTCACAAGTATTGACTCACCCTTGCCTGGATTTCTTATTTCATTCAACTTTTCAAAGTTTTGAGATTGCGAGAGCTTTGAAAATTACTTAAAGAGGCTTATATTGTTGTGAAAATTACATCGATACGTTCTTTCCGGGTCAGAAATTTTACTTTTGTTGTGTGTGTTGTTATGCCGCTGTGTTCGTAAGTAGCACCTGATTCAGATGAGACAAGGCGATCAAGACACATGATTTTATTAATGATTAGTTTAATCATTAAATAGTATGATAACGTTAATCATTATATAAAATAATTACTTTAATCATTAAATAAAATGACTACTTTAATCATTAAATAAAATGATTACTTTAATCAAAAAAATTATTACTTTAAATAATAATAAATTTATCTTAAATAACTAAGACCATGAAACTAAACCTGCGAATTACATGTAATAGATATGATTTAAGCAGAAATTTATCAATTATGGTTTTCATTTTGCCAGTCCTGGTTGTTGGTCGAAAATCCATTAATTATCTACGCTATGCAGGGCTAGTTGGGGGCTCACTTTATAATGTTTCGAAATTAACTGAGCACGATGATTAAATCATGCTTATCGTTTTTGGTCTGATCCCCATTATTTTAAAATAACTCTAGGCTTAAGAGGAGATACTGCTTTATTTCGTTAATTATAATTTAGAAAATAGAAAATAACAAGACAAACAGCGAATAAAATAAATTACTTACTCTCTTACGTAAAAAATGGTTTCTACTTTCAACTAGGGCTTTAAATTATTTTAGAGCTACCTATTAGATTATTTTCTCACCCAAGTATCAGTGTTCTACCTACTATTTATAATATGCCTATAGAATATATACTAAACTAAAAGCTGGAATATATTTTAATATTGGGTCTATATTGTTTTTTAAAATGTGAAGGTATTTAAGTCGATGAACGTGCTAGGCTGATTTCGACAACATGCAGCTGAGTGCAAAATGCGATAACAGCATATCCGCGTAATAAAATGTTTTGGTGGTGACTCTGGTAAGCGAATATTGGTTTTCGATTGTGGCATTTACATCGACAGCTCATTATAAATTCAATTTTGGTATAATTTACGGAATATTTTTATGAGGATTGCTGAAAGCGCATGCAGCACAAAAAATTATTAAAGCGAATTCAAAGTATATTTATTATAGGTATAAAACACAAAATAGTGCGTAGTAAAACTAGACATTATACCTACTTGCCACTAAATGGAAACTAAAGTATCATTTTCATAAGTCTCCAGTTGTTGTTAAACATGTTTCTTTTAAACAATATACAACGTCGCAGTATAGTAAAAGGAAAAAATCCTTTCAAACATGCCCCAACTTGATCCTGAAATAAAAAACGTTTTATCCCTTTAGATTCTGTTGCCAATAAAACGACTATAACTCTACATTACAAGGCTCTGTTTTCTGAATTATTTCCAAAAAAGCCCCAAATAATTGAAGGGAAAAGGTTTGGAACTAACCGCGCCCAAGAAGCCAGTCACCAGCAGTAACGAAATAGCCCCATAAACTTTCAACGTGGGGACTAAATATACCTAAAAACCGTCACGTATGGACCTTTTTACCCAGAAAAGTAGATTAGTTACAAAAGCTTTTGTACAAAAAATGCGGGTTATCATAGCGGTTACGCTGTTGGTAGCGTTGGTGGCAGGTTATTTTCTATTTTTTTTGTGGAAACTTGAATGTTGTTTTAAATTTTATCTATACATCCCAGCTAGGATAATGAATAATGCTAGACAATTTACACAGCATCAGCTGCAATGTAAGCCGAGCCTGTTTTATACATCATTTTCAATTTTATATAAATAAAAATTAATCGTTGAAATGTATATACGTGCATAAGTTCAGAACCAGGTCAACAATGTTTTATTTCATCATCATCATCATAACCATACAAAGCAGAGGTGCGCAGCTGATTTCGATAGAATCCTACTTATATTATAAAGGCAAAAGTTTTTAAGTATGGATGGATAGATGGATGGATGGAGGGATGGATGTTTGTTACTCTTTTACGCAAAACTACTGAACGGATCTGGATGAAATTTTGCACAAAGTTAGATTGTAGTCCGGAATGGCACGTAATTACGCGGGTGAAACCGCAAAGCGCTGCTAGTGTAATATAAACATGTACTTGAGAAATGTGTTAGAAGTCTTTTATAGGATACCTAAGTACTTACCTAAGGACTAAAATACATGTACACGAAAGTAAAAAGTGTTCGTAAGATTGGAAAATTTTAAACAATTTTCAGTTCGTTTCATCTGTTTGTAATCTTTTAACCATTCGAGCCAGTGCCTTAACTACTACGATAAACCTCAAGTTACATTTGAAAGAAGATGTAAAAAATACCCATCCTTACTTACGCCAATGTTGCCACATCCATTCTGAGACCCGAATGTTGCCACATATATTCTGCAAGACGGATTTGGCATAATCCAATTTCCCGTTTGATGTTGAATCTCGTGAATTATGGGCAAAGTTTTTTTATGCATTATACATGACTTTGTGACTTTCACACGGTGTTTGTGTCAGTGAAAGGCGGATTTTTATGATCCACATAGTTTTAGGGCACAGATATGCTAAATAAGGCTGGTTGAACCGAGAAAAGATATGGTTTGATCGAAGATTCTAGTACGACTACGTGCCATCTTTGGACGCGATCGATATATCGGGTGGTCGTAGAAGAAGCAAGAAACATTTTTGGATAGCTTTCAAAGAGAGATTCCTAGTGTTAATTCATTCAAAAGAACGATTAAAGGTCAAATCGCACTAGCAGTCTGCAGCAGTGAGGCGTGACGCGGCCTAAACGCACTAATGTCGCTCAGTTCCACACCAACAGCAGTTTTTAATTATTTATAAAACATTCTATTAGATATATAAGTTATACACTTGCTAGTGGTTTCTATTTCGCTTCTTCCACTAGTGGACAAAAAATTGAAGTAAAGGGGAAATCAATTAACACTTTATTTCTTAGATTATTTTGATAATTATATGCCTATAGTTTAAATTTGACTTGTCTTAGTGCTTATTTTGTAAGCCTAAAGAAATAAAGATATTTACTGATTTACTAGTACGCTGTAGCAGCGCGACCAAATATTCTCCGGTAGACAATTCCGGAGTGCCGCGCCGCTGTAGTTCGTTTACATTCATTTGAAACAATTTAATAATATTTTGCATTATAGAGGTATTATTATCAGATCGTACAAACATTTGTCTCAAGGCGGGAATCGAACCCGCAAGCTCCTGCGTTGCAGACGGACCTTCGCTCGCCACATTTTATTGAAAAGAATCAGCGTACAAACAAGTGACTTTAAAATTTGCCCTGAGTTTCACCAGAAAAAGAGAAATTGGAACTGATTATGTTTTAAAACAACTTATAACATTTATAAACAGGGTTCTAAAACATGTTGAGACGTAAATGGATCATTAGTATATCAAGTCCCTTATAACTTAAACTATTAAATCGACTAAACAACGAAATGGCTAAACAATAGTAGGTAATCCTCGATCAGCCAATCAACGCAAGGATAGATCACTGAGGTCTGTGGGTAATTAAGACTAGAACAGGTAATCGCCGCTCGAGGACAATCTAAGCTCTGGATCTCTATTGTGGTCTATCATATCATGGAAGACCAAAATAGACATCGAGTTCCCTGTTGTTCACTCATTTGAGCGGTAGGATCCTTATCGAACTAATTGTGTTTCGCATTGCTCAACTCAGATAGTTTTTGTAGATTTCCATTTTTTGCTAAATTACTCAACTAATTTGTATTTTCTTGTGTACATACATACATACATTCTTTCTTACACATAAAGAGTATAAAAAAGTTAGGTTATGGGTAATATAGTATATTGGGAAATATATTCTAAATGGTATTAAATCTAAAAAAAGCAGTCTAATAATAATACTACAATTATTAACTTCTTTTGAATTAATTTAACGAATAAGTTAAACAAATGGTGATAGCAAATCCAAACAAATATATATAAATATTCTTTTGTTATTGAATAGATCAAATAAGTCCACTGATTAGATCTGCATTTCTAGCCCAGATTTGATTAACAAAACTAAACCTGACTAAACTAAATACTACAACTGAAACGAAAAAAGAAGGACCTATTAAAGTTCCTATTAATTGTGACTCAACTGAGACAAGGGCCATTTTGTGACTCAAACAAGTTCCATCGATACTTTTTAATCTGCAATATTAAATAATTTGATTTGACATATGTATAAATCTCACTTTATTTTATTTTTATCATTTACTTTTTATAACGTGATTATTAGATGAATCACGACCATGAAAGCAATTTCGTAGCCAAACACTGAAAATGTTTGTCTGAAAGTTAATTCATATAGTAAAAGTAATTTAACCAACAAATTAAACCACTCACACCGAAAACTAGCTTGATTAAAAGTCAGTGAACTTCGTAGAGGTAGCTGCACAAACAAGTGAGACGGAGATAGCAATGCAAATAAGTTAGAGCGAGAAGAAACATGTGGATTCAGCAGAAGATTTACGTACAAAGTCTCATCCTAGCACAGGCTGAGCTAACAGGGATAGGACATGTTCAAAGAGGAAGCGTTTAGCGTTTTTGTAGAAATATATTAGTTGTATGAAAAAAAAAACATTGACGGAGTTAGGTAGATAGATAGATAGATAGATAGATAGAAAACGCTTTATTGCACACTTAAATAAAAATAACAATATACAAGAAAATTTACTAAGACTAAGTTACAATTGGCGGTCTTATCGCTGAAGAGCGATCTCTACCAGACAACCGTGGATGGATAGAATCATTGGATAGTATAAGGGGATCCGTGTGCTTACATAATTACCCTACATTTATATAAATATAATACTTATGTTTATATATATACGTAACAATATACTAAATACAAATACCTAACAATTTGATATACTACATATGATATTTACTTAAACTACTTATATACTCATACATAGGAACTCAGGTATACGTTCAGTGGCAACAGGACAAATAATGCTCCTTTACTAAGTTTTTGAAAATCGGGAGCGACTTTGCTCGCCTTACTGAGACTGGTAATGCGTTCCATAGCTGTACAGCCCGGGCAGTAAAGGAATTGGCGAAGAAAGATGTAGAGTGGACAGGAACTTGAAGCATAAGACTTTCAGAAGAGCGCAGAGAAAGAACGTGAGAAAGATGTAGAAAGGTGAAACGTTCTTTAAGGTAAGGGGGTGCAGAAGCGAAAAATAAGATATTGTAGAGAAGTGACAGAATGTGAGAATTTCGGCGAAGCCGTATAGGAAGCCACTTGAGCTGCCTGCGAAACTCCGAGACATGGTCATATTTGCGCAAGCCAAATATAAACCTAATCCCGACATTCTGCAGGCGCTCAAGTTTGTCCAATTGTTGCTCAGTAAGATCAAGAAAGGAAGAATCAGCGTAATCGAGAATTGGAAGGAGAAGAGATTGTGCTAGAGAAATTTTAGTGGCAATAGGTAGAAAGTTGCGCAGTCTTCGAAGGGAACCAGCTGAAGCAAACATCTTACGGCTGATTTCAGATATTTGTGGTCCCCACGACAGATTTCTGTCAATGAGGACACCTAAATTTTTCACTGTTTTGCTTTGCTCAACTGGAATCCCATCAAAGACCACAGTTGGAAGACTACCCCAGTTTATACGAACTATCATCCGCGAACTTCCGACTGTGATCACCTGTGTTTTTGCAGGGTTTACCTTTAGACCAAAGCGGTTGCTCCAGTCCAGTATACGGCCTAGGTCATCATTTATAATATTAACTGCATTTGGTAGTTGATCTACCGTAGTTTGCGTGTAGATTTGGAGATCATCTGCATAGAGGTGGTACGATGAAGTTATGTGTTGAGAAATAGAATTTATGAAGATAGCAAAAAGGAGAGGAGAAAGAACGCCGCCTTGAGGAACGCCAGCAGAGATATTACACCAAGATGAGCACTCATCGTCAATGCGAATACGCTGCCGACGCCCATGCAAGTAACTGCGAAACCAATCAGTCACTGCTGGAGATACGTTAAGAGAGCGTAATATTTCAAGGAGAATTTCAAAGTCGACATTGTTAAAAGCGTTACTGAAATCAAGTAAGCAAAGGACAGTTACTTTCCCATCTTCCATGCCCGACCGGATGTCGTCAGTAATTTTGACTAGTGCGGACACGGTGCTGTGGCCTGGGCGGAAACCGGACTGGAAGGAGTTGAGAAGATTATTTATGGAAAGGAATGTGCTTAGTTGTTGGTGGACAAGGCGTTCTAAGACTTTGGACAGGAAAGGAAGAATAGATATAGGACGGAAATCAGAGAAGGAAACAGGCTTTGATTTTTTTGGGAGAGGAATAACCTGGGCTTCTTTCCAAGAAGTTGGAAATAAGCCAGTGGATATGGAGGAGTTAAGAATGTGTGTGATGGTGGGAGTTATTTGGGCAAGAATGGGGATTATCATATTTCGGCTAATGCAATCATTGCCAATAGCCTTTGAAGAAATTGATGATACTGCTTTCTTAACGTCACAGTCAGTGAACTGACTAAAATGAAAAGGTGAATAGTCAGGAATCGGATTAGAAGATAGATGTGATAAAGTTTGCGATTTCAGTTGGATATCGAAATCGGAGATGGAGGTGAAGTGTTTATTAAGAGAATTAAGGTTAAACTGTGGAGGGATTTTAGTATGTTCTTTAGATTTTCCGATTCCTAATGACCGTAAGAACTTCCAAACCTTAGCAGGGTCGGAGTTCTCTACTGAAGTATGGATATAGCGGCGTTGCGCGTCACGACACGCTCTATTGCAGTGATTCCGGCGATCTATATATTTCTGTTTGTTCAACTCGGTAGGGTTACGCTTCAGTTTTGATTTGGCAACACATTTCTGATGCATAAGTGTTTTGAGCTCAGGAGTAATCCAAGGTGCAGGAAGGTGTTTGAGTTTTATTTCCCTTAGCGGGGCATGTTTGTCATAAAGATTAGTAATTACTCTACCGAATGTCTCTACTTTGCCATCAACGTCTGGGTTATCTAAGAGCTCAGACCAGTCTATAGCCTCCGCATCAAGTCGGAGTTCCTCCATATTAATACCACTAAAATTCCTCTGCAGAAGAACCTTGGGCTTGGGCTTAGGAGGTCGAATTTTATATGACAAATACAACATATCATGATAAGAGAAATTTCCTGCTTCACATTGACCATGCTTGGCTACATGAGCAGGAGAAGAAACTATGATGAGGTCAAGAAGGGAGGGAGAAGAATTAGGGAAGAAATGAGTAGCATTTAAAGGAAGAATCGACATGTTGCACCCCCTTACAAGATTTTCAAGAGAAGTGGAACGGCTGTCTTTCTTGAGTAAGCAGGTATTGAAATCACCCATAACTATAACATGATCATAAGAGACACACAGGTTTTCAAGGAGAGTTTCAAAAGAAAGGAAGAAATTAATTTTAGAAGAAGGACAGTAAAATACACCAAGCAGAAGTTTTGCATGCCGAAGGTCAATCTCAATAAAGAGGTGCTCTCCCGCTTTAGCAGGTGGTGGTTGTGCTGACATACTTACAATATTAAAAGGGATATGACTTCGAAGATATATGGCAACACCCCCACCACCTTGGCCGACACGATCATTTCGAATAAGTTTGAAACCTGGAAGAGCGTAAGAGGAAGAAGAAAGACAGGGCTTCAGCCATGATTCAGAAACAAGCAAGGCGTGTATGTTTTTATGGTTGAAAGAAGCAAGTAAGTCAGGGTAGTGTTGAGGGATGCTCTGAGCGTTTATGTGAAGAACATTGAAATTTTTTGAAACGTCGGAGAAGAAAGAAGAGATTGAATCAGATAAAAAAGGAAGACTACAGAAGCTATCATCACTACCAGACTCAGTATTTGAGAAAGACATGTATTCATCGCTGTCAGAATTAGGATCACTGAGCGGCATTTAATTTTAACGTAGGTACGTATTGTTTAATCTTTTTTGACCGTTGACTGAAAACTTTCATGATAGGCTTTATTAATTTAATTTAAACAAAAAACTCTCAAGGGCCAACATACATAATATCTTTAGGAAAAACAGCTTGGTCATGCAATAGAATACATTTCTTTAGTTTTACAAAAACATCACAGAAACTAATCAGATATTAGTTTAATTATCTACAAAACTAATAGAAAAGGTGCAAAGTAGAAATATGGTGTAAATAGATAGATCACAGATGTTTGTAGGTAACAAGAAAGTTGAAAAATGCATAGTTTTTTGTAAGATAAATCAGATGAACAACTGCTTCGTCGATCAACTTTTTCTTAGGTTTAAGGCACCAACAGATATTCTTTCAATAAAGCAGCTTAACTTTGCCGTGTAATGTTAATCGACATATTATGCAGCCTTACCACGAAAAACAAAATCTGGACTTAGACACGTGTTTAACAGTTTTTGTTGTTTAGCAATAGTCATCCTACAAAACCATGTTAAACAACTGTTAAACATGTGCCTAAGTTGTAACTTTTTTTGTGTTAAGGCCGTTTATCTTTTAGTAGAACATCACTCTCAAACTTTGTCATTCGGCCCGCGCGAGCGCTTTGCATCAATACGTGGTTTTTCTTATTTCTAGGTTGAAATAAAAAGCATGGCTCGGTGAGCTCCTCGCTCCGCCTATGCAAAGACAAGCTCAAAGTAACTTTGAATGGGTCGCAACAATCGATTTACCCTGTGGGCGACGGAACGTGTTCTAGTGGCGCGATTTGGGATTTGTACAAGTTAAGCAATATCGGAGAGCGGTTTGTGACGTCACACGTATTAGAATAAACACGGCTGTAGTGCTTTTTAGCGTCAGCTGACTTTTTGATGTTATTAAAGCCGGTCTTTTTATGAATTACTGTTCGGAATAACATTAGTTATTACATATATTTGCGTATTTAGCGGCTCGAACATGAATAAGTCAGTGTTTGGTCCAAATTTGAAAGTAAAATAATAAAAAATAAAATATTCTAAATATTAAATTTAATCTAAATAATACACAAGCATATATACCACCTACCAATCGGTATATAGGTTTTAACTTTATTTGACAAGCTACCAGTAATCCTTATTACCAAGATATGACTTTGACTTATTACCAGAAGGGGATTCAGCAACGTAAGAAATGGCATCATCTTTCACACAAATTATTCATCTTATCATCAGCACATTCAAGATAACGCAATACAAATTCTTCCACTTCCTTTTCTCAACATTCGTCCGTTATCGGCCATCAACCTAAATTCTAAATCATAAAAAGTCCTGAATCGTTAAAAAGGGAGTTCCTAAGATATATTACTTTTTAAACCTTGGACTCAAGGCAGTTTTACGCGTTGCGCGTCGTTCCTAACGAATTCATTTGACGACAGAGGGGCCTTGTTTTACATTTAATCTCTTTTAAAATGGTATTGGGATCTCATCACGATTTAATAAAGACTTGCGTCATGAGAGAGCAGCGGGCCAATAGTGTAATGTAAGGGAGAGTTTTAGTATGTATATCTTAAGGCGCGGTATGAAGACAATATTTAGATATTTTAAGGAGTTCGTCGCGTTGTAAAAATAAGGTTGAAAATGGCGATGCGTTTGATTTTAGTTGAATCTCTTGGCAATATTTTTTTTTTTTGCAGTTTTTATTTAATTTTAGAATAAATACACCAGTTTGTAAAGATTTTTTTACATATGTCTTTAGTTGATAAAATTTCCTTTTATGCGGTATTAAAATTATTAATGGTTGTCACTCAAAATATTGAGCATTTCGAGACGAAAAAGTTTTTTTTGGTTCTTTTTTGTGATTTTTTTTCACGATCCTAGATCTTTTTTATGATTTTTTTTGAATAAATCTTTTTTCTATTCATTTGACTATACACTGAATTTTGGGCTTGTAATATGTCGCAGTACGGCTAACGGTGCGACGAAAAATTGTACTTTTTACGGTGTCACTCTTTGGGTAGCGCCTTTTTTTTAGTGCTTGATTTGAGTTTATCAGTTTTTATTCTCATTACTTCAGGATATCCTGAGTTCTGTATTCCGTATAAAACGCATTCAATTATTATGTAATGTTATAATAGAGATAGATAGATAATCCTTTATTTCAAAGCCTTATTAAGCATTTAGATTTAGTTTATCACTACATAGTATAAAACAAAGTCGCTTTTTCTGCCCCAATGTCCCTATATCATTATGCCCCTTTGAATGCTTGAATCTTTAAAACTACTCAACGGATTTTGATGCGTTTCAACTCAACGTTTTTTTTATAGATAAGAGTGATTCAAGAGGAAGGTTTATAGGTATAATAAAACCGTGCGAAGCCGGGGCGGGTCGCTTGTAATTAATAAAGTGAATATTGAATTGAAATTGTCTGGTCACGTCAGGAAATTGGAAATGAAGTGATGTTGTAAACTATCTTAAAACTATTTCAAAAAATATTTCACTTAATTGTATAAATCTGTTTTGTCTTACATAATGTAAGTCCGTGCAAAATTAAACAAAACACATTTCTGTATTACTTGATGCTGATACATGATACAATAAAAATATAATAAATTCTTTATATTGCCAATATATATATATTGTATATATATATTGCCAATGCTGGAGGGAATTTATAATAAATTCCCTCCAGCATTGCAGTGGAATAATATTCCACCTGATGCTAAGTGGTGCTATGTTTTTTATTCCAGGTCAACCATTTGCTGGTGCGTTTCTAAAAAAATCATAATAGGCTTTCAGCTTACCATCGTCAGCCGATCTCAAGATCTATTAACGGAAGGGTCCTCACATGTCCCATTACAATACCTTTTGTCCCCTGACGGGAATTAATTGACATCTCAACCTTTTAACGGGCCGTCTAAATCAATCAGCCGAGGCAAGAATTTGATCTTTATTATAATGGCTGTAGAGCTGGAGATTGATGGGAGCGTCGTGTGACGCATTAATAGCTTCACTCGCAAAGTTTCCTTTGGACTTGTTCGGTGTGTAAAAGCACGTGAATCCTATACATATTGAAGAGACATTGGGATGCTCAAAGTTCTTGTATCATGTCCATGGTACAGTATAGAATGAGTACCATTGACCAAGTTGAGATAGAGGAACAGATTAAGTCGAAGAGGGAAGGTTTGAGTACAGGTTTTATGCGAGATTTAAATTTTGAATGAGATTCGAAAAAGCGTTCCAATCGTATGTTCCACACGCACCATCTTCTGAATTTTATTCATAACAGAACGTTTTTTCTGGAATCTTGATTCAAAATTGCATTGAGTTGCGGCAGTTAAGTTTTCCGAGACTCCAAGAGTTGATTCCGACTCGGCGCTCAGCCAACCCGCATATACTCACTCTTGCAGTATTAGCCGTTCGACATCGTTTTTTTTAGTCTAGGCTAGAATAGAGAAAATGTTAAAAGTACATATTTGGTAAACATTTGAAGATTAAAAAATGGTCGATGATGAAAAACCAATTCTGCCTCGACATACTTTGTCTTTTATGTAGGATTTTTCTCGATTTTCGAAAGTTGCAGCCATGTATTAGTGTTGTCGTATATAGGTCTAGTATGGGTCAAACTTTTCTTACGATGCAGCCGTGTAAATAGTTAAATTAAATAATGCTAGAAAATTTACACAGTATCATCTAGCCCCATGGTAAGCAGACCTTGTGTTATGGGTACTGACTGTAAAATAATAATAATAATAAAGTATTGATTTCCAAAAAAATTACAGGTTTACAGAGTACTTAATACTAAAACTAAATAGATTATTTATTAAAAGTATACAATTGATTTATGGATGAGTACTCTACCCTAAAACCTTAGTAGTGCAAATGCATCGACTCCCCGCTCTAACTAAGTAAAACTTGTGTTTAGACGCGAGGGCTACTCTGCCTCGCAGACTTCTATGGTTTAATTAGCACATAAATGGTTGTTCCATAAAGTTAATCGCTTTTTAACAGAATAAGAGAGCAAGATGATTAAATAAACTATAATATTAAATCTAAGCGAGGTTATTAACCGTAACTATAAACTAGAGTAATAAGTCAACTAAAAAGTAAAGTAAAAGACAGGGTAATCCACAGAAAATAGAGAAAATACTAGGAATTAACGTATGTAAGTAGGTTTATTTTATACGTACGTACGATAATTGATGGTGGCTCAAATGCTCGTGACATACGGCGCGGTCGATTGACTGATTTTGATGACTGAATGATTGATGATAGCGGTGTATTTGTGCGGTTTTCGATGCGTGTATTTTGGGTGAATTTATAGCGAGATTGAACGGCGTGACCTTTCGCTTGAAATATACGATGCGAGTCAAACCAGTTAGAGATTAATGAGTTCAATAAAATGATTACGTAACGTGTAAGTACTATAACAACTTTTTGGTCCAATGCATACTATAATAAATAAATTTGTTTTTTTTTACTGTTAATCATATGCCACACATATGGCGCTCATTGGAGGAGGCCTGTGTCCAACAGTGGACTAATATCGGTTGATGATGATGATATGCCACACTGCAACATTTATATTATAATACTACACTACACTATAATATTTGTAAATAAGTATACCGCGTCCTTCGTGAATCAAATTGCACTTTGAATATTCCATGGCATCAGATGTTCCAAATCATAAAGCGATCAATCCATCCAAGACCAGCTTTTGTTTTGAGTACTAGACAATAAATATTTAATTTAACAATAGATTTTAATTTAATACATAACACAAATATATTATTTTAGTATAACTACAGGTAAATCGAACCCGCAAACTTTTGCAACGCAAAACCTTCACCCGCCGCACCAAGTCAGTCGTCTTTATAGGAATCTGTTTATGTTAATTTAGGTGTTCAGTTTATATGGGGCTACCTATATTTACACCTAGTTCCTTTTAACCTATCCTGAGCCCAAAAAGGCCTCATAAAGGTTTGTGTACGAAAACTAAGTATCTAATTTTGGTGAATTGGTATATATTTACGCTCTTACTAACTAGTGCTCACCAACCGCGATGTAATAAAAATGTCTGAAGGATAGTGTATATACTTTGTATCTATGTTTTTACATGAGTGAGAACACGATCTTTTTAAAGTGAAAAATGGTTTTAACTAACATTTAACTTAAAATATAAGTATTCTGTTTCTTCCCATTACTGTGTAATACTCCATCAAAAATTTCTTCTTTATTCTTTTCTTGATTTTTTATGATTTCCCACTAACCGTAATAGCTGTCGGTGGCGTGGAGGTCTTACCGCTAATGCAACTTAGTAAAAATATAGACTGTATTAACTCATTCTTAACAAAAAACGTTTTTCCAATAAATATATTTCTAACTTCTTTGTTAAGTATCATTATTTTTTATTATTAAGTATTTACATCAGGTTTCCCTTCTTCTGAACATGAAACCGTAAAGGTTGTAAGCTTTCTCCAACATCCATACTAAACTTACTTTATTCAAATGTAAAGTAAGTCTTTATTAACGACGAAAATTACAATCATGGAATAGAAAAACTTTAAACTAGTATATTCAATTGAAACTATTGAGCTAACTGCAGACGGTTGCAAAGAAATTAAAGGAAGCTCAATTGATCCATGTCAATACCAGTTGAAAGCGTCCCCAAGACACTGGCTGCTTCTGGCATAACACGCTGTATGACAATGCTGATGCGCAGAGCCAGCTAAGTACGTCGAAACAGTTTCACTTAATAAATCTATTTAAGGCTTCGTCAAATTGTACGCGTAGTTAGCGCGCGTGAGAACACAGGCTTTTGCTTTATTATTGTATGAGTTTACAACAGGGCGCCATCGAAGCGACAGTTTTGCTACCACCCGGCGCTACGTTTGATAGTAACCGTTCATCTTAATATAACACAATTTTGTGCATATTGCGTGGAATCAGGTTAGCGTTCTAACGCGCGCTAAGCATGCATACTATTTGAGGAAGCGTTAATAAAAAACAATCGGTTTAAGCTTAAAGCGATTGTTTTTAATTAACGCTTCCTTTTTATGCCCTTTATTTTCAAAGTATTCCAGAACAAATCACTCAAAGTTACTTTGAACTCTGCGTAAAAGTGACCCCCTTTTGGCCACTCATTTTAACTGACGGTACAAGCTTTACTTTCAGCGAAATGCGTGAACCGTGACGCCGCATTAAAACGCCTAAAGCGAGATCCATAAAGAAAGGTATAAAATTATATGACGACAGAACTTTGAATCGCAAATTTACTCTCAAACACTCGTTACTGCATTATTCAAGTTTTTTTAGATGCAAAGCGCCAAATAGAATTTGCGGCGCTGCTGCTCTCAAAGTTTTACGACAGTGTGTCCCGAGGTACCGAGTTTTAGGTGTTTTGAAAATTAAAGCTTCAAATTCATTAGCGAAAATTCAGAAACGGTTGTGATGTACCATGAAAGTTAGGCAATAACCAGTTGTAACTCTTGTCCGCTAAATAAGATTTTAAATCAAACCTCCCTTAAATATAACTTTCATTAATAATAATTTAATTTTTAATATTAAGTCTCTGTAAACGGGCTACAACAGAAGACGTTTTTGAAGTTTAGATTTTTATGGAAATGAACGAAGATATATAAATGACAAGAGAATGGCAAAAGGGTAGAACAATTCTGCTGATGTGAGGAGTATACACCACTGACCTGATAGGTACTGGCTGCTGCAGGCGACACACTGATGTAGGAGTAACAAGTAGGTATTCTTCGGATCCAGCTAGAAGGTCGGGCACAATCACACACTCTAGAGCACTCAGCAGAAGTTCACAGGTGGCCGATAGAACGTCTATCTAATATCACTTGATGAATCACTACATAGTATAAAACAAAGTCGCTTTCTCTGTCCCTATGTCGCTATTTCCGTTTGAATGCTTAAAAACTGCGCAACGGATTTTGATGCGGTTTTTTTTAATAGATAGAGTGATTCAAGAGGAAGGTTTTTACGTATAATAACCGTATGCGAGCCGGGGCGGGTCGCTAGTTGTTAATAAATAAGAAAGCAACGTCTTTCTTGGTCGGCGCGCGATGGTGTTTTAGCCATTCAGAGCGTTCCCGAAAGGCTGAGTGATGTAAAAATACCTCAATTTTTTTCAGCAGAATCGAAAGTTTTGACTTTATTTTATGAGGTTTTGTCGCGATATTAAATTTGAATAAAAATCTCTTAACATGAATCAAGTTGATAACATCTTAGTTCCGAGAAACTGCATCCTTTCTCACTGCTCGGCTGAACTTTCAATGGATCTACAAAGAATGTGTTCAAGTAACAAGAACTATTTCAGCGAAGCCTCAGACCTAATGAATAAAGTTGAAGTGATTCAATCGTTTTAAAACTATTCAATTTTATAAGAATTTGTAACGCAATTTAAAAGTTAACTTTTTGTTATAGTAAAACCATTACAAGCGCTCAATAATATTTCAGTATTGATAGAAAAATATGATGTTTAAAATGTTTAATATCTGTATAGTCTATTACCTATCTGCGTATAAGCCACTCAATTTGACTGAATGTTTAATCACTACATAGTATATAACAAAGTTGTTTTTCTGTCCCTATGTCCCTATATCCCTTTGACTGCTTAAATCTTTAAACTACGCAACGGATTCCGATGCGGTTTTTTTTAATAGATAGAGTGATTCAAGAGGGAGGTTTATACGTATAATAAAACCGTGTGAAGCCGGGGTGGGTCGCTAGTAAGGCTATGTAATAAAGGGCTATCTATACAGGGTGTCCCATAATGAGTGGATAACCCGAAAGGTGCTTATGCGCCAAGTCAAGGCCAATCAGAAACATTTTTTATTTTTTTTCTAACTTGACCCGTTCGGAAAATATTTAATAATTTGTAAATTTGGAAAAATTTGTACCTTTGTTCACGTTTTTGGACTTTGTGCCTATAATTTTAATAATTTTTTAATTTTTATTTTTGGAATATACTAAGGAAAAACAGTTTTTTTGAACACCGTAAGAAATATTTTGGTAACTAGGATCAGTAATTTTCAAGGCAGGTTTAAAGTAGAAAATTTAAATATTTCATATTTTTATGCAAAGTTTGAGCTGCTGTGTTTAAAAAAAAAGATAAGGAAACCTAAGACGCCGGGTACTTTAAAAACATGTCCATTTCAAGAGCATCCTAAAATGATAATAAACGTTGAAATTTTGTAGGGTAAAAAACTGAGATATTGCTACTTTTGTGCCAAAAGGGGCTTAAGCTAGTAAAAATAATATTGAACCAACACATCAATAAAATATGTTTTTCGTCTTACTCGTTCTAAAATGGTTACTTTGCTTCTTAAAAATAGTGAGGGAAATCTATTTTTGCCGATTCATGCTGGAAAATAGGAAATATTTTGATAAATAATAAACAATAATCTAGCCGAAAGTAAAGAGAGTTTGTGTTATGAGTACGAATTTGGTGGTATGAATTTGGAAAGAAGATTACAACTGCATTCAAACTACAGAATGACGGGTGTCCAGTACACTAAGCCGTTCAGGAACGGCGTTATTTAGATTCAGTGTATCCAAACAGATGGGTTACGCGTGGTGGCGCTTCCCAGTGGCCAGCGCGGTAGCTGGACTTGAACCCATTGAATTTCTTTTACTGGGGCAACTTGAAGGAACTGGTGTACAAAAAACCTATTCCCTAAATACTATAACTTAATTTAATTTAATTTATTAAAACTTAATATAACTTCGACGTCGAGTCTAAAACGATGCGGAAAAAATTAACCCATATTAGTCCACTGCTGGACATAAGTCTCCCCTAATGAGCGCCATAGCGCCTTGTCTTCAGCTTGACGTATCCAGCATCTGCCAGCAGGCTTTCGAAGATCAACATCCTACCTGGCCGGAGGTCGTTATACACTACGTTTGCCAAGTCGCGGTCTCCACTGAAGAACACGTTTACCCCAACGGTTGTCGGTTTTTCATGAGATATAGCCGGCCCACTGCCACTTCAGCTTGCTAATTCTTTGAGCTATGTCGATAACTTTGGTTCTCTGTCGGATGTATTCATTACGAATCCTATCCTTCAGACAGAGAAACTCCGAGCATAGCTCTTTCCATAGCTCGCTGAGCGACTTTGAACTGGTGGAGCAGTGAGTGTCCACGTCTCAGCTCCGTAGGTCATCAGGGGTAGGACGCACTGATTGACAACTTTCGTTTTCGAACATTGCTGTATGGGTGATGAGATTTCAATCACTGTTTTTAAGAAGCAAAGTAACCATTTTAGAACGAGTAAGACGAAAAAGATATTTTATTGATGTGTTGGTTCAATATTATTTTTACTAGCTTTGGCCCCTTTTGGCACAAAAGTAGCAATATCTCAGTTTTTTACCCTACAAAATTTCAAACTTAATTATCATTTTAGGATGCTCTTGAAATGGACATGTTTTTAAAGTACTCGGCATCTTAGGTTTCCTTATCTTTTTTTTTAACCACAGCAGCTCAAACTTCGCATAAAAATATGAAAAATTTAAATTTTCTACTTTAAACCTGCCTTGAAAATTACTAGTCCTAGTTACCAAAATATTTCTTACGGTGTTCAAAAAAGCTGTTTTTCTTTAGTATATTCCAAAAGTAAAAATAAAAAAATTATTAAAATTTTAGGCACAAAGTCCAAAAATGTGAACAAAGGTACAAATTTTTCCAAATTTACAAAATATTAAATATTTTCCGAACAGGTCAAGTTAGCAAAAAAATAAAAAATGTTTCTGATTGGCCTTGACTTGGCGCATATGCACCTTTCGGGTTATCCACTCATTATGGGACACCCTGTATAGGTAATACCCAAACTAGGTATGTAGTAACATAAGAATAGGTAGTAACTCCGCTTACATCTAAAGAAATCTTTATTAACAACGAAAATTACAAGCAAGGAATAAATAAATTACAACTAGTATTTACAGTTGAAACCATTGAGCTAACTGCAGACGGTTGCAAACAGTCTAAAGGTAACTCAATTGATCTATGTCAAAACAGTCGTCGCATCCCCAAGACACTGGCTGCATTACCACGCTGTATGGCAATGCCCCGCTTACATTCAAAATGAATCCGCTAATGTGTTTGTGTAAATATAAGGTCTATGCCCTCACGACACATACCGACGAGTGTAGTATCGATCACTATTATAAATAGCTATTCTCTGCCTGCGGTTTCGCACGCCTTGTTTCTATGGAAACATTAATTTCAAGGCTTTTTCTATTCCATGGGAAATGATCTATGGGATTGAAAGTAACCTGTTTTATTCCAGGGCTACAACTTGATCTATACGAAATTTCAGCCTTCAGTAGGTTTTTCTTGATTTTTAACAAATATCCATACATAAAAACTTTCGGGTTTATAATATTAGTAAGGATAGCAAGAATAAGGATGATGAATTAATAACTAATTCATTTGTTAAATTTTACACTTCTCTGCTCACAGCTCAGAGGTAGGAAAACCAACCTTCAAGCATGAAAACAAAACACATCTTCCAATCCAAACACAGAAACACAAGGCTCTGGAGAACGACATACAATATTTATCGAGGTTCGCGTTACAGAAACGGATTAGATAAAGGAAAAACAGACATGCCTTGCAGAGATTTATGATAGTAGATACGTCTGGACTGCAGTTAGAAAGGTGATAAAGTGCTGTTCTCTTTGTTCAAGATGTCGAAGTTTCCACCTGTCGAGTAAAATGCTGAGTCTATTGCAATATCAAAAGAGTAAACTAACATTAAGTTGCTTCTATGTGAGGTGTCGTTTGATCGTTATAAAGATATCTTTTTTTGTAATGTATTTTAGGATATTATCTATCTTTATATCTATTATCTATAAATAACATCACCTAAATAAAAAATAAACACCAGAGGCAAACACATTCAACATAAGTATTGTTTAACAAAACCTAAATCTAATAACGTAATTAACTTAATCAAAACACGATATCTAAAGAAAAAGGATCTAGTAACAAGCTATTTTGATGTCCTATATCCGTCAGACGATTTTTATTAAAGCAAGAGGATCATAAAGGCATCCTAAAACATCTGGTATAATTCAAGTAAAATGTTTATGGCAATCATAGTCAAACAATACGTCAAAAGATGAATGGAAAGCGGTCCTGGGTAAGCCCTGATCTATATATAGTGTCAATTTAGTGTGGTTGATGGCACTAAAAGTCTCTATAAATACAACAGAATATTCCTAATTAAAATAATTTGGCCGCTGTTTATGCACCATTTATAAAATATGTCTGATATATTACGGAGCGCTTTGATCGACGAACCGAGTGAAATATTCAACATAGCGGCCCAAAAATCAACAGAGTCGACCCAAAATATCAGAGCACATGGAAACCAACAAAAAAGGGACAAAAAGTAGCGAAATGTCCGAGCCAATGTATTCCCCTTACGCCCCACTAGTTATATTCTGATAAATGATAGCTGATGTACTGTAATGTTTTGTGTGGAAAGCTGTTTTTGTTTCTACTGTGACGCTCTCAGTCGGAAATGTGGGAATCCGCGATTTTGTAAATGGATTTGTTGGTAGAATGCTGCGTGGCAAAAAATTGCCTATTGTTGATAGTAAAACAAAATTGCCCAAGCCGTGACCGGTCCTTGTTACCTAATAGTACATAGCCCAAAAGCCTGTGAGATAATATCACACAGTCTATTAGGGACGTTGTTTGTAAAGCTTCACTTAAAGAGAAACATAATTAATGAAATATTGGAACATCAAATTACAAAATCACCGCGTAATATTCACATTTTGTAAAGGTTACTGTGGTAACTATCGTGTAACCTTGGTTTACATAAAAAGAAATTAGCTGGATATAATCAGTTAATATTTTTTTATTTAATGGTTACCTCCACAATCATCATCATCATCATCAGCATATATTAGTCCACTGCTGGAAATATGCCTCTACAAAACCTAAGCAAAGTGGAAATGTCTCCAAACAAATTTTCCATACTCCTTAAATTAATGAAATTAAAAAGTATGACAGAGGCGGCAGATTTTTGCTATTGCCTTATTGGGTGTAAAGAACCTATTTTTATTTCAGTTAGAAGAAAAGTTTAATAACTTGTTGCTGCGTCTGTATAGGCTACAATTTTAGCAAGATTGTTACAGCACGTAGTTTATTGTAGCGGTTATGTTTAAATCTTACTTTCAACTATGCAAAAAAACACAAAAAAAATCTCTTCCCTTTTTGAAAACTTAGAAATGAAAACCATAAACTGATTCTTTCATCAGTTTTTCACGAATGATCCGAACTTTGAGTTTTTTGTACTGTACTGTAACTGTAAAAAATGACGGCAAGATATGTAGGCTATCTTGCACATCGATCGCATGGGTATCAATCGCTGGCTCCTGAAACTGCTTATTTGGTTCAATTTTAGTAACGTGAAAATTTTAATTCATTTGAAATTGTGGATCTTAAGCAAATTGTCCGAAGCTTGGGTAATTAACACTCGTAGAATCTGCCATTTTGTATTTGACTTTATTGTACATACATAACGAATATACATACCCCACGAATACATCCGACAGAGAACCAAAGTTATCGACATAGCTCAAAGAATTAGCAAGCTGAAGTGGCAATGGGCCGGCCATATCCCGCGAAGAACCGACAACCGTTGGGTAAACGTGTTCTTGAGTGGAGACCGTGACTCGGTAAACGTAGTGTAGGATGCCCTCCGGCCAGGTGGGATGACGATCTGCGAAAGAGTGCTGGCAGATGCTGGATGCGTCAAGCTGAAGACAGGGCGCTATGGCGCTCATTGGGGGAGGCCTATGTCCAGCAGTGGACTAATATAGCTTGATGATGATATACATACATACTTGACATCAAAACATCAACCATGTTAAACGTTATAAACTAAAACTTAATTACAACGCAACGCTGTACTCTTACCATCTTTGAAATTAACAACAAAAACTAGGCAATTTGAGTGGATTATTTAAGTTGATAGATAAGGATTTTATTTGGACTTCAGACACACATACAAAATACAACAGTTAAACATTACAATAGTAGAAATAAACAATAATAAATTTAATTTAAATAATACAACAACAAACAAAAATTCAAATCAAGGTAAAATGTGTGTGCTGCAGTACGTCAAAAAGGCCTTGGCTCAGTGTGATATTTTGCCAAAGTTAGTTTTGGTGAATAATAATTAGATACGTTTGGGCCTTCAACAATATAATACTTAGGCAAATCGACAGCATCAAAGAAAATTGAGTTATGGCACTCGCTATAGGAGGCATTTGTCCAGCAGTGGACTAATAATATAGGTTGGTGATGAAGTTGATGGTTATTGCGATAAGAGTTTTTATATAAAAACGATGAACTTGGTGCTGTACACTTGCTCTTTCAAGCCATGTAGTTGAATTAAATTTACCGCAAAAATAAACAAAAAAATTATTTTATCCCAAAATGTTTTATTTTTCTACATGTACTAGAAAAAAAAACAATCAAGACTTCCTCGAAGTTTTTGTGAGACTATGATAGCTCTTAGAATATAAATGTGGGATAAAAAAGTAAGTAGGTATGTCTAGCTTTTCTGCCGACTCGTGTTGGAGAAAATAGGCCAAGTTACACAACACGTATTTTTGATGGTCAATCCTTGTATCTTACCTATAAAATAAGATCAGTAAGTTCTACCTACCAAAGTTTTAGTTCAATATTATTAACTATGAACTTGACGAAGTCTCTGGATTTAAAATGTATTGAAAAGACCGATCAAAAGTGAGAGAACCAAATGTTTAATATTTTGTTTTACCAAATAAAAATAATAATTGAAACGGATACGCTCGGCAAAATTACTGGAATCATCGGGCGCTGAAAACCTTTCCTCGCGACCCTCAATATTACGATACCTTTCGATTTGCGTCGATTACCGACAGACACCAAAATACCAAGGTCTTCGGGGCTTTCATCTTTTCCCGATAAAACTTCATCTGGTACAAATTGAACTTACAATAACAGAGGATTGGACGTTTTGGAAAATTGTATCCGAGTTGAATGACACTCTATTTTTCGAGCTTTTGTTGCGACGGGTATAAAAGTTACCTACATAACCTACTTACATCATAAAAATGTCTGCTACGTGCACATAATGCATTACATAATAAAATTTTCATGAGTGTTTGTCCTGTTTAAGTATATACCAAGTCAAAGTCATAAACGTAAAGCACTAGACTCGTGATTATTCTTTACAAGTGTTATTTTTGTATTGAGTTACTGCTAGAGAACGGCATGCGGCACATCAAGAGCGCTCAGCTATATTATGTACACATCTGAAAGTCTCCAGAAAGTATGATTAAATATAATATGTTAGTTTTCGTAATAATCGACTGCTCCGACTGAACCGATGTGAAGGTGGCGAAGGAAGGTGAAGCTCCTCCGACATGTTAAAAATCCACCAAAACGCTACTCCTATTCTTCTGGTAGGTTTCCTTAGAGGATGATAATGATGTCGTGAGGTTAGATAGATAATTCTCGACTATCTAGTATCTAGACAGCATCATCTAGCCCTAAGCTAAGCAGAATTGTTGTTATAGGTACTAGATGACTGATATACAATACTTATATAGATGGATATCAGTCTTTAGTATACATTTTTCATTGTTATTACACTCACAAAACCGGTACACAAATTAGACTCATGGCGGGAATCGAACTCACAACCTCCTGCGTCACAGGTTGTCTTTCGTCAGCTACACAGCCGAAATCGACACTTTATAGTAGCCTCCTCTCTAACGCGCCGTTCATTCATTCATAATTTAGTATAATAAATTGTTCATTCATCCAAAGCGCCATTTATCTCCAACAAAGCTCATAATATCACAATTCAGAAACAAAACCAATCCAATTAGGTTGTTCATTAGCTGCATAAAGCAGATATTCTGTTATTCATAGCTGAGAAACCAGTGTCGTCTTAAGATCAGGCTCTATGCAACCATTATAGTTACGTTATACCTACTTCATTAAAGTAGATTGGCAGGTGAAGATAGGCTTATTATAAAATGGAAAGTAATGACGCTTTTATTAAAGTATAAGGCTCGAGATCATCAAAAGTAACTTGTAATCTGTAATGTTATTTATATAATTAATCAAGTGAATTGAATTGAAAAACAGATAATTAAATTCAACCGGTCGTTTTAGACACAAGTTTTTACACATTAACCGTCAAAATTAACAGACAATTTCTAAGTATGCGATTATCTTTTGGTGAACACGAGCCTTAGTATCTAAAAAAATAGTTTGAAATGATGTTGAATACTTCACACAGCATCATCTAGCCCAAAGCTAAGCAGAGCTTGTGTTAATATGGGTACTAGCATAAGCTTAAAAAAAATGCTGTGGTGGAATGCTGGCTTCTATTTTGGTCAACGAATTAGCATTGTCATTCAATTGCATTCTGGGCAGTCTGAATTCTGGTGCTGGATTAGATTTTATGGTATTTGATAAAAGTGTAAATAAATAAATAAATAATGCTGGACAATCCACACATCATTAAATACTAAATACTAGGTACTTGTAATTATTTCGTAGTTTGAGACTTAACAATAATTGCATTACAATTTTTTCTTTCAGTTTGGATACAAATTAGTTTACTAAACTAATAAAAAACACACAGAATACTGTGATCAATGTTATTAGTATACGACAGCGAGCGCTGGTGAATATCTGGCTCAGCGCATCAGCATTGCCATACAGCGTGGTAATGCAGCCAGTGTCTTGGGGACGCTTCCGACTGGTATTGACATGGATCAATTGAGCTACCTTTAGACTGTTTGCAACCGTCTGCAGTTAGCTCAATGGTTTCAATTGTAAATACTAGTTGTAATTTTTCTATTCCTTGCTTGTAATTTTCGTTGTCTATCTAACCTCACGACATCATAATCGTCCTCTAAGGAAACCTACCAGAAGAATAGGAGTAGCGTTTTGGTGGATTTTTAACATGTCGCAGGAGCATCACCTTCCTTCGCCACCTTCACATCGGTTCAGTCGGAGCAGTCGATTATTACGAAAACTAACATAATTATATTAAATCATACTTTCTGGAGACTTTCAGATGTGTACATAATATAGCTGAGCGCTCTTGATGTGCCGCATGCCGTTCTCTCGCAGTAACTCAATACAACATAGTTGTAATTTTTCTATTCCTTGCTTGTAATTTTCGTTGTTAATAATGTATACGATATAGAATATTATATAGAACTAAGTCTCAGCTAGAATGCCTGACCGGGCACACAGTCGCCGTAGCCGAAATCGGCTTGGAGATCATCATCATCATCATCGCTAGGTACTTGTAATTATTTCGTAGTTTAAGACTTAACAATAAATTGCATTGTCATTTTTTCTTTCAGTTTGGATACAAATTAGTTTACTATACTAATAAAAACACACAGAATACTTTGATCAAATATATTTTATACGGATCGAACAAACTTTTTCCCCAAGGCAGGAATCGCCTCGGAAGCTCATGCGTCGCAAGTGGCCTTTTGCCCGCTGAACCATTGAGATCGCCAAAAGATATAATTCTGAGTTTTTCCTTAGAAAACTATGAATAACCTGCTGTTTTACAAAAATGATAGTTCTTGAAGATAGAGAATATTTTTGATTCGAACAACTGTTTTGTAAATTTCGACTCGAGTTGGATTTTGTATTTTGCGCAATTCACTCATTCGTATGAGAGGGTACAAAATAATTCACTGGTTTAGAAAGAAGACCATTCCGTACTGTCGACTTTCACCCTTCTGACCCTAGTTATATGTTTCACACCTGTTAGAACCGTGGTACTTATCTATATAGGAAGTGAGTGTTTTGTACAGAGTTCTTTTTTGCTAAATTGGCTTACGTTTACACCTTAGCGTAGTATTTTTATTTTTGTAAATTTAGCAACCTCACCTGTGTGTATGTTTGTGATAATATTCATCAATATCCAGTGAGTTGACAGTACTTAGTAATAATAATTCAGTGTCAATATCATAAAGACATACATACCTATGTATATGAGCAAGGACAATACCCCGTGTATTGTCTTTGCTCGTATAAGTAAAGGTCCCGAGTTATATTATATTTAGGACAAGGTTTTATTCAGTAAACTCCTTTCAAAAATTAGTGAACTCAATTATCAGTATGTTTTCCTAGGACTATCAACAACGCTGAACGATGTGTATTGAAAAAGCGCTTAACCTCTAAAAGATCCTCCCCTCGTAGAAAAAGGATTAGGTATTTACAAAATATCATATGCAAGTTTAACCCTTCATTACTACTGTAAATTTCCAAAATTTTTACATTAAATACAAAGCTAAAAGGTCCAAAAAGCAAACGATCGATCACTTTCAAATCCAAAAAACCTAAAAGCTCAAACTAGCAATTACACAGGAAACGATTATGGATAAAAGTACTAGATCCGAGGTTCACCTACCAAATTAATACGAGTTAAATATAATTTCTGTCAAAAGGAAATATCTCATAAATTTTACAACATCTTAAACGAGCTTATTGTCGCACCTTCTGCACTATACCATTGTATATCAGAGCTAATTTTACATAATAAAATAGGGCAACAAAAAGGGTTACTATGTTAAATATACTTATTAATGATATATAGATAAATATATACATTATATCTGCTTCGCATTTATATACACGCAGGGGACACTGTGGTGACCCCGCATGGTGGCTGTGCCACGTACTTTTACCTAGGCTTTGCCTATATCCCATACACGCAGGGGACACTGTGGTGACCCCGCATGGTGGCTGTGCCACGTACTTTTACCTAGGCTTTGCCTATATCCCATCCTACGGCTTTGCCGTTTCTTTATCTATATGGTAAGTAATAATGAGTTGTTCTATATGCTTTGGGCTCGCGGTCGACTCGCTCCGGTCTAAGCACTCTAGGTGCCCTGGTGCCTACGACCCTGGAGCTATGCTCCTTCCTTGGAGCTATGCTCCGTCCAGGGCTGAGCCCTTACTTGGAGCTGTGCTCCTTCCTGGGCTAAGCCCTTACTTGGAGCTGTGCTCCTATCCTGGGGTTGGACCCCTTTCCTACCTACGCACCACCCGGACGTGGGGACATTGCCCCCACGAGGACCTCCACCATCCCCATAGTCCTGCCTCGGTTGCTCCAACTCAAGTCGACCGCGCTCCCGTGTAATAAGCTGCCTCTACACATAGGCCAGCGTATTCGCCAACGCGCGCTGGCCAGGCGGTGCGCTTGCCAACGCGTCAGCCCATGTGTAGTGCAGCCGATACACATCGCATATCCTGGGTTAGCCGAAGCTATTACCCACCAACTTATGCACGTTGGTCTCATTGGTAGAAATCTACCTAAAGGATTGTACAATTCCTTTATCGCGGTCTAACTTATAATATAAAGGTATAAAAGGACTCACAGAATATCTCCATGCTCCGTCTGCCCACCTGGTGCAGACTACTCTGCATCAACCTTCTCCTTCCACGTGTCGGTCTCGAGTGTCGTTCTCGCAACCGTTGTTTTACCGCCATAGCCTGTTATCAACTCATTTTTTATCGTCTACCCACATTATAGTCTTAGTCAAAACAGTGTCTAGAATTGCCACACTAAATTACATATTGACATTAACTAAATGAATGACACTTACCATATTTTACATGGCGATTCGCGTGGTGCGCGACATTCCCAACAACGAAAGAAGTCTAGTGAAGCAGAGTAAGCAGGTGTCTTGTCCACTCTAACATTTTCTCCCTGGCACGAACAGCTGCTCTCCGTGTACTCTTCTCTCTCACTTCCCGATTACCTTCTTCAGTTGTGACTTCACCTTCACTAGGTGTTATCGCTTTCTCCGCACTGTCGGAGTTAGAAGCGGGCACCTCCATTGTCACGTCTATGTCATCAAGTTGTATGGGTTCGATTGTGTTTGTTACCGGACTCTCATCAGGAGCCATCTCTTCGTGTTCTTGCGGCGCTCCGCAAGGAATCGAAACTAATGGCTCTTCGACTTCCATGCTTTCCAAATCGGTATTAGAGCTTGGGTCGATTTGTGGAGGCACGTCAAGCTGTGCCGCCATATGCCTGTCCGAACTAGCAGGATTACCTGACATGGGCTCACTGATCTCCGCTTCCAATGGATAAAGATGGCCGATAGAGCGTGTGAGGATTGACTCACCTGACTTGACTTTCGCTACTCGGTAGTTTTCATCGATACCTTTAATGAGCTCCACTATTTTACCCACTTTCCAGTTGTTCCGGTTTTTTGCATCTGATTTTATTTGAACCAGGTCACCAACTTGCGGCGAGCGGCTAGAGCGAACTCTTGGCTGCTTCGGAGTATATTGAAAGCGATCTCTCAAGCTAGATAGATACTGCCCGATGAACATGTTTTTAAACTCGTCGATAATCATGATTCCTCGCTTCCAGCTCCCAATCAAGTCGACCTTAACAGTAGAGCTGCCAGTTGGTGCTGCTGAAGGCTCGATGTCTAAGCAACTTCCTAAACTTAGGAAATCAGCCGGTCTTAGGATATGTTCCACTTCAGTGCCTACTTTTGCAAGTGGTCTCGAATTAACTACCTTTTCAACTTCTTTCACGACCGTTAGTAATTCGGTGTCATTTAACAGATGTTTGTCTAAGGTGCGCTTCAAACAGTGTTTTACTAGTGCAACTAAGCGTTCATAAAACCCACCATGCCATGGAGCCAACTGAGGAATGAATTTCCATTGTATTCCTCTCTCCTTACAATGTGTATTCTCCACAACTTCTGAGGTAAGTTTGAAGTATGTTGCATTGTCAGAATATATCCGCGTTGGTGTATTCCTTGTAGCCGAGAACCTTCGAAGAGCTAAGAGACATTCTTCTGCAGTGAGGTCTTTTACTACTTCCAAATGGATTGAGCGAACTGCTAAACATGTGTAAAGCACTACCCATCGTTTTTCCTTTCCATTTTTAGTTTTAACAAACATTGGTCCAAAATAGTCAACTCCACAGAAGGTAAATGGTGGACTGTAGTTGACCCTTTCTGGAGGTAGCGCTGGTGTTGATGGCAGTTGGTAGGGACCACCTCCATGCTTGACACACTGCGGACATCTCCTTATCACCTTCTGAACTTGAACTTTACCTTGTGGTATCCAATATTTCTCTCGAATGATAGTAAGGGTATGTGCTGCCCCAACATGATAGTTAGCTTCATGAACTTCCTTTATTATCGCATTTGTAAGTATACTATCTCTGGGTAACAGTATTGGATATTTCATGTCATAGCTCCAGTTGGTGTTTGCCATACGACCTCTGCATCTCAGTATTCCATCAACATCAAGAAACAAGTCTAGATTTCTTGCTAAATGTGTCCTTTTTCCTGCCATTTCATTTGGATAGTATTGCAGCTGGAGTTTCTTTATGTCAGAATTCAATGGATATGGTACTGCGGTTCCCTTGTGTTGTAAGTTTCCTGAAACCTGTCCAGTAGCATCTTCAGCTGGAACAGAGACAATAGGGCCTTCCACAATAGCATCTTCAGCTGGAATAAAGACAGTAGGGCCTTCCATAGTAGCATCTTCAGCTGGAACAGAGACAATAGGGCCTTCCACTCCATCCATTAACTCCTCTTGGCTGTAGCTCAGATGTTCGGGTTCCAATGTGTGATCCTCCTCTGGACTAGGGTCCGGAGCCCTCCCACACGAAAAAAGAGTTCTATGAGTATCATAGTACCTGTCTTCTGGCCAATGTGCTTCATCCAATTTGAGAAATTCGGGACCTTCCAACCACAGCTTCTTGTTTTGCTTCCATGTACCAGGTTTTGTGGCAACATCAGCTGGGTTACATTTTGTATTGATGTAATACATATTGGTTTCTTGATGGTTCCTCTTTATTTCCTCAACTCTATTGGCTACAAATGGAGGGAGCAGCTTATTAGAGTTCATCCATCCGAGTACTACAAGGCTGTCAGTCCACAGAGCTTGCTTCTTTATTGGTAAGTCAATGTTAGACCTTACATATTTTAGGAGTCTGCTAGCAATCAGAAAACCTAGCAGCTCTAGTCTTGGTATCTTTAACTCATCCTTATCTTTACTTTGGGCTATGTGTGATTTTGCCATGACAAATGACACTGTAGTACCCTCCAGACTTGAAGCTCTTAAATATACCACAGCAGCATATGCATATTTATTTGAAGCGTCCGAGAAACTATGTAGCTCATATTCTGTGTTGGCATCTGATGAATGTGTAATGCACCTTGGAAGTTCTACTTCAGTAGCGGATTCCAAATCTTCTAATATTGCATCCAATGACTCAGCTATATCCGTTGGTAACTTTGTATCCCATTTGTGCTTTTGTTCACAGATGTTCTGGAATAAGAGTTTCAACGGCAATATCAAAGGACAGACAAAGCAACATGGATCATAGATTCTTGCTAGAGTTCTCAATACATTCCTTTTGGTCACCACTGGCACACTTGGTTTGAAGTGGTCTTCATGCACCTTGAGTCTTAATGTATCCTTACTGACATTCCATTCCAATCCAAGTATTTTAACAATGTGGGTAACTTGAGCTCTATGTTCTGCAGGAATAGATGACATAAAATCTGTACTGTTTGAAACCCAATCTCTTATATTCATAGACAATTGACCAAATGTTTCTCTGGTTTTTTCATACATCTTAATAGCTTCCTTGTCCGAATCAGCACCTGTAACTAGGTTGTCTACATAGCACTTGTCAGCAATTGTCTTCAGTAGATCTTCATTTGATTGAGACATGTGGTGTCTGATAGTTGCTGTCAGCAGGAATGGACTTGAGATAATTCCAAAAGGAACTCTACAAAACCTTAGGTATATCAGGTTGTCTTCAGATACTTCCTTTGTAACATCTTTAACCCACAGAAATCTGGTGACATCACGATCCTCTTCCTGAAGTCCCACTTGAAGAAATGCTTTCTCAACATCCGCTACAAGACCAATTTTCTTTGTTCTGAACTTTAATAGAAGAGCCGTTAGATCTTCAAGCATGGATGGTCCACTATACAAACATTCATTCAAGCTCTTCTGTCCAGATGTTTTGGCCGATGCATCATAAACAATCCTTCCTCGTTTTCCAGTTTGTTTGACCATGTGGTGAGGAAGATAATGAAGAAGATTGTGATTGCCATTGTGAGGTTCAGCTTGTTCGATGATTCCCAAAGTCAGTTGTTCCTTAAGAATATTATCATATTCTTCGAGAATATCCATTTCCGATCTTCTGATCAAAGTCTTCAGTCTCCCCAGCGCAAGACCAAAGTTGCTAGGAATTTGAGGTGGATACTCAATCCATGGCCACTTCACTTCATAGCGTCCAGCTTGGTATTGCACGGTGTCGTTGAAGTGTTTGACAGCTTCTTCTTGACGTGTTGTTTTTGGAGAATCCGTTATTCCTATACATTCCAAGGACCACAGGAAACGTATATCAATATTTTTCAAAGGCAGGTCAGGTTCCGTGAAATATGGACAGCTTGAGTTATGGCAATGACAATATGTGGTTACTGTAAGTGTATTTCCTTTATGGTCAGTTCCATCTTTATTAGTTCCAGATAAGACCCAACCAAAGTCGGTATCAATTGCATAAAAGTTTTCACCAAGTTTCAAATTATCTTTTCTCATAAAACTGGCATAATAATCATTACCAATCAGTAAATCAATAGATTCACCAGCAGTGGTATCATCAGCAGAGATGTCAACTTTATCAGATGTTATCTTGGCAATAGGTAATCTGTCTGTTATATGTGGAACAACATTTACCTGCATTTCCTTTGTCACACCACGTTTTGTAAGTATATATATCTCAGTTGCAGGGCTAGACATTTCCTTAGGTGATGATGCTCCAAATGTATATACAAGCAGCAAGTCTTCTTTATTAACAGATAAACCCAAGCTTTTAAATGCATTCCGTGTTATATAACTCCGCTGACTACCACTGTCTAGTACAAGTCTACATTTGATTTCTTTTGTACTATTGGGGTTTTGGATTTTTGTCACTGCAGTCTGTAAGCAAATAGAAGTATTATTAACTGTGTGGTGGATTTTGACAGAATTATCTGTATTTAAATTGATTCCATTACTTTCTTGTTCAGGACAAATGATCTGCATGTGATCCCCCTGGCATCGGTAACATTTGATTTTTCTTCGGCATTCATCAGTTTTATGATTTCTCAAAAGACATTTTTGGCATCTCCCTGTTAATCTCCCTTTTCTTTCTTCTAGGGTTTTGTATTTCCTGCAATCTATACTTTTATGATTTCTCATATTACAGAACATGCATGGAAATCTGCCTCTTTTGGCTTGAGGTGTCTCAGAAGAGTCGGTTTGCTTTCTCTTCAGGTTTGTTCTCTGATTTTGTCTCCTCGGGTTTGAAGATTTTGACTGTTGTGCACTTTCCGTTCTGATCTGCAATGCCTCTGTAGTATTGCCATTGATCTCCACAGTTGATACTGGAATGAAGTCTTGAGAACCTTCCATTGCGGTAATTATCCTTTGTAGACAAGATCTTATTGTAGACATGGTATTTTCCTTATCTGGCCTCATGATGTGATATTCATGTACTAGTTTTTCAGGAAATTTTGACAATACCATGGCTCGAAAATGGTTCCCGTTGGAAGGCTCACCCAGCTTTTCTAGTACTCGCAGATGGCGTTCGACCTCATCATATGTGGACCTGCAACTTACTGCGTTGTATTCAGCTTTAGAGAGCTTATGTAAAGCAGAATAATGTGCGTCAATTAATGTATCAGTTGATCCAAACCTCCTCTGCAATGTATCAATCGCAATGGTGTAGTTGTCACTAGTTATAGTTAATCCGGCTACAGCTTCGAGTGCAACTCCTTCAAGGCAACTTAATAAATATGCCATCTTGTCAGCGCTTGCTATTCCTCTTTCATGGATATTCGTACTAAACCTATCCCAAAATTCGCTCCATCTAAGGCGATCACCCTTGAATTTTGGAAGTTCAAGCTTTGGGAGCTTAGTTGATGTCGGTAAAGTAGAACTTTGCGTAGGACACGACGCTGTCTCTTTCATGGAAGCCTGAATACGAGACAGTAGTTCTTCACCCAGAAGTTGAATCTCCATTGCGGCTTCGATAGTTTGCATTTCAGGCGATGATGACTTTTCAGTGTAATAATTTAACTCTTCTTCTAATTTTTTAACAAGTAATCGAAGGTTTATTTCTGCAAGTACAGCATTAGCGTAAGGCATTGGACCCGCGTCGCAATCACGATTAAGCTCGTCCAGATATTGGCTTAGACGGCTTCTTCGCATCTCCAATTTCCTTATTAGTACTGCTTCCATTTTTACAGAAACTCGACTCTTCAACGAATATCAGTAGGTGTGAAAAAAATGCTATTGTACGCACGCGGGTTCTCCAATTTCTTCTAGCTTCGATTTTCCGATTTCACGATAGGCCACGTTAATTTCGCACTGTAAATAATAAATAACACTACAGGTAGAACCTTTTTTTAACTATCACACACTGAAATACTGTTTATTCAACAATTTATAGCGTTTTTTAATTACTACGTCTTACCTGAGCGCGTGGTGAAAGAATTTTCATCAAATTTGCTGATTTTGCGAAATACCTTTTCACAGGTACGCAAACACGTAAAAACTTCGTTTCGCAATTGTATTTTATTCCGCGGGACTTTGAATAGATTAATCTTTTATTTTGTTTAAGTTTTGTTCACTGTTCTGTGCTGAAAAGTTTTTAACTTGCTGTAAAAGTTTGAAAATGAAACCGAAAACGAGAAAATTTTGCTTTGTAAGGTGAAAATATCCAAATGGCGCTAAAACACTGCCGCACTGCCAACCTAACAAAAAGAAAGGAGGACAGTTTTTTTTTTTTATACCCTTTTTCCAACTAAAATTATAAGGGTTTTAGTTGATTTTCAACTTCTTGATTATGGCTCTAAGTTGAACGAGTTCCAAAGTAAAGTATTACCACAGAGTATTACATACGCACAATGTGGGCACAATTTAGACCTAAAATAAAAACATCATGCGTGTTAATAATCTTATAAAACATGTTAAGATTAGATATCATAGTTGGAAATAAAACAACAATAGGGTAGATTAATTACTTTATTATTATTTCAATTAGGCTCAGGGAAAAGGAATAGCCTGAACGAATCTGGCTTCCTTCACATCCCTGCATCTCCACCAAATTTTGTCGCACCTTCTGCACTATACCATTGTATATCAGAGCTAATTTTACATAATAAAATAGGGCAACAAAAAGGGTTACTATGTTAAATATACTTATTAATGATATATAGATAAATATATACATTATATCTGCTTCGCATTTATATACACGCAGGGGACACTGTGGTGACCCCGCATGGTGGCTGTGCCACGTACTTTTACCTAGGCTTTGCCTATATCCCATACACGCAGGGGACACTGTGGTGACCCCGCATGGTGGCTGTGCCACGTACTTTTACCTAGGCTTTGCCTATATCCCATCCTACGGCTTTGCCGTTTCTTTATCTATATGGTAAGTAATAATGAGTTGTTCTATATGCTTTGGGCTCGCGGTCGACTCGCTCCGGTCTAAGCACTCTAGGTGCCCTGGTGCCTACGACCCTGGAGCTATGCTCCTTCCTTGGAGCTATGCTCCGTCCAGGGCTGAGCCCTTACTTGGAGCTGTGCTCCTTCCTGGGCTAAGCCCTTACTTGGAGCTGTGCTCCTATCCTGGGGTTGGACCCCTTTCCTACCTACGCACCACCCGGACGTGGGGACATTGCCCCCACGAGGACCTCCACCATCCCCATAGTCCTGCCTCGGTTGCTCCAACTCAAGTCGACCGCGCTCCCGTGTAATAAGCTGCCTCTACACATAGGCCAGCGTATTCGCCAACGCGCGCTGGCCAGGCGGTGCGCTTGCCAACGCGTCAGCCCATGTGTAGTGCAGCCGATACACATCGCATATCCTGGGTTAGCCGAAGCTATTACCCACCAACTTATGCACGTTGGTCTCATTGGTAGAAATCTACCTAAAGGATTGTACAATTCCTTTATCGCGGTCTAACTTATAATATAAAGGTATAAAAGGACTCACAGAATATCTCCATGCTCCGTCTGCCCACCTGGTGCAGACTACTCTGCATCAACCTTCTCCTTCCACGTGTCGGTCTCGAGTGTCGTTCTCGCAACCGTTGTTTTACCGCCATAGCCTGTTATCAACTCATTTTTTATCGTCTACCCACATTATAGTCTTAGTCAAAACAGTGTCTAGAATTGCCACACTAAATTACATATTGACATTAACTAAATGAATGACACTTACCATATTTTACATGGCGATTCGCGTGGTGCGCGACACTTATTGACTAAATGGAATAAAATCAACTTCCATCCAATACGCAAAGCAAACATTCCATACAAAGCAAACAATCAAACCCCCTACATCAGAAGCCCTTTTTAATTTGAAACTCGGAAAAACAACAGCTGAACCCTTCTACTCCAAAACTTTCAATAATCGCAAACTGAGAAAAGTTGATCAATTAATTGGGAAATATACGTTGGTTCTTATTATTTGGAAGTATGACATAAGAAGAACTAAGAAAATGTCATTCATATTCTAGGGACAACCGACCTATGAAGTAAGTCAACCGACCGAAAAACTTGTAATGAATTTTACAAACGTAGGTAGACATAGAATCTATGAAATTTTATTACTAAAGCAAATAGAAGAAAATAGCAGTTACTTATCTATTCAATTCTTGGCTCTACGTCTTATCGACACAATTCTACCAATGTCCGTAATTCTAAGTGTCATAAACCTTTTGGAGTAAAATATTGTGTATAAAATAATAAGTCAGAATGTTGATGAAAGACCTGTCACCTGTCGTATTACGTTGAAATGGTATCCAAAAATTGCCATTAGCTTCTATTTGCTTTCTACATTAACAGATATACTTCCTATATAGATCCTGTATATAAGAAAAAGAAATAAAAAAAATCAAGGTAACTGTATAACTGCACGGACATTTCTATTATATAATTGAGAAGTTTTTATGAGTTGTAATGCAGAAACTGCCATCACACGTGAGCTATGCTCAGGCTGGCCGCCTTCAACTTCTTGTTTTAGGCGCCGCATGCTTTTCACCACAACTGTGGCTGTAGGCAGTGTCGGTGTCAAACATAGTTCTTTTAGTGGCATCGTGACGTTTCACAGATTAATTTTAAGTTTCACAGTTGTGAAGACACAAGTTGCTATCAACAAAAAATCAAGCCAAGTCAAAGTTGTGCGTCGCGTCGGTTTCATGCACGTATCATGTAAATACTTCGTCTCTTAGATTTAAATTTGTAAGTAATACAACAGCCTTTTGACCTCAAAAATAAAGGAGCAGTCGCGGATTTAACCTAGTTAATGAATCGACAAGGACGAGCGCGGGCCCGTGTTATTTTTAATTAAATTTTTCATCTTTTCCTTTATGAAAATGAAACAGATATTTAGTAATAGCGTTTTAATGTACGCTTTATGAGTTATGTTTTTGTAGGATAACGGTCTGAGTAATGATTTTAACTATAGGCAATGTAACGAGTTGCTCTCCCGAGTGGTGTTAATAGAGATTTTGACAGGTGTAAATGAGATAATGACAAAGTTTGTAGATTTTTTACGCACACTGGAATATTAGAACTTTGCATGTTTTGTTGAACCCATTGTGTGAAGTAGAAAAAATGGTGGACAATCCACATGTGAATCAGTAAATTAGTAAATCAATATCATTATTTCTTTAGGCTTATAAAATAAGCACTTAGACAAGTCAAATTTAATACTTTAGGTACTTTGGCATCATCTAGCTCCAAGCTATGTAGGGTTTGGGTACTAGATAACTTATACACTTATTACAAATACCTACAACATGAATCCTTTTTTTATATCAAATCATCTTGAACATCATGAAGAGATCATACATTTGTCCCGGCAGGAATCGAACCCGCTCCCTCCTGCGTCTCCGGTGGATTTTTGACCACTGCGATGATGCAGAGATCGTGAAACCGAAGATTGCTTTCTCACTGTTGAAATATTACAAAGCCGAAATGTTTTGATCGCTGAATCCTGGGCCCGAACTCCTCTAAATAATTCGCTTCACCATTTAAATAGTATTGTGTCAAAATGTCAGTGTTAAACTCTTTTTGGTATTCTATTAGCACAAACTTTTTTAAGGTTCTTTCGTAGCTGTGACGATTACCTTTATAACTACCAATTTGACATTCCAATTATGAAAGTTTCTTCAAGCGCTAAAAATAGTAGAATACCAAATGCACAATCGTCATTTTAATCATCTTTATTGAATGGCACTATTGAGACCTTTGTTTTGACATTAATGGAATTCGGCCCCTGGTTTCTTACAAAATATTTTTTCAGGGAAAATGCGAATAAAGCCGCCGGTAGAAGCTACTAATAAATAAACAAGATCCCATCAGTGGGATCATAAACTAATTCGCTGATCCTGTTCAAAGCACAAACAGGTTTTACTGCGGAACTTGATTTTATCGACTTTGTTTCGCCGTAATAATTTATGACGCTTGTCCTGTTAGGGCGATAACTCACAGATACAGAATATCTGCCCATGGAGCCATGCAACATTTCTGTGCTAGATGCTAAAAGCCATACCAATGGTAAAAATACTACGCAGTATTTCACTTTAAAAATCTATTCAGATAGCACAAAAACTAAACTTAACTGGTATTGCGACACAAGGGGCGCTTCGAAATCGCGGCTGTTTTTATCTAAGGCAGGTCTTTTTGTTTAACACAATGCGACGGAGAGACGTTTTATTAGTATGAATTAATATTTTTAAGTTCTTATATGCTTACTAATATCATAATTGCGAAAGTTTGTATGTATGTATGGATGTTTGATCCTCTTTCACGCAAAAACTACTGAACGGATTAGGCTGACATTTGGAATAGACGTTGTTCTAGCGCTGAAATAACTCATAAGCTTTTATATTTTATATCAGTAACCATGGAATAGAAATAGCTTTGAGACGTCTCTATAGAAACAAAGGGTGCGAAGCTGCGGGCAGAAACTTGTATCATGTAATTATATTATCGTAAAGATAAAGATCATTTATTTGCAGAAACATGTGTAAATATAAGATTTTCAGGCATGTTGGTATCAACATGTTTTACCAATTTTGGTGTACAAATTTTGTCAGATGGCGTGCTACATATTATAAATATGATAAACGTATGATAAACTAAATAAACATTTTATTTTATTTTCTTTCTTTCTTTTACCAGTATTATACCACATTGTCACGATACTCAGTGACTCAGTGATATAACATGAATTTCTGATTTCCAGACTCGAGATCCTAACCTCTTGGCTTCCTTGGCTGGTCCATTGGCAACACACTTGGCATCCAACGACACGCTTTTGGCATCTGCATCACTCTTAGATAACGGGTGCTTTGTTGGCATAGTGGTTTGGAAGACGTAAAGCACACAAGGAAGATATCTATTTCGTTTCAACTACTACCCGTGTCTCTTCAAGTCAAGTGTTTAGGTGTCTTCTAAACTTTCGTGTTACATCTTCGGCCACGTCGTCACTTAACATCAGGTGAGATTGTGATCAAACGAAGGTCGTTGTTAAAACAATTATAGAAGTACACGAAACGAGATATGAGTCTATGAGGTAATCGAGTCTTTACTATGAATTTATTTTACTACTAGATTCGCCTCGCGGCTTCGTCCGCGAACCAGAGCTTTTTTATACAAATTTTAGAAATTAATTACACAACCCCAAGGGGTTATTTTGTCAAAATAAAAAATACGTGTTTAATTATTTATTATACATAATATTTCGATATGGAACTTTGAAAAGTTACAACGATCTTCTCGCAAACGAATTTACTTTTTTCAACTAAAATTTTGTAATAATTCGTCCGAATCTAAAACCAAGTGGTTGTGTTTCGGAGAAATTGTAAAAGTTGTAAAAATCAAAAGTAAAGCGGAAAACACGTTCATGGACAAGTTTTAATTCGGATGAGAGCTTAAATATTTATTATGGTAAAGTCAAATTAATCAGCTTAGCACGGGATTGGAATTATCTTTTAACTATAGAGATACCTGTGAATATGATAATAATATTGAAAGGTGTGTATTTGAATGAGTAAAAATGAGATGTAACCTAACCAGACAAGCTGAAAATAGGGTGGTGTGGAAGTAGCTATTCAGAAGACTTTCCAAAACGGGCACAACTTGCAAATATGAAAAATACGAAAAAGAAGAAGTACCTAAAGCAAAATAACTAGTGAAATACTCATGTTTCATAGCACTGAGCTACAAATTTCATTGAGATGCTTCAGTAGGTAGGTACTTGAAATTATGCAATCTACGCAAGTTCCATGCGGGTAAGTCGTATCATTGTGCGTTATGCAATGTAGGTCAACTCTACAGGTAAAATAGCTCCAACAACTCTCTGGATTTATAGCCTTATATAAAGTTTATTATTAAATGTAATAAGATGATTTAAAAACTAGTGCGACGGTCATATCCAAAGTATCTACAATGAAAAAAGAGTCAAGGGACCATATTTCATATTTAGCATTTTTTGTGTACTTTTGTAAGACTTAATGTCTTATTGGCTAGCTAGATAATTGAGTAGAAGAGGCTTGGCGACAGGTAGGTATACTTGTGAGAGTGGAAAGGATTCTCGAAAGTCTATAAGATAAGTATTATATATATAGTGTAAAAAAGTATTATTCAATAACATTTTTAGTTTTTAGGGTTCCGTACCAAAGGTTAAAACGGGATCGTATTACTATGTCCATCAATCAGTCTGTCTGTCAGTCACGCTTTATCTCTTGAATTGTTATAGTTAAACAGTTGGTGATGACAATTGATGTATTTCTGTTTCTGATTTTTATTACTTAATAACGAGATTTTCGAAAAAAAGCGTACCTATAATATACATATATATTATTAAATATAAATATTATTTGGGGTAAAGGTTGCCTGGAAGAGATCGCTTCTAAGCGATAAGGCCGCCCATTACCGGACCCGGACTTGTATTTTGTTATGTTCCTTTTTGTTATGTTTTTTTTGGTGTACTAAAGAATGTTTGTATTGTATTATTTAAAGACTAAAGTGAAAAAAATATATGTCTATGGTAAAGCTCAAATCAACACAATTCCAACAACACTATTGACGCAGAAACATTAAGCAAAACAAGTAAAATCTATAATAGACAGGGAACAATGTGTAGCCAACATAGCAAAAACAATTTCTTGCTGCGAATCAAGGTAGCAACACTGCTGTAATTAGCTATTTTGTTTCGTAGACAAAAACCATCTTCATACAAAGGCAGAGTGTTCAATATTTGTATCTCCTTTTCTATATGAAATATAAAAACGGGCGTATCAAAGCCTACTAAAATCTTATTATCCTTTTGGCATTGATTTTACACACAATTGACTTAGTATAATAGTCGTCTGCGATATGAAATCCTCTGGTAAAATGTTAAGGTATGGTTGAAATCATTTATAGTGTATTGGTTGTTTTCTATGTATTATCAAAAATGTATGTATCTGGTATAATGTCTAAAGTAAATCAGTTAACTAGTACCCACAACAAAAGCTCTGTTTAGTTTGGGGCTAGATAATGCTATAGACACCAAAATTTTTATTTATTAATTATTCAATCATCATCATCATCACCAGCCTATAATAGTCCACTAATTATTCAATGCCTTTATCAAATTAAAAAAAACTGAAAGCTAATTAAAGAAAAATGACAAAAACCTAGAACCTAAAATTAACTTAACCTAGTTTTTTTAAGTAGATACTCTACAAAGATACTTCTACAATAACAATTAAGGCGCGGTATGAAGACAATATTTCGATATTTTAGGGAGTTCGTCGCGTTATACAAATAAGGTTGAAAATGGCGATGCGTTTGATTTTAGTTGAATCTCTTGCTCGGCAATATGAACTTTTTTTGCAGTTTTTATTTAATTTAAGAAAAAATACACCAGTTTGTTAATTTTTTTTTACATATGTCTTTAGTTGATAAAATTTCCTTTTATGTGGTATTAAAATTATTAATGGTTGTCACTCAAAATATTGAGCATTTCGAGACGAAAAAGTTTTTTTTTGTTCTTTTTTGTGATTTTTTTGTCACGATCCTAGATCGTTTTTATATTTTTTTTTTTGTATAAGTCTTTTTTCTATACATTTGACTATACATTGAATTTTTTTTGGGCTTGTAATATGTCGCAGTACGGCTAACTGTGCGACGAAAAATTGTACTTTTTACGGTGTCGCTCTTTGGTTAGCGCCTTAACTAAGCTACTTCTAGAAGCAAATATTCTACTTGAGTGTATCCAGGATCCGAATTCCACTAATTTCAAAACAAAGGTCTTAATAGCGCCATCCTATAAAGATGGCGAAAATGATGTTAGTGCATTTGGTATTCTACTATTTTTCACGCTTGAAGAGACTTACATTATTAGAATGTCAAATTGGTAGTCATAAAAGAAATCGTCACAAATATGAATGAACCTCTAAAAGATTGTGCTAGTGGAATACCAAAAAGAGTATAACACTGTCAGTTTGACACGATCCTATTGTAATGGTGAAGCGATTTATTTAGTGGAATTCGGGCCCAGGTATGAAACCTACTATAAACTTCGTGAAATTATTCTCGAATTTCGCTAAGACCATATCGAAGGCATTCCATCCCGAAGACGAGAATATTCGAGTGAAAGTAAAACTTTACAGGTCGCAAAGCTAGACGGAATGAGCTATAGGTATACTGCCGTTGGTAGGTCGTTGTCATTTAGCAATTTACCTATAGTTTAAAGTCAAATTTTACACAAGACAAGACAAGTTTATTTTGTAAGACTTAAGAAATTAAAAGAAAATATATTGATTTACTTGAAACAATTAAGTATACAACTGGAATATAAAAATTACCAGAAAGCATTAACCAAGTAACTAACCAAATTCATGAAAGTATCTCGCATGTTTTTTAACTATCCAATATCAAGCGCTTTTTTGACTTTATATAACTCAAGCAAGACTATTTACTTGAAATTGTAAGTGAAAATTTACTAGAAAAGTCACTTTTATCAATGATAATTACAATCCTACTTTAATATTAAAACGCGAAAGTTTGTAAGTATAGATAGATGGATGGATGGATGTTTGTTACTCTTTCACGCAAAAGCTACTGAACGGATATGGTCAAAATTTGGCACATAGATCGATTATAGTCTGGAATAACACATAGGCTACATAAATATGTGCACATAGGCACATATTTTATCATGTAATTCCCGCAGGGACAGATATTACCGCGGGTGAAACCGCGAAGAGCTGCTAGTCAAAGAATAAAACCAAATTAGAACTAGTACTTACAATCTCACTATAGACTGCTGCATACAATCTAGAGATAGCTCAACTGATCCAATTCAACTCTGAAGCGTCCGTAAGACGCTGGCTCCATTAGGAAAACTATTTGACGTTTAATTCCATACCACTTTTAATACTCTTCAATTCATCCATCTATCCTGACTGAATAATAAGAACATTTTTATAACAGGTTGATTCCTTAAACCTGACTAGGTAAAAATTACATACCTTCAGTTGTAACCCTTACGTTTAGTACGACAAAAGTTTTCGAGAGCTCCATAGAATTTTATTTCACTTACAAACATTTATCAAAAAATATATATTATTAAATGTTAACACCTCACCCCTCAGTTAACATTATAAAATAAAAAAAATAATAATAATAATTCCGGTCAGTCCACACAGCATCATCTAGCCCCAAGCTCTGCTGAGCTTGGAAATGTTAACACCTCACCCCTCAGTTAACATTATAAAATAAAAAAAATAATAATAATAATTCCGGTCAGTCCACACAGCATCATCTAGCCCCAAGCTCAGCAGAGCTTGTGTTATGGGTACTAGATGACTGACATACTTAATACAATACATTACATAGATAGATATTTTTTATTATACATAGAAAACACCCAGACCAACGGAACAAATTTCTATAATTATAAAATTATAAATGTTAACATAATATGTTAACATTATATTAATATGTTAACATTTAACTATATATATTTTTTGATATGGGACGTTGGTAAAGAGATAATAATCTTCATAATTTAATTTATCTAAGCCGAGTTATACTGTAACAAAACAGCTAAGCGACATCGATATTTGCGGTGAATTTCATTAATATTTTGTGAATAGTGATAAATTAGCTATGTAAAATCAAATTGCTGTGGACGATGTGGTTAAACACGTGTTCCGACCATAGATAAATCGTAATTGCAGAACATTTGAGTGTTTCATAATCGTAGAATTAGGCAAAACATATTTGAACATTTTATACATTTCACCATCTTTATCACCCTTGCTTGCAAATAAATGATTTGATTGTGATGATATGATTACGAATGAAGACTTCATATTAAATGATTTTTACCGTGTGGTTAAATGACGTTGTCTTGTGTGGATTATCTAGAGGTAGCATTATTAATTTAAGTAATTTAAAATAAAACTTCCTGAAGTCTTTTAAAATTAGAATTTGAAGGTCCTCAAATAATAAACACAAACATCCGCCAATACGCACATTTGTAAAACACATCCAAAACCACTATGTTAATCCAGTCAACCTTTTCTCTCATGACTCAGCACTTACTAATTTCGCAAGGTCGAAGCTTGGGAATGACCGTCCTAATTCTTATGAGTTACCCTTCCAAGTTACCCTTAAATAGTTGCTTAGACTATTTACCCGGCTCCGGGTGAGCACTGAGCAGTTCATTTACGTAACTTGCGAAGGGTGAACAACTGAACACGTCATTTCAATAGCCTACCTAAAGCAAAGTTTTACTTAGTTTGTAATTTATCTACATCCGTCTTAGTGTCGCGATATTTAAGGCCTATATTACGTATACCACTCTATACTACTACTATATATATGATAATTAAGGTGTTCTTGGGTACTACTACTGAATATTATCGTGGTTTTAATCCGATTTAACATTTTATTTAGGATCACTAACACAACCTGTGAAACTATTGAGGCTCAATTGGTTGAAGAGAGGAAATAATTCTACTAATATTATAAACGCGAAAGTTTGTAAGTATGGATGGATCGATGGATGTTTGTTACTCTTTCACGCAAAAACCACTAAACGGATATAGATGAAATTTGGAACAGAGATTATAGTCTGGAATAACTATTTGTTATCATTTTATTTTAAAAAAATAATACACTAAAAAAATGCAAAAGAGTTTTCATGGTTTTCGTCAATCCATCTCAAAAAGACAATTAATAAAAACGTTACAATGTATTTAATCCGCAACGGAACGTAGTCATACTAGAATCTTTGGATACGCGACAACTAACGGAGTGGTTTTATTGTCATTGGCAACGTACTATATTTAGAAATCTGTGGCGACAACAACAACATCAAAACAAAACAAAATGAAGGAAAAATGTTTCATACCATACACGTTAATCCAAATAAGCCCAACTCTACAATTTAAATAAAAGTGAACATACTTCAGGAAGCTGCAGATAATGTATTGGAAAGCGATTCCAAAAATTTTATTTGCCCTTAATATTTTTCAAATGACAATAATCCTGATCATACTTATCCCAATTTTTGATGTGATACAACTATCGAAGAACCTGCAATCATACATCGCTTATGTGAAAAAATCTTCTGTGCCGTTTATTCTCATCTACGCAATAACGGTAGTATGCTATGGTATTGTAATGCCTTCGTGGACGTTAGCCAAGCACAAATATGTCTTGAGAAATAATGAGAGTCCCAGAGATAAGTTGATCAGAGTAATTGAAACCTCTAACGCTATAAGAGACTATTTACTCGGCAGTTTCTCTTTATTTTTCACTTTTATTGTATGGAGGCTTTCCGATTACATACTATTTTCAGCAAAGCTTCACGAGTTTTCAGGCTTGATGGCAAATTATGATTTGATTGATAATAACATTAAAGAAGATGAAACATTTATCATTGACGAGGATAGAGACGATGACACGCTTCTGTCTTTCAAAAATATAACTCAAGAAGAGCATCAGATATTAGCAAAATATTTATTAGGCGAAAGACCTTCCTCAAGCACAAAATCATCTAAGCCCTCCATTACCCCAAAAAAAATACGACAGGAAAACGTAGAACGTAGCTGTATGAGAGAATTTGAAGAAAAAACGTCATAGATATTTTTGTACTGAATAAAAAGAAATCAAAAAACGGATAACAAATTTAGCATCGTCAATGCAGCAACCATTTAGCAGAGATGGTAAAATTTAAAGGAAGGATAAAGTATATCAGAGATTTTGGTAGTTTTCGCACTGTTAAAACTATAAAGGAACCCTACTTCATTATAGATTTCAAAATATAGCAAAATATTTATGAGAAGAAAGATCTTTCTCAAGCAAATCATCTAAAACATCTATCACTCAAAAAAATAAAGCTGGAATACGTAGAAAACTGTATGAAAAAAATTTAAGAAAAAGCGTATAAAGTTATTGTTGTATTGGATAATAAGAAATCAAAAAATGAAAAACATATTTAGCGTCGTCATTGCAGCAACCATTTTTGCAGAGATCTTGGTAGTGTTCGCACTGCTAATTCCTTTAAAGGAACCCTACTACATCAGAGATTTCGGGTGCAATTTTCTTGATAAAATCAGCCAGCCGGAGAAAGTTGTCGCTTTCATCTTGTCAATTATCTTCATGAACATGATGATGGAGATTTCTTGGGAAAAAAACTATTACAAAGGTCTTTTGATTGAAGTGAACGATCCTAATTTGCAGATAGAATTTTTTTTGAGCAAGATAACTATGTGCTATTTATTATTTATCATGGCGGTATTCCTCTTTATAACAATTGAAAGACTATTTCAGTCCTTAATAACGATTGCTCGTCTGCTTGAATTTGAACTAATGTGTAGACATGCAATAACGAGAGTGAATGTTGATTTTCAGCGCAATTTTAATTCACAGTGTACTTCCAATTCCGTATAAAATTCTACCACACATGCCAATGATAGTGATTAGTTGTTTTAGTCATGATAACCGGGGGGCATTATTACATTCGTGAAATCTGAAGTTTTTAATCAATTTTTTAATTTATTTTCACAAAATAATTATGTAGCATTGCGAGATGTAAGGTAGTGGACAAAAGATAGTTGATAACTAGAACATAATCATTAAGACGTTTGGCTTTGAATACATATCTTACACTAATCGACCGAGAAGATCCGACGAGTTTATTTAGATAGATAGAAAACACTTTATTGCACACTTAAATAAAAAATAACAATATACAATAAATTGTAAGTGACAATTGGCAGTCTTATCGCTGAAGAGCGATCTCTACCAAACTTAGGCGTAGCTTGGAATATTTTCTTAGCCAAACACAAACTCAATAATAATTATCAATAAAAATTAAGTTTCCTTTCCCCCCATCTTATGACCCTATGACCTCAACATTGGCTAGAACATTCCCAGACCAGCGTGTTACATACAAAAGGATGTAACAAGAAGGTGTCGATGACAGCATCAATGATTAGAACCTTCACAAAAAAAAACTTGAAATTCCCTAAACGAATTCCTTTCAACTGTCGCCATGATGTCACGTCAGTCTCTGGCAGTTGCATTGAACAAATAAATAAAATTAAAGGATCACTGGTATAAAAAAAGAAACTGAGAAAATGTAAACTAAACGTAATATAAACCACATCCAAGATCATGGGAATGGACAGCAATAGCATTACCCTAGCGTGCGTACTCTTAATACAAATGACTTTATCACTTGTCATGCTGAACCCAGTTTATGATGTCCGTAAGCTCACAGAATTACTTAGTCACATGACTACTGAGTACAAAAAAAGCTATGTATGTCTTATTGTATTATACTTCCTTATTATCACCTACCTAGGCATGTACATTCCACTACAAAACATACAGTGTTTAATATTCCAACCGAACTTGACTCCCTATGATAAAATGTTACTTATGAGTCGAATAGAAAAGCATTACATGATTGCTGGATTTTCTCTTTTCATGGTTGTGGTATTGTTTGGCATTAGAGCGTTACTTAGCTACACATCAACCTTGGTGCAATTGACTAAGAAATCCAGCACAGTGCTCCAGAGAGAAGTCTCCTATGATAATACATTATCTACCTTGCTGAAAATGAAGAGATCAATATCGTATGAAGGTATATGCCTCAACGAGCTGGCGGACCAACTGACGGCAATGCCGTTTGAACTAGATGGCCCCATGAAGCATCTGAGACATACCAAATATAATTTAACTGACGCTGATTTTTAAACTGGATACTTGCTTACAAAAATGTCTGCGCTCAATAAAACTTTATCCATCATTTGGTTTAATTATTTTCTGTTGCGCAGAACATTGGCAAGTATTTTGGGATTCCGAGTCGGGGAGGTGTTAGGAAATATTCGAAAGACACGACCGTAAAAATAAAATGCCCCTTTCCTTCGGTATAGTAAAAATGTGAAAGGGAATGTTTGGAGTGCGAGAAAGGCATGTATAGTGTATCATTAGAGCTTGAATGGTTTCCGTTGTATTGAGCAAAGCATTTACGGGTTTCCGTGTGAACATAAAAATAAATATGTTTAGTGAGTTAAGTCGACAATGATTTTTGGATGTTGCTTTTATTTTTTAGTTCCGCAGGATAACAATCTTCGTTACTTATTACATGTCTTACGACACGCTCGATACAAACTGCTGCAAGTGATCGTGATAAGAAAGGTAAAAGAGCGGTTGGCCGGAGGAAAACTTCCTGGCTATGTTACATAAGGCAATGAACTAAGAAAAGAAGCTAGCCCTGTATGTGGAAAGAATTTAAGAGTAAAACCGCCAACCTGCATTGATACACAATGAGAAGGAGATGACTTATTAGCTTTGGAAACCTTTGCCAGGGAACAACCACGGACTGGCGACTACGTGTCAAAAATAATGTAACTGGTATTATTAAAATTCAAGCCTACGCAACTTATAAAGTTGTGCAATAAAAAAGCTATAAATTTATGAAAAAAAGCCTTGGAACTTCAGAATTTTATCAAGACACTAGCTGGTGCCCGCAACTTCGTCTGCGCATGATTAGTATTTCGAGTACTCGCGATTTTACTTGCGTAATTCCCTTTCCTGTGAGATTTTCGGGATAAAATAAAGCCTATGTGTTATTCCAGCTTATAATCTATCTCTGTGCCAAATTTCATGCAGATCCGTTCAGCAGTTTTTGCGTGAAAGAGTAACAAACATCCATCCATCTATTCATTCATACTTACAAACTTTCGCGTTTATCAGTTCAATTCAGTTTGGTTCCCCTGGGCTATACGGGTTTTCAAAAATTTCTCACAGCATCTGAACGACGCGCGCGTCGTTCAAACTGAATTCCGGGATGAAATGTATCCCATGTCCAATCGTCCCGAGTTCCATTCGAATTCATTCACTTCCGTCGTGATGCGTGGTTAAAGAATTCTTCTTTCACCCTCTCTCCCAGGGGAACCTTACCGCATTCCGGGATAAAAAGTATCCCATGTCCTTCCTTGTAGTATGAACTCAAATCGTCCCGAGTTTCATTCCAACTCATTCAGCAGTTTCGGCGTGATGCGCGGTAAAGGATTTTTACCTTCATACCCTCTCCCATGAGAAACTTACTGAATTCCGGGATAAAAAGTATCCTATGTCCTTCCTCGTAGTATGACCTATAATCATGCCGAGTTTCATTTCAATCCATCAAGTAGTTTCGGCGTGATGCGCGTTTACGATACAGACAGACAGACAGACAGACAGACAGACATGAATGAAAAAAATTACAGTTTTGGCTTGAGTATCGATAATAGAGTGCCCTTCAAAAATAATTTTCTAAATATCTTCAATGTACAGAATTGGACCTGTTACAGTTTTATTATAAGTATAGATACATTTAACTGACAACAAAAACGTAGATTAATAGAGTGCCCTAAATCATTAAAAGGTAGACACATTCATATGGTAATACTGTGGTTATACGCGACATAAAACGATTCGGCTTTTACTGCCTTGTAGCACTGTAAAAATATATTGTACATTGTCATAAATCTTGATCATAACTTCTAACTAGGTCAAGCTTCCCCTACACATAAAAAGCCGTTGTCCTGTATGTAAGAAGCAACTGCAACAAAAGCAAAGGTTACACATCGATCAGCCACCCCATGCCATACCCTGCGGCCCCATGCTTGTCTCTGGCATGGATTCAAAATTGTTCTGTGGCGCCGACAGTCGGGACTAGACTAGAGTTGTAGCTAAACTTAAAAAAGTCGGATAACATTTCATTTACACCTTCAGGTCCCTTTGTGCTTTATTAACAACGAAAGTTCCAATCAAGAAATAGAAACCAGTTAAAACTAGTAAAATGCAATTGAAACAATTGAGCTAACTGCAGACGATTGCAAAAAGTCTAGAGGCAGCTCAACTGATCCATATCAATACCAGTCGGAAGCGCCCCCAAGAAGCTGGCTGTTTTACCACGCGCGTATGGCAGTGATGATGCGCAGCGCCAGATACTCACCAGATCTCGGGTCACGCGTCGCAATGACAGACGCTCAGATGATCTCTAGCCTTTTGTCCCTATTATGAACTGCCAGCCCTAGTCTTAGCAGCATGTCGCGATCTGCCTACTAAATCTTTTGATTAACAATCGTCTTTACGCGGTTCTGCACGTTATTTTATTGTTGACTAGCGACCCGCCCCGGCTTCGCACGGTTTTATTATACGTATAAATCTTCCTCTTGAATCACTCTATCTATTCAAAAAACCGCATCAAAATCCATTGCGTAGTTTTAAAGATTTAAGCATACATGGATATGAGCACCATTCAGAGAAAGCGACTTTGTTTTATACTACCTCTATTTAGTGATTAACTTTCAGCTTGTGTAAGCTTGTGTTATGGTTGCTAGATGACTGATATACATAAAACAAAGATATAATTTTTTATTAAAGTTAGAAAAGACCTAGAACATCCGGAACAAAGATATAGTTGAGTTGATTACTTTTATGAAGTGTTTTGTTAGTTCCGTAATGCCTTACATACGAAAGTCTCTGTTTCACATAATTTCACATCGGGTATTCGTCAAAATTGTTGCGCTAAGACGTTTACAGTCTCGCTTCAGTAGGTACCTCAACTAGATGAAGGTAATCCATATTCATAGGAACTAACTAGATATATACAAATACAAGGATCACTGTATTTGAGCCTCTGAGAAACGGTCCTAAATTTTCGTAGCAAGAATATTATGCTTATCATCAGTGATCGGAACTACTTGAGCATATTTACTTAAAATTCTAGTGTGGAAATAACAGTTGAAAATACCTCCTCTATAATCCAGAGATAATAATGTTTTAATCTCGGGATTTCAAAATTATGATATTAACTTCTTATAACTACGTACCTTAGCATAAGAATAAAGTTAGAAACTGTTTATTTGATACTTCAAATAAACAGTTTCTAACTTTATGGATATTTATACTTCATTATAAATTTTTTGGGTACTATTTGATAATTTGTATAATCTAGGTATTTCCATAACATTATTGAAACGCATTCATTTGTAATATTTTATCGATTAATAAAACTGTAATGCAAGTTATGATAAATAAATCAAACTATTAAGTTTTCCGATGAAAGCAGTCGACGTAGGGGTTAACTTACCCAAAATCAAAGTCTACGTGAAGGAAAAACAGACGAGCTCGGCGCGACAGCGTTCCCCGTTTCAGGAATCGACTTATGCGAAGTCAGAATGCAGGGAACAAATTCAACGTGAGTAGGCCACTAAGCGATCAAAAAACCCTATAAATAAATAAATAGCACTGGACTATCCCCACATCATCAAGCCCCAAGCTAAGAAGACCTTGTGTTATACCCGTAACACAATCATTATTTAGATAATGCCCTAAATTGATTTTTCATTTATTTACAGAACTTGCGTTATGGTTGCTAGAAAACTAATCAACTAAATACAATACACATTACGACCGATGTGGCGCAGTGGGCGAAGGTCCGCCTGCGACGCAGGAGGTTGCGGGTTCGATTCCCGCCTCGGAACAAATTTGTGTACGATCTGCAGAAATTAGTTCCGTTGGTCTGGGTGTTTTCTATGTATAATAAAAAATATCTATATATGTAATGTATTGTATTAAGTATATCAGTCATCTAGTACCCATAACACAAGCTCTGCTTAGCTTGGGGCTAGATGACGCTGTGTGGACTGTCCGGAATTATTTATTTATTTATATATTACTCAGATAAATATCATACATTTTAACTAATAAATGGTTGTAGCTTTTAAAGTTTTAATAAGCCGGAATTTATTCACAAGGCCGGATCTTTCTTGGATCTGTAAAGCTAGAAAGTTATAGCAGCTCTAGTAGAGGAGCAAATGAATATGTTTCAGCGTAAATTTAGCCTCGTTGCCGGCTAAACTTAGCTTTTTGCAATGGCCTGTGTATATTTTAGGCAGGTAGGGATCAATGAATTGAAATACGCTATCTATAAAGTACCTACTTGTATGCTTACAACTCATCGGGATGCCATGTGTCGAAACCTACAGTCAAAAAAAGCTTTAATTACTGGTTATGATAATAATTATAATTATTTATTGAATAAAAAAACAAAAAAAATGAAATCGGTTCACCTAGAAAAAATCTCTGAGGTACCAAGATTTTTTTATAGAATTAATAAATAAATAGTTGGACACTTTCATCCTTGTGTGACTAAGAATTCGTTTTCATATCTATAAAACCGATTTATACACTATCGAATCTCTTTAGTAATTCTTGTCACAATTCATTGTAATGTCCCGGCTTTGGGGGAATTCTCGATGCTCTATCGTTCGAACTATGACAAAATGTGATGAATTTTGATGTAGTTGTAATTGAATTTTACGAAGAAGGGGATTCAATTTTTGAATCGTAGAGTTTCTAAGATTATATTTTAAAAATTATTTTCACTCGACACTTTTTACAGTAACATTAAAGGATGAAAATTTACAAGAAGAAAACATGGATGGTTTTTATCGAGATAATTTTCACGGCGTGTCGTTACCACTACTGAGTTACCGTAATTTCATACATTTAAATCCTAATCCTACTAATATTATAAACGCGAAAGTTTGTAAGTATGATGTTTGTTACTCTTTCACGCAAACTCTACTGAACGGATATGGATGAAATTTGGCATAGAGATAGATTTTAGTCTGGAATAACACATAGGCGATATTTTATTCCGGAATTCCCACACGAACGGGAATTACGCGGGTGAAACCTCGGGGCGCTGCTAGTTTCTTATATTGATGATTTCGCTGGTGCTTCCCATATGAATCGATTAAGATCTGATTAGTAGTTTCTAGTTATTCGTATGCATATTAAATAACAAGCCAAGTACGAGTCGGGCTTGCGCACAATGGGTTCCATACACTTGTATCTATAGAGGTCCATATCATTCATTCCATATCATTGTAAATTATAAAAAAAAAACAATGGCAAAAATCATGTATGGAAGTCCCATTAAATATTTATTCAAATTTAGTAGGTATTTGGTGTTATAGTAGCAAACAAAATACATCATCTGTGTAAATTTGAACTGTCTAACTATCAAGATTCATGAAATACAGCATTATAAAAGACGGAATGAGACACAGCAGAGTCTTACTAACAGGGTCCCCTTTGGGGACAGAACTTTTAAAAAATAAGTCTAATATAAAAAATCTAAAATAAAAAATAGCCTTATAATTTTTGTAAGATCGATTGAAAAACTATTCTATTTGGGAATTCCAACAAGGACCTAACGAGGACAATTGAATGTTATCCGCAGCAAGTCCACAGGGAGTCTGAGCGAACGAGATCCCGGAAGTGATAGGTTACATATAAAATTGTTAGTGTAGTTTTAACGGTTGTAATATGTAAAGAGTTTTAGTTTATTTTTATGAATAAAGCTGTGCAATCCAAAGCCTATTGTACCATACTTATTTCTAATTAGTTAAGTTATTAACTGTACGATATCGTTTCGTACACTTAAGTCTTCATTCATTCAATACAGATGGCACCGATGGCATTTTTATGAAGAGATATGAAGTTGCTATTGGTGTCCACCAAACTCTGTTTACGTATCTCTTCCTAAAATAGACAAAATTAAACTATTATCTACTAGTACTCTAGTTAGCTGCTGAATATGTCTTTAGACAGTTCCAATCCAAAAGCCATATTGTCTCACTGAACTGATAATCGAGATCGATTCGTTTTTGGCATTTGAAACCTAGCCTGGACTTCGATGGTACCACTTGGTTGACATTTGAATTTAACCTATAAATCGTTTTCAAGTTAGACAATAAGACCCCCCATATCCAATCTATAATATAAAAATGAATCGCAAAATGTGTTGGTAAGCGCATAACTCAACAACGCCTGGACCAATTTGGCAAAATCTTTTTTTTAAATGTTCGTTGAAGTTCAAGGATGGTTTTTACGGCGAGAAAAATTAGAATTATTGCTGGAAAAACCCTAAAAATAGCCCTTTTCTTTTTCCCATACAAATGATTTGTAACTAAAACGTAGTCAATTTGAGCTTTATTGCTATGGTATAAAGTTCATATTCGCGGGCGAAGCCGCGGGGCGCATCTAGTTTCAATATAATTTCTTGTTATGGTTCCGAAGATTTTTATTTCATGTGCGTTTATCATTTGACTAGCGACCCGCCCTGGCTTCGCAAGTTTTTATTATACGTATAAACCTTCCTCTTGAATCACTCTATCTATAATATAAAAATGAATCGCAAAATGTGTTGGTAAGCGCATAACTCAACAACGCCTGGACCAATTTGACCAAATCTTTTTTTAAAATGTTCGTTGAAGTTCAAGGATGGTTTTTACGGCGAGAAAAATTAGAATTATTGCTGGAAAAACCCTAAAAATAGCCCTTTTCTTTTTCCCATACAAATGATTTGTAACTAAAACGTAGTCAATTTGAGCTTTATTGCTATGGTATAAAGTTCATATTCGCGGGCGAAGCCGCGGGGCGCATCTAGTTTCAATATAATTTCTTGTTATGGTTCCGAAGATTTTTATTTCATGTGCGTTTATCATTTGACTAGCGACCCGCCCTGGCTTCGCAAGTTTTTATTATACGTATAAACCTTCCTCTTGAATCACTCTATCTATTATAAAAACCGTATCAAAAGCCGTTGCGTGGTTTTAAAGATTTAAGCATACATAGGGACAGAGAAAGCGACGTTGTTTTGTACTATGTAGTGAAGCTTAAATACTGATATTACATAGACCTTTGCTAAGTTATTAAAATGTTCTTATCAATGTTTTTACTGGCGCTTGAACCTGTAAAAATGTTTAATAACGTTAATAAAAAGTAACTTTGAATAAGTTTGATAACGATTTCAACTTTATTACTTTTTTGTTTACGATTCTATTAATGTTCGGAAAATTACAATTTATTGAACTTAATTTGCTTAATATTAATTTGTCTGTATTGAGAGAAAATATTAATGAATCGCGATTTTTTGAGGCTCATTATTATAACAATATTAATACTAATATTACTTGTTCCTCCTAACATTGATTTTATATTCGTAAAAAGCTAGCTCGCTGTCAGTCATTCCAACAATTTTGGTATATTTGCTTTCATACGCATCGCATGCCATTCTCCCAAAGGGAAATCTTATACCGGGTCACCGCTGAATCGGTTCTCCGGGTTTCTTTACTCAATTCTCTGTACTTTGATAATTATAAATGGGCTCGCGTACCTCTGAATATTTTACGACGGCTTTGTTTATTGTAGGGATAGTACTTGTATTCCCCAGTTTCAGGGAAATGTCAATCCGTTTGGGGTAAGTTTCGAATTGGATTGAGTTGGTTGTTTTGTAAGTGTTATTTGTTTGTTTGCGTTTTAATCTATAATTAGCTTTTATTTCTACTTACAATTTGTAAACAAAGATTGAAAATAAAATATTTACGCTGAATTGTGAAATTTCCTGTAAAATTAAGACATATCATTTGTAACACAATTACGACGTACTTAGTTTCTAAATTAATTAGAAACTATGTTACTTTAGATTTAAGAAGTCTACGATTGTTGATTTAGAATCAAAACTAACCAGAACCGTAATTCCATAGCAGCGTATCTAGCAAAAAAATATTAGGTACGGTTGTTAGAAGTTTGAAACTCAGTGGTGCAAAGGAGTAAAAAAATACTATACTATACGTAATTACGTTTTCTATCGAGTATTTCGGTTTAAGATTTATTTTATCCCCGGATTCCCGCGGGTCCCTCCGGTCGCGCCGACGCAAGGCGAACCGCGTAAGATAAGACTATGGTCCAAGTCAAAGGAAAAACAACTTTGTTACATAAATGTTAGCTAAATTGAGAAAACATTTAAAACTGTGATGAATAGTTAATATAATTCTGTGTAACATATATAAAACAAATGTGCAACAAGTCCTATGCTTGTTGTTGATGTTGAATAAAGTATAATAATTATTGTTTGGAACTCTATGTATATGTACATAAGGGGTGTTTAAAAAACGACTCGAAAAAGAAGGAAAGTGGCGAAGCACTCCTAAACTGAAGCAAATAAAACCGCAACTTAGCAACCGAAAATATTTTCTAGATGAAGATAAAAATGATTGTAGATTTTGAATTGTTTTGCTACCACGCAATGCATACTGTACACTCAAGTACTTCGTGTATGTCTCGCGTTATAGCGCGCGACCTCAACTGAGTGAGCCGAAGTCATTCATTTTGCGGTGTAATACTTCTTTAAATGCTTTGTAATGCTTCTTTGATTGAAATAATATATCTTTATTTACAACGAAAGTTACTATCAAGGAATAGAAACATATTTCAATATTTGAATTCTATAAAATAGTTTAAATACTATAAAATGTTCTTTTCTTTGATCATAACTTCTTCTTTTATATAGTATTGTTGTTTTGAGATCAGTTTGCGTGATTTTATTTGCAACAGCTGTTCGCAAATGTTCCCTACGATTTTATTATAAAATAATTGTTTTTACATAATTCTAAAGTGCCCTTTCCGATTTTATCGCATATTTGTAACTAAATACAAGTTTATAAATAAATATTAAGGATATTTGTTGTGAAATAAGTGTGTTTTGGCCAACGGAAATTTGTCGAATTTTTCGGTTACAAGTTTTGCTGGTTTGTGTTTTTCTGAGTGTTTTGTGCTTACCTACTAATAAATCCCGATTTCATAAGTGAAGGAATACTATTTCCAATAAAGTTTACATCTTTATTTACGTAAGTACATTGAACTTCTTGAAAACATAACCTAGACATTGTGCAATCTGCCTTTTCATATTTCAAGTTGTTTTTTCAAAACAATCTACTAATTCAACATGATGACTCGTAAAGCCGACAAGTTGAACCAAGTTTTACTAGAATTAAAGTCGGCAAAAGGGCAGATTTCACAATTAGAAGCGGAAAGAGCTGAAAATGAAATTATTCTTCTAGAAGCTCTAGATAATAACAAAAAGCTAAAAATCGAGATGTGCGCACTTCATTCTGAGAATACGTCTATTAGTGAGGAACGGGATAGGCTTCAGTTGATTATTGATAGGTTCGATGAAAAATGTGGCATTGAGTTTGAGTCTGTCCTGCATAGAACTTCAGTCCTGGAGAAACAACTGTGTGACGCCCACCACCACATCACCCAGCTGGAGGAAGCAGCCGATAGCTCTGCCACCGCGAAAACTCAAAGTTTATTTGATGAGTTGATATCCGCTCAACCATCACAGGGCCAAGTTTATGCTGCGGGCAGCAACTTACACACTATGCAAACCATTGATTTAACCAAAGATGACTCAGTGTGTAATGTGGAGGCTTGCAGCAAAAACATCAACAACACACACAACCTTAGTAAAAATAAGTTTAAAAAATATGTTAAAATAAGTAAGTTTATAGAAAAAACTAAAAAATTATTAAAAAACCAGAAAAATGTTGTATATAAACTAAAATACAAAAGAAAACTTGTAAATAAATTAGACCTGTGTACAACACAGCTAAATTATAATCAAATTCAATATGAGGCAGACATGCAAGACCTGAGATGTAAACTTGGTCAAGCTGAGCACTCCCTAGAACAGTACATCAGCCTCTATGAGAGAACTACTGAACAAACAAGGGAACTCAATCTGGCCATGGATGCATTACTCAGAAGCCAGGTGAGTCTGGAGGGCAGAGTTCTGGAAGGCTGCGGCTGCTGTGATCCCGGCCCAGTCTCTGACCACTCAGGTCCGGACAGCACCGTGTCAGCCGCATCCCATCTGGATCTCAGCACTTCATGCTCAGGTATAAATACAATAATGTACTGTGATGAAATCGGAAAAAACATGGGCCAGTTCTTAAATAAGAGTATGGAACATCCAGTAGTAAATAATTGCTTTCAAAATTCAACTCTGCATAGTATTATGCAGAAAATTAATAATGAAACTTTTAACACACAATCAAACTTGATAATATGCCTTGGGAATAGGTGTAATGTGAACAAATCAGACTTAATTAAGTATATGGACAAACTTTGTTCTTTAAATTTAAGACAAATTGTGATGTTCACATTCCCCTACAGCGACAGCTTGCCACTATCTGAAAATAAGCTTAGATATAAGTTAAATATGACATTGCATACTATTTCATGCAACAATAATGTTCATTTGATTGATATTAACAGTATTGTTAATAAAAAATATTATATGACTCAAGGTAATTATTACCTTTCTAATTTTTACAAAAGACAGATAGCTATTTCGCTATCATATTATTTTGAAACTACAGCCAAAAACTTGGCTATAACTAATGCTTCTTTTGAGCATTGTAATAATTTACAAACCAAGACCTTGGAAATTATTCCAAGTCATTTAAATTAGAAATAAAGACAATAGAGGAAGTCTCTTGCCTTAAAAAAACAAATAATATCAATCAAAATAAAAAACAAATTTGTAAAATTAATACAAAGTTTACTAACTTGGTGCATCAAAATATTCAAGGATTAAAAGGTAAATTATTAGAATTGGAATTGTTCATGAACTCATTTGATATTGACATCATCTGCTTAACAGAACACTGGCTGAAAAGCTATGAGCTCATGTTCAACTTCAGTAACCACCAAGTTGGTAGTTCTTTTTGCAGATCACATGCTATTCGTGGAGGCTCTTTAATATTACTAAATAAACTACTGAAATTCAAAGACCGTAAGGACATAATTTGTATGTCTGTTGAAAGTCACATCGAAGTAGCATGTGTTGAGTTGGAGCAAAGTATTGTAGTAAGCGTATACAGCCCACCATCAGCCTCCTTCGAAATATTTGAAAAAATTATGGATGATATCTTATTTAAATTATCAAATTCAAGTAAAAATCTCATAATATGTGGAGACTTCAACATTAATCTTTTAGAAGTTTACTCTCTCAGTAACAGATTAACTAATTTATTTAATTCTTACAATCTAAAGCCACTATTTATGGAACCTACTAGAATAACTGAAACCTCAGCAAAATGTATTGATAATATATTTGTTTGCCTGAATGATAAAATTATAAGTAAAAATGTAATAAGTAATTTAAAATCAGACCACTTAGGTCAACTTATAAAACTCAACATTCAAATAAAAAATAATAATTGTAAAAAGAAAATAACATATATACCAGTAACCACACATCGATTTGAACGTATGAAATCACAATGGAATTCCATACCAACACCTAATTACTCACATAATAACCCAAGTGAGTTGTATAGCAGTTTTTTTAAGAAATTCACCTCTGCATTCAATTCCATATTTACACCCAGATCGATTGTGGTTTCTGATAAACTTACATTTAGTGAGTGGGCAACTGTAGGTATTCATAAAAGTAGACAAAAGTTGTATGAACTGTATAATGAAAAACAATATAATTTTAGTGAGGAGTTCAAAGATAAAGTTAAAAATTACTCAAAAATGTTTAGAAAAGTTTGTCTAGTAGCAAAGTCAAATTATATTAGCTCAAAAATTAAAAATAGCGAAAATGTTATTAAATCAACATGGAAAATAATAAATAGTGAGACTGGAAAGGTTAGTACCTATTTTAATGATTATAATTTAAAAATTAATGATTGCACAATCAAAAAAGACGTTGAAGTAGCTCAAGCATTTGAAAACTTTTTTACTAACATTCCAATCTCTACTACAAAGAATCTTAACTCTTCTCAAGTGAACGCCGAGTCTTTACTCATAAAAAATGTACCTAAATGCGGTAGTAAATTTGATTTCAATCATGTTGATGAAAAAGATATTGTTAAGGTCTTTAAACTTTTAAATATTAAGAAAACTGCAGATCTCTGGGGCATTTCCGTTAAAATCATTAAACCTTTAATTGAAACAGTCGCACCAGATCTAGCTTTCATATTTAATGAATCTATTGATTGTGGCGTATTTCCTGATCTTATGAAACATAGTAAAATAACTCCATTGTTTAAATCGGGTAGTAGGTCTGACCCCACTAACTTTAGACCAATATCAGTACTGCCAACATTTAGCAAAGTTTTTGAAAAACTTATATTACATCAATTGCTTAAACATTTTAATGGCAATGACCTGCTACATTGTAAGCAGTTCGGGTTTACTCGAGGCAGGTCAACTACTGATGCCGGTGTAGAGTTGGTATCGCATATTTTTGATGCTTGGGAGAAGTCGCAAGATGCTTTAGGCATTTTTTGCGACTTGTCAAAAGCATTCGATTGTGTTCATCATGAGACATTAATCAGGAAACTACATCACTATGGAATAAATGACACCTCTTTGGCTCTTCTTTCTTCTTACTTAAATGATAGGATACAAAGAGTTGACATTAATGGGAAACGGTCTTCGGGGTCTGTAGTTACTATGGGTGTACCGCAGGGGTCTATCCTCGGTCCTTTCCTATTTTTAGTTTATATTAATGACTTGCCTGATCTTGTAAAGAATAATCACGAGATTGTATTGTTTGCAGATGACACTTCTTTAATTTTTAAAATGAAAAGACAATCAACAAATTTCGACGATGTGAATAATGCAATCTCAAAAGTTGTCCACTGGTTTAGCGTCAATAATCTTTTGCTTAATGAAACCAAAACGAAATGTATTAGATTTATTCTACCTAATGTGAAACAAGTTAAGGCTGATATAAACGTAAGAGGAGAAAGGTTAGATATTGTAGAAAGTACTGTATTCTTAGGAATCACCCTAGATAGTAAGCTTCAATGGGGCCCACATATAGATAAGCTATCAAAAAGGCTCAGTTCTGCAGCATATGCAGTCAAAAAAATCCGTCAACTTTCAGACGTAGATACTTCTAGACTTGTTTATTTCAGCTACTTCCATAGTATTATGTCTTATGGTATACTGCTGTGGGGGAATGCTGCAGATATTAACACCGTTTTTGTGTTGCAGAAGAGGGCTGTTCGGGCAATCTATAATGTGGGTCCCAGAGAATCCCTACGTGATAAGTTCAAAGAAATTAACATAATGACAGTACCATGTCAATATATTTATGAAAACCTGTTGTATACTCGTAGAAATATCAATAAGTTTCCTAAAAATAGCGATATACACAATGTCAATACTAGAAATAAAAATAAACTCGCTTTGCCTACAACTAGACTAAACAAGGTTAATGTATCTTTCAAAGGGCAATGTATACGCTTCTACAACAAAACTCCAAGTGAGTTGCAAAAACTATCAGTAAATAAATTCAAACAAATTGTCAAAACTATTCTTTGTAAAAAGGCTTACTATAAAGTATCTGATTATTTAGATGATAAAAAAGCTTGGGACGAGTTTTGCTCCAACTCGAAAAATAACAACCTAACAAGGTAAAGGTTTTTGTTCGCTTCTTTACTTTAAAAAGATTGAAGTGAACAAAAATCAAAGTGAGCACTTTATTTCCTAGTTTTAATTATTAATAACATGAATTTTATGACGTGTCCAAGTGTCCTGTAAGGTCTTAAGGAAATAAAGCACTTTGAGTTTGAGTTTGAGTTTGAGTTTTTTATAAAGTAACTATGAGATATTTTGAGTACCAAGATAAAAAATAAAAATACGATGAGAGATTAATTTAATGCTTTTTTTCTCTAGTAAGTATTACGAATCAAGGTCGGATTAATTTTTTGATAGAAGGTAGTCTTTTTACACCCTGTAGGTAGTATAGACAACTTTTAATTAAAGAGGCTTGAAAACCAGTAAATCGTTATATTTTGGATGCCCAGAAAACTTAAATAATTACTCGGTACCAGGAGAGATACTGATTTTTCTTTGAAACCATATCTCCGCTCTTCGCTTTTCTCTTAAAACATCTCGTTCGCTCCTTTTTATCTCGATAAAACTTAGATATATTCTTTTCATCGAAATCCCTGATCTGACCTCTCTATAATACTTTTTCGACGGTAGTTATACATTCTTAGCGATTGTCTAGGCCTTTTTATTCGCTCGTGATTTATAATATTGACGCCTACTAAGTTTTGAGGTTATGAATTATTTATGTTGCAAGTGTATTTTTACATTTCCTAGAAAAGAGTGTAAAAAATTTGTTGAGACATTGAATATAACACGGTATTAGCTAAATCTTCATTGGCACTATGATATACATATTTTAATACAGAAACGAAAAAAACCTTTTCACTACTTAAGTACCTCTAAAGTGACTATGCCGAAAATTGCTCACAGTAAATAAAGTTGAAATCACCAAAAAAACTCGGTAAATAAATATAGGACATTTTTCTTTCGTTTATTTTCAAATGGGTCGTCATTTGAAAATAAACGAAAGAAAAATGTCCTACATCCATATCCAGTACAAAGTTTAAGTGTTCAGTTAAAGAGTAATGGAGCTGGAAATCTGTAAGAGATAGGCTAACCCATGATTCACTGGAGGAAAAAGGACAGGTCTAGTCCTGCTAATGGTCTGGACACAGTGTGTGGAAAAAAACACGGTTCTTTCACACGAATAATATTTTTGAGCTCATTTACTTTATTATAAGGTAGAACAGGTATAAAATGTTGGCTCATAAATAGAAGCTTGTCGTTTTTTTGGAATTATGCATGTTATGAAAGATTTTGCTATTTTATGCCATTTTTCTGATATTTTAAAATGGTTGAAGAAGCACAATTACTTAACGCTAATAACCGCGTTTAATGCTATGGCTAGAGATTTTATTTATGGTGCTCATAAAAGAATGACCGTTACAACAACTGAACTAGTTATTTCATCGCGACTGTACGAAGGCAGGCAAGCCAAATGCGTTCTCGTAAATAAATAAGCGAGAGTGTTTCTTTTTTCTATTTCTAGGCGAGTGAACGTTATCATATGAAATAAGTATACCTAATATAGTTTTCTTAGGTCCGCGGAAGGTTTAATCCATAAAAAAGGAGTAAAGTTATAGTTCACCTTCAATATTAAATTTGTAGGATGAAAATATTAGCAATCTATTAAACATTGTTCCTCTTTCTTGGTAAATCTTATATTATGAGAAGTAGTGACAAAAATCAACACACATAAGCGTTTCTTGTTCTACCCTCAGTAGACAGATATTAGATTTGTTGGGTAGAAAATGACGTTATATTTCATTTCATTATTATATACAATTTGAGCGAGACAGAATGAGAGATAACGGGTACTTCTTCTTCATTATGTACTTGCAAAATTAAGCTCTTTAAAAATCAATGTTTTTTTTTTGTTTTTTGTTTGTATAAGTTCTTTGTTAAACAGTGCAGTGAAACACGAAAGCTGGCCTACATCAACCTTATCGAATAATTGTTTATTGCTTATTTTCTCCTCTTTCAGAAACTATTTTGTCCAGATAATTGTTGCCTGAAATAAGAAAGATACCATAATAAGTACTGACGGACTGTGCAAAGGTGTTCGCTTTCCAAAAAATACAATACAATACAAAAATCCTTTTTTGTACATCAGAAAAAGAACATTACATAAGACAAGAACAATGGGCGGCCTTATCGCTTAGAGGCAATCTCTTCCAGGCAGCCTGGATGGAAAGAGTTATGTTAAAAAATTATCCTTACCTTATTACAAATTCACAAGAATATTAAACGAAAGCTTCGTTTTCTGTATAAAACGGAGCCAACGCGAATTCGTGTACATTTTCCTGTTTTCAGATCGGCCTCAAGTTTTTCACACACAATAAAGTATTCATATTTATGTGTTTGTAAGTTATGCTTACATTAGGATGTGTTGTTTGCAAATTTACCGTAAAGATGCCAACGTTTGTTCAGTATAATAATTTGCGAAACATTTTATGCAAAGTTTCTTGTACCTCGCAGATGGAAGTTTTAAATTTTGTTGAAGCGTCAATTTACGCACATGAAAGTAATATTTTGACGTGGCACGTACAACGAAAAATCACTATCACTACATAGTATAAAACAAAGTCGCTTTTTCAGTCCCTATTTCCCTATGTCCCTTTGACTGCTTAAATCTTTAAAACTACGCAACGGATTTTGATGCGGTTTTTTAATAGATAGAGTGATTCAAAAGGAAGGTTTATATGTATAATAAAACCGTGCGAAGCCGGGGCGGGTCGCTAGTTATGGATAAAACTGAATTTTCCTGAATAAAAGTAGCCTATACTCTGGGAGGCAATCTATCTCTCTGCCAAATTCATGAGACCCGTTGAGTCCTTTCTTCGTGAAAAAACTATGTAGAAAAGAGAGAAAGAGAGATTTGTATTATAAACTAGCGACCCGCCCCGGCTTTGCATGTTTTTATTACACGTATAATCCTTCCTCTTGAATCAATAAATGTGATGTTAGTGTGACAATTGACCGCAGTGAAAAATTCTAGGTCTATGGCCAACTCCACGCACTGGCGACCGATGGTGGTCGTTGGATGCTAAGTGTGGAGACGCAAAGGATTTAATTCTATAGCAAAACTTAAGTTAACTGACTGACCGTCGCGACTATGGTCGCTAATGCAATGACACTACTATTCATAGCCATTCATCTCGATTTCTCTCTAATACTCTTGAAAGAAGGGAACTCTCTCTGGCGCATTTGTAGTGGCTTATGTATGTAGTTAACTTGATTATTTGGGGTCCACTCAAAATAAACTGCGTGAGCATTTCATCACCGTTAATACCAGTTACACATACTGCAAAAGGTTTTTGTATATTTTATTTAGTACCTGTACTTGGTAGGCATGTGTTTCGACTCACACACTATGCATATATTTTCACCGAATAGAGCGAAGAAACCAAAAGAGTTACATAGGCCGATAATATTTCAAAAAAACTCAATATCAAATTCAATGTCAACGACGTGTTTGATATTAAATCCTTAATATTCTGATCCCACATACTTATGTTAATTTTTAAGGGAAAGTGAATATTTTGCAAGGCCAACATCACATTTGTTTTTACGATACGACCTGTGTTTAAGCTTATTTTTGGGATTACCGGCCTCTGCACTTTGCGATGGAAATTCTCGTTATTGTTACGAGATGAAATATAAATAGGTGATGCCAAAATTCAACCTTAGAGACAACACGTAATAACACTATTATATTTAAAAAACTTTCGATGTGATATGAGCGGGCTTGGTTGAAAACGGAATGTTTTTACTCGTAGCACAATTGTTAATCATACGTTATGTTTATTTAATATCTATTTGTACTGTGTAAGCAGCAAATAAATGTTTGTCTATGTCTAGTTTAATTGGTCAATCTATAAACCCAACCAGCGTAGTTTACCTAAATTTTGAAGCTACTACAAAATCCTATACCAATTTAATAGCAAATACACTTTTTCGATTCCAAAACTTCCGAAAGCAAGTACGCGCAAGATACAAACTTATCCTTGTACACTTGTATCTATCCATAGGTACGAGGAAAATTGTAGGAGAAATTCGACATTATCCCTCGAATTGTAGCAATGTTTTTATAATGAGTTTTACCCGCAAGGAGAGAATTATCGATCGCTATTATTTGCAAGGAGCGATCGCAGATAGAATAGGGTCCTTTAGTCGGTATTATGCTGAGGTCATTCAATAACTACCACCTGTTTGATATCTGGACCTCAGCATGAATGGTTATTGTGGAGACTGACAAATAGATGATTTAGGCTCAGCAAATTGTAAAGGGAAAATATTGAATTGGAAACGTGACGTCACACCGAGGGTCAACGTGAAAGTGGACATGTCAAATACAACAAAAGCGTGACAACATTATTACAGGTGTACCGTAGGAATGAATGAATTAATGAATGATCGAATGAATAAACACTTTATAGTACCTTTTGAAATATAAAATAATACTTAAATTAACTTATGTCTACATTTTATCAAATAATAAAACGGTACAACAGGCGGCCTTATTGCTGAAAGCAATTTCTTTCAGGCAACAGGTTATTACAATCAGTAGGTATAATTGTATTTAGAGTTGGTCATGCATATAATTACGAGAGAAACTAATTAACAAATTTTTATACAAATGTATGTATTACAAAAAGCTTGTGTCCGTGACTTTGATGATAAAACATTCGTCAAAACTTTATTTCAAACAAAATAGTATACTTATATTATGAATATTATGAAGATTCAGATATTACGATCATTATATTGTATAGATACTGAAAATGAAAATATACACATGTTACTCGAAACTCACCTAGCTTTTACAAAAGCGATAAGGAAAAAAAACGGAAGGGAAATGAAAGCATCAAAAGGTGTCAGATTCGTTTGATTTAGAGGTGCTACGGCGTAGCTGTTGTCGTAGACAAAGCTACGCCGCATCGATCGTAGACCATTCAATGCCTTGCGGAAAGAGTATGTGTAGTGGTATTTCACGTATCGTAGTTGATCGTGAATGGAAAATAGTTATTATTTTGTTTTTATTTATAACATGACGATGAGGACGTCGTTGACAACGACATCTTGACGAATAAAAAACCAATACCCGAATTACTCGTATTTTCATTGAAAAATATCAAAATTTCTCAACAAACAATAAAACATACTTACACCAAAGGATGAAAACAATTGAAAAATAGTATTTACATATTTCATAAATAGAATGAACAAGTAAATGTTTTGATAAGAAAATTGATTTTCGTCAGTATAGAAACAAAATCTACAAAATGTAACATTTGATATTGGGATAATAAATCAATTTAGGCATCCGCTAATATCAGGTTTAATGACCAGAGATTGATGGCAGTAGGATCGATTCACGGAACGGTATCGTTGTATGATTATTACTCAATTAATTATCTTTTATATCAATATGTGTAAGTGGAGATGGAATTAGTTAGGTATGGATTTTTTAGAAATATTGTAAAAGACCAAAAGATTTATGAAATACGAGTCAATTTAGTTATAAATCAATAAATCAATCAATACCTTAATTTCTTTAGGCTTACAAAATAAGCACTTAGGAAAGTCAAATTTAATACTATAGGTACATAATTATCAAAATAATATAAGAAATAAAGTGATAATTGTATTGTATTTTCAGTTCGCCTCACTTTTTTTGTTTTGTTTGTGTTAATTTATAGATCAGATAAGTATTTAATCAAACCAAATTTTCTATAAAGGCATCAAAACGAAATAAACCAATATGTTTTAAATCGGGTTATTTTATTTTACAAGACGTTTTGAGGAAATTCGTACATAAATTTAAAAAAAGCAAGAGACCAAGAACACATTTAATTCCGTGTTCTTTGTTTTATAATGAAAAAAGGTTTCACTTTGCTAACGGGAATGTACTTGTGTACTGTTTTGTTAACGCAAGCCTAATTAGGTTTTCGGGGGAAAAGTTGTGAGTTTTAATTGAAACTAGGTTTTTTTATTTTTTTATTCTTATGTGTTTAGCCCAGTTACAGACGAGTTGACTACTTAGTCAAATCATTTGTGAGTGAAATGCCTTTACTTAAGAAATAAAAGTTATGGATCTTTAAAATCTTGCGTGTCTTCCAAAAAGAAACGGGTGAACAAAGTATCGGACAGGTGTCAAAAATTACTGTACACTTCACTGGCACTGGCCTAGCCCAGTTAGACATTTATTCTTTGTGGTAGTCATTCATGGTGGCTGTCGTATTATTGCGCCTATAATATTCCTAATTGTGATCGCCACTTTATGTTTTCGCCACTCACCATAACAGCTCTTAAGAACTGCAGGATTTTTTCGCCTCATAGCTCTTTTCGGCTTTGCAGATATTTGGTCAGATTAGAACTTCATTTTTGCATTAGTATTACACTCATACCTAGCAGATGGAGAAATGTTTGCACCGTCTAGGTCTTTTCGCAGAGTCTTCTTGATTGTGAGTTGCTTAGCCGCATTCTGAACCTGTGTTAAGACGACGCAGTGTTCAGAGGTCTTTTGTCATAATGCGAAAATTGTTTGTGCTTAGAACTAGCATTTGGTTATTGTACCGTTAATCAATAATATTGAATGAACACAACATGCTTTAATTAGCCAGCGTTTTGGTTATGTAGCTTTAGATGAAAACACCACATAGCAAAAATGTATCAAAAAAATCCTTTTTTTTATTTATTTATAACATGGTTAAGGTATGGTTTACTAAGCGGAACCAAATAATCAAACCTCCGTCTGCTACTCGTATATTCAATGTTATTAAGAGGATTATGTATAACTTATTATTTGTTCTTGTTAGTCTTGATGTGTAGTCGACAGTAAGCTGCTTTGCGTCGATATGTTTGATGTATTGTGGATGAATTGGAATAGAAATATTGCTTTTTATTTATTTGGGAGACATACTATGGAAAACTTCGGTGTATTTTGTTTTCATTATGCTTTTGGCAGCCTAAGGCCATAGCTTATTCAAACATCAAAGAAGAAATACGTTTCTGAACGCTTTATTTCTATTTCCCAAATTATTGTTTCCTATAAAGTTTTAAAACTAAAAAAAGTTAATCCATGATAAAAATAGGTACATTTTCTTATTTTTTCAATTTATACAAAACAAATTGGAGAAAAGTAAACGCAGAAATTACTGCCCGCTTGTCACGGACATATTTTTAACAGCTTGTGTGGGTTTTTAATATCGGAAGGTAAAGGTCAAACTGTGTGCAGACGGAATCATATTGAAAATGTAAGGCTTCAAATCAGAAAGCGCTCATTGTGTGGAAAAAAAAACATCACAACCCACTGAAACCTTCAATCCCTAACCTGAAAAGTTTATCGCTTTCCCAGGAAATACCCTACAATGTTTTCTGTTAGTTATTAATAATTAACAGACAACTTCTCCTAACAAATTGACACGATCTCTGTATCTGTCTACAATAGTGCTCATTCAGCTTTCTATGCTTTATTGTATATTTAGTCTTGTTTAAAAAACACGACAAAATATATAATAAAATTACTTACATTTACATTATTTACAAAACAAATTCATAGTCTTTAATGGGGAAGTACAAACATCATCAATGCATTCGGAGTCAGATCTTGATCAAATTTATACCACATAAAAGCAGCTTTCAAGTGAAAAATAATGACCAAAATTGGTTACCTAGAAAAAATCTGAGAAAGCGAAAAAAAAAAGTTGAATTTATAGCCGCCTCCTTTTTTGTCGATCTATGAAGTCGATTAAAATCTAAAGTATTTAACCTGTTAAACCTATTAAATCTTTCTCTTACAACTTAATCTTTATTTATATGTATAAGAGGAAACTAGTTTACTCATCAAGAGATCTCTATCAGCTACGAAGATGAAATTTGGCATGGAGGTTCCTTTAACCAAGGCAACCGCTTAGAACAAATTGAATGATGAATAAAATTATTTTGGGAATTTTTTATTCTAATGTAGTTAAAATGGGGTCTAAGGGGCATTATTTAAGTCCACATAAATGAAAGCACTTCATGTAAAATAGTAACGTAAACAATAATTTGACAAATAAGAAAGTCAATTTACGTGTCACTGATATAGTTTATGAAGTATTTATCAAGAAGTTTCAAACTACTAGATATTTTACGAATATTTTGTCTATCGGGCACTTCACTACATACCTACTATTCAGTCAAGTGCGATCCCTTTCAGAGTAGTGTAACCACGAGTAAAATAAATTAGGTACTCGTAGTCACACTGGTGTAGCAAAACGGTGTGACCATGAGTCCGCCGCGAGCCAATCGTACCTACCTACAAGACGTAGGCAAAAAACCTTTTTAATACCTAACATTTTGTCATCTAGCTACAAAAATCATCGCGAGATAAGGACACAATCGTATCCAAATAGCGATGAAATGAACCGGATGAGCTCCCCTAGTCCGGATACGAAGCAGGATATCGCGAACCTTTGCCGGAAGTTTCGCTCGCGTCTGACTCCAATTAGGCAGCGACTGATTGGATGCTGTAAGTGAATGAGGAATGCAATTTGAGTTCGATCTCGCTGTGGAAATATCGCGGGAACTTTTATGGTTTTTTCTTTTGTTGTGAACTTTTTTTAAGATATTTTTAAAGCTTTTATCGTTTCCGTATAGGGCTTGAAACTGATTCTGCGATGAACACATTTATATACCTCTATGGATGTAAAGGATATTGATGATGTTGATAATAAATATTAAATAAGTTGACGCACCTTAATGGACTGCCCTAATGGATAACTACGTGTTTGATTTCGAAGACACTATGTCGTCTTTTTACTTTATTGACTTGAATTTTTCGTTTTCATCTGACTTTGGACCCATCTGGGCCACATCACAAAACGCGACGTTCTCAAGTGTTGTTCACCATTTTTGTGATACAGTTGTACCACCAAGACATTTTCGTTCTACTTGAGAGTTTGTTAACCTATATAAATTTTAAAACCAATAAAGGAAACCACTTTGCCATTATACTGTTAATTGATTAACTAGAATAAAACAAAGCAATTGTTTAAGTAAAGTCATAGCTTAGCTATCTACATTAACAAGTAAGAATGGATATTATCAGGGCTGTACCTACCTACGTCTCTGTCTACCGAAGATTTATCGAAAACTCTGCTACAGCTTGGCCAGGACAGTTTGATGAGCTTATAAAGTTAGCTGTAGTTGGCAAACAGCTGAGCGGGGTTTGATGACCGTCTTAGATGTATTATAGTAAAGCTTCCGCGTGACTTTGCTTAGTTCTGGATTGTTACAGTTGAGAAGAAAATACTTATTGTTTACGAACTTATTTCACTTTATAAAGTTCTTTAAAAGTACGGAGAGAAAAAGCGGTTAACAATTGCCTTAAAAAAATAATCTCATATTAACGAGTCGGTCAGAATGCCGAATCAATTACGTAAAAAATGGAATGTGTTTTTGAAGTAAAATTACAACTGAATTCGAAATAAATTTTAAAGAATGACAATCGGACGAGTAGATTTTAATTTACATATTTGAAAGATGTATATTAATAATGTGATGTTTTATAGATAATTTATTTGTCAAACCTAAACGACGAAGCTGCTAATTGTCCAAATATCTCATTAGGAATAACAATTTTTTTTTTAAATAATTAATATAATATATTGTTTGTTTGTCGTAAAGTTTTGATGAATTCCTAATTATTTTAAAAAAAATTGTTGAATGAGACTTTGTTATACATAGATTATGCATAAAGAACCATAAGCTTTACAACAAAAATAAAATAAGTTAAAACTAATATAATTTATAAAGTGTTTTAAATACTAAAAAGATGCCTCCGAGTTGTTAACAAATCATGGTTCCGTGATACTTGCAGACCCATCTCCTGTGAATTGTAAAGTCCTGCCTCTACCATGCATGTATATACTATAAGAGAAGTCTGTGTATTTGTCAATCATACCCAACTTATTTTACTGAACGTGGGGATGTCATGATTCGACAAAAAAGGGCCAAGTTTCAGAACCTGCTCTACAAACCACAATGTTGTGAGGATATTTATAGGAGAAATGTTTTTAATATTTGTGTAATTATTTATAACAAAGAACTGAAGGACTTGAATGGAAACTTGTTTAAAAAAAGCTAGGTATGGTTTGGTTACTTTCAAATTGTTTTTGCAGTGTAAATGAATACTTAAATTTTAAGAAAATTATTTAATGATCTTGTTCACCTCATAATAATCAATTACATATTATTATTTAACATTTTCACACCTGCTTGCGGGTTGAATACATTGACATCAAATAGCTATGATATCTTGACAAGTAAATTATTGTATTCTGCAAATAAATGATTGATACGGATTCCGATATAATATGGAATAGATAATGCATCTGTGTCACACACTTATGCACTAGAACAGGCACTAGAGTCCTATGCAAACACTTTGTCTCCGTTGAGGCCGCCGTTACTGAAATTCGGCTACTAGAAAACCAACATAATAAAGCAGAAAACCTCATCACTAACATATCACTATCTCACTCACACATTTCTAAAACAAACATAATACTACACTGCCACTTCCAAACTATAATTTCACATTCAAAAACCATTTTCCACACTTAAAACACCACCTGGTATCGACCGACTAAGTCCCAGACAGAAATAGGCGGGTCATTGACACCGCAGCCTGTATTCATAAGTACATACTGACCACAGCCTACTACTCTAAAAAACTATTACAAGTCAAAAAAAGTACCTAATATGTGAGGAGGAACTAGTTTAGGTACACTTTCAACTCAACAGCTCTACACTGTAACAAGTATCAATGAAATTTAATAGTCAAGTTTAAACCTTGTGCGTATTTTATCAAGAACAGCATTATGTGTATAATTTTCTGACATATTTATGTTAGATTACTGAAATTTAAAACTATTAGTTTGGAAATTGATATGAGTGTATTATAGATTGTAGTTTATTAAGTTATTTCTGGCACAAAACAGAGAAGTGTGGAAAGAAGGAAGGGAGGCCTTTGCTCAGCAGTGGGACAGTACAGGCTTATAAAAAAAAAAAAGTTATTTCTACATTTATATGCAGTCTTGTTCATTCCTAGAGTGTCTTCAAGTTTTAATTTCATGCAAAGCGATGATCAGCTCAACTCTATTAAAACAGTAGCTTTAAAGTAACATCCAATATTATACAGTTTTTGTAAAATAAGGTATATTTCAATATTATTGAAGTAGAGGAATGTGGTCAACGTGCGCCCCAGTTAGGCTAGTTAGCGTGAAAACTAATTTACTTATTAACTCGAGAATTTATCCGAGGGCTGATTAAAGATCGATTGCTGTTGCAATAGACTTGTTGAATTAATTTGGGAAATTCTTTATAATTAATTTTGATTGGTAACATAATAAGCATGGATATTTCCTGAAAATCTACTGTAATTAACAAAAATCAATGTGAATTTTGACTAGCCAAAACCAAAAACGTGAATTAGAATCTGTCCTATTTTAAACTTGACTTTATTAATTTTATTTCTATATTAACTTATATTGTTTGTTTTCATAAAAAAACAAATAGTTTGCTTAACTCAGTCAACTATATCTTGAGTAAGAAGAATAATGAAACAATCTAAGTTTTTAATGCGTTGCAATTTACTATTTGTTTTTTCAGAAACTGGCAGCGTGATATTATTATGTGTAGATAGCGCATACATACAACAAGATAAGAAAAGGTGAAAGTAAATATGAATGAACAAACATAGCCACATTTGAAATACGTATTCATATTCCACGATAAGCCAAATTAAACTTTGAGGAAAACTGGTTGTCACACCACTACGGAGGGAGGGCTCTGATGGGGTCTAAGGGGGTCGGGGAGGGGGGTTGATTTAATAAATATTCAAATAAAGGTCCGTCCTGACCATCGAAACCTGCTTAGTCAAAAGTAACCTTAATTGATTAAACGTAAGGGCGTATTTACTTCGTGGTGAGTTTTTGGGGTATTGGCTTGCGATTGACGCACACTGGTTGATGTTTGAATTCGGCCCGAACATTGTTTGAACATTTCGTGAATTTAAAACATTTAAAACATAAGCAAACAGAGCACTAACTTGTATGTTTTAAATTCACGAAATGTTGAAACATTTATAAATACTTCGTTTGTGAGGATGTGAACAAATGACGATCACTTTATTCCAGGAATTAAACTGATTTTCACAACTGGATATTGTTATTAGCAATTGTAATTCAGTATCATGTATTTACTTCTGTATTACTTCTGTTCACTACTGTATCATGTACTAGATTCACGAGTTTCAATATAACTTGGTCACTAACTTCACGTATGAGAGACTGTTCTTAGGCTGCCTATCCATTGACGCGGAGAGAGGCAGCGGAGCGGAGATACGAAGAAATATTACCCAATAGGATTGCATGAAATCTCCGCTCCGCTTGTTCATGCAATCCTATTGGTTAATATTATTTGCTCTCCGCGTCAATGAACAAGCTGCCTCTCTCCGCTGCCTCTCTCCGCGTCAATGGACAGGCAGCCTTAAATCTTTCAAAATATGATTAACAGTTAATGAAAATGTTAAAAAAAACATCAGAATTCGTTAATGTCTAATTACTGAGTTATGAGCTGAAAACTCGATTCCTCCTCCTGGTTTCACTTGTAAAATTTATCGCAAAAATACCAAAAAGCCACATACTTTTCCTCTTATCTAACCAGCACTATTTTTACACCCTTTAGCGTTACTTAAGGGGGGGCGAGTACCCGACGGGATGCTTTACGACCACAATAAGCCCCCGGAAACGCTGGCTAAACAATATACAGCCTGATAAGAAGGCTTTTTCAAGCCTCATATTTGACACTAGACCGTGGTTCCCACAATAACCCCAATTTTATAGAGCGTGATAAATTTCACGCTAGCCGAGTATGCAAATTTTGCTTAAAACTTTGTATGATATATTGAGACAAGAGTTGTTGATGAAGCATATTAATTGGTTGTAGATTGGTTCTGACTGCAGTATTAAACTTGCACTATCACTACATAAAATAAAACCAAGTCGCTTCCCGAGTGATTCAAGAGGAAGATTTATATGTATAACTAGAAGCGCCCCGCGGTAATTCCTGTTTCCGTGTGAATTCCGGGATAAAATATAGTCTATGATATCCAATTCCAGACTATAATCTATCTCTGTGCCAAATATCATCTATATCTGCTAAGTAATTTTTGCGTGAAATAGTAACAAACATCCATCCATTCATCCATCCATACTAATAAACTTTCACGTTTATAATATTAGCAAAATACACTCGTGCAAAGCCGGGGTGGATCGCTAGTTTTTATATATAATATATAAATAAGTGTGATGTTATAATGTAATTGTGAAAGTTTGGATGGGTGTATGTTTGCCAAGGCGGAAATCGAAACCGCAACCTTCGCGCGCCGCGCCGCCGCGGCCGCATCGGTCGTAGAATACGCATAAAATGATAACCAACGAACGTGCTACGGACAATGTGCTACGCGCTGTCTCGTAGAACTCTTGAAGTTCGTAGCACTTTCGTAGACCCTCTACGACAGCGTCGACAATACATTTTACCTAAACCGGTTTACTTATTCCAAAAATACAGCAAATTCTACTAGTAATTTACTTTTAAAATATTCCAAGTACAAAGGTACAACGACCGGGTTCGACATCGCATCGCCATACCGTCAGTTTTATTCCGAACATTCAAAACTTTTATGAATAACTAAAAATTGTCACAGAAAGTTCTTCTGCAACTTGTTATTTGTACCTGCAAATGCAAGTCGGGAAATTTCAGAAGGTAAACTGAAACTTTGAATTCGTTTCACGGGACTCCAAGTGCCGTCTCACGCAGAAAGTACTTGGCGGTGTAACGAGGGGTACAAATCGTATCTTCTCACACGTATATTAAATTCTGTGTGGAAAGAATGGTACTTTGAAATCGTTTATAATAAAAACATCTAAATTTATTGTAGATAAAAAATTAGGGAATAAATAAATATACGTCTTTATTAGCAACAAAAATTACAATCAAGGAATAGAAAAAAATTAAATAAATTAACAAGCTTTTTTTGAAACAAAGCCCAGCTCAAACTGAAGGCTATGGAACTCAAACGGATTTCTGTAGGCTAGAAAGCTGAAATTTGGAGGGGAATTTGGGGAAAAGCTACCTGCTTTTACATAACAGTCACTCGATAAGAAGGAATTTTTGAAAATTTCACCCCTGAGGGATTGAAAAGCCACGAACGGAATGTTTGTATCAGAATAATTTAAAAAAAGAAAACGGATAATCGCGATCAAGAAATAATGAAGAAAGTTAATTTGCTAAAGCTAAAAATAAAGATGATTTCATTTTAATAAGCAAAGGTAAAATTATTTATTTTATTTCAATCGAAAGTCATCTCTTATAGATTCAATAAACTCGTTCTAACACACTTCACAAGGATCATCCACAAAACAATTGTACCCGCAAAGCATGTCTACATTCCGTAGTCTTGCATACCCTGCCTTCGTAAAACCAACATAGCGTGATCCCCTGATAAAAATAGTAAAAGGCAATAAGCGTTCAATACCTAAGCACAAACAAGGGTACTTGAGTCCGGCATATCGAATTCAAATCACGCTTTGATTGGCTTGCCATCGGATATGGGTTTTTAAGTTTTTAATATTGGTGAAATTGCTTTGCTCATGTGATTTGAGTTTTGGAGGGCAATCTTATTCAAATGATTTATTTTATTTATGGCAGACTTTATTTAAAAATCGGGTATAAATTTATAAGGTTGGCAAGAGATAGAGCATAGTGGAAGAGGCAAGAGGAGGCCTTTGCCAAATAATGGCAAACAGAAGAGTTATCGGTATCGTAACAATAGTATAGTATTTAAGTAACAAATTGTAATTTTTTTTCTAAATGTTATAAAATGAAATGAAAATTTAAAATCACTTAATGTAGATTTCACACACATTTACTAATACAAAATCAATACAAAAGGATTGTCAAACACTTTTTTTGGGTGTTTTGTATAAATAGTAAAAATTTCATGTGTATTGTATTAAGTTTATCAGTTATCTAAGACAAGATCTGCTTAACTTGGGGATAGACAATGTTGTGTGGATTGGTTAGCATTATTTATTATTTAAATTGTGATGATGAAATGACGTAGATTGATACTTTCAGTATACATAGAAAACATCCACATTAATTATAATATTTGATCTATTTAATTTTCCTTTTTAGCAAATCCTGAGTCTAGTTTGATCTCAAATTATTATTTTCTATTAAAAAACCGAAAAACTTTGTCAGTATTTTTACTGAGCAAAAATTTTATGCCGTTTGTGCGAGCATTAAACGAGCATATTCATTGACGTTGACGGATCATGTTAAAGAATTGTGAGCTTGATATGAGGGCAGAGTTCCCCAACTCGGTTATGGGTTGAAATTTTTCCACGAATTAATGTTTCCATTTTTGAATTTTCGTGATTGTTTCTAATTGTTTATTTTTTCAATTGTGAGCTTTCCGAATGGGAAACATATTGTTTTCTGGGACACAGCTTGCTCTAACAAAGGTGCTGGTGGGAAAATAATCCACTTCCCTTTGTGTCTTAGACTGACATATCAAGTCGTTGATCCAGAAAGGTAGAATTGGATTTATTTGGGGAGATGTCGCTGTGGATCAATATAAAAAACTGACGTCAAATTCACATTCACTCTACATACATACATTTTTTTTTTACCTAGTATTTAAGTTTTACGAGACAAACAATAATCAATCAGGAAAAACATGAAATTAATTTGATGTTAGAAAAAAAAAGGTAAGTACTATTAAATTTTTTTCCCATTTTTAAATAGTTAGAAAATATCAACATGGTATCTCTTTAATGGTGGTGGTTATCTCTTTAATAACCTAATAGTACCACTTTACATATGCCTTCACACCAAAGAGCGGCTAAAAAATGTTCATTCAAAGAGAATCATTCATTCATTTTCACAGGTTTTTTTGTTTCAATTAAATAAAGCTTTGCGACCTTCTCGCAAAGCTTTGCGATATGGTGGTCACTTGGTTTTGTGGCGCAGTTGCTTAGCGCATTCCCGTACTAAGGGAGGGTCGCGGTTTCAAATCCCGCTGAAATCGATTTTTTTGCGATGATAGATAGATAGATAGATTACTTCTATATTGCACCAGCAAAATTTGTAGTAGCAAGTAAGTTTAATACTAAATAATACATCGATGTTATTTAATTGCTTAAAAAGAAAAGTTTATTTCTCAAAAAGAAAGTGAAATGTTTGCTAGGAGAATTTTGGCCGTAAACTTACTGATGTGACGGATGTCTACTGCTCCGAATCGTTCTTGGTGCAAAGGATTGCCATCGCTATTCAGCGAGGTAATGCTGCAACCATTATGGGCACCTTTGCGCCGGGAATGGTCAAGGGCGAGTTATTTATTGACTTATAAATGTTTCTCTGACAAATAAATCATATTAAATTTAAAAATAAAGTTTATAACATTTTTCGTAAAATAAAGTAGTTATCTTAGATTAAAGTAGTTTATCTTAGTTTAAAGTAGTTTATCTTATATTAAAGTACTTACAATGTAGCACAAAGGGGGCACATAGCCGAGAGCGAGTGCCCGCCCGCCGCTCGGCCGCGCGGCGCTACCGCATCGCGGCACCCGGCATGTCGCACGACAAACTCCGCGCGACACGAACGCACTGACCGACTGCGCGCGCGCCGTACGTACAGTCCACGTAACGCCACGCTGTACAGTCCGACTGTTGACAAAATATACATATTTAAATACATTTGTTTTAGATTCAATCTGCCTTACCACAAAAATCAAAAACACGACTTAGACACGTGTTTAACAGTTGTTTAGCAAAAGTCATCCAACAAAATCATGTTAACAACTGTTTCACACGTGTCTTAGTTGTAATTTTTTTTTGTGGTAAGGCCCAATATGTTTAAGGTAGGTATTAATCTATAGTAAATTCAAATTAAGGACTAGCTTATCCCTACTAATATAATATTTAAATAAATATTTTAATACGAAAGTAACTGTATCTGTATGTCTGTTATGCTTTCAAGCCTGAACCAATGAACTTATGGAAATGATATTTGATACAGATAAAGTCCAGAGCCTGAGAAAGGACATACTATGCTACTTTTTAATGTAAAAATTGCTTGTTATGGTTGTATTTAAACCCCCTAATACTATTTTTCGTATGAAAGTTTTAAATATTATTTAATTTTAGATTTAACTTTTTTTTTAAACTTCCTTTTTTTCTTTTTCCGATTGTTGCTTTGTAATCATCATCATCCGCACCCGTTTTCTCCCACTCTGCTGGGTATAGGCCTCCAAACTTTAGCACCACTATACACGGTCCTGCTCCCTGCAAGTCCTGAATGAGACTGGCACTTTGTTATAAAACGTTTCAATTAATGAAGTTATCTAGCAAGTGGTTGTACACAAATGGACTGTCAGGTCCTGCAATAGTGGTCATTTGATAACATTAAAAGCTTACACAGATTCAGAGAACATCCAGCTTTTATATATAATTTTGGTTTAATAATACTAACCTTGTACTATACAAGGTGCATTGTTTAAACAAAATGCAAAACATTCAAATGTTGTATGCAAAATTTTATGATGTTCAAATTTCTGCACATTTCATTTAGAATTCTAATACAAGTTTCCTTCCTTGCAAACTTACATTTCTAAAATTGTTTGTTGCGAAATGCAAATCTTTACAGTTTTGTTTTTCTCTGATTCCATTTCATTGGGGTGGATTTCTGTCTGGTTATGAAAAGTTTTATATATAGAGATAAAGAGCTAACTCAACGCGGGTTTAGGTACATACTTACTCTATTTTTCTTTATAAGACGCATTAATATTCAAGACGATGAATTTTGAACATTTTTTTATGAATTTTGACAGAAGAAACTGAATCTTTATCATCATAACTTCGAAGTTTGTGGAACAAATACTCATTTCTCGGGAAGTCATATCAGAATCACTTTTAGGGTTTTGCACCCAAAAGGAACGGACCCCTATTTATAAGCCTCTAATGTATGTATATCAGTCATCTAGTACCCATAACACAAGCTCTGCTTAGCTTGGGGCTAGATGATGCTTTGTGGAATGTCCGGAATTATTTATTTATTTATTTATGTATGTCCATCAGTTAGCGGACTATATTTCGTTAACTGTAATAGGTAGAGAATACAAATTTTCGTTGTTCTTTTTAAACGCTATGAAAGATATTTAAAATGAAAGGGAAATTTCATACGTAAATATGTTTAATTTGGACGGTTTAAAATGTGCAAATTATTAAATTATAGATAGTTTATTTGCTTTATTTTAATCTTTACAAAAATCTTATAATTACGTTGGAAACCCCCTTTTTAAGTATAGAAATGCCTTTGTTAGGGGGTTTCGTATCTCTGTATTGAAGATTGGCTTTAAGATAGCATGCTGCAAAGCGAACAATCTCGAATCTAACTGAAACACGGTAGTTCCCTCTGATTAATTAAACGTTTACCTTACAATATTAGATCTTAAACCGAATGCGGATGGTCAGTTTTGTCATGAACGGTTTAATAACTGAAATATCTCAAATCATAGTGGTTTGAGCTGTGTTTAAATGAATTTCAGTGAACGGGGTTAAGTGTTGTTAAGAGGCAAACTTAACTGGTTTGGTTTACTAAACACGGCCTATTTTTCAGTATTCACGGGATTCCCGTGGTAAAAACTTGAATCACAATTAAATTCAACATTTTACTTTGTTTCCTATAATGTGACACGATTGTTTAATAATATAAATAAAATAATATGTGAAATTCATTTAAAGTCGTACATAATTTGGTCGCTAATAGAAATCTCAAGAACCCTGTGGTCTACTGAAATGACTTTATGTTTTGATTTAATGTAAATAACATAGATCAAACTCAGTGGTGGGAATTAAATAGGCAAATTTACCTAAAGTTCGGTGTGGAAGTGACACAGAGTTGATAATGTCTATAATCCCGAGATGATGATGATGTTTAAATCCCGGGATCGAAAAATAATAAAATGGACTTTTGTAACGTAAACATAAGTAAGAAACTGTTTATTTGATGTATCATAGTCCATTTTAGGTTCCAACGAGAATACCAAATTACATAAATGGGATTCTCGTCAGAACCGTCAAAGGATTATAGAGGAGGTATTATCAACTCTATGTTACTTCCACCCTCGAACTTTAGATAAATATGCTCAGGTAATTACAATTACTGGTCACAACGTAATAGACAAATTCATTGTAAATTTTAAAGATGTTCTGTGTTACCTGTCGGATTTTATAGTACAAAAAGTATTATATCAAAAAAAAAAGAGAAGTCTCTCTGTGTAGATCTTAACTTTTGACAGTATATGGTATATTGACTCTACGGTATTCTGGTTTACAGAAGTATTCAAAGCACCAATGTTTTCAGTCAGAAATACTGCGCCAAAGCCACAAGCTAGCAAAGCTCAAGTCATTCCCTGAGTGCGTGACCGATTTGCTCGCACGCTGGCTTTGGATACCATAAAATAATCAAACTTTGTGTCTATGCTACGAAATATACTGAATTACTTACTGAAAAGAGGTTTTCGATGAGTTTCGTTTGCTTAAATCTTTGATTTTCACTAGTTTTCAGTCATGAAAAGTGAACGACATGATTTTCGGGCCAGACCGCGCGCACGTATACAAACCCCGAGTAATCAGGTCAGCCAATCCAAGGGATCATGATTTTAATTGTACTCTCATTTAGAAATACACTTTAATAATGAATGGAAAACTTTCTGTGTAGGTTGTCGCATTGCAGAGCGTAGACATGCGAGCGAGTCTGGGCCCGACGGAGGTCCGCGTGGACTCCGATCGCTCGTGGAACAGGGTACTCACATTAGCATACCAGCGTCGGGTCCCGGTTACCAAGTATCGTTAACGTAAACAATTGTGCACACAATGATCGAGCGTCATGGCGCGCGGGTGGTACACATGCCGGCTAGGGCTATGGCTAAGCGCCGGTGGGTCGAAGCAGCTCGGGCGGAGGCCCGGCCGCGCTGGCTGGCCCCGGGGCTAGCGCAACCAGCCACCGCCACCACACCGTATGCGGCGTTTGCAAGCTAAATGAGCGGATTAGGTGCGCGGGGCGGAAGTGTCTGTAGCGACACGCGCGTCGGTGCCACTGCAGGCCGCCACTGAGGCGGGGCGGCCCGGGAGAGCCTCCCCGCGCGCCCCGCACACCCTCCGACTCCCCCGCGCCCCGCGCGCCGCCATGTGCCCCCAGCGTGCTCGCCCTCTCGCCTCGCAAAGGGTTGTCGGCAAAGGGAAATTGCTACTATCGTCTTTTTGTCGTGACGACAATTGGCCGCGCTTAAAGCGTCGCTTTCGCTTTGACCGGCGGCTTCTTGTGAGCTCTATTTCTATTAGATATTTTTGGATGTGTATTTGCATTGTTTTCGGGAATGTATCGGGGTCGGAGGGTTATGTAACGCCGCACGGATGCCATGGCTCGTTCTGTAGACGCAACGCGCCTGTGGGGATACCCGTAATGCTGCCCTTAAATTGTAGTGAGTGTGCGAGTGAGCGGAGGTTGCCGAGGGCGGCCGACGCTAGCCGAGAGAGAGCGAGCGAGAGCAACGGGCCCGACAGAGTACGATGGCGCCGCCCAGTCGATAAGGCCGTCTCCACTCACCGAACAAAGACACTAACCTATAATAATTAGATTTAATTAAGGATTACTTGACTATTTTGTATAATCAGCATATCGCGCGGTAGAGTCGACTTACCAGGTTCTCTCTGAATTTTGCGTTTCAACATTTTTGGTATATAATTTCAGGATCTCTGTGAAGTAGAATTATGTTTCAGCGGCCACCTTGCCCAGACCCTATTGACGCTACGTTGACCTGGCGTAAAACAGGCTTAGCGTAAACATTTCAGAGACATTAAGCTTCAACGACTTTGAAATATCAGAATTTATGCTGAAATTCTGAAGCCGACAGTAACAATAGATATAAAAGCTACATTTTCGCCACACAATCAATTTTTACATACGCCAAAAAAACCTATGCGTAATTTTCAGTTAACTCAACCTCTGTTACTAATCGCCCGTTTATTTCTTGATGGCTCTACCTAAACGGCTTTATACTAAAACTAACACAAACTTAAGATTGCTTAAATACCTCAGCAACTTACAGTAAGCCTACCTACTAAGATTAATATCTGCGTCATTTGCGCTAATTTGCGCTAATTTTAATTATATCTACAATTAAATTAACAGTTGTTATTACGTTTCATGAGACTGAAACGTATAATACATTAATTCTAACATAGACTCATAATGTGATATTAATATGGTTCCTTAGTAATGAGTAATAAGGAGTAAGTATTTCAATATAGGTATTAAATGAGTTTTTTACAATCACATTGAAAGTTACAAAACTTTCTTAGTGCTTAACGAAGTACAATTCACAAATCTAAAACATTTTTAAAATATTGGCTATTAACGACTGTGCCTTAAAACATGTTACAATATATTTCCTTGCTAGCATTTTGCTATGTCGTTTACTCATGAATAGATTTGATTGGTCAGAAATATTCACATTGTCCGATCGTTGTCAATTCCAGTTTAATTGAGAATCAAATTCACACTTCGTTGGACCACTTGAGACAAATCGTTGTTCCTTGGCAGAAATACGTAAATTGGTTTTATAGGGCTGCCACGTAAATTACTCGCTTACTTGTAATACTTAAGAATTGTTGTATATAATGCTTAAGAATCGTCTGTTTTTATTTAATCAAATATGAGATCATATTTGATTGACATCGAATACAAGCGAAAATTATTAAAGTACTGTTTTTTTAATTCGAATGGTATCTTTTTCATATTGCATAAAACCATGATACATAAAATCAGGGCTGCTATTCGAAACGTTGTGATATGGTGGCCTTGCATACGTTTTACTTAAGGCCTATTATTATAAATGGGACAGTAAGGATGTAAATATGTTTAGTACCACTTGACTAGATAACTAACTAAACGGATCATGCCAAATTTTATAAAGAGGTATTTATAGGTTTGGATATATAGACTTCTACTTTTGCTACCAATAAAGCATGCGATGCCACAGAAGTAAAGATATGTTGCGCTAAGCTTTTTCGACGGGAGCGGGAGAAAGAGAAAATTGTCAGTTTTCAAAGAATTAAGTCACGTGTGTTTTGACAAAATTATCCCGGCAAATCAAAGCTCCGTTTTTGATAGAGAACAGGAGAGGAAGTACGGAACGGTAGCTGATTTTGTGAGATATACTGCCTTTTGTGTGCTTTTTTTTTCAGAAAATTGTCGCAAATACGTCTCGCTCCTATTCTTTTCTCAAAATTTACCGTAATCTTCAATTCAGTATGCAGCTTTGATAGACAGCCCTGAAGCCAAGAGGTTCAGTACATATCTTGTTGCACTTCTTGATTAAATTACTTAGTTAATTTATTTCAAAACTTCCAGTCTTTGTATATTTCCAGCCATTGTGTTATTGCGTCGTGTATTAATAAAAGTATCGTTTTTTTAGGAATTGTGTTTATTATCAGTTACAGAACGCAAACAAAACGGTAAAAGAGGTTTTTTTTAAACGCTCATTTTTCAAAGTTTTTATAGTGTTACTCATTAAGTAAGTAAATACTAAATTGATTATAATGTTTAAACACAACAAATCTCTCAAAAACGTCCTAAGACTTGTATAAAACTATTAGATCATTGATAAACTATGAAAAGTAGTTCCTCTCTGTATCCAGTAGAGGTGCTGCAAATGTATGAAAGGAAACGAAAAGTCTTGTTGCGTTTGTAAAGTATGAAACTCAAAATAAGGCCGAGTATATACAATATAATTATAAAGCTGGACAATCCACACAGTACCATCTAGCCCCAAAGTAAACAACTCAATACTTGTGTTATGGGTAGACAACCGGTATATTTAATACATTATATACATAGATAGATATCTTTTTATTATAGGTACATAGAAAACACCCAGACCATCGGAACAAATTTCTGCAGATCGTACACAAATTTGTTTCGAGGCGGGAATCGAACTCGCAACCTCCTCGGACCTTCGCCCGCCGCGCCATGTGTTCAGACGATCTCGTCTGAATACAATCGTACTATACATTCCATTTTTAAAAATTAAACTAAAAACACCAAAGCTGTTTTCTTGAGCAGCTGCATATGGGGCCAATTTAAAATAATGAAATTTGCTATATCCATATGCCATATCACTCCCCATGACTGTCAATAGCTTCCGAAGCCAGTCCGTACAAGGTAATGGGCTAAATCCCTATCACTTACTGAATCCAATCTAGTGCCGTGTCAGTTTTCACTGGATCGACCATGCGTTTTGTTTTTAAGGAGACAAAATATAGTAACACTAAGTTTGCTTGGATGTTTGAATTATTGTTACCTCTATTTTCCAAAGCGCAATGTTAAGGGTCTGGATTTAAATCAGAAAGCAGAAATCAGAAATCAAAATCTTTATTTCTTTAGGCTTACAAAATAAGCACTTAGACAAGTCAAATTTAATACTACCTATAGGAACATAGTTATCAAAATAATATAAGAAATAAAGTGATAATTGATGTTCAGTTCGCCTCAGTTTTTTGTCCACTAGTGGAAGAGGCGAAATAGAAACCACTAGCATGTGTATAACTTATGTGTCTAATACATGTTTGCCTTATAAATAATTACATACTATTGTCGATGTGGAACTGAGCGACATCTGGCCAAGCACTAACGTCATTGATGTAATCATTTATGGAGTAATATGCCTTCTTGATAAGATTTAGTTTTATGTACTGTTTAAATCTACGAATAGAAAGTTCAGTTGCTTCAGATGGAAGCTTATTATAGAAGCGCACACAATTACCCATAAATGATTTCCCCAGTTTTCGTAATCTAAATGAAGGGATGTGTAGTTTGTCCTTGTTTCTTGTATTTCTATTGTGAACATCACAATTTTTCAAAAAGTTACTCTTGTTTTTGTGTGTATACATTAAATTTTCATAAATATATTGCGAAATTACAGTTAGAATATTTATTTCTTTAAATAATTCCCTCAAGGAGTCACGTGGCTTTAATTTATAAATTGCACGCACCGCCCTTTTTTGAAGAACAAAGATAGTCTGAATATGAAATATAATCTATTTTTGTCATATAAATCACAAGTTTTCTAGTTTTCAAATCGCGTAGATAATGTTTACGATGTAAAAAAAAGGCTACGGTTCTGCATTAAAAAAATAAAGGAATTGTTTATTTTTATATTACAAAAAAAACAACAATAAATTCTTTGACTTTTTCATATATTGATGTCTTTGTATGGAATAATACATTTATAAGTAATGGGTTCTAAAGTATCGTGAATTAAAATTAATGATTTTAAATTAAAATAAATGAATTTATTGTTTTAAAATATTTTGCCACTTTTTGTATTCATCTGATATTTTTTTGAACCTAAAGGAATCGGGAACCTTGTTAGTGTTTCTAAAACTTTAAGGAATTTTATTGGGAATTGACAGTAAATCGCTTTTACAAATAAACATCAATGAGCGGACTTAATCTCAATACAAATGATGAAAACAAACTTAGGTCCTAAGTACTACGACGCTTCTCAGAAGCGTATAAGCGGTGCGGCGTAGTGATCATTATTCGTAGTAGAGACCATCAGGAATCAGGAATTTAATGTTATGATGTCTCTACCAGGAAGCACTACCTTACGTTACCCATCAATGTACACTAGAATCTAGAAACAATGGGTAAAAAACAAAATTATGGTCACCCTACAGAAATCCGTTTGAAAATGTTTGACATTGTTTATACGTTGATGAGCTCTGACTACCTCATATGGCTTTATTGAACTCTATTATACGACCAGCATACCAACATAAACTTGTTACAGTTTGTATTATAACAAAGATGATTTTATCAACTCTGAGTACAGGTTGATAGAATCATCTTAACGTTATCTAACAACGTTGGTAACTTACAATATAATTAGATTAAAAAAATACAGAGAAACTTGTCGTGAAAATGCACTTCTGCTCACTTTGTGTTTTATTTTTACGTTATGTAAACAATTACATTTATTATTCTACTAGCAAAAGGTTTTATTATACGTATAAACCTCTTGAATCTATTAAAAAAACCGCATCGAAATCGATTGCGTAGTTTTAAAGATTTAAGCATACATAGGGAAATAGGGACAGAGAAAGCTACTTTGTAGTGATTCGGTTGATTAGGTCAAATTACTGGAAATTTCATTCGTTTTATGTTTTTAGGCAAAATTAAATAGTGTTTTCACAAAAAAACAATCCAACTGATTGATTATGGGTTAATCTTGAGAATCTCATTTTAAATTATTCAATAACGAAATCGCTTGTTAAGGTCAATTTGGTAAGACAAGTCACTAAGTACTTAGTCTTGACAAGAAACATAATCTATACTTATAATAAAACTGTAACAGGTCCAAATCTGTACATTGAAGATATTTTGAAAATTTTTTTTGGAGGGCACTCTATTATCGATACTCAAGCCAAAACTGTAATTTTTTTCATTCATGTCTGTCTGTCTGTCTGTCTGTCTGTCTGTCTGTCTGTCTGTCTGTCTGTATCGTAAACGCGCATCACGCCGAAACTACTTGATGGATTTAAATGAAACTCGGCATGATTATAGGTCATACTTCGAGGAAGGACATAGGATACTTTTTATCCCGGAATTCAGTAAGGTTCCCATGGGAGAGGGTATGAAAGTAAAATTCCTTTACCGCTCATCACGCCGAAACTGCTGAATGACTTGGAATGAAACTTGGGACGATTTGAGTTCATACTACAAGGAAGGACATGGGATACTTTTTATCCCGGAATTCGGTAAGGTTCCCCTGGGAGAGAGGGTGAAAGAAAAATTCTTGACTTGGAATGAAACTTGGGACGATTTGAGTTCATACTACAGGGAAGGACATGGGATACTTTTTATCCCGGAATTCGGTAAGGTTCCCCTGGGAGAAAGGGTGAAAGAAAAATTCTTTAATGACTTGGAATGAAACTTGGGACGATTTGAGTTCATACTACAAGGAAGGACATGGGATACTTTTTATCCCGGAATTCGGTAAGGTTCCCCTGGGAGAGAGGGTGAAAGAAAAATTCTTTAACCACGCATCACGAGGGAAGTGAATGAATTCGAATGGAACTCGGGACGATTGGACATGGGATACATTTTATCCCGGAATTCAGTTTGGTTCCCCTGGGCTATACGGATTTTCAAAAATTTCTCACAGCATTTGAACGACGCGCGCGCGTCGTTCAGATGCTGTGAGAAATTTTTGAAAACCCGTATAGCCCAGGGGAACCAAACTGAATTGAACTGATAAACGCGTAAGTTTGTAAGGATGAATGGATAGATGGATGGACGTTTGTTACTCTTTCACGCAAAAACTGCTGAACGGATCTGGATGAAATTTGGCACAGAGATAGATTATAAGCTGAAATAACACATAGGCTTTATTTTATCCCGAAAATCCCACGACAAAGGAATTACGCAATGAAATAGCGAGTACTCGAAATACTAATCATGCGCAGACGAAGTCGCGGGCACCAGCTAGTATAGTATAAAAGAAAGTCGCTTTCTCTATCCCTATGTCCTTATGTCCCTTTGAATGCTTAAATCTTTAAAACTACGCGACGGATTTTGATGCGGTTTTTTTTAATAGATAGAGTGATTCAAGAGAAAGGTTTATACTTATAATAAAACCGTGCGAAGCCGGGACGGGTCGCTAGTATTCTAATAAAATACAAAACTGATCTTACAAAAGCACAAAACAACTGATACCTTTTTTGGCAAACATAGATCAAACAGACAGTAACACAGATGCACCTTATTTTCAGAAATATGTTAAATACTTAATTGTATATTAATAACAATTTGAAATTTTGAAAAATTTTACATGAATCTGAGAAATCTTGTTATACTGTAACAATAATTTGTTACAGTCACTGAAAACTCTGTAAGCAGTCCATAGGCAACTGCTGCCTATATCAGAGAATTTTACAGTCTAGTTTCAGCTACTGAGGCTAACACGTAATTGTTTGAAAACTAATAGGCATACATGTACATATTTTATTTATATTGCTCACATGTACATAACGTTTACAGCATGTACGTACATGAGAGGTACATGCTACTGTTAATATGTAAATCATTGATATCATTTGAGCCAGATCCTTATAAGAGTTGACCTAAATTACAAAAGTAAGAGGTATCCAAAATCTGTTATTTTTAAAATCTATCTTAAAAACAAGCTTAGAATCAATTCAGCTGCATTCACTGGTCCTATCTTTATCCAACACTCTCTGAAAGTTTTTTGATCTACCAATGTTCTGTTCTACCCATTCACAGCTAACTTCTGACGACAACGCTGACAGTTGATATCAACCCTCAAGGGTCCAAAGGGATAGATAAGATTAAAAAGGGCTTTAGGACGAGATATTTTGTTTCAATTTCATACGCTATTTCGAGATTATTTTTGATATTGAAGTTTTTGTTGTTGGAAATTCTTAGGAAGACTTTTATACAAAACCTGCTTTTGCCCGCAGATTTTAAAACATTAAATTAAGAATTTTTCCTTATATTCTAAAATTTCATCCGTTTAGTAGTCTATATTATAAGCTTTTTAATAACAGTGTGAAGAAAAGAAAATATAATAAAAGGTTTATATTACTTATACATATAAAAGTAGAGTCAAACTAGAAACAGCCGGCCCATGGTTCCCTATAAAGAGAGGCGTAAAACAGGGGGACCCTCTTTCACCTTTACTATTTATAGCCACATTAGAGTCGATAATAAGCAAGCTCGAATGGAACAAATCTGGAATAAAAATAAAAAACAAGTATTTAAACCACCTACGTTTTGCCGATGACTTGGTGCTGATATCAGAGAAAGGAAAAGAACTACAATACATGGTAGAGTCACTAAACAAAGCTAGCAAGCTTGCAGGGCTGGAGATGAACCTCTCTAAATCTATGGTAATGACCAACAACACTAAGGTACAAATATACGTCGACAATAAACCTCTCCAATACACGGATAAATACATCTACCTAGGCAAACAAATAAGCTTCGACAGACTAAACAACTACCAAGAGGTTGAACGCAGAGCCCAACTAACATGGAACAAGTACTGGAGCCTTAAAGAAATATTTAAGAGCAACATGCCAATTAAACTGAAGACAAAAGTTATGAATTCTTGCCTTATACCATGCCTGACCTATGCTTGTCAGACATGGAAGTTTAACAAAAATATTAAAAATAAAATTATAACATGCCAACGAGGAATGGAGCGGAGTATGCTAAACATAAAAAGAATAAATAAAATAAGACATACAAAAATACGCAACATCACAAAAGCAACAGACGGTTTAGCACAAGCTCTTGCATTAAAATGGAAGTGGGCTGGACACATAGCACGCCTGCAAGATCAAAGATGGACAAAAATAATGACAGAATGGAGGGGGCCAGTGGGCAATAGAAAGAAAGGAAGACCTTGCATCAGATGGGAGGACGAAATCAAACGCATAGCGGGACCAAACTGGACACAAACAGCACAATCCAGAGAAAACTGGCTAAATTTGGAGGAGGCCTTTACCTGCAGAGGGGTTCTTACGGAATAATTTATGTCTAAACAAATGTATTTAAGTAAATTTTCATAGAACTGTAAAAACTGTAACTAACAACTATTTAGACTAAAATTGTATTCACTAACAAACTAAAACAACTTGTAACATTTTCTGTAAGAAATAAAAGGCTTTTTTATTTTTATTTTTATTTTTTTTATTTTTTTATTTTTATTTATTTATTTATTATACATATAAATATGACATGCATGAAATTATAATTGCAAAGCAGGAAATTTGAAATTACGCTGGAATGGCACGAATCAATTTAATTAATTTTCGTTTACACAATCAATAACATCCAAACATCACAGAAATGAACACGAACACGAAAACGATATACTGCAAAACATAGACAGATATTATTTTTAATTAAACATATCAAACACCAAGAACCACGTAAAATGTTTAATTACTTAAAAGCACTAATTTCTAAAACAATTTAATATATCTATAAAATAATCCGCAACATTAAAAGGCATTAGGAAATACAGCGGTAATGGAAATATTAAGTTACCGCTTGCAAGCGAGCGAATTGATTCCGCAAATCAAATAACCTTGGATACTGAGGCTTTCTCCCAGGTGGCAAGCTGGTGTCAAGTGATGAGGGAAAACAAACCTTATGCTATAGGAGAATAATTAAGAAAGTTGTATGAGAGTATTGGAAATTAGAATAATGAAGAATGGAAGCAGTAAAAGCTGTCTTTATATCTCTAATACAGAATTCTGTTGACGCACTATTTGAAACCAACAACTATTGGGGTTAACGGGTTCTTAAGAGATACGAAGTTGCCTTTGGTGGCCACCAAACCCTGTTTTCGTATCTCTTCCTTAAATAGAGAAAATGAAACTTCTACAAATTCATTAAAAATAGCTTATGATAGGTTTAACAAACTGTACGAGTGAAATTTGAAAATTCCTTTTATTAACGGAGTTATATGATAAAATAAGTGGGGGCGCCATTTTGGGTGCTGTTTGCATCTATATATGTGTGGAGTCTAATATAGGTTTGTGACCATGATAGCTATTCGAGAATAATTAGCTTAATAATTAATTTTGATTTACAGAAGCTGCTTTGTTGCAGTCAAAGACTACTACAGAATATGAACAACTAGCATCTGCCCGCGGCTTCGCACGCCTTATTTCCATGGAAACAACTAAAGGCAAAACTTAAACTTAAGGCGTAACGAATACATCCGACAGAGAACCAAAGTTATCGATATAGCTCAAAGAATTAGCAAGCTGAAGTGGCAATGGGCCGGCCATATCTCGCGAAGAACCGACAACCGTTGGGGTAAACGTGTTCTTGAGTGGAGACCGCGACTCGGTAAACGTAGCGTAGGACGCCCTCCGGCCAGGTGGGATGACGATCTGCGAAAGACTGCTGGCAGATGCTGGATGCGTCAAGCTGAAGACAGGGCGCTATGGCGCTCATTGGGGGAGGCCTATGTCCAGCAGTGGACTAATATAGGTTGATGATGATGATGATGAATTTAAGGCTATTTCTATCCTATGGGAACTGATTTATGGGCAGTCAGCAGTCTATGTCTTAATTTATGACTAGAACTATTTCCATTTAAAATTTCATCCGATCCGTTAAGTAGTTTGTTTTCTATTAGCATAAATTCGTGATTTTTAAGACGAATTGAGGGCAGTCGTGAAAACTTTTATGAATACTTTGCTTTGTAAACTTTTTTTTACTAATGACTTAAAATTTTTCTGGTATTCTTCCAACTGTCACTGCTCTACCATTCTATTAAATACGAACATTTAAGTGATATATCTCCTTCGTCAGATGCTCTGATGAGTGAAGAGTGACACCAGTAAATAGTCCGGTTTCCAGTAACAGTCTCCGGATATTTTCTCCCGCTCCCTTGTGGCTGAAATGACTGACAGGGATCTTTGAACTTCTCAAAGAAAAAGCCTGTTCATGTACGTATTTTCCTGTTTATCACTGAAGACATGAACAATTTTACGGACTGGATTCTGTTATTTCATAATTTTTTATGTTTATTTTTTTCAATATGTTACACATCTAAGATTTATTAATTATAAACATCTCTAATCCATTACAATACGATAAAAGTAGTTATGTATCTAAATTGAATTAAAACATGAATTATTCATTATTTTTCAAAACATTTTTAGTTGTTAGTAATATTGGATATTTCACACAACATTTAGATATTGTTAACATTTGCCCCAAGCAAAGCATAATTTGCGTGATGACTAAACTCCAAACACCCGGAACAAATATATGCTGATCGTAAAAACTTTTATCCAAGGTGGGACTCGAAACCGCAACCTCCTGCGGCAAATTTACACCCGCTACGCCACAGAGTGACAATTTATTTATATTTATTAACAGGAAACTCAGAAGCTTATAAATTTAGACTTATCATCTTATTTATAAATATCGGAAAGCTTATCAAAGGTTTTCAATGCCAATTAAAAGAGTAACATTTAAAGATGTTGAAAAATGAATCGGATTTTGTGTTGTGGATTCCAAATCCGTTATAATGGAATCTCCATGTTTATTATTTTCACCCTTGAACAAGTAGGCAGGTCTGGCAATATATTTTAAAGGAAGGTAAGAAAGAATAATATTATTCCTTATCTTCAAAAACCGATACCTTGAAGCGGCCATTTGTATTCTCACATTTGGTACAGGAGTCGACAGAAATGCTTTTTCGGTGCTCGTGTCTGCAGATCAGTTTCAGCGGATTAGTATTCACTTCTATTCCTCACTGTACCGTAGCCTTGCCAATTTAGTTATTTTTACGTGTACTGAAATTTGGACTTTATTCAGAAATTGTTTGAATCAAAATAGCCTGATAATAATTTGAATTGATCAGTGCTTCCTACCTAAGAAATTGGAGTTTGAGTTTATTTAAATGTAAGTGGATTGTGTGTTCAAGTATATTTTTAAATTTTTAGATTAATGCCCCTATCTACCTCAGTCGTAAAAATAATGGTAAAATTGAATCCAAACAAATTTAGACTGCGACGCCGTATTAAGCAAAACTTATTTCTGTACCCAGTTCTTGGAGTGAGACAAACTAAAGTTCTTTCTATTTATTCTGATGTAGAGACCATTTTGCGGTGTGGATTACATCAAAAACTGGGATGCAACACCAACAATGCATTAACTAAACTTGTAAAAGTTTCGACAAAGACAGTTTCCATGAATAATTTTGACCCGTTAATATTAATGCAGTGAAGTGTTGACCTAGCTTCTAAAGTTACCGAAATTTGGGGTGAAATATGAGTCTCTCTTGAATAACAAGACTTTTGATACAAATACTGTGCATTTTTTTACTTACTAGAAAGAAAATACTATGTTCAGCTTAAATAATTTAGCTCTATAAACTCTTCAGATTCGGCTCTTGTTAGATGTTGTAAAAACTCATGGTTGTATCTCATTCGCCAACAGTCACCATCCAAAACAGGGCCGAAGATCTTCAATCCGATTAGATTCATTTTTTTCAGACTCGAGTAAGCTGCTTTCGGTTTTCTCGTATTTATTGTAGCTTTTGATAATAGTTATTTTTGAGAGAACCAAAGTTATCGACATACTTCAAAGAATAAGCAAGCTGAAGTGGCAGTGGGCCGGTCATATCTCTCGAACCGAACACCGTTGGGGTAAACTTGTTCTTGAGTGGAGACCGCTAATTGGCAAAAGTAGTGTAAGCTGCCTGCCGGCCAGGTGGGATGACGATCTGCAAAATACTGCAGGCAAATGCAAACATGACACAAACATGACCCAAATTCACACCACACAACATAATAGTATCATACTTAAACAGTTAATTTATAGTTAGACAGTGAACCCTTTTTCTCTATTCCTTGATGGTAATTTTCGTTGTTAATAAGTTGTTAAATATAATATAGAGCTGATCAGTTCTCAATAAATAGTAGTAATTTTTCACCGCAATCACCTAACCCTTCGGTGACCATCCACCCGAGAGGGGTAAATTTAAAAACAGCGCTGCATGCATATGAACACTGCATGCAGCAAAGGCTGAATTTACTCCTTGTCTTAGTCTTAGTTTTTATTTTCATTTAAGTTAGTATGGTAAGTTTCTTTTGTTGTTATATGTAATTTTAAGACAATAAAGGAGATCTTTATTAACAACGAAAATTACAAGCAAATGAATAGAAAAATTACAACTAGTATTTACAATTGAAACCATTGAGCTAACCGCAGACGGTTGCAAACAGTCTAAAGGTAGCTCAATTGATCCATGTCAATACCAGTCGGAAGCGTCCCCAAGACACTGGCTGCATTACCACGCTGTATGGCAATGCTGATGCGCTGAGCCAGATATTCACCAGCTCTCGGGAACCGCGTCGCATCGACCAGACGCTCAGATATTTTTATATATATAGACAATAAATACTTTTTCTTTCTTTCTTTCTTTCAGATGCTGAATGCGGCAAGCTGAAGACAGGGCGCTGTGGCGCTCATTATATGCCACGTTGAAGATGATGATGAGTTTTAGAAATAATACGTGCAGATTGGTCACCACACTGCTCTGAATCTTGTGAGGCGTAGACTTTTCATGCGATGGCTTTTGGGAATCGTCATATGTGGATGTTAAGGCGCAAACAGGACCAAAAGGGGCGCCACCAATTATTTTATCATATAATTCCATTAAAGAAAGGAATTGCCAAAATTCACACGTACAGTTTGTTAAAGCTATCATAAGCTGTTTTTAATACATCTCTAGTAGTTTCATTTTGTCTAGTTTAGGAAGAATTACAAAGTTGCCTTTGGTAACCACTAAAGTCTGTTTTCGTATCTCTTCCTATAATAGACAAAATAAAACTACTGCAGACTTAAGGTGCTGTTTGCTTCTTAGGAATAGGCGTAACTCACTCACGTGAGACGTCGGGAATAACTCGCTCGTTATATTCTCTCTAAAACAAAATCCACTGGAATTCATTTAAAAGAACGTTCTTAGATATAGCAGATGAGTTGTAACTAAAATAAACTCTATTGTTGAAAGTATAAGTTTAAATGCGTTTTAAGCTGCAACATACGTGAGGTAGCCAAACTTCTAAAGTTATTATGGCTAACTTAGTTTTCAAAGTGGAAAATGTCTCTATATTTTCTATTGGTTTTAGTGCTGAAGTATTTTATAACTAAATTTTGAGAATGAAGTGTGCAATTTCAACTTTTATTAATAAGTAAGTTGTTGTACGACATTTGTAACGTAGTGGAAAAAAGCCACAGAAGTACAGGAGCAGTTGTGAATGCGATTTCTCAGTGAACGTTTAAATGACGTGGTCAAATTCATTTTCAGCTCCAAAATTGTACAGTAATTTCATTTTACTGAACAGAATTTCAAATTAAAATTTGTTTGTCAATCTTAAAACCGTTCAACATAAAGCTTTACGAATACAAAGGGAACAAAAAACTACTTTACCCGTCCCGTCGCCACAAAATTTAAGTCCAATACAAAATATTGGACACGATCGCAGAGCAATGAAATATTCTTTAAGCCTTCTTATAGACACGATATTGTGTTTCCAATAACAATAGACTTATGTTCTAAGTTAACTCGTCAACCAGCATGCCACGTCAATTGCTGTACAGTGTATTTAGTGTTATCTAATATCCATAACGTAAGGATATTTTTACATTTAGCCATTTATTATAATTATTATACATTATTATTTATTTATTTTTTCATTTAACATGATGTTGCAAGAATAAGGAAGTTTCCGATTTTTTTATTTATATGTAAAAAAATAATACTATACTTGCAATAAAGCCCACTGATTTTTTTTTTCAATTATCTTCATAAATGACGAAGTTATGATACTTTTCCCGTCCGCTTTAAAACTTCTCGGCGCGCGGCCGCTCAACAACGTCATGACGTCATAACTCCGCTCGAGTCTAGTAGTTTCTATGCGCGGTAACCTCAAACAAATCTAAAATACTAAATCAAGACGGAACGGATATTTATTACCGTTGTGGAATCTGTGCAGGACAACGTTTACATAGTTTTAATATACCTAGCTTGTATTTTTCTTAAGATTTGGTTACCTATACCATAAGAATAAGTAGGTATAGTTATTATTTATTCTTATGCCTATACCTAGAGTTCAAAATATTACCTACATAATTTTCAGTTATCAATGTTATCATCATACCCAGAATAGAGTAGGTAGTATCTATACCTACCTACGCGATATCTCTACAACGATCTGTTTGTTATACCTACCTAGATCAATTTATGTACCTACCTTCCTTTGTGTAAATAAGGGTTATTTTCTTCGCCTTGATAGTCGAACATTGAAGAGTTTTTGGGAATGAGCAGAAATCCAAAGAATAATCCAGTATCTTATGAACGTTCTAGACTTTCAAGCATAGGTAGGTATGCCAAGGTTCTCGAACGAATCGAAAGGAAGAACAGAGTCAAGTGGGAATGACAGAGATAGATATAGGTTCCGGAAAAAAGTGGAAATAAAAGACAAGGACGGCGTAGGTTAAATGTAAGGGATAGAGTTATTTCTAAGATTGCAACGAAAAATCTATTTGGCAGTATACCGAATATTCGGCAAGCCCCCTGACCGAATAGCCGAATATTAGGCAAAAGTATACGGCCGGATTTTAGCGTCGAAACTTGTACAAGTGATTAACTTTTCGAATGCAGTATATGATTATGTACCTATTTCATGTACCAATGACTACTTAAATTATTATGAGAGAAATTACCGTAGCTTTCTCGAGCAGATCTACAAAAAAGCTTCTTTTTAAATCCTAACTTAATATTATAAATGTATGAATGTATGGATGTTTGTTCCTCTTTCACACAAAAACTACTAAATTGATCGAGCTAAATTGATTTAGCCCTGGAATAACACGTAAGCTACTTTTCATCCTATAAATCAGTTCCCATGCAATAGAAATAGCCTTTAGACGTTTTCATAGCAAATAAAAAACGCGTGCGAAGCCGCGGGCAGATCCTAGTAATCTATATAAATTAGAATAGAATAGAAAACACTTTATTATACTTAAACCAAGTAAATCAAACAAAGAAAAGAGAACATAAAAATACTACATACTAAATCTGCATATAAAGGGCGGTCTTATCGCTAGGTACTTAAATATAGAAATGGAAAATAAAAACTTATATAAACAGAATATAATAATATTATCTATCAATATTATAATAACTTATAATATACATAATTTAACTTATTACTTAAATTATGTTCAGAAAAGTCGATAGTAAATCTATATATAATAAATAAATATATAATAAATCGTATCTATACGAAATAAATTAATATACTTTACATAGACACTCGCCCACACCACGTTCCATGTACTTAATATGAGAAAAATAACGATGAAACACTCGAAACAGTCGAAAAGCGCTTTCCCCCCACCTGTGCCGTTGACCCGCGGGAACTTATGACGTCACAGGCCAAATGCCTACCGCTTATTTTCTACTTCGTTTTTGATTCAGTAAAAGTGGAATAACTTTGTCATTTTTCAAGTTATCAAAATAATTCTTTCACCATATTTATTGTAATATATATGCCCTAAAACTTACATAATTAGTTTTTATTTTTGTGAAATTGGAAACTTCCTTATTGTCAGTATTATTATTAATATTGAGCACTAAAAACGAGCCTTTCGCGTCTTCAAATAAATTACTCAGTAGAAAGAGACACGTTCAACCAAACCCGAGAGCTGGTGAATATCTGGCGCAGCGCATCAGCATTTCCATAAGGAATTATGGTTATTTGGCCTTATTTCAGCATTGCCACATAGCGGAGCAATGCGTCAGTGTCTTAAGTCAGTATTCACATGGATCAGTTGTGCAGAATTTGCTCTGTGGTCTGCAACAATCTGCAATTGTTTCAACTGTAAAACTAGTTTTAATTAGATTGTATTCTTTGATTCCAATTTTGATTTCTCAGGTTGTTACTTACTTGCGTCAAACAATTTCTTTACGTCAATCCGTTCGTTTTTTGTCAGTTTTATAATCAATAATGGTGTAGTTTTTTATCGGATTTCATACAGACATTTTGTCAGCAAACATAAACTTTTGTTATTAGATATAATTCGTCTCTATGTAGCACTAGCTCATCCACGCCCTACGAACATAAAACCGAGTCGATAGCTTTTCATTTCGTTGGATATCCAATGCTATTATATTTATTGGTTTTTAGAAAACTAGCCTCAAGGCTGTAATATCGCGGGAAAATTAAGATATCCCCAACCACGTTATAGTTTCTTCGTCCCTTCAATATAGTTGAGCAATGGCCGTAGTGTGTGATAGAAATATATTACTGGAGGCAATAACGTGGTTTCAAATGGTTTCATTTCTTTTGTGGCTATTGAAATAAAAACCTTTGGATCTCGTGATTTGTTGGATTCCGTTCGAAATGAGACTACAAACCTAGAAGCAGACTTTCATGGATAGCTTAAATATAAATAATTAAAAAGAAGTTATACAATAAAAAAAGAACAATTTTGCCACCGCACCAAACCTCGCAGATGTCTTTGAAAGCGTAAGTTTATCGACGAATATAGCGTCCCACAATGGGCCTCCCTAACTCCCATGGGACCAGTGTCATACCGTCGAGGCTTACCATCGTCACGCACAATACCATCCGGTTAGAGAAAACCTGGTATTGACATTATTATACATGTTTATGGAACACTAAGGCCTCCCAAATACCATATTATAGGCAGGTATTCATCGGACACGGCTTCACATAGAAGCATTAAATGTTATTTTTATAGATAAAAAACAATCAGAATGCATTCGTATTGGAATTGAGAGACCGACTGTCCAATGATCCTTTTCTTTCCTACCAACAATAGAAGAGTCCAGCTGTGGATAACTAAAGTGGTGCATTGATAGAATATCCAGTAAAAGTTGAAGGCTGCATTCAGTACCTGTCATCCGATAAAATAATTGACAGTTTATTCTTAAAGAAAACAAAACAATTTTTAAGAGAGTGCACTGAAGCAAAGTTGACGTGGTAAATTGAAAAAACAAAATATCCATCATAGAAAATGCATTTTAAAATATGCAACATTAAGTCCATTGACTAGGCCTCACTTTGGATCGAAATTGAGCGAAACATGGATGTAAGAAAATCGGTAAATAGTCTCATGACATTAATAAAAGTCTCCACTAGGTAAGTAGGAGGCGAAGGCGTGCCGGTTTTTCCTAAGGCACCGCGCCGCCACCGCCTGCGGTGTGTGTGTAGGCTTGCATATGATTCAATAGAATACAACTCGCACGCCTCCGCTCCGCCCCGGCTTCTGTGTGTGGAGACTTTACTAGAGGTACGATACTTGCGATACACTATCTAATATTATAAACGCGAAAGTTTGTATGGATGAATGCTTGTTCTGAATGTCTGATGAATGAGATAAGAATGTACTTTTTGCGTGTACGAGACACGCAAAAAGTACTGAACGAATCGGGCTGAATAACGCACAGGCTATTTATTTACTAGCATCTGCCCGCGGCTTTGCACACGTTATTTCCATGGAAACGTACCAATGTTATTCCATCCCATGGAAACTGATTTTTGGAAAGAAAAGTAGCCTATGTTAATCCAGGGCTAAAACCACGTCAAATCAAAATTTCAGTTGAGTAGTTTTTGCGTGAAAAAGGAACAAACATCCATACATCTATACAAACTTTTACCTTTAAAATATTAGAATGGATACTAACATGTTAACAAATCGCGAAATTTTAAATAGTTTTATTTGTTAATTTGTACATAAATTATCAACTAGGTAGAATCAGCGCATCAGCATTGCCATACAGCGTGGTAATGCGGCCAGTGTCTTGGGGACGCTTCCGACTGGTATTGACATGGATCAATTGAGCTACCTTTAGACTGTTTGCAACCGTCTGGAGTTAGCTCAATGGTTTCAATTGTAAATACTAGTTGTAATTTTTCTATTCCTTGCTTGTAATTTTCGTTGTTAATAAAGATTTACTAGGTAGAATGTAATAAGAACAACATTTAGGATGGTCTCACGCGTGCTCTCAAATACTCTACGAAACCACATATTTTATCCAAAGCACTATGTCAGCCTGTTGGCTCTTGTCTAAAGTGGGTGCTCCACAGTTTTATAGCTCGGTACCTATCAAAATTCCCGTCGTTACAAGCTGTTGGCCCTCAAGGCGCTCGACTAACACAATTTTCTTTACTTGCTGTTGCTAAACAGTTTATCGGAAGTTTTGGCTGGTTTTATAATGTAACCAGGGTTTTGAAGATAGCGGAGCTTGGCTTTAAAAACCTAAAAGAATATTAATACTAACTTTTATTTAATATACAATTTTTTACCAAATAAATAGTTCAATTTCATAAAAACTTACGTTACATCAGTGATTTTTCGATTTTTTTCTTAAAGTGACGAGTTTTTAAGGTTTTACTTCCTGACTAATATTATAAATGCGAGAATTTGTTTGGATGTCCATTCTTCCTTATGTATAGATTTAAGTTCGAAACACACAGAAGCCGGAGGCGGAGCGGAGGCAAAGGCGTGGCAGTTTTTCCTATGGCACTGCGTCGCCACCGCCTGCGATGTGTGTGTAGGCTTTCATAGGATTCCATAGAATACAACTCGCACGCCTTCGCCTCCGCTCCGCCTCCGGCTTCTGTGTGTTTCGAACTTTATGGACGTATAGATATATGGATAGATATTGTTCCACTTTCACACAAAAACTACTAAAAGTATCGCGCTGAAATTTTAATAGTCTTTGTTCTAGCCCTGGAATAACACGTAGGCTACTTATTATCCCATAAATCAGTTCCCATGAGATAGAAATAGCCTTGAAACGTTTCCATAGAAATAAGGCGGGCGAAGACGCGGCCAGATGCTAGTGTAATAAATTGTGCTCTTTTAAGTCATTTCTCGGTATGTCTGTACCGTTTCACGAACGTCAGAAAGATAAAAATACTCAGGGTAGGACTAGGGTACTTTGTATCGCAGAAAAGCTCTAGATAATAAACTTTCCCGGCAAACCTGGTTTCGCGTGAACCTTGCCTGTGGAAAGTTACAAAGCATGCTACACGATTTTCACAGTTTGAGGCAAATTGACAGGTTCCCAACATTTTTATAGGTCTTGAATTTAGATCGGATGAACTTTGTTGCATGCTACAATGTATTTTGGAGTGGATTTTTCTTTGTCCTATTTCTTTTCGCGATTTTAAGGTTCTTGGTTTTACAAATAAGAAACAAAGTTTTCTTTTTTTTCTTTCTTCAAATTATGACGCCGTGACATAAAGTCCTGGGCCAGAATTCCACTAAATAAATCGCTTCGCCATTCTAAGAGTATCGTGTCAAACTGACAGTGTTAAACTATTTTTGTTATTCTACTAGCACAAAATTTTTGAGGTTCATTTATAGCCGTGACGATGACGTTTATGACATTTTACCAATTTGACATTCTAATTATGAAAGTCATTTTAGCCATCTTGATAGTATGAAGCTATTAGGACCTTGGTTTTGAAATTAGTGGAATTTCGCCAAGAATGTGTGGGCGTAATTTGGTAATATTTGAAAAAGTAAGTTTGTGAGCATTTTTAATTAAATCTAAAGAAACTGACAAGTTAAAATCTTGGTTACCACTACCAACACTAAATAAAATAGTATCTACTACTAATTATCTTTCTAAAAAATATTATCCAGTAATCAATAAACAAGCTCACCAAGTAAACACAGTAAGTAAATTCCGGTAGATGTATCTGTTTTAAAATTTTAATGTACACTGAATTTTGGTAATGGCTACCCGTCGATCCAGCTCATGCATTATTCACAAAATGTATCTGCGAAGTTCTGATGGAAGTCGGGTCAGTCTCGATATATGAATGTATCTATGTATGTAACTAAGATAATAATTTATTGCACACTCTACAATCTGCATCAGCACACATAATAGATCCGTTTTAATTTATTCTAATGCATTTCACTATAAGGTAGATACTTCTAAATTTTAAACAAATAGTAGAAATTTTAAATTTTAACAATAGTAGAGGTAGTATCTAAATTTTAAACAAATAGTCAAACTTAGAAAACTTTTTCTGTCGGAGCTAACAAATTAAATTAGAACTGTAGTCATGCGAAAGAAGAAAGAAAGAAATAAAATACGTTGGTTCGTGGCTTAAAAAATAGTTATGTAGTTACTATTAAGAAATTTATTTTATTTAGAAATAATGTCAGAGAATCTTAATCTAGTACGAATAAAAATAATTTATGATTAGTCATTAAATAACCCGCCCCTGACCATTCCCGGCGCAAAGGTGCCCATAATGCTTGCAGCATTACCTCGCTGAATAGCGATGGCAATCCTTTGCACCAAGAATTACGAAGACTATTAAGATAATAATTATTTAATTATTTATTTACACACTTAATAACATATTATAATAATAGTAACCTCCTTACTATTTGTTATTGAATAACAGCAGGCGTAAGCAGCGAACTAATAGGTCCCGTCTCAGTATAATGTTGAGCAACGCTGGTTTTCTGACAGGACCTTTGGCGCGTATTATCACGGGTGACAAAAACAGGATAGAAAAAAAGAAGTTGATGAAAGAAACACAACTTGCCAAAAGAATCTTAAGTAAATGTAGTCAGTTTAAGTAATAAGCTGTATATTCTTTGAAATGTATAAAAATTAAGGCGGAAAGGTACATTGGAGTTCGCGGATAGTATTATTGGATGCAGGCCAAAGTTTGGCATAGTGAATAATATTGTGAAGTAAATCTTGTTCATTTGTATTGTTTTAAGTATATCAGTCATCTAGTACCGATAACACAAGCTCAGCTTATCTTGGGGCTAGATGATGCTATGTGGACTGTCCGGAATTATTGATTTATTATTTAGTTAGGCTACCTCTAGAATGTTAAAACTATTCGCAGTTAACTCAACTATTTCAATTGTATAACTTAGTTTTCATTTTTTTATGTTCCTTGATCGTAATTTGCTTTTTAAAAAGTTTTTGTCAGATTAGAAAATAAGGACAAGTGGGCCAAGATTAGACTTAGCACCTTCGTATAGTAAGAAGTGACCAACAGTAGGCCTAGCCAATAAGCATTCTCAAAAAGAAAAAAATATTATTAATAATATTTGAATATTATTAATAATACACTAAAACATTTTATATGAGTGGCATGCCTTAGCTTTATTTAAGGCCTGTATGGTGCCGTATCATAACTATTTAAATTGTTACCTACTTGTTTTAAAACATGTCTTCAAATAAAGATAATATTTGTATTTGTATGTTTTGCTACAAAGCGATTCTATATCTACAATCGTCATCAGTTTAGGTTATTTTGTTGTTGATCTAAAAATTGTATTCCAAATTGTTATTTTTATGTGTATCACCTGTAAGTGGTTTGAACAGGGAAGAAGAAGAATTACTGGGGTAGTGTTTGCCTGGGAAAAATCGCTCTCAGCGATAAGTCCGCCTTTTTTACTGTGTTAATTAGATATAACGTCTGCTTATTGCAAGAAGTCATTAGTCGCAAGAAGTCACTAACTGCGTTAAATACACCAATGAGTTCGTCTCGATGAGCTCTACATTTTGGTAAAACTCACTAATTTGTAGCTTTTCAAACTTAGAAGTTACGGCTTGGTAATAAAGTCGATAACTTCATTTTTGGTACATGCTGGTTTCATGAAATTCATTAACTTACATTAATAGATTTTAACAAAAGAAAAAAAACAAAATGGACGTTTTTATTTTCATATTCAACTCATTTATGTGACTTAACAACATTTTAAAAATGCTTTTACGTTCACAAACGTTTGAATAAGTTTTGCTAAAATTCATTAAACGGTTTAAAATGACTTCTATCAAAGCGAGTTATATCTACACTGAGTTCATTATTTACACTTAATTACTATTATAAAAACATAATTAATGGTAACAGAATGCTATTCGCATTAAATGACTTCTTTCAGAACAAATAACTCCAGTTTATTTAAAACTTTTTATGACAAGAAGTCATTATCTTTTCATTTTTATCTTTAAAAAAATTGCAGTGGTTGAATTTTCCCGGATTAAAATTACTTTGAAAAAAATTGCATATTGATAAGCTCTTTTAATTTCTTGAGTACATTAAAGTATTCATTCATTCATTAGTTTGTTTCATTTCCTGTCAGGGTGTTTTCTTCTGCGCTTGTCAAAGAATTAGCAAGATGAAAAGGCAGTAGGCCGGCCATATCTCGTAAATAACTGACAACCCCATTGGGGTAAACGTGTTCTTGAGTGTAGACCGAGACTCGGCAAACGTAGTGTAGGACGCCCTCCGGTCAGGTGGGATGACGACCTGCGAAAGACTGCAGGCAGATGCTGGATGCGGTTGAAGACAGGGCGCTATGGCACTCCTTAGGGGAGACCTATGTCCAGCTGTGGATTAATAAAGGATGAAGATGAATTATTTGTTTACTGTGAAGGTCTCATGGCTAATAAAGTTTCCTAGTATGGAATAATATTGCCACCTAGACATATCTCGAAGATTCTACGAAGAAAAAGTACTGTATGATAAGATGAAGTTGCGACTCTGTATCTTATGACACTGCGTCTAGTCTTCTTTGGCAAGCATCACAGTAATGCGGGTAGTTCGATGTGCTTACAACGTGAGAGTTAAATAGTTTTATATCGTAAAGTTTTCATAAAAGCGAAGATCAAAAGAAAAAATATTTTGTATAAATTTTTTTTTTAATTTTTATGTCTTCTCTAGCGAATGCGAAAATTACTACGTCCGTCTCTGTGTCTGTTACTTATATAATCTATATACCTCTTTATATAAAAGAAAGTCGTGTTTGTTACAACACTTATAACTCGAGAACGCCTGGACCGATTTTTATGATTTTTGTGTTTTTGGATTTGTCTTCGTCGGGAATAGCATATTATGTATAAAAATATGATATTTGACAAATAAATAAATTTCCCCGCGGGCGACGCTGCGGGGCGCAGCTAGTATCTAAATATTTAAACGAATCATTAAAAATGAGACATGAAGATATGCTGTACTAGTTTAATCCCGCTGCTTCGCACGCGTTGTTTCCATGAAAACCTTCAATGGTTATTTACAATCCCATTGGAACTGATATATGAGCTGAAAAGTAGCCTGTGTTTTATTCAAGACTTAGAATTACGTCTATTAAAAATAACAGCCAAACCGTTCAGAAGTTTTAGCGAGAAGAGGTATGAAACCAACAAAGAAAGAAATGTGACGAAACGAAAAACAGCACAAAAGAACCGTAAGTAAATCATGTATCGTCAAATGAAATCACTTCGTTGACTTCATTCAATATTAAGGTACATACGTCATACGACACGTACTTGCGAATAAAGAAATAGCTTTAGGTAAAAACATAGGTAGAGTTACCTTAAGAATAAAAACACTCTTACTACTTCATGATAAGGTCTAATTTTACAACGTATGGGTGAAATTTAATTTTGTGAAGAGTGATTCGGATGACAACACCAGGAGTCGGGGTAATATGGCATGGTGTGGAAAATCATATTAAGGCGCAAACAGCACTTATAGCAACATACCTAAAGCATCATAACCTTTTTTTTAATGCATCTGTAGTAGTTTCAGTATGTCTATTTTAGGAAGAGATACGAAGTTGCCTTTGGTGGCCACCAAACTCTGTTTTCGTATCTCTTCCTTAAATAGACAAAATGAAACTACTACAGAAAAGCTTATGATAGGTTTAACAAACTGTACGAGTGAATTTTGAAAATTCCTCTAGTTTACGGAATTATATGATAAAATAACTATACCACTTTAGGTGCTGTTTGAGCCTTAAGGATAGGAATTATAATAAAATTATTGTTGTAATGTACCCATGACTCATAGCTATCTATCTAGCTTGGAGCTAGATGATGCTGTGTGAATTTTCCAGGATTATTTATTTATAAGATAAACCATATACACATTTATTAAAAAAAACTACTAGTCAGCACTTCATCAAGTTAATAAGGGACCGGACAAGCACCTTTCAAATAAAACAAGAATCAACAAACTGCTAACGATCTTACTGATTTATATAAATTACTAGCGACCCGCCCCGTCTTCGCACGGTTTTATTATACACTAGCGACCCGCCCTGGCTTTGCACGGTTTTATTATAAGTGTATAAACCTTCCTCTTGAATCATTCTATCTATTAAAAAAACCGTAGTTAAACCGTAGCACTTTTAAAGATTTAAGCATACATAGGGATATAGGGATATAGGGACAGAGAAAGCTTCTTTTTTTTATATTACTATGATGTAGTGTATGTTAAATAAATTGGTATTTTTCATTTTACGTTTCTTTGTATACAAACAACTGAGACCTATCTCTTTAGACACTTCAAATAAAGTACATAATACGATACGAATAAAAGCAATATCTTATTTCCACTATTGTAAGATATATAATAATTATAGTTTTGCTCACCCATGCTTGAACGTGACTTGTTTGTGTAACTATTGAGACCCGATACACTTGATACGAATGAGATAAATAGAACTTTAGTAACGATACGTTTTTACGATACGTTTTATAATCGCATCGCATCGTGATTGACAAACTGAGTAAAAAACTTTTTTACCAAACTAATAACCTACTTCAATTTTCATACCTTCTATTTTTATTTTTATTGTGTGTTCGGTTTCACTCTTAGGTAGATTAAAAGTACTTTTTGGGTATTTCAGGTTATGAACTACATCTAAGCAACAACTCTGCCTTTTTAGTTTAGTAGTTTTAGCGAGAAGAGCTAATTAATGAATAATAATAAATATTGCTGGAAAATCCAAATAACAGCATCTAACCCCAAGCTAAGTAAAGTTTGTGTATTAACTATATATACTTGATGACAATCCACATAGCATCATCTAACCCCGGGGTTAGATGATGCTAAGTAAAGTTTGTGTATAAATACTTGATGACTGATAAACATAATGGTACAATACTTGACATAGATGTTTCTTATCTAAAGTACTGAGTTATTTAAAATCGTTTAATTCAAAACAAGATTTTTTATTTAAATAAATCCTCATCATTTCCTACCTTACTAATTTTATAGATTTGAAAGTTTGTATGGGTGTGTGTTCCTTTTTCACGCTTAAACTACAGAACGAATTGGGTTGAAATTTGGAATAGACGAATTCCAGCCCTAGAATAACACATAGACACTTTTCATACCATAAATCAGTTCCCAAGGGAAAGAAATAGCCTTGAGACGTTACCATAGAAACAACGCATGCAAGGCATGAAACAAGGCCGCAGATGCTAGAAGAAAATAATAGCAAATTGGTTGCTGAGGCAAAGGAGTAAGTAATTGAGTATTTGCATCGCGCGATTAAATATTCGCATCGTACACAGATCCTTACAGAGCTCGATAAAAAGGGGGAACACCTCTGAGAAATTTTATTTTCTTATTCCGTCTACAAGAAGCCCTGTGAATAATCAAACGAACGAATGTCTACTTTTTTTATTAGAATTATTTAGAATTCCTTGAAAGAAAATAAATAAACAGATTAATATTATATTTGAACTGAAATTATTTGAGTTGAGCACGAATGCTCATTGAAGTAATTCCAAGTATACGGCAAGCGTTAAGCTCGCCATATAAGTACTTGGAATTCGTTCAGTTTTGAATCAATTTTTTCTTGTTACATAAACAAGACACCGGTATCAAATTTTGCTTCTTCCAAATAACTCAATATGAATACTTTTTAAAGCATCACAAAATGAGGAAAATATTCTCCGAATATAAAAAAGTAATTTACTGATCCTGAAATCATAGCTATTATACAAATAACATAGAAAAATACACCCGATTTAAAACTCGTTCGTACAATCCTCGTCCGCGTTTTTGAAATTAAGGTTAGTGATAGTACCAATAAAGTAAGAATAAACAAAATTTATACAAAATTACTTGTAGATAAACAAAACATAAGTGCACTAAGCAAACAAATAGGTATAGTTTAGTATAATACGAGGTAATCCTGTGTTTCAGGCGACAGAAAATAAAACTTAGCTACTGCTACCAAAACTATTTCTACCATGAATTTTGTGACATCGTCTAAAACGTCATATTTTCGTCAACATTTACTATAAAATAGTAACCGATTATAGACGAGATCCATCTTGAGTTTATGCAATATCTCTTCAGAGTAGCCGTCACTCGGTATTCGTTAACGCTAAGCGTGCAGCGAGCCTTATTGATTGCTGCTAGGGATGTGAATTTTGGACTCTAAATAGCCGGAAACAAGGGATTCGATTTTAAATATTTAAAATTGCATCAGCGTGTGGATTAGATACCTTGGTGAGATATCATCGGTCAGGTAGGATTGTGGTATAATTAAGGTGTATAATTTAAACATTTTCTAACAAACGACAAATTACACGCATTATTAAGGATTATCAAGCAGTTAGCTCAATGGTTTCAATTGTAAATACTAGTTGTAATTTTTCTATTCCTTTGCTTGTAATTTTCGTTGTTAATAAAATACTTAGATTAATAAGTAAAAAAAAACAAAAAAAAAGGATTATCATCATCATCAGCCTATATTAGTCCACTGCTGGACATAGACCTCCCTTAATGAGCGCCACAGCGATTATTAAAGATAACAACTCAAAAAGTTTTAGTGGATTGATAACAACTGAAAAATCATCATTTTATTACCTATGAGAAAAAAAGCTTTTACGATCATTGTAAGAATCGATTTGATGATTTTTCAGTTGTTAATAATGTACTAAAACTGTTTGGCATAAAAGCAAGCACATAGCTACCTCTTTAAAATCAAACCTGCCTTAGGAATAAAAACTGCCTCCCTAGTGAACCAATCGGCATCAGCTTATGTTGCTCCAGAAAAGTAGAGAAACGCTGATTTTCTAACAGGACCTTTGGAGCGTGTAGATACAGGCAATATACCACAGAAGAATATTTCTATTGAAATTTGAAACCATATTCTTAACATTAATTTCTAAATATTTATTTCTTACCATATAATTCAATTTTATTACATTTTCGTACATGACATGAAATTTTTAATCAATAAATAATGCTGGACAATCCAAACATTTCAATCTAATTGATATATTTTAAAGTTTGTGAACCTACTTGTACTGAGCACATTTATGTACCTATGTAGATGCTGTGATATTTACAGTAATATGAGGAGATTTGAGAATCAACTCAGTTAGGTATAACATAATACCGGTGTACTTACCATAATTAATAAATATTATACAGAAATTAGCTGTACAAACCGGTTTAACAGACCACCAACTGACCACCGGTCTAATACAAAAACAATAAAATAAAAATAAATTTCTGAACGAAAATAGGAAAAACATATTCCATTACGCTCGTGTCTATACACTAAGCACGTCGTGTCTATAACTAAAAACCCATGAAGGCCGGATACAATCGGAAATAGCCGGACGGTTACAAGACCGTACAACACTCGCTCTCGCTTTGCAAAGCACAAGTCCGGCCATGTGTAGTGATCAGCTGACGGCTCGAATAACGATGGAAGTTATCTTTCGCTCATCTAATTGAAAAGATCGATGGGTGCTGTTGTTATGAATTTATTTTGGTGTTGCTTTAAGCTAAAGAGTTTCCCGAATAGAGATTTCCAATTCGGAATTCAGAATCTTTGTTGTTTGGAATTTTGATGAATTTATTTCCTGTGAAAATCTTGATGATACAATAAGCGGTATCGATAGGCTTTTGACATGTCCCAAGTTTTTTATTTTATTTTAACCCTTGTAAAATTTTCACTTCCGTAAAGATGTGGCCTTTAGGCTACATCAAGAATCACGCTTTCCGAAAGAATTTAGGCATTCACTTTGGGTTTGAAGAGGCCAAGGGAATCTCAAAATACTTTCTGGCCGTGCTTATTATTAAGGTAGAGCAGAATTTTCTCTTTGGACATCGACCAGGTACGGGTAGTATTTTTCAGTACATCTACTGTTCCAATGGTGGAAGGGAGAAGATGGAATGATGCCTTGCAATGCTTGCGCATAGTCACCAAACAAGTATTTGTTGAACACTGACAATGCACCGCCTATAATCATGGTTTCGTAGGTATATTTGAGAAAGCAGCTCTATCGGAACCCGATTGCAAACTATACCGAGAATACAGACCTTGAAGCAGTATTTCAGACAGCGGAACTCAATCGCAAAACAATCAACAGATTTTTCACAAAAGTGAGTTACTCAAGAATGGACCTGAATTTTTTCAGGGCTGATATTTTTTTACACTATTATTTAAATGGTGAAAATCATTTTTTCTATTTTACAAAAAAATACTTAGAATTTCACGCATTCAGAAACTAAAACGTCGGTCTTCAGCTTGCTGCTAGCATCTGCCTAAAGCCTAGCGCAGATCGTCATTCCACCTGGTCAGAAGGCGTCCCACACTACGTTCATGCGCATCAGCATTGCCATACAGCGGGGCAATGCAGCCAGTGTCTTGGAGACGCTTCCAACTGGTATTGATATGGATCAGTTGAGCTACCTCTAAACTGCTTGTCTAACCGTATGCAGTTAGCTAAATTATTTCAATTGTATAAAGTAGACCAGCATTTGCCCACAGCTTCGTATGCATTGTTTCTATGGAAACGACTCAACGCTATTTCTATCCCAGGGGAAATGATTTAGAACATAAAAAGTAGTCTTTTTTTTATTCCAGGGCTAGAACTAATTCTATTCCGAATTTCAGCCCGATCCATTCAAGTAGTTTTTCGTGAAAGAGGAACAAACATGCATACAAACATACATCCATACAAACTTTCGTATTTATAATTTTAGTAAGGATTTAGTTTGTTTCTATTACTTGATTGTAATTTTCGTTGTTAATAACGATAATTTAATTAAATTAATATACAATACTAGCGACCCGCCCCGGCTTCACACGGTTTTATTATACGTATAACCTTCCTCTGAATCACTATTTAAAAAAACCGCATCAAAATCTGTTGCGTAGTTTTAAAGATTTAAGCATACATAGGGACATAGGGTCAGAGAAAGCGACTTTGTTTTATACTATACTAGCGACGTGCCTCGGCTTCTCACAGTTTTATTATTTGTATAAACCTTTCTTTTGAATCACTCTATCATCTATTAAAAAACCGCTTCAAAATCCGTTGGGTAGTTTTAAATATTTAAGCATTCAAAGGGACATAGGGATATAGGGACATATGGACAGAGAAAGCGACTTTGTTTTATACTATGTAGTGATTTAAAGTGTTGTCCATGAATATCCAGCTCTCGGTTCGATAGGTATTACGGAATCTCGAACGGTTTTTGAATGCAGCTGCATCGGACCATCAATTACTGCGGACCGCGTGGGCCGAGAGACCGAGGCGGCCGTAGCCTTTAAATTGAATTCCCTCGAATTACGATGACAATTTTCTAGGAAACGTACGGAAAAGTGCTGGCTTTTTGGGTGATTTTAAAAACAGAAATGGCAATTAATGATATTTACTTATTTAATACTTTTGCGCCTTAACTATTTTTTTATTTGGACGACCGATGTGGTACGGTGAACGAAGGTCCGCCTGCAACTCAGAATGTTGCGGGTTCGATTTCCACCTTGGAACAAATGTTTGTACAACCTGCAAATATTTTTTCCAGAGTTCTGGGTGTTTTCTATCCTACTAATATTATAAACGCGAAAGTTTGTAAGTATGGTTGGATAGATGGATGGATGAATGGATAGATAGATAGATGTTTGTTACTGTTTCACGCAAAAACTATTGAACGGATCAGGATGTTATTTGGCACAGAGATAGATTATAGTCTGGAATAACACAGAGGCTATATTTTATCCCGGAATTCTCACTGAAACGAGAATTAAGCGGGTGAAACTGCGGGTAAATTCGAAATACTAATCTTGAGCAGACGAAGTCGCGGGCACCAGCTAGTGTATCATAAAATAAATATCTATCTATGTTATCTATTGTATTAAGTATATAATCATCTAATACCCATAACACAAGCTCTGCTTAGCTTAGGGCTAAATGATGCTGTCTAGATAGTCCAGTAGATTTTTTTTTCAAAACTTACTATCTCTGCCGCAATAATTTGGTATTTTTTGTAGATAAGCTCACTAATCACTATACCGGAATGTTATAAACAATTTGAGTTCTAGAATGTTTGCCTCCCAACAAAGTTAGTTTTATAATCTGTATGTTTTCGACATCATTTAAAATTTAGAGATTCGATTGACAGTTGAGTTTTGGTCGCTAGTAATAATAATTCAGTGGTTTTGGTAGTTTATTTTGAAAAGACCAACCGCATTGATATTGCTTTGCAACATGATTTATTTATTTATTTATTTATTTATAAGTACTTACACTATTATAACAGGGGCTCCTAAATCAATAGTGTAAAAAAGATAACAGTACGATACATGATGCAATATTATGCTACTTTAACTTAAAATTATCTAGCATCAGGCTACCTTTATAGGTACTGTTCAGTCTTAGCAATTCAGCAGAAAATGTTTCTTAAACGATTCATCTATAGACTTGGTTTTCGGCGAAACCTGGTGTAATGTTGGTGAACTTGTGGTTTTCGCGCGCGGTCCAGCGTTATTTGGAGTGCAATAAATAGCCGGTTAGAGATTGCAGATTATAGTGGTTTGGCTGTTTTGGTGAAATAATAAGATAAATAACAGTTAAACAACTTATTGGTAAATAATATTTACAGGTCTTGTGGATAAGAAACTCGTCACGATTCAAGAGAATCATACCAATATTATTAGGCATAATGAGTAGCAAAAATAGTCAACTGAAGAAATAGGGTACTGTTCCGTGACGGAATAGTTTCTTTTATTTTTATATAAATTGTTGTTTTGTTCCTGACCATGATGATGATGAGTGGTCGATATTTATTTCTTTTTTAGGGTAGTATGTTAATTTCAAAGTATGCACAATTTTGAGGGTAGGATCTTGAACTTTCTTTACTGCTCTCTAATTGGCTAATTGGTGGACAAGCCCCTCACTCACGTGACCCTCGGTCGTCGAGCAGGCTACCTCGGAGTCCTCGGAGATACACCGAGACGCGTAGACGCATGCACCCGACATTGCCGTCTGCTCCTGACTTTGCTCGCGTCCTACCGATATTACTGTCGAATCGCGGTGTGAATTACGGTCCTTCGTTTCATCAACCCTTGTGTCCCTACATACAACAATCAGAGAATCAGGCCAAGCCAGCACCCGTGGAAGCTTCAGTGTCTAGGCAAACCATCAGTGGATCCATCTGAGTTAGAAGGTGCCGACCTGTCTTCGTGAGGTAGGTGACTCTCCAATTCAGCCAACTGATTTACCCTAACAGGTACATTTTTGAAAAAAATAATACGATAAATACAGTTAGTAACTCGTAACGTAACCTCTGAGGCGCACCGTGCGGAAGTCTGCCTGCGCAGGTTCGATTCTCGCCTCCAGGCAAATGTTTGTACGATTTGGAGATATTATTTATTATTACGGTTTTCGATGTATAATAAGTTATTTTTATATGAAGTAAATTAAGCATTTCAGTTATCTAGTACCAATAACAAGCTCATCCTACTTTGAGCTAGATGTTGATGTCTAAAAGATTGTCAAATATTATTGTATTATTGTATTAATGTATTATTTATTTATAGTTATATAGTATTACTTATATAGTATTACTCCAATAAAGATAAATAAATAATGCTGGATAATCCTTGCATCAAAAACTAACCCCAAAATTAGTAGAGCCTGTGTATTTCAAACTACTTATAAGAATATTATCAAACAAATTTAAACTTTATACGGTGGGTTAAAACTCTCGTACACTTCAGGCCAATAAAATAACTTCACCGAACAATTTTGACTCCGAACAGCAACACATTATCGACATTATAACTTCTCTTGAAGCCAGCATATATTTTCATATAACCTTTGTCTGAGATCATTTCAATAATAACCCAAGTTTAATAGCAGAACGCAAAGGCAAGTTGGTAATAAAATTTAACGTGTCGCCGCTGAGTTTTGCGACTTTACCTAAATTTATAGCTGGAAGTTTTTCACGCGATGCTTTCCATTTTGTTAATCTTGTTCGTATTTTGAAAAATATGACGGTAAATAAATCTCTTTTGATGCATGAAATCATTCAATCATCTTTATAATCAATCATGTATAAAAACTTGTTTCTTCATTCTCAACAAAGATTTATAAAAGACTTTACCATATACCTATTCAATAAATTAATAAAAAGTAGGTTTTAATGTTAATATTTACCTAAAACAATAACATAACTACAAATTACAACTAGTAACAAACTCCTGAAAAAGTAAGCCGTCATCTGAAGGCAGATTGCCCAGCATTGCAACGTTGAATGGCAATGTAATTCGATGACCAAAATAGAAGCCAGCATTCCGATCAACTGTAAACTCTATGAGAAGTAAGATCTTTAAATTGAGTATGCCCCAGGACCCCAAGGATCAAGGGTTTCCATCCCAAACCAAATTTAGAAGTTTGTTTTGAGTTGTTTAAGTAAGGATTTTATTCTGGGAACAATTTAAACTGAGATAAAGACGAAACAACCCGTAATTAGTGTCTTGTATTCGCCCTCTTTACATAAGTACATACCAACGTTCCGTACCTACTCACATAGTAACGATATACGCAGAAACATATCCTGAAGACATGAAAAGCAAATAATTTTCCACCTTTAAAATTACACAAAATTAGCTGTAATTTTACCTTACACGAGAATATTTTCGATGAGAATCTAAATTTCTTCCTAAATAACATAAAACATTATTGTTACCATAGAATAAGAAGGGTTTTGTGCTCCATCTTGTGCTTTTGTATATACCTTTAGATAGGCACATGTAGGTTAGAAAGAACTAAACTGTGGAATTAATTTCGATTGTAAGTATACTTTTTCTGCGATCAAAGAAAATAACGGCGTCTTCTTTAAATACATACATTTTGAGTTGTTTTGTTACTGGTATTTGGGTGTCTTGAATTGTAGTTTATAATTACTTTTAGACTATTTGCAACCGTCTGCAGTTAGCTCAATGGTTTTAATTGTATATACAAGTTGTAATTTATTCTATTCTTTGATTGTTATTTTCATTGATGATAAAGATGTTAATTATGTAGTAGTGTCAACTGAGTTAAATTTTGATTTTGTTGATTTTTTGGCTAATTAATAAATTTGAAAGGGACTTCTGCATTTTTTCGTAATTACAATAGACCGGTAGGAACATCCAAAACATATTGCAACCCCAGGTCAGACATTATCGGAATTGATAGCAACCAGTTTGCATGAAAAATAAAGTTTTTATTTCATATCAGTAACAAGTGTCTGTACAGTGCAAAAAATAGCAGAAGAATAAAAAATCAAAAGCGATATGAATTTTGAACAGCGAGATAAAATCCGCTCGCGACCAGAATGGGAGATAACCTTATCAAAGTAAATGTTCAAAGTAACTTTTAAAGCCCCTTTTTTAGTTCTAACTTAGTACTGAAACTACAATGGTTGCTTTCTAAACACTTTCATCCTGATATGATCGCGCGTAAATTAGAACAAGAAGATAACAAAAACACTGCAGTCACAATTGTGGAACAAATTCCTTTATTTCATTTCGAACTTCAGGACTCTTGGACTCGTCAGAAATTACAAATAGGTAACATAATTAAAACTAGGAATAATGTAAGTTATAACTTTGATTTGTGTTTCGGTTTTTGTAAGAAGTGAATAAGAATCCTTGTGTAACCTTAGTGTAAAAACTTATTTTTTTTTGTTTAATTATAGAAGTCAGAGATTTAAAACTACAAACCTTTCATATCAAACTTTATCAGCATTCATTGTAAATATAATTAACTATGTATATATTGGTAACACTTTGAACTTATTAACATTTTATTACATAGTATGTTTTACATGTAATTTTTTTTAATAACAGGTTTTGCCTCCTCGCGCTCTGATAAACGATTCGAGCCAGTTTTTCATAATGAAAACGAGATTTCTGAGGAATATTCTTCCATTCGTTTAGAATGTTTTTTCAGAAGAAGGTTATCGACAGTGAAGTTTATATAAACAAAGTTAAACTAACAAACTCTTTTTTGACTATTTTTTATTTCTTGAGTACTTAAAAAGTTATAGTATTTTATAATTATGATACCTAGATTTGCAGACCCATATTACAAGATTTCCTATGTTTTGGGCTAAATGCTGTGTGAAGTGTCCAGATTTATAGCAGCATAATATACATATTGAGTTGAGCTTCTGGAAACCAGTTTCTCGAGTTACGATTCAAAACAAACTCAACTTTCAAATCACACGAGGAAATCGAATTCTTACAAAATCCAGACTTCGCTGAACCGTTTGAAAAGTAACGAGGCCGACTTAAACCACGTTTTTCCATGAAATAACGGAACTAAGTTTGCAATAAAACGATATTTTCATATTTTCTAGAGCACTAACAACATGAAATGATGCCACGAGTACAAAGTACGAAGTCTTGGACTTGGATACGTTTTCGTTTGGTGCAAGTGAAAAACTGTCCTCGGACTCGGATATATTTTGTGTCTCAGCTCTTAAGGCCTCCTGAAAAGAAACAAATTTTATTACCAAATTAGTGTATTTACGTTTAATGACGTAGCATGTGCTCTAATGCTACGTTACCGGCATAGCAGACTTCATTGCGCCCCCAGTTTTCTACTACAAACTACCTTATTCTTCCATCCCTCTCTCATTTTCTACTACAAATTCAATTTGTCTTCTATACTGGTAGACATAACAAGTTTGAGTTTGCACTATGTAAAAGCTCTTGTCTTTTCTTTCAAATTTTTAAAACTAACTTATCCAAGTAAACGTGACCTTCCCGACAAATCCAAGATCGCTGATAATTTCTTATTCCAATTTTATCACTTAAGTACCTATGTAATTCGTTTTTACTAATTTGATGACTTATTTGATTTCGAACGAATTTTATATAATTTAAATGAGATTTACATTATCGGCATAAAGTAACAGAAAGCATTCAGTAAGTAAGCTGGGGCCGAATTCCACTAATGTCAAAACAAAGGTCACAGTGGTGCCATCAAGATGATAAAATGTCGTTTATGCATTTGGTATTCTACTATTTTTTGCGTTTGAAGAAACTTTCATAATTAGAAATTGGTAGTCATAAACGTAATCGTCACAGCTATGAATGAACGTCAAAAAGTTTGTGCTAGTAGAATACCATAAAAGAGTTTAACACTGACATTTTGACACGATACTATTAAATGGTTTAGCGATTTATTTAGTGGAATTCGGGCCCTGGTGGGAACCAAGTCAATCGTATGTTTTCACCTTGCTTTGAACTTGTAGGACTTGCTTGAGGCAAGTTGTAGGATCATACGGCTTTTTGCCTTCGCTCTCGTTGTCAGCTGTCAGCTGGCACGATTTGAAGTGTCTTAGAATTGTGCGGTAAAATTTAGTTACTGATGTGTTTCGTCCTATACCAATGTGAACCTCAATTCCCTTGTAGCACAAAAAGATTAATACAAACTCTTTTTTTCTTATCATGCCTACGCCGTCACACCACTGTGCAAAAGATTCCGACAAAGTCTTATCCCATAGACTTCCAGTCGTTACGATCACGTGGCCAACCCTAACGTTGCTTGCTATAAAGCCAATTATTTCCAGTGGATACTATTTATATTACACCGACCAAATCCCATCGCAGTTTGACCTCCACTAAATAATCGCTTCATAATCGCTAGCGCTCCCTAAGTGAACCGTGCTGTTAACAAAGTTACGCGGTGTATTCATGCCAGTTCACTGGCAACTTTTAACTGGCCAGATGTGGCTCAGCCTCGGGGATATGAATCTGATTTGCTTTTAAATTAATATGAAACGTCCTAACTTTTTATTTTGTACAATTTCAGCGGTTTCCGCAAGTAAGTGCATTGAATTAAAATGTCGATTTCAATCATGCTAAAGTACAATGTTCCTATCCAATCCTTTTAATCCTCCATTACCTGTGCTTAGGTACATATATTTAAAGTAGGAATTAGTGTAATGTTATTCTAGGCGGAAAATGGTATTTTACTTTTACTTATTTTACATTTTCTTTACAATGGTTTGCAATAGTATTCAATTTATTCTAAAGTAGAAAAAAACAAATGCTGTCGTGTTGATGTCGTTAAAGTTCTATAGATATCATAAATCACAGTATTGTATACACAAGTATTTTGAAAAGGAAGCACGTTTTATACAGGAAATAGAGACAAAAAATGTGTCTTGGATTGAGAGGCTGGATAACTATATAATATGTGTGTCTGCACTAACCATTTAGCTCCACTGTCAGGCCGAGCTGACGCGAGAAACTTATGCCTGAGCTGTAACTCAAATCCACTTTTTCGACGAGACTGTAGAATGGAACTAAATAAAGAAATCACATCATCGCTCTTTAGACACAATAACTGTTTCATCACCATCATCAGCCTATATTATTTCACTTAGTGGACTAATATACGGACATAGGCTTCCCCTAACGAGCGCTTGAGCGCCCTGTCTTCAGCATACAGCATCTAGAATCGACCAGCAGTCTTTCGCAGATTTTTATCCCACACCAGTTTGGTTGAAAGACTGCTGGCAGATTCTAGTTGGCAGTTCTAAATAGTAATAGCGCTATACAGTAATTAGTAGCATATTATGCTACTACTATTTGGCGCCTCGGACAGACTATTTAGAACTCATGCTTCCACTGCCTCCTAACCTACACCCCTATATGACTTCTTCTGATAAATCAGCAAACGTCCATACCCTTGCTTCATTAACACGTAAGATTTTCTTCACTGAAATACCAAAACATACCGTCGAATACATCAATACTACATTCCCATATTCAGCAGGGTCTCTGGGTCCATTTTATCATAATTTCTTTGTATACAGGGCTTCTGTCAAACAATACTCAATATTATTGGGCTCGCTATCCCACATGTATTATGTATGAAGATTCGGGACTCTTGCACGGCAGTTCAGCTCTTGTTATGTTTATTGTGACCATATACGTGTTTGTATGAGGATAGTTGATTACCTGGTGTGTTTTTCTATGGAAATTTTGTTACTTGTGTGTGTAATTTCTTCGTCCGTTCTAGGCATTTTTTTGCACGCTGATTATAATTTATGGTCAGTATATTTATGTTTGCAACCGTCTGCAGTTAGCTCAATGGTTTCAATTGTACTTGTTATTACTTGTTATTTTTTATATTCCTTAATTATATATCCTTAATTCCTTATTTTATTTCGTTGTAAATAAAGATTAAACCCATTGAAAAAAAATATATGATCAAATCTATGATCTAGTCAAATGAAAATAATATTGCAATAGCACATGTTCTTGAGTACAGACCGCGACTCGTAAACGTAGTGTAGGTCGCCCTCCGCCCAGGTGGGACAACGATCTGCGAAAGACTGCTGGCATATTATGCTGGATGCGGCAAGCTGAAGACAGGGAGCTATGGCGCTCATTGGGGGAGACCTATGTCAAGCAGTGGACTAATATAGGTTGATGATGATGAGGATATCTCAAGAGTATAAATCAAGCGCCGAACCAAATTGCTTGGTCACCTCAATATAAGTTCATTTTCCGGATCAAGAGCTGTCTTCGAGCAATCGACGCAATCGTACGTACAGTGGACAATTTATTCCACACACCTTCACCTCCCTTAGCCCCTTGCAACAAAGGTCTTTTTCCCCAAACTCGTGTTTGCGGTCAACTGTACGGCTGCCGAACTTCTAATGGGATCAGATTGAAGTTTCAGCACTACGCTTGTAGTTTAATGACTTCGCGATTTATTGCTGGATTTTACATTTGGATAAAGGTTCGGGTATGGTTTTTGTCGTTTGTCTCCGAATAATGGTATTTGGGGTGGAAGTCAACTAGGAACATTAACTTTTATTAAGATTATAACATTATATCCTACAAACATTAAAACGCGAAAATATTTAAGTATGGATGGATGGATGGATGCATGTTTGTTTCTCTTTCATGCAAAAACTACTGAACGGTTATGGATGAAATTTGGCACAGAGATAGATTATAGTCTGAAATAACACATAGGCTTTATTTGATCCCGGAATTCCCACGGGAACGGGAATTACGCGGGTGTAATCTTTCTTAAATTTTTAGTTTATCCAAAAGTTTTTGGATGGTTTATATAAGTATTTAATTAAATTTAATTTGTTCTTTGTAGTAGCTGTTAACATTTCGAATTTTATTTTATTTTATGTGTTTTCTGGATCCTAAAGGCTCCACAGAAAATCAACGCCATTTTTAAAACCTCGTTATATAAAGCTTTTGTTATAATTATGAATGAAAATTAAAACAAAACTAAGTTTTATTAATTAATTGAATTTAATACTATTATTGCTCTATATTTTATCAAATTTCTCTGTTCTTTTAAAACGCTTAATTTTATTTTATTAAAGGTTTAGTTACAAATTAACGACTTTGATTGATTGATTGATAGAAGTAGTGCTTTTATTGAGCTAGAATAGAACTTAAAAAAAATAGATTGCTCAAATAGAGACATCTAATAGATCTTCTATCTAGTTAAATTGATAGATTAATCAATAATCAATCACAGTGACCATTTCATTTGTTTCTAATAGTTGTAATTTTGGTTGAATGGATTACTAATTAGATAGGACACACTTTCTTGAGATATAATATGATATTTGGGGATTTGCTTCTTACTAGTATCTGCTCGCGCCTTCACACGCGTTGTTTCTATGGAAACATGACTAATTCTATCCCACAGGAACTGATTTTGGGAAAAAGTAGGCTATGTTATATTCCAAGTCATGCTAATTCAGTCAAGTCAGCAGCATTTAAACTTGATACATTTAGTAGTTTTGACGTGGTAACAAACACCCACCCTCCAAACTTTCACATTTATAACATACTAGAGCCGTCCCGCGGCTTCGCCTGCATGTACCTAAATTTATTTGTTAAAATACAGAAATTCGTTGCACGCCTCCTAGCTTCATTAAAAAAAATACATGTTTAGTCATTAACTTTGTAGTTTATTTATACTTACGGAGTTTTGAGTGCATCAAACAAGAGAACAATAATGTTTCATACAAACTTTAGCTTTAAATTTTATTTACCCAAAGAGGTTAAAATTTCCAAATTTTAATATCCTATCACACTACACACTATCACACTACAACTATCTACATACCAAATTTAATTTCAATAACTTACGTAGTTACGGAGATTACTTATAACAAAAATTCACACAGACTTTCTCATTTATTATAACAGTAAGATTGTAAGACGTAAGTGTGATTAAAAAGGCTGCTCAGACAAAGATAAACCAAACAATAAAAAATATTCACAAATAACGTAGGTAATACAAATTAGATGGGTGATTCTCCAGGGTTTCAAAAATACATGTCCGGCTCGAAAAATCATACAAAAAGTATCCCTAGCCCTTTGATTTTTTTTATGATAGTAGATTAGACCAAGATAATAGGGGAGGCCTTTTTTAGTTTTTTAATAATCTTATTTTAAATAAGTAAAAATAAATAAAATCCTTGGAAATTCTGACTTCCGTGGTGCGTCCGGACCTCATGTTCCTGTGTTAATAAATTTTTATATCATTTTCTGAAAACACTAGTACTAATTTACATAGGTTCACAATAACCCAGATAGTTACTTGCTTATTTGACGCTATTACTACGCAAAACTAAGCTTTAGTTGACAAGTTACAACGAGATAACTTCGCGTCCGTCGTTTAGCTCTGATTCCCCTGGTGCGCACTAATTCATTCATAAATGCTGTACTTTAACATCTGCGTAAATTGTTGTTAGATCGAGAGAAACTATCAGTCACGCCCCATCAGTGGTGTGTACAACAAATGTGTAAGTCTCCACGTCACTCTGTTATTTCAGTACGTAATCACTTTCCGTGGCTTGGTATCTAGAAATTCTGATTACCATGTTGACTATAAATTTGTTTATGCTAATCCTATTGTTTTATTAATGATGATAATTCATGCCTTTTGTGTTCCTAATTTCGACTGCATATTTCAATGTAAAATAAACCAGCAAATTAAGAAAATTTCTAAGATTTTGTTATTTTTTTTGATTTCCGTGGTGTGATTTCCGTGGATTTTGCGGGTTCATTAACATCTCAATAATATTTTTTTAAAGTTTTTATGATGTTTTTTAGGATAAAAGTTTATAATAAATACAAAATGAATAATTATAATCTTTTTAATACAAAGATAAACATTGTTAGTGTGATTTTTGTAAAAAGTTACTTGTATTTACAGTAATGATTTAAAGGTGTTTTTGTAAAAACTGATTAAAACTACAAACGTCAAATAATTGGTCCTTAGCTTAATAATCTACTTACTACCGAAAACACATATTTTTATCGATAAACCAACCCATATTTGATTTTGGTGATATAAATTCTGATTTCCGTGGACACCATATTTTTTAAATTGAATATCTCCGTAACCATAAAGCCAATAAAGTTCCCTTCACTACCAAAAAATTCAAAATTAAATCTTTATTTAGAATATACTATCATGATGTGCAATTTCAACAAAAAAAAATGTGCCACAGAAGTCAGACAAAAAACGAGTTTTCGTAGAATCACCCAGATAAACTAAAGGTTTGTTTTAACCTTTAGTTTATCTAATTTGTAGATGAAAATGTACAACCAAACGCGGCTAAATCGTATAATCGAGCACACATTCGAGCTTAAAATAACAATAAATAACACTGTAGACTAACTAACCAGTTAGCTCCAGTTAGCATTACCGGTCTATACCGGTTTATAAACGAACGTATTTAAACGCGGTTTCATATTTAATTGCAAATAGCTGCCATTACGGCGTTGAATTGCAGAGAGCGTTGTTATCAATTTTATGAAAACTGGTATAGAACCTAAAGCTGAATTAGAGAGCGGCTCTACAATTATGTTCAAACATTAAAAAATATGCTTTTTTGTCGGGAAATCATTACAAGATTGGACATTTTTATTAGTTCTACTTTTAAATATCTTACAATTTTAAAACTTTTATGGTTATATTTTTTTTAAACTACTTAAATAAAACGACAATGAAAAAAAAGTTTATATTTAAAATAAAATTTCAATATTAATCAAAAATTCGATTCGGATCCAGTTTTGTCGAAAATCGCCCTTTCCGCATAAAATGCATGTTCTGTGGGCACTCTGTATGCCTTTGAATTACCCGTCACAGTTAATCAATAGCTCTGGAGAGAGGATACAAACATGTAATTAATTAAATGAGGCAATTATCTTCGTAAGTACGTCAAATTATTACAGACCTTATTATTTGGGGATCTGTTTGATCTATAATTACGCTGATAACCGTTCAGAAACAGTTATATTTCTATGTCAAAAACTGAGTATTAGTCATTAGCACAATAAAGTCATATACGTTATGTATACAGATGATTTTGCCCAAATCAGGGGGTTTTCAAACGACATTAAAAAAAGGTGGAAGATCTCCATGTAGGTACCTAAGAAAAACAATTTTTTTAGCCTTCTAAAAATAAAAAGTTGAATTAAAAAACGGGTAGTAAAATGGGTAAGAAAGGGTTCCTTCCTCAACATGGAGCATCTGGCTAGGCCCATGCTTTGCTGGTTTTTAATCTGCATTTTTATTTGTACGTCAGGTCTTTTCTCCAGGTGAACGAATTTAGATAATTCTTCTTTTATTTAAATGCGTGTGACTTTATTCTGGGCCCATATAAATTAAATCAAAATATGACCAGTAATTGTTAAACTATCCTTAGATCACACTTATAAATTCGAAATTTTGATGGATGTCGTTACCTCTTCACTCTCACTTCACTTCTTCGATTTTGGCTTCCTCGTACGCTTTCAAATAAATTATGGATGATCAAAATGAGTTGACATAGAATAAAAACCTGAGGGACACACAAAAAATAAAACCTTCCTAAACTAATTAAACATTTCTTTGAATTCGGTTGAAAAAGGTTTGGGCATTGTTCCTACGGTGGAAATAAATGAAAGAACCGGCTTCTTATAGGCGACGACGACTGGTATTGATATGGATTAGTTAATACAGAGCTACCTCTGAATTGCCTGAGGTTAGCTCATCTACATCAATTGATAATACTGTACTATTATTTGAATGTATTCTTTTTTGATTTTCTGTAATGTATCTGTAGTAGTTTTATTTTGTCTATTTTAGGAAAAGATACAAAGTTGCCTTTGATGACCTCCAAACTCTATTTTCGGATCTCTTCCTAAAGGAGACAAAAGGAAACTACTACAGATCCATTAAAAAAAAGCTTATGATAGGCTTACAAACTTTACGTGTGAATTTTGAAAATTCGAAATTATATGATAAAATAAGTGGGGCGCACTTTAGGTGCTGTTTGCGCCTAAATAAATATATCATGTATACGAGTATAACCGAGTAAATAGTTTCGTCAACGTTTTATTTTTTCTATTCCTTGATTGTAATTTTCGTTGTTAATAAAGATGTTTTTATAAATAATATCATAAATTACCGATTTAGATTTTGGCATCATCATCATCAACCTATACTAGTTCACTGCTGCACAAGACTTCCCCTAATGAGCGCCTTAGCGCCCTGTCTTCAGCTTGCCGCATCCAGCATCTGTCAGTAATCTTTCGCAGATCGTAATCCTACCTGACCGGAGGGCGTCATATAATATATTTTTCAAGCCGCGGTCTCCACTCAAGAACACATTTATCCCAACGGTTCTGTAGATTTTTGCATGAATTATGTCAACACAATAATCAGACTTGAAGGCTGATTCACAATAAATCGTCGTATGAGCCATCACTATCAAATAAAGTACCTACAACGGTGACCTACAATAACAATTATTATTAAATATTTGCAGAAGAAACATCGCGACAAGCTATACGAAAGCAATCGATTTCGAATTCCCATTTCAATTTATTTTCAAACTAAAATTGAAACTTAGTAAGTTAGTAATAAAAGAAGTATTTCAAAGTAAATTGGTATTTCAGCTTTAGTCTGGGAACCAGCGGTGCACGAAATGGTCGCATCCGACGCACCTGCTTCTCGCTTCTATCTGCCTTGTTTCTAAAAGAATACCTACCTACCTGGGCACAATACTTTTAATTTGTATATTAAAACTTAGCCATTTCAATTTTAAACAGTTGTTTTGACGCTTTTGACACATCACAACACACCAACATAATAAATGCGAAAATTTATCAGTAAATCAATTTCTTTATTTCTTTAAGCCTTCAAAATAAGCACTTAGACAAATTAGATTTAAACTATATATACACAATTATCAAAATAATCTAGTAAATAAAGTGATAATTGATTTCCCCTTCGCTTCACTTTTTTGGATGTATCTAGGTACTTATGTTTGTTACCTCTACAAGCCAAAACTACTGAACATATCGGTTCGAATAAACGTAGTTCTAGGTCTAAAATCAGCTCCAAAAGGACAGAAATAACGTTTCCATATTAACAATGCATCACCATGCTAGAAGGCGGCATAGGTACTATAACAAATGCCTAAACATAAATACAAACCTGGTAGGTACTGACCTATAATAAGTCATAATTATCGCACATTTGATCTTTAATTTTTGCCTTTTTACAGATATGTGTTTGTATACGGGCTGGTGATTCTTGTGACCTAGTATTTAGCGGATTTAAAAGAAAAGGTCAGTCCGATACAGCACTAGTTCATTGCATGCACAATTTTAAGACCGGCACAGACGAACCATATACAGATGCTCCTATAGGTGGAATCATTTGGGACTTATTCTACGTTACGTGGAGAAGCATCCATAAGCGCAACACAATAGCCACTGAAAGAATGATGGTTCTTTACCTATAAATATACTTAGTAACTAAGCGGTATGGTTTTCCAATACAAAATATATAACTATTATAAAAATGAAACGAGCTCATTTGCCATAGAGTGAACCAAATATGGGTTTTGGGTAGATCTCGTCCGAATGAAAATTAAACCTTGAACGAGTTGACCTCTTCACTTTTAGATTGGGGTACAACTCGTCCGAGTCCCAAATCTGCTGATGACAGTCAATAACAAGTATCTACTTGTAAAAAAATACAATAACTCATCGCATAATCAATAAGTATTTGTATTGTATGACTTCGGGTAAAACGCCTGCATCTTCATGACTTTGGCAAACTTTCTCTCCCTACGAAATACCAACCAACTTCGACCACTTAGTGACCTGTAAAAATGGTCCAGCTAAGCCGATCCTTAACATCCTTGCTGCAGACTAGGTACAATGGTTGCATTGTGTGACAATACACGCGGCTGTGACATGAGCAATTTTAACCACAGGCCCGCAATGCGGGACTTACAGTACTTAAAACTCGGAGATTGCGCGGCTGATTTATGTTTCAACGTTTCATACTATTCTGTTTGTTTAGAATGGCTTGCGTAATGCTGTACAAAATCAGACTTCAGCACACTGCTGTAAAAAAAATTGTGGGATTCACCTGTATGCTTGGTCATGTTGCCTACATAGATTCCGCCGACGACGCAGCAAATTCTGACTTTCTACTTTCACCCATATGAGACTTCTTCTTTCTTAGACAGTAAATAAATCAGAGGATGTTCATTTATAGTAACAAGGTATATTTAGAGTCTTCATTACTGCCAAAGTTACGCTTTTAACCAACAGAGTCCAAGAGTCGAGTCGACAGGTGAGGAGTATGAAGAGTCTGATCAAGTTCATTGTATGAAGCCATATTTTGTGAAGGTAGATACTAGGTTTTAAACTTCATTTCAGACTACGGTCCTAAAAATCATCTGAAATTCTTAAATCGGCTCCATTTAGTTATGTCAATCGTCGTCAAATTGCATAAAAATATTCACTTTATTTTATCATTTTAAAAAGTCTTTAACAAAGTTCACAGAATCGAGCAAAACGGAATCAGACAAAGTGTTCCAATACATTAATACAGTAGATGACTCCATTAAAGCGATTGCTGCAATATCAGATATGGTTCTTTGATGCAAAAATATTTGCAGGAACATTCAGTTGAAAGTTTCGGAGAGTGGAATATGATTGGTGGCCTGGGAAATCAGTTTGAATTTATTATAATTTTTCACTGAATTTTTTTTTTGTCTTTTAAGGCTTTAACTGAACTTTGATTTTACCTTGTTATTGACACTGTGGTAGGCTTATACATACATGCCGGGCATAGCTCAATGAATTAGCAAGCTGAAGTGGCAGTGAGCATCAGAGGGCCGGCCATATCTCGCGAAGAACCGACAACTGTTGGGGTAAATGTGTTCTTGAGTGGAGACCGCGACTTGGCAAATGTAGTATAGGACACCCTCCAGCCAGGTGCGATGACGATCTGCGAAAGACTGCAGGCAGATGCTGGATGCGGCAAGCTGAAGACAGGGCGCTATGACGCTCGTTAGGGGAGGCCTATGTCCAGCTGTGAACTAATTTAGTTTGATGATGATGATGTGGTAGGGTTTTGTTTATAGATGTCTACTTCTCCAGGGATCAAATCGTGTTGTGTGTATACCTTGTTTTGTCTTGACCTCCGTATAGATACTTAAGGCCTTTTAGAACACTACCCTTAGATGTAAGACTGACAACTCACCAGCTGCTGTCGCTAAAAAATCTACAACCATGATTTTGTATCGATTTCGTACTGTGTATCACTTTTTCAAATATAAAAAAACTTCTTAATTGACTATTCCAAGCCCTCAAAGCGTTTTTTACTAAGTAAACGAATTGCTTAAAAACTTTCTTCTGTTTTCAAACAGGAGGGTATAGATTAGCTTGCACGGAGCTATTTAAATAAGCCTTCTCCATATCAAAGGCTTTCAAACAAACGCACCGAAGTACACTGACGAGCAAAACTTTCTCCAATTTAAACACCCAGTTTGGCAAGTCTGCTTGGGTAATGGTTGTTATGGAGTTTTCACACCAAGGTCGCTGATACAGCCCGGCCGCGGCGAGTTGATGTCGGCGTATACATTATTATATAAAATACTGTCAGCAACAGTACCCGCCGACTTTTTTGACTTGTCCACAGCAGTTTCGGTGGTATAATACACGACAAAATCGTAGGCAAGTCCAATGTTCATGACCTGAGCACAACTTCAAAAGACAAGCGTCGAGAGATGCTGTTATCATGCCGCCGCCGCCCGATAGAAAATAATATCATGTGCAGATATCAAAGTAAGATCGGAATCTGGTGAGCAATGTACAAACTTATAAGGCTTATTCATACGAGTGACAAAATTATTCAAAACCTTGTTTAAAAATTATAAATAATTTAACTAAATCGTGCCGCCGACAGTGTGCCAACAGCTAATTGAATTGGGTTGTGTCGCTGTTGGTATGGTGGGATAGAAGCTATGGTGTTTAAACGCATACATCTAGATGTAAACTCTACGTGTTACCTACCAAGTCGCCGACATCCAATCCATCGAGCTGTGTCGGTGAATTTAGAGATTTTGAAGTCTCCTTTACACTTTGTAGAGTTGGTTTTACACGAGCGACCTTTCAGATTACTAGCAAAGAGGTATATGCAGCCAATAAATCTTGCTAACAATATTACTAAAAACAAAATATCGATGTAGCGGTAGTTATTACTAAACTCGTTCATGCATAAAACAGGGGGTCCAGAAACTAATAAGAGGTAGCCTTTCCTCGACAAGAGGGTTAAAGTATCCGCGTAGCCACAGTGTAAAATAACAATTTAGTACAATAACTTAAAAGAGTCCAGAGGGCCTAGACAACATAACATTCGATTAACGATAACGAAAGTATAAAAGTCTAAATATGGATAATGATTTTACATAATATACCTAGCCACTTTCGCTCAGTCACTTGTTTACCAATCAATTTTTGCTGTTTTTAAGCGATGATTTTAGAAATAGAGTCGCTTCAGGAAACTGTAATCTGTCCCCGCAAATTCCCGGACCGAATCTTTAGCTGTAATACAAACCCGTATTACAAACTCCAGTAAACGATGAAAACAAAATCTCCTTAAATTTATTTTTTATTCTAACGTATTTTCAGGAAGCGACATAACGGTTACAATTTTCTGATAGTTGTCTTTTTTATACCTTTCAAACACTTTTGTCAAAATTTTGAGCTTGTACGACGACCAATAACTGAGTGTTGTTATTTCCTGCGTAACCGTAATTCTACTTTTAAACGACCAAAAGCATACCCGTAGAGGGGGAAAAAAATCTAAACTCTCTAAACAGGAAATAGAGAACCATTCCTACTGCAATTATTTACTATCCAACACACCTTGACAAGCCTGCCTGATATTATGATAAATAGTAGACCCTTGTCAGAGCGCCAGAAAATAAACCTGAATTACTGGTTGGCACGTTTAATATGGTTTCGGACATATTGTACATGGTTGTCACACACATAGCCACTCGGAAACAGATCGTCAATCCGTTGAGGCATTGACGCTACTCTTAAGTATTGACGTAATATTTTTTACTTGGTTTAATACACAATAGGATTTTGTCGCTGAACATGATGTGTTTGTTGGCTCTTCCCCGCTCAAATAACTAAAAATTTGAATAAACGTAGTTCCAGGCCAATAATATAACCTATAGGCTACATTTCATCACTTTTCACGCTAGTGAATGCATGTCGCAAATATTCTATTTATTCTTCCTTTTAATTCCCTTTCCGATCTCTTTTCGAGTTCATAATTGTGGGATAACCTTCATGAGTACGAGGACTGTGTATTAGGCACTGCTATTTATATGGAGAGAAAACTTTCTATGATTGAACTGAACTTGCATGAAAGGGTATTGGTAAAACCAAGCAGTTAGGATAGGCCGTGCTCACTTTGGATACGTTTTTGTCCTATTTGATTCGTACGGAAAATATGCAAAGTGAGTTCGAATGATTCCGACCTTCCAAGAACTATACTTACTTATACGAGAGCTCATACTTAGTCTTACGTCCTTTATTTACACTTACAAGTGTAAATAAAGGTTGTAAAGGCCTTAAGTAGGTTTCGGTAGTCAAACAAGGAACCTGTAGATATCATTAAGAGACGAACATTATCTATACATACAATGTGATTTTTCGAACCTTGATCAAACGAAATGTGCGGATACACGACACATATTTATCGATAAAAACCGAGATAAAAAAAAATTAATGTTATTTTTTTAAACACAAGTCAAGTAACGATATCAACAGGAATCTCAACTGATTTAATCTAAATGGCAGAAAGTACCTAATTTAAATGGTGAATAACATGACAACGGAAAGAGATAGACCCCCAGTTTTTGAAGGATTTGTAGAATAAATTATGAAGTTTAATACAACATGCAAAAAAGTACACCTTAATCACCCAGTTTTAAAGTTACAGAGAAAAAATAAAATAAAAATAGTTTTTTTTGTCTTATTTCTAAAAAAATACTGTTTTTACTACGCTTATGTATCGTATTTGTATTTTTTATTTATTTTATTAGCTAGGTAAACTATCTAGCTTTCAAATGAGACTACTTCGAATAAAATACACCATTTACTCAAAAAGAAACGAAGAAAAAACCAGATAAAGTAGTCTTCATTTTAAAAATTATTAAAACTGCTTTGTTTTTGAGATTATTAACATATATTTTTTTTTATCCCGATTTTTACCGATAAATATGTGTCGTGTATCCGCACATTTCTTTTCATCAAGTTTCGAAGAATCACATTGTATATGAAATGTCACAAGCCATATTTTCGCCGGCTTAATACAACATGTTAAAAAAACAATAAATAAATGCTGTTTTTAAAAAAAAATGGGTATTATCTATGATAATAAAAATGTGTAATGAACTGTGTAAATTAACTATGTAATTTTAATAATAAATAAAGCTGGACAATCCACACAGCATTACTTTACTTTACAACTTGTATTATGGGTACCGCATGACTGATATACGTTACATAGATAGATGACTGAACTCTTTCACGCAAAAACTACACAAAAAAACTTTGATATTCTTTCACGCAATAATTACTGAACGGATCGGGCTGATATTATTAATAGACGTAGTTCTAGGCCTCGAATAAAATATAGGATACCATTCATCATTTTTCACGAGGGTGAAGCCGCGGGGCACAGCTAGTTATGGAAAACTCAAATCTCCAAGTCAGATCTTGATGTATTATATGGTCCTAAACGAAATGCACATCACAAAATAAAAAAAAACTGAAATCTGTTTGAGAAAAGTTGTGTTTAGTTTAGTTTTTCAGGTGTACTTACACACAACTAAATTAACTATACAGTCTAAACATATACTTAGGTATATTTTTAGGTTATAGTTAAGTACATTTTATTCGTGTAATCATATTTTTCTGTTACCAATAAATGAACCATTCAACCACATAAAAAAAATAACTTTTCTTGATTACTTATTGATAGATTTTACTCTTGTTTTTTGAAATCTGTACATCATTACATAGTATAAAACAAAGTCGCTTTCTCTATCCCTACAGTATGCTAAATCTCTAATACTACGCAGTGGATTTTGATGCGGTTTTTTTAATAGATAGAGTGATTCAGGAGGAAGGTTTATACGTATAATAAAACCGTGCGAAGCCCGGGCGGTTCACTAGTATATTATACATAATAAAGAGGTATTATGTACATATTTTAAAAATCAAGATAATACAAAACTAGAAATACAGTCAAATTGACAACCTCCTTCTTTGAAGTCGATTGAAAATAAAACTCTAAGATGTTAAATTAGGTACTTCCTAATTTATTCAGTTCCCGCATTATCTATAAAACACCTCCATCAGTATCACATTTGACCTTAGGTCTACCATTACCATCCCTCAGCGGGTATTCATGACCTCTCGAGATGGAACTTGAAGCCTCTGTAATAAGGTCGAATTTTGATACTCAACACGTTTCGATTAGTGTATTATTTAGGTTAAAATCAGCTAAATATGTAACCACTGTTGGGACTTGGGGATGAACGGAGCGCTTTCTAGATTGTTTCCTCGGGAGAGGAGACCATGAGTTTTATTTTACCTTTAACATTTTAGAAGGAAAGTAATAAGTTTATTTCCATAACTTCGCATGAGTTGTTTCTATTATTCGACGACCGATGTGGCGCGGTGGGCAAAGGTCCACCTGCGACGCAGGAGGTTGCGGGTTCGATTCCCGCCTCCGAACAAATTTGTGTAAGATCTGCAGAAATTTGTTCCGTTGATCTGGGTGTTTTCTATGTATAATTAAAAATATCTATCTATGTAATTTATTGTATATAAGTATATCAGTCATTTATTACCCATAACACAAGCTTTGCTTAGCTTGGGGCTAGATGATGTGGACTGTCCGGAATTATTTATTTATTCTATGAACTAATTTAAGGGTATTAAATTTTATCCTTATTGTGTGCTGTTGTGTCATAAGTTGACAACCGATGTAACGAGGCGGGCGAAGGTCCGCCTACGACGCAGGAGGTTGTGGGTTCAATTCCTGCCATGAGACAATTTTTTGTACGATCTGCAAATATTTTTTACGGGGTTCTGGGTGTTTTTTTATGTATGGTAAAAATAATATATCTATATAGAGTGTAATCTAATACGTCAGTATTTCAGTTATCTAGTTCCCTTAACACAAGCTCTGCTTAGCTTGGGGCTAGATGATGCTGTGTGGATTGTCCAGCATTATTTATTGTTTTAAATCGCTTACTAGTTCAGCGAAATGTGATTCTTAAGTAACTCTTCATTTCAATGTATTGCATCAAGTAAGTATTCAATGTATTGTAATAAGAGGTAACCAAGTCCTCTAGTACTTATAACACAACATAGTATTAAGTAGCGCCGTGTCCCGCATTGCAGTTCGGGGATATATTCTAAGCCATTAAACCTGCTTGTTATTAATAAAAAAGTCATCTCAAGATAACTTTCCTTTTTTCATAGTTCTGTACCCAAAAGGTAAATTATCATCATATTACAAAGACTCTACTGTCTGTCCGTCTCTCTGTCCATCTGTGGCATGACTGTATCTCATGAACCGTGAGAGACAGTTGAAATATTCTCAGGTGATGTATTTCTATTGCCGCTAAACAAACACAAAAATTCAGAATTATATATTTATAGGTATATTAGGAGGCTTCCGTACAACATACGTAATTTTTTTTGCCGATAACTATCTTACCGCTCGCGGCTTCGCTCGCGTAGACTGTACGATTTTTTCTGCTCTTCAATCTACCCATTTCACTTTTAACAAAGGTTTTATAAAAATCCTCAAACACTTGTTTTAAACAAGTTTTATATCAGTATATACTGAAAATTTCAGGTCATAAGTTTACTTCTTACATTAAAAACTTTATTAACCCGTTTATATATTCAAGAGTTTTTCCCAAGTCCTGAAAAAACACGTATTTAATAATTTAATATACTTTTAGTATGCTCTATAAATTTCAAGAGAATCGTTCACTGGTTAAAAAGTTACAAAAAAAAACTTTTACCTTTTTTCCTCTCTTATGGGTGGAATTTCCAAAACTATTTTATCGGTTGTCTGTTTAGTAAAAGTTTACAAATTGCACCAAATTTCATCCCAAACTGCTAAAACTAGATATTTTAGCAGTTTGGGCTGCAATTTGTCTCCAAAAAATTACTTGTGTTTTGTTACATGTATATTAGGATAGTACGGAACCGGTTTTTTTAGATAAAGTCAGTTGAATTCTTTAAAAACAGATCACTCAATTACTCATTATGTTTCGATTAAAACAGATTAACTTTTTTAATTATAACATAAGCCTTTGCTCTAGGGATAATCCACATGTCGCATAGTCTAGTCTAGAAGTAACGGAAATTCACATAATATGCTTAATGTTACCTATCAAATTATTCCAAAAACCTTTGAGAAAAGCTAGTTTTATTTGATTTTTGCATTCACTGCTAAGCCTCAGTGGAGTTTAACATCTATTTTTGTTTACTTTTACATTTCAAAGAGAAAAAAGACGAAAGTTTTTTTTTAGTTTTAAACTGTTTATTATGTACGTATAAATTTAAGCCAAGGGCAGACTGTTGCAAACAAGCCAGAGGTATCTTAGCTTATGCCGGTCGGCAGCGTCTCCAAGACACTGGCTGCATAGCCTCGCTGCTGTATGGCATTGCTGATGGGCTGCGCCATATACAAACCAGCTCTCAGGTCACCCGGAACTTCGACCAGACGCTATAATATAATTTGACTGCGCAGCATGGTAGATATATATGAATTTACAAAACTTTTTTTTTATAAGTTCAGTTAAATTTGTAAGCTTTTAGTAGAAGGCACAGTAAAGTCGAGCAGATTAAATAGGCGCGTGGTCAAAATCTACAGTTTCGATTATAGGTACGTATTTTGTTTTCAATTATAATTTGTTAGTAGTAGTGTAGGTACGTATTTTGTTTTTCAATTAAAATGTGTTTGCTATTATAATATAATGTTAGCCAACATACTCAGGGTTAAAATCTAATGTTCTGAGATATTATTTAATATCACCGTGTAGTATAATATACAATATACCACGCGCAAAGTTATCTGACACCGCCTCCAGATAAACCAGCGCTAATCAACGCCTCCGCCATAACTTTGCAGCTCATTAAAGAGCAGCCGTAAATTAACAACAATTTGCTTGGACTAGGAACCAATTTATCTCAATTTGATTACTTTCCTGGCATTATGGTTCCCCTGGGCTGGCCAAATAAGGAACACTGGCCAATGTGGCGAATTTGGGTTAAACTTTGCAGCAGTGTCACATGACGCAAGTTTACTAATATTAGTATTACTATTCTGGTTGAAAATGCTGAGGCATCCTATGGAATAGATATTATCACTCGAAATGCGATCTTCATTCCGCATGCCCAGAGTTTAGAGAATTAAAATTTGAATTGATGAATGATTACACGCTTTATTGTACTTTAAAGTTTATTAATAAGTAAAGTATAAAGTAAATTTATTTAAAAAATTAACAAGGCGCCCTTATCTTTGAAAACGATTTCTCCCAGGCAACCTTGAATGAAGGACTTTTAAATATACACACCCTTTATTGCCATCATATCATCTCTAAACAGTGTTACCACTTGCACTCGTGTCTGTATAAGGTGGCCAAACTGCGTGAGCCATAATACGAACATCCGTAGTTTGAAGCAAACGCGAAACTCCGCCAAAGTACATTCAGCTAACTGCGATAATCATAACTTATTATTCATAACCCATAAACTTAAACCAGCGTATTAAAGCTCCCAACTTAATTGATGATCCCTCGAAGTTCAACAAACGGCATTTCAAAGTACCCAATGAAATCGAAACAAAAAGGTTTGTCTGTAAAGGCTCTTTCACACTACGGTATACAATGGCACATTTTCTTAAAGACAAAAAAAATTCAACCGGACTGAATAAATCAAATTAAGATGACATAATCCCTTCATAGACCGTCACATCATCACATCACATCCCGATGATAATTAATCTGTATTCTTCCGTGACAGATCCCTGTCATCAATTGGGTTCGTAGTTAGTGTATTGGGAACGCTTTCGACTGGTATTGACTAGGGAATGGACACCGGTATTCGGTATTACCGAAAAACCGGTAATACCGAGTTATTTAAGGCACTTCGGAATACCGGTATTGAAATTGCTAATACCGGTAATTCGGTATTTTGAATTTAACGTAAAAATAAATGAAAAATCTCATAAGGCGGCTCTGGATTACACAAACAACTTATTTTTAATTTATAATGATTGTAAAATAGATGGACAGAGTACGTTTTCGCTTCACCTGGATAGTGTTAGACTGTTTTTTGATTTAAATCTTTAATTTCACATAAGTTTTAAAATACATAGTATGTATAAATAGATTTTTTTTAAACTGTTAAGTAGTCAATGTGTAAGCAGCTATACGGACGATTAGACGGACACCTAGCTAATAGCGAGCATAGCGTCAGGGACATTATTTCTGCACGCAGAAAGCTCAAAACTGACTGGCGAAATTAAAGACGCATGCACGCGCAAGTGCAAAAAAAGTATTGTACCTGTAATTTCTTGGAAAAAAACCGTCAGACCCGTGCGTCTTTCTTTGTCAGGCACATTTTCAATTACAAATTGCATAGTGCGCTCTCGCTCGGTAGGCGTTATCTATCAATTGTTATTGTTACTACGCACGAGCACAAGGTTCAAACGGTAATCAGTGTATCGTAGCATTTTGTCGTGACAAGAAGTTCAAAAACAGTTTGTGTTGTTGGTTTGGTTTTGGAGACGAAAAACAATCACTGAAAGGATAAACGGTAAGTAATATTTCATATCATTTCATTTATTAATTTCACAAACAATTTACCGTATCGGAAGTTTCATATTGCACGTCTTATTGTCTAGAGCAAATAAATAACTATTCTACTAAATTACTGATGAATGTCAATAGGCATAATATGAGTGAATTCAAAACAGAAAGGTTTTTCAACCGATGACCGACCGAAATGTAGGTGGATCTCAATTCTACTGTATTTATTTTAGTTTTTTTGTATGTTACCTCCGAATTTTTCTCTAGGTGAAACGCCTTTGATGATTCTTTCTTTATTTAAAATTTATTGCTTATCTTGTGGTCTTGTGGATTACTTTCCTATTTAAAAGTCTTCAATATAAAATAGAATAGAGATTATTAGAGATAGACTTTCTAAAATACCTTTCCTATTTTCAGTTCCATCCAACCAGGATGATGTAAGAGAAATATAAAAAGAGCAGAGAGGGAAAGATCCATTCGAGTAGTCATTGATGGCTGTTCGTCTGATCTATTGGCGATCAACGCTGGGGTACCTCAGGGGTCAGTACTATCTGCCTCATTGTTCCTGCTACACATAAACGATCTGCTGGTACCCGGTATTATTAGGTACGCAGACGACAGCACCGTGGTAGACAGGTACCTGTCTAACGCCAGAGCCAGCCAGAATGAGATACGGGCGCACAGACAAGATATGCTGCAGCGCTCGAATTCGACCCTGAAGGTAGTCTCAGATTGGGGCGAGGCCAATCGGGTCAATTTCAATGCCACCAAAACACAAGCATGTCTTTTCTCAGCTAAAAAGAGTCCGTTAGTCCAGGCTCCTATTTTCCGTGATGTACCGGTACCTATAAAGGATCATCTGGAGCTTCTTTCTCGGTGTCACGCTCACATCAACTCTGAACTTAGTGTCTTTATCGAGTCGAAGGCTAAAATAGCAGCCATGAAGCTAGGAATCCTAAACAAGGTGCAGCGATACTTTACACCGGGACAGCTTGTATCATTATATCAAGCACAGGTCCGATCTGGTATGGAGTATTGCTGCCACGTTTGGGATGGCTCGGCTAAATATCAGCTAGCGGCCCTAGACTCGATAGAACGTAGAGCTTTCAAACTTATTGGCGAGCAGTACCTTGAGGAAGCTAAGATCCAAAGTCTTGAACACCGCCGCAAGGTCGCTTGCCTCTCGATCTTTTATAGGATACATTTCGGAGAATGCTCACAGGAACTTCACGACCTGATTCCACCATCTCCCTTCCACTCCAGGACGAGTAGGCGTACGGCGCATTACCACCCTTTCCTTGTGGATATCCCATCCACCCGAACTAAGCGGTTCTCCTCCACCTTTATCATTCGTACCGCTAAGGAATGGAATGCGCTGCCTGCTTCAGTTTTCCCGGACAACTACAACCCGAGTCTCTTCAAGACGAGAGTGAATAGGTGTCTTCTAGACTTTCGTGATACATCTTCGGCCACGTCGTCACTTACCATCAGGTGAGATTGTGGTCAAACGAAGGTCTATAGTTGATAAAAAAAAAGCACCACCAATCTCTCGCTCCACGCCTTAGGACTTCTCCCACTGTGGAGGACGGCATTGAAGAGGTGTTGTAACTCCTGTATAACGGAAGCTCCTCCTGCCTTCAGAAGCTCTGAAGTAATACCGTCCTCACCGGGGGCTTTTCCATTTTTAAGCTGCCTCAAAGCTAACACGATTTCGTCTTGACTCATGTCTGGCAGTTTGCGGTATAGTGGTTAATTTAAATAGGTAATTATGTCAGAAAAGATCTTTGAAGTTCTAAATGTTGATTAACTTTTCGAATCTTTATTAATGTGTTATTAGGAATATTTAGAGTACTAATTTTTTTATTATATGTTTGATTTCATCGTGATTATTTGGTTTCATTGGTGTGTGAAAACCTTCGAGTTATAAATGTTTTATTAAGTTTGTAGTTGTTTTTTATTGTGATAAATATTTGATTGTTATGTGTGTTTAAGTTAAAGAAAGACTGTATAGTAGTAACTAAGAACCAAAAATTTCCAATTAAAGTTCAAGTTGATTTAAAAAGTATTGCTTTTTTTAAGAACCCTTTTTTATTACAATTTAGATATACTTATTCAGTATAAAACAAACACAAGAAAATATTTTTTCAACTATTTTAATATTTATAGTAAAATACCGAAAAATTACCGAAATACCGGGATCCCGGTTTTAAAAACATTAATACCGAAAAATTACCGGTATTTCAAAACGTCCAATACCGCTATTCCCTAGTATTGACATGTATCAATTGAGCTACCTTTAGACTGTTTGCAACCATCTGCAGCAACCATTGAGCATTAGCTCAATGGTTTCAATTGCATATATTAGTTGTAACTTTTTCTATTCCTTGATTGTAATTTTCGTTGTTAATAAAGTTTTTTCTAATGTTCGTAGTTCAATATCTAAATAAGTAATCTTGGACAATCCACATATTTAGCTCCAAGCTAAGCAGAGCTTGTGTTATGGGTACTAGATGACTCTGTACATGAATGATTGCCAGTAACATTACATAGATAGATGTTTTATTATAAGTACACAGAAAATGCCCAGACCTCTGCATCGTGCTACATCGATCGTCTTTTTCCTTTTTTGGAAAACGCTCCATAAATTTATTAGTAACCGTAAATGGTCTAAGCTCGCGTGTGAAAATTGATATAGTGTGATTATATGCCTGGTAACTGCTACTGGCACAAAAAGAAGCATTTACTTAACATACAGTTTTCAAAAAGTATAAACCTACAATTACCTATTTCTTTAAAGAAAAAATGAAAACAACACCAACTCAGTAAATGTAAATTATTCATGTTGATAACTTATTAAATAAAACGAAAATTTGTGTATGTAGATTATTGTCTGTTTGTTAGTAATAGCTGTTATACCTAATACTAAATAGAAACCCGATCACCATACGCTCAATAACCGATTACAGTTCCAATGTACAAGAGTCATTACAGAAAACATAAAACGCAAGGGCACACGAACTTAAACGATAAACTTTGCGCATTTTTCAAACCTAAATTGCCTTAGAACTTTTGTCGCTATTTGAGTAAATGAAACTTTTATAGGTACTTTAGTTTGTAGGTAATGTCAGGGAGCAAGATAGCTAGCAGATCAACTGATAAATTTCTGATAAATAGATTGGTTCTGTCAATCTACGTTTTAATTAAATTTTTATGTGTAATGTATTTAGTTAGCATTATTTTTATAAAAACTTCATAAGCACACAGATCCTTTTGTACTATCCAACGATTTTATCCATACAAGTTTTCAAGTCATCACTCTTGAGCTATAAGAATAGATAGAATTGAAGTTTGCAATAAAGAATTTTCTATCTCAATTATTGATGTTGAATAAAAGTACCTAAGTATCTAGGTATGAAATACTGTGCCCCGCGGCTTCACCCACGTGAGAATTGATGAAAAGCAGACTATGTTTATTCCAGGCCTAGAACTACGTCTATTTAAAATTTCATCTGATAAAAAACTTTATTAACAACGAAAATTACAAGCAAAGGAATAGAAAAATTACAACTAGTATTTACAATTGAAACCATTGAGCTAACTGCAGACGGTTGCAAACAGTCTAAAGGTAGCTCAATTGATCCATGTCAATACCAGTCGGAAGCGTCCCCAAGAGACTGGCTGCATTACCACGCTGTATGGCAATGCTGATGCGCTGAGCCAGATATTCACCAGCTCTCGGGTCTCGCGTCGCATTATTATCTGATAAATAGTTTTGGCGTGCGGAGGTAAGAAACAACTGTTGCATTTATAATAGTCAATAGTCATTTATTTCGTAAATTACTTGAATAACACGTCATTTTTGTAAGTAAAGAACATTAAATAGTAAACATCTAAAAAACAAATTAAGTTAATTTAGATTATAATATAAAAACTCAAAGAAAAATATAAAATTCTATTTTCTAATATTAGTGTGATAAAGTTTATATCTAGCCGTTCTTGGTCAAATAAGTGTATCTTAATCTAGCTCTATCTTGAAAAAGAGCCAGTGAAAAAGTGCAGCATTGTTCAATGCGGACGAAGACGCGGGTACAGCTAGTAAATGAATAAATGATACTGAAAAATTCTACGGCATCATTTAGCCCCAAGCTAAGCAGACTTGTGTTACAGTATAGTACCCTACTGTAACACAAGTCTGCTTAGCTTGGGGTTTGTTGATGCCCCAAGAGAGATTTGTGCCCCACTGCCAAAAATCCAACTTCCTAAAATCGTAATCAGCTTCTGTTAAGGTTACTATGTAGCCTATAAAATAAGCTAATCTTTGCACCAATAAATATTTAAATGTTATTATCAGTGGATAGGATTTTTGGCAATGGGGCACGAATGGGGTAACAATCCGGACTTTACCCTATTAGATACTAGCGACCCGCCCCGGCTTTGCACGGTTTTATTGTAGGTATAAACCTTTCTCTTGAATCACTCTATCTATTAAAACCGCATAAAATCCGTTTCGTAGTTTTAAAGATTTAAGCATACAAAGAGACATAGGGACAGAGAAAGCGTCTTTGTTTTATACTATGTATTACTGATAGGCTTATTTGTTAAATAGATAAATATTTTACTCTACATAGAAAACACCTTGAACATCCGGAACGAAAATATACATATCGATAAATAATTATCTCGAGGATCGAACCGGCAACTTCCTGTGTCGCTGGCGGACTTTTACCCACCGCGCTACAGAGGTCGTCAATGTGAAGACTTTATACTAATGCCTACCCCTTCGAAAATGTAATGACAGGAAAAATGGCGTTACCTTCTAGAATCCCTTTCCATAATCTACGTAATGGCCAGACCCCTTTAAAATGCCAATGCAAACTTTCGACAACAGTAAACAGAACCCTTCTTATTTACTAAACAGTTATAAAATCAGAATTTCAATTAACTTGCCTTTTTACTTTGTATGAAGTAAATTAAAGTCTTTGCCACTCACCGAAAGTAGGTACATCTACTTTTTTAAAGCATATTAATTTTTTTTTTCTTAAACAAGTTGTATAATAATAATTTTATGTTTAGTTGATACATTTTGAATATTATTACTGCTCTATGATTTTTTTATTGGTTTTTAGATTCCTTTAGGTTTTTTTTAATTGTCTCTAACCGGGAAAATATTTTTCATTACTCATACTCGGAAAGTAGCTCTGAACATGCCTGAAGAGCGAGTTGAAAGTGATACTTAGTATACTAGGGAGAATCGTTTTCAACTGACAGCTATAACGTTACTATGGAACCATGGTAGGTAGTGGCAGAATAAATGCTGAAGACAAAAAAAATACGGCTTAGCGACAATTCACTGAATTCAGATACCAAAATATATACCAAAGACAAGGCAGTATGGCTTTCGCCTGTCCTAGATGGACTAATAAATAAAAAAAGAAATTAGCGGCAATTTGATTAATTTGTTTTCTCATGTTTTTTATTTATATTTCCTTGTATTCGTAATGAAAAGCAGAGTGTTTACCTCGGGTGAAAGTAACTTATGTAGTCCCTCGACTATTGGCGCCCTCGTTACACTCCGGCACCAAACCCAGTCTCGGGACTAAATAAGTTACTTTCAACCCTTGGGTAACATTGTACTATTAAATCTTAAGGACAATCTTGTTATACTCGGCTAGCGGGATGTTTAAGAAATATACTATTATTATTTAAACTTCGGTACCTACTATTAGTTATTGATATAACTATTCTGAAAGTTTTCACGATCAACTAAAACAGTTTTTACCGATTGTTTTCACGATCCAAAAACTACGTTCATAAATGTTTTAGTGACCATTGATTGGATGTGTTTTCGGGTTAACTGATCCGGATTCTAAAAATAAAAACTTTCTGGATTCAACTTCATGTTTTTTAATCCTATTTTAGTATCATAATATCCTATTTTCCGTATTCGGACTATTTGGTCGACCGAAGTCAGGAATAACTTGTTTTTTTAAGCAATAGAAATGATCGACGACATTCAACTATTCTCAATTTTTTTTAATCAACTTTAAATACAATTTTATTATTTTGTGCGCATTTATATTCGGTCTAAGCTCTTATTAGTAAATTACAATAAAGCTTATTATTTTGTAAATTACAATAAAGTTATAGCTTGAAGTGTCAAAGTAAATTTGCATATGTCCTGCTCTACCTATTTCACTTGCTATTTAGCCTATTTTGTGGACTGCTTTACCCTGATATCATTTTCTAAAAATTCTAAGCATATATAAGCTACTGTGAAGAGTGAATCTTCTGGATAAGCCGTAGGAAGCTGTAGGTATTGTGCATGAATGGTACGAAGAACCAACGCGCGTGCGTACGCAGAATCGATCCGTACCACCCGTGTAAATAATGTATTTGACTCAAATTTTTGCGTGTGTAAATATTTTTTGACAGAATCTCTGACGTCAGAGCGCTTTGAATTTAAATTTCAAATAAGAACGGTGTTTTTATTAAAAATTTTGCAACTTATCATAAAACCAAGGTTAAAAATAAGTGGTTCCTAAAAATCATATTTTGGTAACTTTGTGCTTTCAAATTACATGTATACGGTCGAGGATTTTTAAAATATTATTGAGTATTTATTATTTTGTCTGCCCATAAAAATTGTCAGCGCAGCTGCGCAGTGGCGAATACGTATCGGCCATTTTTGTTTCGGCGCCACTATCGCCTCAGTCGCTCGGGCGTAGCTGTCAATATGTATATTTTTCTTTATTCCTCAATTTTCACGCATTAAAACTGCATGTTGACATACTCTTTTGATCATTTAGATATTCCAAATTCAATTATTCATTTCTAGAATGTAAATTGTTCCGTGTAAAACGTTCGAAACTCAATTTGTTTTCGGGTGCGTTGCGCAGGTGACTAGTTGAAGGCGAAAATGTCTCACCGGGTTTTTTTCGGTGTGTTTTTGTTTATTTTCGGCGTGTGTTACGGTAATCCGGATGCTAAAAGACTTTATGACGATCTGCTGAGCAACTATAACAGACTGATTCGACCTGTTGACAAGAATAACAATACTGTGCTGGTGAAGCTTGGTCTTCGGCTATCGCAGCTTATCGATTTGGTGAGTTCATTCGGATGCTTTTAGATTAGAATTCTACTATTATTGTGAATGGTACCTAGAACTTGATATCTTTACATTTGATTGGTACAATTAGTACCTGATCAAATTTGTGTTAATATTATCAACGGTTTCAAGTCAGTTATATGCGGTTTGATGTTAAAACATTGTTATATATTGCAATATGATACGTTTTTACCTGTTTTAATAGTATTGTCGGGTAGCATATTAATGTTTATCTACGTCATCTGGGTCTATCATATTAGTACTGGGATTACCTCATTTACCAAGAAACCTAAACATGGCATAAACAGTGATATTACTTGTAGAGTTACATAAACATCAACATGTTGCTTTACAAAAAGCTATCTTTTTGGTTTTATATATCAGTTTTCCTATGATTTTTCTTTATTTAAAAGGTAAAGCCTTAGAAATTTAAGAAAAAATCATACTATATTATCGATCAAAAACACGATGTTGTATTTATGACTTAGAATAGAAATAGTGCACAGTCAGAATCGAAAAACAATCAACACAAATTCTAAATTGACTATCCGCCTACTTCTCATTAGTGAGGTTCGTTAGGTTCTATTAATTTGAACCCTAGAAATGAGCAAACCCTTGAGGCGGTGCATTCAGTGTTGCAAGCATCTACCTTGTTATTTACTCGACGTAGCTGTGTTTGACTTGCTAACGAACTGAACCGACTTTGACGAGGAACATAAATAAATAGTCACAGTTAGGCTTTAATTCTTGGTATGTTTATAAATCCTACGAGCTTGGATTCATAAAATATTTTACAGATTAAGAATAAATGGATTTATTAAAATAGAAATTTATATTCAAAAGTATAAAAAATAATTATTTATAATTGAATTGAATTGATTCAACTACAAACTGTTGCAAACAGTCTAGAAGTGGCTAAACTCATCCATATTGTCAATATAAGGGCTAAAACACAAAACTGCGAGCTCGCATCGCATCGCAAATATCTGCGAGCTCGCACGATAACGTCCGATCTCATTTGCATCGCGCATTCCTGTCATATTACGTCATACTTGGTGACCCCCCTTTTAGTCCGCTCTGAGACAATTTTAGCGAAAGATGCGCGGCGCCTGAGCCGCCTTCTTTGTGTTGTAAAAAAAAACTGCTTCAGTTCTCAACTCATAGTAATTTTGAGTAAAATAGTTCCCTTCAGAGTTCATAATCGTATTAAATGGATGAATCCAGAATCTTTTTTTTCTTTTAAATCTATTTAACAATAACAGCAGTGCAATTGGACTGATTTATGCAAAAATGATCCAACCCACAACCTAGTCAATTTCGAGTTTTTTTTAACCTATGTAATCAGTATAAGTTATATTTTAACATATCAAAGACTCATCTCTATGTTCACAAATGTGGAAAATCCATATGATCCAGCCCACAACTGTCATGTCGAAGACCATTTTTTAAAATGTATAAGTGTTTCATGCCACTTGAATCATTTTTGTGTTGCTTTGGTTACCCTAACATATAACCGTTCTATTTTGCTACAATGATTCAAACTATAATATTAAGCTGGTCCATCAGTTCAAAGAGCTCAGAAAGCTATAGAAAGAGCTATGCTCGGAGTTTCTCTGAAGGATAGGATTCGTAAAGAATACATCCGAAAGAGAACCAAAGTTATCGACATAGCTCAAATAATTAGCAAGCTGAAGTGGTGGCAGTGGGCCGGCTATATCTCGCGAAGAACCGACAACTGTTGGGGTAAACGTGTTCTTGAGTGGAGACCGAGACATGGCAAACGTAGTATAGGACGCCCTCCGGCCAGGTGGGATGACGATCTGCGAAAGACTGCTGGCAGATGCTGGATGCGTCAAGCTGAAGACAGGGAGCTATGGCGCTCATTAAGGGAGGCCTATGTCCAGCAGTGGACTAATATAGGTTGATTATGATGATGATGATGATATAAAACAAGTTAAGCTTTGACAAGTTAATATTTGAAATTGCTATTCCATCTAAGTACGTAAACGAAATAAACCATAAAGTTCAAAACACACAGAAGCCGGAGGCGTGGCGGAGGCAAAGGCGTGCCGGTTTTTGATATGGCACCGCGTTCACCACGGCCTGCGGTGTGTGTGTAGGCTTTCATAGGATTCCATAGAATACAACTCGCACGCCTTCGCCTCCGCCACGCCTCCGGCTTCTGTGTGTTTTGTACTTTAACGAAAAATAAATAAATAAAATAAAATAAGTACAGGGCCAGCAGATCTAATATTAGATACCAGATGATTGCATTGATTAATTTAAGAAACCGAAGGGAAGCTGCAATAATAGACGATGTAGATGGTTTATGTGATGAACCTTATTCTGATTTGGACGAGGAGTAGGGCCAATTTTGTTTGTTTTGTCTTTTAAAACACAAAAATTATTACTAATTTTTATCACACAGAAATACCGCCACAAACTTAAATATCGATTATCTCGAAATGAGGTTTGTGTGGGTTGGATCATTTTTGCTTAAATCGGTTCAATTATCTTTCTGGGATCCATCTTACGCTTCCTAAAAACACGTCCAATACGGCTGACTAAACTTGAAGGTATGGTTACCCTACAAAACGGTTCGCCGCACAAATTCGCATCGCAGAAATTCGCAAATCAAGTTCGTGTGACATCGCATCACATCGCATCGCATCGCATCGCATCGCACCAAATCGCAGTTTTGTGTGGGAGCCCTAAGTCCTTTGAAGAGATCCTTTGACGCTGCAATGTCTACATTGCCCCGCTATTGCAATGCTGCTGCGCTGCGCCACTCAACAGCTAAAAGGTCACGAGTCGCATCGACCAAACGCTCAGATCATTTTTAAAAACCCGGAGAGTCTCGGTACTCTACGGATCGAGAGTCTCGACTCCAAGGAGATCAAATGCATAGACTTAGTAGACACGCATATTTTCGTGTAATAATTAGTAATATTTTGTGTGTTTAGGTTGCGTGAGTTAATTAAAAAAATGAAGAAAACGCTAAAGGCTGATAAAAATAACTAGACATAACATCGTTAGGACCTAGTTACTGTTTTAGCTCCACTTTCCCCACTAAAATTCTCTGTCAACAAATCCAACTTTAATATAATTCGAAAAAGGCCATTCTACTTCAAGGATATGAGTGTGTGTGAGATAGAGCCATACCTTGCTCGCGCGCTTCTAAAAAGACAATTTTCTGGAATTACATAGAATCTTAATTCCATTGCAATGCCATGTCTCCGCTCGTGGAAATCCTGAACATTCTAGAAAGTTCCTATTTGACTTTATATCATTTTTACGAGCTGCAGGTTAACGTGACTACGGCTACGGTCCTTTCCCGGATTAACTTGGAAAAGTTGATTGTCTGCGGAAAGCTCTGGAATTTTAAATGAAGATAGTTTTGTAAGATTTTAAGCCTTTGCTCACAATTATTAATAGGTGTCTCCACTAAATAATTTTTATTCTGTTTTGTTCCTTTTCTTATATTCTGGAGGGCTGCTGTTTGTAAGTATAGCGAGGAGTTAAGAATTTTTTTTAGTAAAGAAAACACAATAATATTTTAAAACTTTTCTTCAGAAATACATCAAAACGGTGGATCCCCGGCCGCGAAGATAGGCTCAAGCAGCCGGTGACTAGGGTTGTAGAGAGAGGATCTGACACTACGCGCCGATTCCAAAAGATCCGATTTTTGAATCGGGCCCTTATATTATTTTTATTACTGTCTGTTTACCAAAAAACTTACCCACAAAGTAACTTTACAAGGTCTCTTGTAATTCGTTTGATAAGTGTCGCTCTATCTAGACGAGTTGATGTCTGCTGCCATTGCTCGCGTAAAACGTGTCTTGCTTACTCGATGACGACGTGAACCAAGGCTACCTATCTTTAGTATCTGGATTAAATACTAATGCGCTGTAGGGTCTTTTAGCTCTTAATATTGCTCTTTTGAGTAGGTACTATATCTTTGAGTAGGTACAATCTCTTTTGAGTAGGTACAATATTACGAACTAAAATACTCCAATAATAACTAAGTTTTGGTAGATACCAAGACTTTGTTAAGTTTTTTATGAATTCAATAAAGTTTTTTTTTAACTAAGTAATTGGTTTGTTGAAAAAATAAAGTAATGTTGCACAGCATCATCTGATCCTAAACTATATAGTGCTTGTATTCTGCGAACTAGAAAAATTATTTAAAATCATAACATAGCATTTTATAGATTGTTTTTATTTTAAATAGAAATTACTGACTGTGTTATCAAAACGGTTAAAATGGGTTCTCAAAAACTATATTAAAATGCATGATAACTCTAACTCTCACTTCACTAAAGTCCCAAAAAAGTTCAACTTATGGGTCACTTACTTGACTTCTTGGCACAGTTGGTTAACGCGTAGTTGATCTTGTTCAGATAAGTATCACTAAATACTATAATATATTTGCTTCATCTCTAAATAACTTCAAGTCTGATTTAAACAAAACATTTTTTATGCATTAATACATGTTATATATAATATTTCCTCAAAACCTTTATTAAAAAACACAATAAGAAAAACGTTCACACCTGCGGGGTCTTTTAAGTGTCGCTTAGACCCGAAACCCTTTAGAGATTCATGTTTACCGGAATGCCAGAATTTACTTAGAAGGACCGTTTCGACTATTTTATGTGAAACCACGTGAAAACCGAGACCTTCCTTTATATGGAACACTTCAAGGGTTATTTGATTTAAAATGACACTGGTTATTACAAGATTTGGGTAAGGCCACAGATTTTATAATACCAGGTAAGGCTAAGGAATGAAGTGATAAGAAATGATAGTTTACTCGATAAATACCTTGTGAGTGCACAGATAGTAAATGATTAGTGATCTGTATAGGGCCTTGACTTATAAAAGTGAATTCAAAAGCCAAAAATGTCTCTGTTAGTGCACTTCTAGAATTTTTTTAAAAATATTCTTACTTCCTTAGTTGTATCCACTAAAAGTATCTCCTAAATAAACATAACCTTAAACCATCCTTTAGCAGCCTAATCATTGGATGTTCGGCTTACAGAAATTCCAATTCACAGATCATATGAGTGATTCAATTTAGCTGTTGAATATTCCATTTGCTTTTGAAATCCATTGCAATAGCACATATGCGCAATGAAAAATATTTGGCGATCTGGATTAGCCCATTAAACTGATTCAGTTGATACATACATACATTTGTATCTATGTTGAGTAATCCAGCATTCGTTATCATTATTTTACTATTGTCGATTTTATTGGCTTTGTAACAACGTTCAGTATCGCATATAAAATAACTACCAGCACCACAACGTTATGGCTCCGTACACTATATCAACAGCTGAAGCCGATGTAGTCTGGCTCATACTGGCGCAGTGTGTTCAGTAGCCCATAAGAACTTAAAGCGGTTGTTTGGAACTACCTACGAAATGAATATGATATCAAACATCGCTGTAGAAGAGGGGTCAACCATTTATCGGCAACTATAGACGACCGATGTGGCACGGCGGTTGTAGGTTCGATTCACGCCTTGGAACAAATGTTTGTATGAACTTCAAATATTTGTTACGGGGTTCTGTGTATTTTCTTTGTACCTATAATTATCTATTTAAATCTATTTATGTAACGTATTTTATTAAGCATATCTGTCATCAAGTAACCATAACACTAGCTCTGCTTAGCTTGGGGCTAGATGATTCTGTACGGATTATTCAGCATTATTTTTTATTTAACTTGTTCAAAGTTCATTGTCCATCGACATACAATCAAAGAAAAAAACTATTTAGTCTAAGAACTATTTACAATTCAATCAGTGAAGGTAACTGAATACTGTTGCAAATTTCTAAAGGTATCTCAAATGATCCAAATCAATACAATCGAAAGGATCACTAAGACGCTGTCTGCATTTCCCCGCTCTTTGATGATAGTGCATAAAATACATAGTTAGAAAACAAACAACTGGAGAGGTTATGTCAAAAGCGAGATTGATCCTTAAAATAGTTTTCTTCCATCAAACTTTACATATAGCTAAGTTTGTACAAAAGTTTGGGAAAATAAAGCTGCTACTTCATGTAGTGAACCACCAGCCCTTATTGCCAACCGCCACAGTAATGCTTAAACCACAGAGAGACAAACTATCCCCATTAAGTCTTCAGTCTACATTAACCCTAAGTTTACTACAAGCATGCACCAGCCTGCCCTCACAAGCCTGTACAAATTTCACGCATGAAGTTCACTCACGCTGTATTGGTATTCAAGCCTGGGTCTTGACTTCGCTCCATGGACACATTTATTTTGATGAGGCTAGAGAATGCCTTGGCATTCTGCCAGATTTCGACAATCGATTGCCTTGTACGTGGAGCTGGATAGTTATCTAATCTAATATAGCTTCTATTAACTTGGGAGTAGGTGCGAAATCGGTGATTTTGCTGTTATGGTGGGAAGGATACATTTGTTATGATAGCACCTTAATCGTTCTCGTTGTCTCCTGTACCAGAATTCATTGCATCGTTTGTCTGATAATAAGTCTCAACTTATCTTAAAAGTCAACTATTTTCGATTCTTGTAAAATTTTGTATCGTTTGTTTCAGAACTTGAAGGATCAGATCCTAACTACGAATGTCTGGCTGGAACACGTGAGTTTATAGCCATAATAAATTTGGAGAGGCCAACGTACAACTTTGGTCGAAACAAAACCTTAATATTCCATTTATGGTGAAGACTTTCAGCATTAGAAGAGATATACTGCTATTGTCACATCCTATACTCAAACACTTTATTTGCTTAGACGCTATCAGTGTCAATTTTGCAAATTCAGATTCTAGCTCGTAAACTTCCCTATTGCTCTAACAAACGGCATCAAATAAGCACCGTCACTTACAGAAATCAGAACCCTGTCTTATTGTTATAGCGTCTTAAATCCTTCGCCGACGACAGCGATAAATAAACGCAGTGCCACTGCTTTAATATTAATATTGTTACCAGGAATGGGAGGACCACAAGTTTAAATGGGATCCACTGGAATATGGCGGGCAGAAGGAGTTGTATGTTCCCTCTGAGCATATTTGGCTTCCTGACATCGTGCTTTACAACAAGTAAGTATACCTTCTGTTTTTTTAGATGTCAATGAATTTTTGTGGCATTTCTGATACCCTGTTAAACCATTTAGAATTAAGAGGACCTAAATCTATTCAAATCGACTGATTTGTAAACCGTGTGTTTTGGAACGTATGTTAACTAAATATTACTATGCGTAATCCATCACCGAACATCACAAATAGCTGCGATCCAATTAGTGTAGCGCAAATATTTTAATCACATTCATATTCCGGAACTCGGGTGCCAACAAGTTGGACGTTGCGGTTAGGGATGGGGTAGATTCGGCAAAAATCGATAATTACGTTCTTTTATCTTTTATTCAAATTAAATAACCACGCGTGTCTCATAATTGCATACAAAAATGTGCCCGCACTTTGGCGAATTAAGAAAGAACGATTTTTTTTTCCCCATACAATATTGGTTTCAATTTTGACTTACTTAGTCTAAAATTTAGGCAAAATTTGGTTAGACTCAATGCTGCGTTGGATTTCAGATAGGACCCGGACGAAGAGTGATATTATCTCATAAACATGGAATTTTTAATGTTAATTAGTAATTTAGTTCTTGGCCCAAAAAATACCATGCTTATTTTTGACGTATGTTTTGAAGCAGCGTATTTCCTGTGATAAAGTCACACGATGCGTGTCATCATCATTGATATTTATACCTTTAATAGATATAAGCCCATAAACTACTACTAGGTATATATATTATAATATGTAGGTATTACTACTAGACAAAGCCACTTTATACGACGTCACAAATAGTACCTAGTCCTGAACTACTACTATAACTGTATATATATTAATACGAGACAAAATCCACCTTATATGAAGCCACAAATACCTAGTGGTCCCGCTCTCCTACCACACCGAATTTTCGTCTAGACTAGAATAATGAAAATATAATACATAGTAAACAACGTCTATGTTCAATAAGCACTAGAACCGCATTCGTAATGAAAAGCGTGTATGAAATGGCTCCGAATATATCGAACAAATTGCCAAATTCTTAATATCTTTACTAACAACGAAAATTACAATCAAGGAATAGAAATAATTAAAAGTATCTAGTATATAGAATGTGCTGTGAGAACGTGGACGATCCCTTGCTCACAGACGGCATTGAACCGCTAAGTCTCAGGAGAGACTTCTCCTCTGTGCGTGTTCTACCGTTTGTACAATGGGCTGTGTTCTGATGAACTGTTGGACATGGTGTCCGCGGCTCCCTTTTACCATTGCACCGCTAGCCATCGGCAGAAATATCATCCCCATACCTTGGAGCCTTTTAGTTCGCGGACTGTAACGTTTATGAGGAATTTCCTCCCGCAAACACTCAGGTTGTGGAATAATCTTCCTGCCGATTTTTTCCCCCAGGACTATGACATGGGGTTCTTCAAAAAGGGTCTTTTAAGACATTTAAAGGGTCGGCAGCTCGCGTGAAATGTCTCAGATGTTGCAGGCGTCCATAGGCTGCGGTAACCGTTTTCCATCAGGCGGGCCGCATGCTTGTTTGCCACCTTGGTGGTATAAAAAAAATACAATTGAAACCATTGAGCTAACTGCAGACGGTTGCAAACAGTCTAAGGGTAGCTCAATTGATCCATGTCAATACCAGTCGGAAGCGTTCCCAAGACTGTCTTAATAATTATTGCCGAATATTAAGAAATTACCTTTGAAAGTATTTAAAAACAAACTAAACACTTTATTGACTTCAAAATGCTATCATAGACGTGAACATAAAAATTTACTAAATTGTAATTCTATCACAATAAAATGAATAAATGTACTAAAACAAGCCAAGAGCTAAATTACTAATTGAAATTACAAATTCCATGTTTCTGAGATATCAACATAACACAAGCTCTGCTTAGCTTGGGGCTAGACAATGCTGTGTGGACTGTCCGGAATTATTTATTATACTAAGAAAAATAGATTATTATGCCTTAGGCCTTATGAGACAAGTATAGTGCTGTGTCTTACCAATTGTTACCAACTTATTCTATTTGCAAATAAAGATATTTGTTTTCAAGTGCTGTACGCCATTTTTGTCATAGTGTTACCTTAGTCCTGTTAAATCATGAACCTTAAACCATGATTTTCGAAACACCATTTTAAATCATGATGTTTCAAAAATCATCATAATAGTCCGAATAGTATTCGGCCTCCTCCCCACCACTACAACCCAGCCACAAACCACCCTAGTTATAACAATGCAATTTGGTGCGAGCTAATGTCCAAATGTTCCAAACTAAGTCCGGCGGCGTTATGCCGAAATTAACTTGAGTATTACATGCATAAGTTATCGGTGATGTAATTTGTTGGGGTAATTGTATTGTTGCGACTTCAACTGTTGTCTTGAAGTTCAAAGTTTGAAGTTGGAATGATAATGAGGAACGGAAGTCTTGAGATTTGAGTGCAGTATTGCGGTGCAATCTGTGTACTTGTGTATCTTTTTTAGTGTCAACTTCAATTTCGTATTATAATACCCATAATATTCATATCTACATAGTTAATAATAACATAACAATGTGCTAAATATATATGTAGCTAGGTAGAGATGACTTCGTAGAGCCTTATTATTTATAATAATAATAGAAATGTAGCGATCTGTGACATATATATAATTATATATATGTCGCAGATCGCTGCATTTCTAGACCTCTCGGTATACGTACGTACATCCTATTAAAACTTTACGTCAGAAATCTTCAAATGTCATGACATGTACATTTACCATGAATCAAACTGCATCAAATCAACCAATTTGCAGTGAAATGTGATTTTAGGATTCTATAAAAATATTCACAATGACAAAAATAAATGTGATAGCTTTATTTCCTAGTTTTACTTATAACATTTCCAACCAACAACGCGTGAATTATAAAAATATGCTTAGCTTTTCCGCGTATATCTAAAAAACAAAAAAAAACAAAAATAATAAAAAATAACTTTTTATTTACGAACTGTGTAACCAAACCTAGTAAAAAATATTTTTTTGTTTAAGACCTGTCTGTTATATTAAACCTTCTGTTATTTTTCCAAAGATTACCTATGGCTTAGATATATCAGCTTAAGGAAAGTACTTAATCGTTTTGCAAATAGCATCTATCATAAACATCATCATATTAATTTACGCTATCAGAGTAATCTCCATTTTACAACCTCCATAACATATTTCATACCTTAGAATTTCCCTTCCTAACATTGATAACGCAACACCACCTTCATGATTAATGTAGTGTCAGAAACACCATGTATCATAGGACGTAAGCTGCAAATGGGACGAACCGTGTTCGTCCGATTGCATAATGGGACGAATATGATGAGATGGGACGAACAACTGACTCGGTTAATCTACAGGATATCTGGTCGAGGAGTTTTAGATGAATTCAAACTCAAATTGCTATATTTTTTTACAGGACGCTTTTACATCGAATTCAGGGAATTTAAGTTATATTTAAAGGGTATTTCCATCCCATGGAAAATTAAAAAAGTAGCCTTTGCTTTAATCCCCAGGCCTACGACTATGTATGTCTATTCAATTTCAACCAGACCTGCAGAGTGATTACGGTAAAATCTCCCATCCAATATTTGACATAAGAAAGCCCTTTTGATGGCCTACACGATTCCTATCCATCCAATTGCAAATAAAGTATCCATCATCATCATCATCATCATCATCAACCTATATTAGTCCACTGCTGGACATAGGCCTCCCCCAATGAGCGCCATAGCGCCCTGTCTTCAGCTTGACGCATCCAGCATCTGCCAGCAATCTTTCGCAGATCGTCATCCCACCTGGCCGGAGGGCGTCCTACGTTACGTTTACCGAGTTGCGGTCTGCACTCAAGAACACGTTTACCTCAACGGTTGTCGGTTCTTCGCGAGATATGGCCGGCCCATTGCCACTTCAGCTTGCTAATTCTTTGAGCTATGTCGATAACTTTGGTTCTCTGTCAGATGTATTCGTTACGAATTCTATCCTTCAGAGAGACTCCGAGCATAGCTCTTTCCATAGCTCGCTGGGCGACTTTGAACTGGTGGACCAGCCCTACCGTGAGTGTCCACGTCTCAGCTCCATAGGTCATTACGGGTAGGACGCACTGATTGAAAACTTTCGTTTTCAAACATTGCGGTATGTAAATTATCCATCGTAGGTCAATATTGCCAGTCCCAGCCGAAATTGAAGACCATGGATGAACGAAATTAGTGTTTTTTTCAGTAATTAGAACGATGGGCCAGCGTATCATTCTTATTTCCAAGTGTAAATTTGAAAGGGGAGGATACAAACAATACTATTTCACTTAATGAAGGAGTTTTAAGGACATGATATAGGCAAAAACGATTATGTTCTTTCACTTTGACCATCCAGCCGTAAAAATAGTGTAATTGAATTTGTCCCATCCATGGAAACAGAATGTTTAATGCCCGGCCTCCCATCCATGGATCCATTGAGAATAGTGTAATCACTCTGCAGTTCAGTTGTTTCAACGTTAAGAGGTAACATCCATCCATCCGAACTATCGTATTTATAATAGACATACCATTTATTTGCTACTATACATACACACAATTACTTTAATATTCACAGTAGAATACAATTAGGTACTAAGATAAATTATTCTCAAAGTAGTTAATATTAGTGTCATGTATTGTGTTATAACCTAACCTAACCTAACCTAACCTAACCTAACCTAACCTTTTCAATTATTTCATTATTCAACAAGCAAGAGAAAAAGTCATAAAGTAAACTTTTTTTTGATACAGGAATCAAATCATTTTTTACACATAAAGTAAATACCTAGACAGTAAATAAAGAGATTTAGAAAAATAAAATAATTATTTACTTCATAATGACATGCAACAAAGACTTTTGTAAAACAAGGAAACCTTTTTAAAAACCTTCTTTGTAGACAATGCTGTACGAAATTGGGATCTTGATATCTCTTTCCTCTCATTTGTTCTGAACTGCATCATAGATGGTGCCAAAAATGCGTTGCCAAGATTTTTTGAAAGATACGAACTTATCATGTGGCATAGTTTATGGCAGTTGAAATTTTGTATCTATGTTTATTAAAAAGGTAGAGCCATTGTTTACTTCTGATTATAAGATTTTCTGAATACTGGCCAAGTTTTTCTTAGTGGGATCGTTACCTATGCTACCTTATAACTTATTCAAAACAGTACGGTTGGTAAGGCTGCCAACAGAAGTCTGGGTGTCGTCATGACTCCTTTCTATTTCTGTCACCACAATATCGAGGTGATTACAAATTCTAAATGTCAGAATTCAATGCCCTGAATTATCGGTCTAGACGTTTGGTGACATATATGCAAATCTACTGGGGATGCAAAAACAAAAACACTTAGTATGAATAGGTAAGGAGTATGAAGATGAAAATTTTTTCGTCATCCTAAATTAATCAACAACCATACCTACCAAGAAATCAGAACCCTTAATGCGTGAGCCTAACTCAAACCAGCCAGTTCCATAAGCTAGTTGGAAACTCCCGAATAGTTTTCAAAAACTATACCCCAGTCACGTCACTTCCAGTATCACGAAGCTAATTGATCATGTATTGACAAGAAACGTTTGTGAATGATACATCATGTTGTGTCAGTTCCGCCTGACGGCCATTAATCATGTTGCACGTGCCAATCTAACAGTATTTCCACTTGCTCTGCTACATATTTGACGGCAAGTATCATTCAATAGCTGATCTCAATATAACCCATTCGCTATTCGGTGGCTTGAAAGTACTCGTTCAATACGTAGTTCCATTCACTTAAATGCAACATTTCAGCTATAATTTTATTCAGCTTCGTATGGGAATAGAAATCGATAGAAATATTATTTTATAGGTAGGTTTATTATAAGTTTATTTATAAGCAATCGTTACGTTTGCTACGGTCGCTTAGCATTATCACTTATACTTAAATAAATAATGCTAGCAACTCCAATCGCATCCGGCACTGTTTCAAAAGCCCTCGATTTTAGTGGTCATTCATTGCGCTCCTAATACATTATCTAGCATCAGTTTTCCCCCGTCTTTAAACTTCTCATAGGTTTCGCAGATGATCGGAATACTGTCTTCTATTTTGGTCAACGAATTAGCATTGCCACGTTGAATGATGGCAATGCTACCAGTATTCTTTGTACTCTACCTTCTGGTCAGATGATGACGGTTTACATTTTATGGCTATAAATTAGTGTAAAACAAGGCATAACTAAACTTGTTTTTACTTTCATAAAACTGAGTTCATCAAAATAATCGTCATCTGAGGGATTTCAGAGGAGGTAACGAGATAAACATTCTTCATATTCTACAATGTTCCTTCAGAATGACCAGAGTCCCAATCCAACCATAGTTTTCTAACTTTTACTAAGTTTTATAGTATAGGCTTACTTTCGCTTTTTAAAGAGTCTACTTTGTTATGCACTTCAGTTGTTTGACCACGTCGTTATGGCATATTGGAAGAGGAATTCTTGGGCCCAATCTTGGTCCAGCCTATTATAATTCATACGTGATTTATAAGCGTTCCGATTGGTTTATGATCCTGCTATAAACTGGTTGCCGTATAATGTGCTTGTAATCTGATAATGTTTGTTTATGCGTTGTGTAATTTATGTACCGTAATGATGGTAATTTGAACTTTACAGAGTGTTGAATAAAGTAACAATTTTAACACTCGCTAACAGTCATTACCATTTTTCCTAAAATATGTAACATATATCATCTTTATGTAAGCTTTATCGTCGTTTTAATTGGAGTTTTAACAATTTTAGAACACTGAATTTCGAACGAATGATAAAAATAAATATTAAAGGAGTTCAGAGTTCTGTAACTCGATAGTAACGAGACGTCATCTAACATAATCAATAAGGCCCTCGTACATTTTGTTTCTTTCTTAATAATTGTTTTATCCTTACCTACTGATATTAAAAATGCGAAAGTTTGAATGGATTTATGAATGTTTGGATGATTGTTCACGCAAAAACTTCTGAACGCTTCGGGCTGAAATAGACGTAGTTGTATCCCTAGAACATAGGCCACTTTTCATTCCATAGATCAGCTCTCATGGGATAGAAATACCCGAGACGATATTGAGACGTTTCTATAGAAACAATGCGTGTGAAGCCGTTCATAAGCTAGTTCTTTATATTTCAAGGTTTCCTTATCACTACATAGTATAAAACAAAGTCATTTTTTCTGTCCCTACGTCCCTATATCCTTACGTCCCTTTGAATGCTTAATCTTTAAAACTACGCAACGGATTTTGATGCAGTTTTTTTTAATAGATAAAGTAATTCAAGAGTAAGGTTTATACGTAAAACTAGCGACCCACCCCGGCTTCGCACGGTTTTATTATACGTATAAACCTTAGTCTTGAATCAGTCTATCTTTTAAAAAAAACCGCATTAAAATCCGTTGCGTAGTTTTTAAGATTTAAGCGTTCAAAGGGACACAATGACATAGGGACAGAAAAAGCGACTTTATTTTATACTATGTAGTGATAAAACTGTGCGAAGCCGGGGCGGGTCGCTAGTTTCTACTAAATTGAAATAATTGTTTTTTATAAAGTGCTGACGGAGAATACGTGGTGACAACGATGACGAAGGCGGTACTTCACCACACCGGCAAAGTGATGTGGACTCCGCCAGCCATCTTCAAGTCTTCCTGTGAGATCGACGTCCGCTACTTCCCTTTCGACCAGCAAACCTGCTTCCTCAAGTTCGGCTCTTGGAGCTATGACGGAGATCAGGTATTTCTTGGAACTAAATTTATAAATGAATAATGCAGGATAATCCACACAGCATCATCCGCAGACAGATGATTTTGTGTGGATTGTCTAGATCAGTAATTCCCAAAAAGCTCCAGGTGGACCCCCAGGGGGTCCACAGGGGGTTTAATTCCATACTATAGTCCCACGCTTTTTAATCCCAAACTTTTTAATTCCACACTTTAATCCCACTATTTAATCACACAATTTAATACCACACTTTAATCCCACGCTTTTTAATCCCATACTTTAATCCCACTTTTTAATCCCACACCTTAATCCCACACTTTAATTACACTCTGTAATTCCACTTTTAAATACCACTCTTAAATCCCACTTTTTAATCGCACACTTTAATCTCACTCTTCAATCCCACACTTTAATCCCACTTTTAAATCCCAATTTGTAATCCCACACTTTAATCCCACTTTTTAATTAATCCCAAACTTTAATCCCACACTTTAATCCCACATTTTAATCCCACACTCTAATCCCACTTTTAAATCCCAATTTGTAATCCCACTTTTAATCCCACACTTAAATCCCACTCTTCAATTAATCCCACACTTAAATCCCACTTTTTAATTCCACACTTAAATCCCACACTTTAATTAATCCCACAATTTAATCCCACACTTTAATCCCAATTTTTAATTCCACACTTTAATCCCACTATTTAATCACACAATTTAATACCACACTTTAATCCCACGCTTTTTAATCCCATACTTTAATCCCACTTTTTAATCCCACACCTTAATCCCACACTTTAATTACACTCTGTAATTCCACTTTTAAATACCACTCTTAAATCCCACTTTTTAATCGCACACTTTAATCTCACTCTTCAATCCCACACTTTAATCCCACTTTTAAATCCCAATTTGTAATCCCACACTTTAATCCCACTTTTTAATTAATCCCAAACTTTAATCCCACACTTTAATCCCACATTTTAATCCCACACTCTAATCCCACTTTTAAATCCCAATTTGTAATCCCACTTTTAATCCCACACTTAAATCCCACTCTTCAATTAATCCCACACTTAAATCCCACTTTTTAATTCCACACTTAAATCCCACACTTTAATTAATCCCACAATTTAATCCCACACTTTAATCCCAATTTTTAATTCCACACTTTAATCCCACTATTTAATCACACAATTTAATACCACACTTTAATCCCACGCTTTTTAATCCCATACTTTAATCCCACTTTTTAATCCCACACCTTAATCCCACACTTTAATTACACTCTGTAATTCCACTTTTAAATACCACTCTTAAATCCCACTTTTTAATCGCACACTTTAATCTCACTCTTCAATCCCACACTTTAATCCCACTTTTAAATCCCAATTTGTAATCCCACACTTTAATCCCACTTTTTAATTAATCCCAAACTTTAATCCCACACTTTAATCCCACATTTTAATCCCACACTCTAATCCCACTTTTAAATCCCAATTTGTAATCCCACTTTTAATCCCACACTTAAATCCCACTCTTCAATTAATCCCACACTTAAATCCCACTTTTTAATTCCACACTTAAATCCCACACTTTAATTAATCCCACAATTTAATCCCACACTTTAATCCCAATTTTTAATTCCACATTTTAATCCCACACTTTAATTAATCCCACTCATTAATCCCACATTTTAATCCCACGCTTTTTGATCCCACACTTTAATCCCACACTTTAATTAATCCCACACTTTAATCCCAGAATTTAATCCTACTCTTTAATCCCACTTTTTTACCCCGATCTTTTTCATCCCACACTTTAATCCCACTTTTTTATTAATCCCACACTTTAATCCCACACTTTAATCCCACACTTAAATCCCACAATTTAATCCCACTTTTTAATCCCACACTTTAATCCCACACTTTAATCCCACCTTTTAATCCCACACTAATTAATCCCACACTTTAATCCCACAATTTAATCCCACGCTTTTTGATCCCACACTTTAATTAATCACTCTCTTTAATCCCACACTTTAATCCCACTTTTAAATCCCACTCTTTAATCCCACACTTTAATTTATCCCACATTTTAATCCCACACTTTAATTAATCCCACTCTTTAATCCCACAATTTAATCCCACTTTTTAATCCCACACTTTAATCCCACTTTTAAATCACACACTTATCCCACATTTTAATATTGAAAATTTGTTTAATCGACTTTTTTTCAATTAATTAATCAAATCTATCAAGCATCAATTTTAATCTTTTTTTGAAAACCGTTTATTCGTCGCTGGAACTCAGCGACAACGCAAGTTTCCATAGATCGTATCTTCCCTTTTTGTCGAAATTTAGAGATTCAAAGTAATATAGCATCAGGGGGTCCCCCGAACCCAGCAAGAATTTGAAAGACGTCTATAAAACAAAACAGTTTGGGAACCTCTGGTCTAGATTCTAGCCACAAGCTTTTACTATGTAAATCGGAAAAAGAGTTACCTAATTGTTATAATGAATTTAAGAAAATTTAAACTAGGACTAGATGATGTGGGATGTCCAGCATTATTTATTTATTTATTTCTAGACGTGGTAGAAACAATTTTAAACAGCTTAAACGTTCCCTTAGATTGACTTGAAGCACATCAACCAGAAGAAAGGTGACAATATGGTGGAAGTTGGAATCGATCTTAGGGAGTACTACCCTTCAGTGGAGTGGGACATCCTCGGGGTTCCAGCTGAGAGGCATGAGAGATACTACCCTTGCTGCCAGGAACCGTATCCTGGTAAGTTTATAAAGGAAGCTAATAATTATCCTACCGTGTCTATTTTGCATGCCGAATCAATAGGTGAATTATGTGAACTAAGTTTAAGTTTAAGACCTTTATAAGATTAAGAAAATCTTTATAAAAAGCATTTACAAACTACCTACTACTAAGTTACTTACCCTGATTTCTTAAATTACCCAACAACATGAATTTCATAAGTAGTTAGGTACTAATTAATTCAAAACTTAAATGCTATAAAATAGCGTCCGACTCAGCTTTAAGTTGTAATAGCAATGGCTATGCACAATGGAGCATAGCTATCACAACCAAATACCATAACATATGTTTATAATACGAAATTCCATGTAATAAAGTGATTATTATTATTACCTTGTCATGACTTTCAAGGCAGTCGAATTGGTGAGACCCACAGAGCATACTCCGTGGTGAGACCTAACGAATCGTGTATATAGTAAGAGGGTTTTCAACGAAAACGGTAATTATAGTGTGACTATAGCACAGGGAGAACTTTCATCTACCCGACTGGAATGTGTGATAGTATTTAATTAAAAATCTGTCTCATAATTTCTGCTGTAATTGGGTATTTAATGAAGACTTAGGTAATTCTGCTTAGTCATTATCAATTCGTCAAACGACGAAAGTATTATAGTGAAATTCGTATTACTTAATATATCAGAATTCGATTTACTTGGTAAAAACCACTGAAAATGTTCCAAAAGTTATGTTTAGCTTTTTCTAAACCTTTGAGTTTTTTTATCTACATAGAGACTAGTTTTTCACTGAACAAAAAGTCAATAAACACAATGCGTAAGCTCACGTTCAGTACCTATATTATTTACTATTTTATTCGATTCTCAGCAAAACTTTTTAAAACTTTGCTAGTTTCTTCACTTGTAAATGCGTTTAGGAATTTTCTTTGTTTGGTGCTTACTTGTTGGTTTATTTTACATTCTGAAGAGTACAAACGATGCGGTTACATAGCTAGAGAGATAGTGATACTTGGTTTGTACCTAAAAAGATAATATATTGAATTTCATAGCTCCTCATGAGGACACATGAGATACTTCCTTACACGATTTGAGCGAGTTTTTGCTAATCTCATCTAAACGCATCACAGCACCACTTTCTCCAGCTCCACGTGATAAATGAGACAAAATTAGGCGGTATCGTCTTAGACAGGTTTTACACAATCCGATTTTAATGCTTGTCGTCGGAAATGGGATAAAAGGCACTCTGTCGCAAATTATTTTCCTTCTTTCTCTCTTTTTCATTAATGCACGTCGATATCCGGGTCCTTATCCGTCTGCTAAGGATTTTCAACTTTTATAGCATCTTCTAAGAATTCAGATCTTGCCAAGGGATTTTACGGAAGTTTCTGTAGTAGTTTCATTTTGTCGATTTTAGGAGGAGATACGAAAATAGAGTTTGGTGGCCACCAAGAGCAACTTCGTATCCCTTCCTGAACTACTAGACAAACAAAACTTTGACAAATGCATTAAAATAAAGCTTATGTTAGAAACTGAACGCGTAGATTTTTGAAATTCCTTTGTTTAACGTAATCATATGATAAAATAAGTCGTGGCGCTATTGTACCTCCTGTTTGTGCCTTAAGAACCGCTCAGCCGCTTAGGAGTGAAAAATAAACTGACAGATAGAAAGAATTGAAAGTATTCTATATATATAGTATCTATCTTACCGCTTGTATAATAAAAGTATGTGTAGAGATTATGACATAAAACGTTCCATTTCACAATCGTATCGGACTGTGTAAAATCTTTAACCACCTCTATCATTATTCCTGCTGGCTCTCCGCGCATTAGCCAAAACAACCATTTAACCTGTTCGAGGCAGCGAAACGCAGCCATTTAGCATAGATAAGCGTCTTCTACGCGCCAGGGTAATTTACAAGCGGACCGAGATATCCGGGATGTTCTTTTTGTTTAGATTTACACTTGTAAAGAAACACATATCGCACCTCTACTTATACTCTAGGGAAGGTCGAAATAAACTGTTTGTTAACACTGTTTAAAAATTACACTAAAATTCTCATGTTTGGCGTCGAGTTTAGATATGAATTTGAGGAAAGATCGTGAATCAATAAGGAATAAGGAATATGATTTGCGTATAAAAAAATACATGACAACAAAGTGATTTTTGGGTTAATCTTGGACGGTTTGTTGATGAACATTTCTCATTGAATGTGTCGTAATTATATTTAAAGGCAAAAGTAACTCTGTCTGTCTGTAATTCTGTGTTTCTATTTGGCATTTAACTTTTTATTATTGAATTGGCATCCCACAACCGACTGGACTTTTGGACGTAGGACTCCCCTTATAAGGTTATTTTTGGTTTTATCATTAGCCCTCTGTATCATAGTGTAGGCTGTAACCAACATACCAATCGATCTCCCTTAAAATTGGTATGATTAATTGTATTTCGTTACAAAGCATTGTACGTCGTAGCCTACAAACCAAAGTAACGACCGAGTACCAAGAAATTGCAAAAGATGGCATTATTTGTCAAAAAATTAAATTCGAATGTCTACCGCCAGTAATTTGAAAAAGTGCATGCAAGTCACGATTTCAAAAATCCGAAAAAAATAGTTTTTGTGAGTGTTTAGCTGCAATTTCAAAAAAATGGACCGGTAAGTATATCAACTTTATTATATAATTATGAGTTTTAGTAAATTCATGGTAAATATGAGTTTTTTTTTCAAATTTGTGTTTGTTGGTCGTCGCCTACATTGACCGATAGGAGGTAATTTGGTAGTAGAAAGTGGTAGACCCTCATTTTATTTTTTTGAGTTTTTACTTTTTCCAGGAGGGCTCTAAGCGGACTTTGGCAGATAGTGACATTGACCACGCGCTTCAGGATGGCACAGACAGTGAAGATTGTTTGGATTTTGACGAGGATAGCCAGGAGGACCCTGAGTTTATACGACGATAATGGTCTGATTGCTCAATGTTGGCTACGAACAACACTCCCTATTTTCTAAAATATATTCGGAAAAACAAAAAATCAAAAAATACGTGTTTTTTATTTTATTTTTATGAACCTGAATACCAAAAATTAGAAAAATCGAAGTTCTTGAGTGATAGAGGGTTAGGGGTAATAACTGCCACACGCGGATAGAGGAAGATAATTTGGCCGCCGTAGAAAATTTACATACAATTTTCAATATATAACTTTTATGAAACACATTATTATAAATGGTGACACAGGTTTAAAACTTTATTTTATATCTTATAAAAATAAAAAAATCTTAAAAAAGCACCTAATAGAAAATGAGCCATCCCAAGAGAAAACAATTTAGAAGTTATCTACAAGGTGCGGCAAAAGTCACCTTATTCAAAGACGCTATTATTTTGGCAAATGGATCCAAATTCCAATTCTGGTTTAACATTTGTGAAGTAAACAGATGAAGAATACACCTTAATAAGCTGTGGAACGGTAAACTCCTCAAAAAATGGGTAGTAATTATTCATCATTTGTCATCAAAAACGATGAGGCCAAATTTCCATCTCTCCAGTTATGTGAATAAGCAAAACAATCGCTTCTTGGGCAGCCAAATCCGAGAATGAACATAGATTGAGCCATTACACCAGCTCTAAGTTACTCTATAAATTAAGTTTGAGTAGTCACTTGCACATTTTTATTTCAAACTATCATCGTCGCGGGAATTCAACAACAGGAATGCGAAAACCTTTAGAACTTACCAATTCGGAGGGCAGCCACTTTACCGATACTATTTCTTGGAATTGATGGATAACATTGTTATTCATTAAGTAAACATTATATACAAAAAAAACCAAAATTTTCTTTCCTACAAAGTACATTAAAACAATCGTATGCTCACTTTTGGCCCACCCTGTATATTTTACAAGTTCCGTTGTTAGCTTATTATTCAATCCAAGTTTGCAAGAACCAGGTAATTTGTTTAGTTGTTTTCAACTTTGATTAGATTTGTTTAGGTACATAGCTGGGGTAAGCGGTGCAAACATCCTTTGCGTTGCGCCTTATATTATAAACTATCATGGTACAGAACTAATAAATAGTTTCCGCTTCACCGCTAAATGTTTATTGTAAACTAGCGACCCGCCCCGGCTTCGCACGGTTTTATTATAGGTACGTATAAACCTTCCTCTTGAATCACTCTATCTTTAAAAAAAACCGCATCAAAATCCGTTGCGTAGTTTTAAAGATTTAAGCAGTCAAAGGGACATAAGGATATAGGGACATAGGGACAGAAAAGGCGACTTTGTTTTATACTATGTAGTGATCAAAGTTTGTCTATTTTTAACTTTATAAAGGCTTATTATTGCGCATGTCTCTTTTTGCCTCGAGCCCATGGAGTATTTTTAGTTTAATGCAAACAATACGACCATACAAGGTCATGTTTATGAGACGTTTTGAAATAAATCTACTCTACAAACAAACAATTTGTAAAATCTAATTTAGATCTGTGAAGGACTACTGGCAGATGCTGGATGCGGCAAGCTGAAGACAGGGTGCTATGGCGCTCATTAGGGGAGGCCTATGTCCAGCAGTGGACTAATATAGGCTGATGATGATGATGATCTGATCTTTGTTAGGAGAATCCCTTCGCGGCTAGTTGACATTGTGCGCGTTCGGATAATTGTCAAACTGTAACTATAACGATCACTATCGTGATAATTATCCTTTAAAACCCTGAACGACTGCTTTTCCTTGTATACTGCGTTTTTCCTTGAAATAATACATCCTTGGAACGTCACCACGCTTAAATAGAATAAAAGACTCACAATAAAATTAAGCAACATTCTTTTGCAAGGGGAAACCTCCCTCAGAAAAGGGTACGGGAGGGTAGGTGACGATGAAAAGAATAAAGCTTTAATAAAATTGTCCTTGCATCTCACACTCGTCTGCAGAATACATAATTTTCTCCTGCTTTCATGTTATTTCATAAAGTAACATATATTTCACGGTTAGATAAACACATTTTGAGTTCGTAATGACACCCTTTTCAGTCGGCACGGCTCTCCTGAGGCTTTGCTGTGATATGTTTTTACGGTTTTCAGTCGTAATTTACGACTATTTTGTTTTTTCGTTCATTGGTATTTAATTTAAAGGGAAAATGGGCATAATGAAATTACTCTTATGATGTATTTAAATTTTCTATTGCATTCTAGAAGCCAAATTATAGTTTTATAACATTAATATATACCTACACAAAAAGAAGATTTTAGAAAAAGGATTATCTATTACTGCTAGTTAATCACTCTTACTTAATTTAAGATCGTACGGTTTCGACTGCAGGATAAGAGGCTCTCAAATTCCAATTCAAAGCTAAAAAATGTGCACTAATTTCGTTCATAATTATGCCATCTTCAGTAATCGTTGAAATCTTAGCAATTTGCCTGAAGTATCTTGACGACCTCTCTTAATTACTGTCTGAGTTCTCACTTAAGCTTTTACAGGTATACTTCGGAGCAATACGATTGTACACGAATATTAGCAAATTGTACACAAAAAAGTTATCAGTAAGCAAAGTTAGGCACAAAGTTACAGGCGCTTTCAGGAACAAATTTTCTACGTACACAAGATTTCCAAAATCTTTCTGAAAACTTAGATCTTTCTTACAAATGATCCAGACTGTGAGGGCTTACGCTATAATTACATAAACCTTACTATAATATTTTCCCTGCTCAGCCTAAGTTACTTGTGACACAAAACCATTGTATAGGGTCAGACAAACGCCTAACCAAAGCAACTAAGATTTATTTGACAAATAACGCGATTTAGGGTTCAACAAATTGATAAAGCAGCAAAGCACACCGCAGTCCTTTGCACGGAACCCTTACTTAAATAGCAATTAGTCGTATCGCCAGTACACTCCAATTGCTCTCAATTTGCGCCTGGCACTCAAGCCACAGACTTTAAAATGCAGCTAGATCAATTCTTGCGACATTGTCTAAAATGGTAAAAAGGCCGGGCTGAAATCTACGAAGCCTAAAATTTATACAAGAACGATTCTAGTTAATGTTGTTATTAAAGTATGAACAGGTAAGAGGATTTTTTTCTAATAAACCGCTTTCCATTTATTTAGCTACTTTTTTTATGTAGTCTTTTGTTTTGTACTATATTAGGTGCCTCCTAAAATTAAGTTAAACGTCTAATCTTAGCTAAAAATGTGATGCACAGAATACGGTTTTAGCAATTTTAGCTAAGTTGAGTTGTTTAACATCTGTCATCCTAATTTAAAATCTGTCAGTCTAATTTTTAAAACACAGAATAGCATTCGTGGATTTGACGTTTCTAAATCTTAAAATTAGCTAATTTTAGCTAGGTCTAAAACAAGAGAATTGACACCATTGTTTGTATTATGTGAGATTTTAATTATAGTTTAGCCAAGACATTTTATAGGCAAGCTTAGGCGGCACATTACAGCCTGTATAACACATGGACCATGAAAGATTAAAATTAACGTTCATATTTATATAAACGTTATGCGTAAAGTAGGTAACCGAATTATGGGTAAGAAGAAAGAAAGAAAATTCGTTTATTTGGCCCTTTTTTCATAAATAACAATAATAGGAATAAATAACACATATTACAGATTCAGAAACAAGAAGGAACACAAAAACACAAACAACTTTGTTTAAACCAGCTGCTTTCGTCACTCTGTGTCTTGAGTGTTTGTGGATACGATGCCTACGCAATTTGTAAGTTTCGACTGTGGTCTCGACAAGTTACACTTGTGCGCTCTTCACTGCAAATGAGTTTGTATTTCAATTAGTATAAAGTATTAAGTAAGATTCGTAAATGTAAGACGATTTACTTTAACTCTCGGTGGGGCGTAACAGACTTTGACAAATAATTATTGATTTTGTGAAGAAATGTAAAATTTTTGAACACTTGTTCACTTTATCAGAGTGAATAAATGTGAGAAAATGAGAAAGAAAGTTTTTTTTAGATTGTCCTGTAACTTTCAGATATTTACGTGAAAATGATCATCAAATTGATCATTTTAAGGAAGTTTTTAGTTGATTTTGTTTAATCCGTTAGATTACAGAACCCAATCAAACCGTGTCAACTTAACATAAAAAGAACTCCAATAAGAAGGCACTTTAACAATGACTGTCAGCTTTTCAATGGTAAGCGATTTCGCCATTCAATTTCTCAGAACCTTTACAAAATGATAACTTCTTTAACGCATTCTTCAAAACTCATTTCCTTTATTTCAAAGTAAGCGACCGGAAACTGTTTACAGCCAAAACAATACTTGAATTCGAAAATTCTTGACAAAGAATAGGAGGCCTTTGCCTTATATTTTTGGCTTTATCGCAAAGAAAATAAGTTTTTTATTGTGAGGCTAAATTTTCTTTGAACTAGTATAATGGGCATTTTTTCCGTTTGCAACCAATTTTTCGCTTGACGTTTCTCCTTGGCAGTTATACAATCAGATTATGAGTTTTCTCCAGACACAGAAAGGCTGTGGCATGGCTGTTTGTTAACCGAGTAGGTATCTTTTCAGTTATTTTGTTTCCACTTGGTAAAATTATTGCGTTATTATTTGGTTGATGGTAATGAAAATAATTTTCAACAAAACTGTAAGTTGTGCGTCTACCCATTTCATTTGTCCATATTTCAACCTATCCACGTATCCTATATTATCACGTGTTGCATATCTACTGGAATTTCTTTGATTTTATCTGATAATGTTCAGCCTACATTCACCACACCGGCTCCCCTCTAAAGTTCTATTATATTTATTTGATTTCGCCATCATAACTTATTTAATAACTTATGCCTCAAAGTTGCGTTCCCAATAACTTTAAAAACTTCCCCTGATCTATTCCCGGGTTCTTTCTCTCCCCTAATCCTTTCCTAATATTTTTAATTAAGAAAATTTTGTAAAGTCCGCGGTCTCAATTACCCCAAAACTTCTTTTAACCAAAACTTTTGTTTCAGATATCTTCTTCAACATCACCCTGAGGCGTAAAACTTTGTTCTACACTGTCAACCTAATCGTGCCCTGCGTGGGAATATCATACCTCTCAGTTTTAGTTTTCTACCTCCCAGCTGATTCTGGAGAGAAGATAGCTTTGAGCATTTCTATCCTTCTATCCCAAACTATGTTCTTCTTGCTCATTTCGGAAATTATACCTTCAACGTCCTTAGCTCTGCCTTTGCTAGGAAAGTACCTCCTATTTACCATGCTGCTAGTCGGACTGTCTGTAGTGATCACTATAGTGATACTAAACGTGCATTACCGTAAGCCCAGTACGCATAAGATGATGAATTGGGTTAGAACATTCTTTATAACCAAACTACCGAAGTTACTCCTGATGCGTGTTCCCAAAGATTTGTTGAGAGACTTGGCTGCGGAGAAGATTGCTGGGAGGAATGGTAGAAACGCGAAGAACAAGCAGAGAGATAAGTTCCAGGATGCTCTGGCAGCTGTTGAGCAGGCGAACTCTAACTCGTCGAGTCCTGATTCCTTCCGTCATCATCTCCCTGAAGGTTGCAATGGACTGCACACGACTACGGCGACTAATAGGTGAGTGATTTACTCAATAACAGTCATACGGAGATGGTAAACTTGTTTGAGAACGAGGTACTCACGGTCCTTTGTTGTTGGTAATTTGCTGCTTGTCACTTTTACGTTGATTACCAGATTCAAATTCAACACAGAATACTTATAAAAGCCCAAACGACTTGCTCACACTATCATATAAAAAATTCAAATTGACTGAATTCCCTGTTTACTTTAATGTCCATCTTAACAGATTCAGTGGGCTGGTGGCTACTCTCGGCGCTGGATACAACGGTCTTCCCTCAGTGATGTCTGGACTTGATGACTCTCTCAGCGATGTGGCTCCGCGCAAGAAATACCCCTTTGAACTGGAGAAAGCGATCCACAACGTCAAGTTTATACAGCACCATATTCAGAGACAGGACGAGTTTAATGCGGTAAAATATAATTACAAAATTGTCTAATTTAGGGTCCACGCGGACAGCGGGGTTTGCAGGGTTGGGATCCTTATTCTATCAGAATAGTAAAAAAAATATTCTTGCGTTATGATACCTGAAAATATCATGTTATTGTTATATTTTTTTGCATTCATAGAAATTACTTATTCTTTCACATACCTTTTATACTCCAGAGTTGAATAGTTACTTTAGTTACTAGTACTAGTTTCAATGGCTCAAAAAACCTAAGATAAGAGTTTGAAATATTTTTGTGAAACTTGAACGCGATTTTGAAAACCATTGTTAAATCAGTAACAAACAACTTCGGGCTGGCCTTGTCCAATACTCCGTGCTTGCACCAGTCAAAAGTTCATTAAATTATCATCACCATTTCTTTCACAGGAGGATCAAGACTGGGGTTTCGTGGCCATGGTACTTGACCGTCTCTTTCTTTGGATCTTCACCATTGCTTCCATTGTCGGCACCTTTGCTATCCTCTGCGAGGCCCCATCTCTCTACGATGACACCAAACCGATCGACATGATGCTATCTTCCGTAGCCCAGCAGCAGTTCTTACCTGTGGATAGCGGTGGCCCTAACCCTTTCCCTGATACTCCGATGAATTAAAAAGAAAGAGTGAAAACGAAAGATTAACCAGCGGATTTTTGGTATGGGATGGTTTTGAAAAGTAATAAAATGACAAGAACTGGGAAGAAATGGGAAGTGATGGGTCTGAGCATGATCTTTGAATCAATAAACAAAACTTGTTGAGTAGTAGCATGAATGGAAAGATATGAAGGTTTTTAGATAGGGAATAACGAAAACGGTTTATGGAATTGATATTATTCATTATTTTGGGACGAATATCGCCAAATACAATAGTTATAAATAATCAAGAGTTTTGAAACTAAATTATAAAAAATTCCAATGGTGCAATCGCACCAATTTTAATAAAGGTAGACAAAAATGAATAGCGAAAGTGCTTTCTGGGAAATATTTGTGACCATATAATTCTTTTTATGCCAGTGCCGAGTTCATCGGTGGACAATTATAGAGGTGCCAAAATAATAAGAGAACAATAATGGGAGTCGGTCCGGAGCATTCAGATGGGCGCCATCTAGGGTTCGGAGATCGGTAGATTATGAAGACGAGCGTTAAAACTTCATGTAATATAATCAAAATAACTGCCCTTAAGGTGAACCCTGAAACCGATTTCCAGGCCGTTAAGAAATGGTCCACTTACCATTTTTAACTGCGAAATGTCATGCTGGTAATGAACGCTATGGCAACAAGCATATAATATTATAGTATAGTAAATCAGTTGTGAAGCAGTCTAACAAGTGAATTTGAAGGCTAAAATAAGAAGTGAGTGGTGCATATTATGTGTGAATAATGGTGCAATTTCGGAAACGGCTAAATGGGTGAAACTGCTCTTTCTGAAGACTTAGAATGGAACGACGAATAGATTGCTATATGTGCAAAACGGTTACTTATGTATGACTAAGAGTGAATAATGTAATGATAAATATGACTACAACAAAATACTAAAAAATACTGAAGATCGTAAGCCGTTGCACCGACTTACATACTAACTCTATGTTCCACTAGGGGTGGTGCGGCGGCAGATCTGGCCGAGGATCTCAAGAGGCGCAAATATGCAGGTCTCGACAGAACCTACGCATTTGCTCCCCTTAGATTCGAGACCCTAGGTCCGTGGGGTACCGAGGCTCTCCGGGTTTTTAAAAAATTATCTGAGCGTCTGGTCGATGCGACGCGTGACCCGAGAGCTGGTGAATATCTGGCTCAGCGCATCAGCATTGCCATACAGCGTGGTAATGCAGCCAGTGTCTTGGGGACGCTTCCGACTGGTATTGACATGGATCAATTGAGCTACCTTTAGACTGTTTGCAACCGTCTGCAGTTAGCTCAATGGTTTCAATTGTAAATACTAGTTGTAATTTTTTATTCCTTTGCTTGTAATTTTCGTTGTTAATAAAGATGTTACTCTATGTTATTGTATTATGTTATTGCAAATGTTGTACTTCATTAACCCAGTTTGTGGTTTCACAAGTTCCGGGAGATTAGAACACAAAAACTAAGCCAGAACTTTATTGTGTCTAATAGTTTGTCATAAATCTTTTACGATCAGTCGTAGTAATTTGTTATGTAGGCGTTCAGTCCAGCCACAATTTAAAATCGGCTTTTTTTGAAGCTTGCTTTACTAAAACTGTCATGTAACGATGTTGGAATCGTTAAGCGCTTTTAACTTCCTTAAATTCCCGCGCTCTCAGATATTTGAAAAAGTAAAAAATGCGGCGAATTTATTAAGCACGTTCTTTGTTCAAGATATAACTTGTTCAAGAGGTTTTCTTCTAATAGTAAGTGCTGACAAAAATATATTTGAGTTATAAATAAATATACCCCTACGGGTCTTGAAACCAAATTCATTTTTCTTCCAAGCGACAGACAAAATGTGCCAATAACCACATTGACGTCATATCGAAGTAATTTTAATGAACACTATTTATTCGGTATTTAATGGTAGTTTTTTAAAGCCAAAATATAGGCTGTGACTTTTGACTATCTTTAGGAATAGTTTTAGTAACTAAAATATTTATTGGAATGAATAATTACGTAGTAATAAATAAGTAGCGATTTAGAAATAACTATTTAGGTACTTTTATTAATGCTTAAAGCTAGAGACAGACTGGTTCCACGTATGCAATGTATGCGAAGCATTGCGAGTTCTGGATACTTGAGTTTTTATGAAAAGAGATGGCCTTACATACAGACACCCTTATCGTGAGCTATCCGTCGTTTTCTTTATTGCATCGCGTACGTTGCATGGCGTGGACATAGTCTGAACCTAGCTTTATTGTATCGCGTTTAGCTTGTAAGGCTCATGTTAAATTATATATCCTCCATATAATGCTATAATTCATTTATCCATAAGTAATAATTCAATGTGAAAAAATGTTAATCCAATTTTGAATGAATAGGTATCTAAATGTTAACAAGTTCTGTCACATTAAGTTATTTTATAAAGAGATAAATGTGTTGTATTTAGTATTCAGTGTTGTAGCTCATTTAGCATGCATTTTAGAGAGACAATAATTTTCTTGTCCCATGTTCATAGCAGACAAACCACTTTCTAAGGCGACCACTATTATCTATCCAAAACATCAATCAAAACAATATCATCGAAAACAAGACGTTGCCACTTTTTTGTCCAAATTGTTTTAGCCTTAGTATTTCAGGCGAAAACTTGTCGTTTTTGAAACCTTAACTAAATCACAAAATATGGCTGTGCTAGGTTTCCGTAAACTTATATTAGTATGTTAGTAAGGTATACATTGTAATGCGGTAGGTAAGTTTGTATTTATAGTCGTTTCTTGCATACAATTTTAGGAAACTTTTAAAAGCTTTCTTGTATGTTACATTAATAAGTATTATTGTAGAGATAGTCTATTTTAGTTGACACATAACGGCTTTGATGTGGTAGCAACCACTTGTGTTTGGATCACTTGTTAGTTGAACCACTTTTATGAAAAAAGTGACAAAAGTTGGTACCACACTGATCCACGTTACGTTTTTAAGGTTACATGCGATGTTGAACAATGCCAAACACTTTTTGGTTGTTATAAAATTATTTGTAACTTTGATCGGATTCTTTTATCAAAATTTACTCATTTTCAAAAACTAAAACAAATCTTAAAGCTTCAATTTCCGAGGATAGTGACCGTCGTAAAGGGTTTCAATTTAAAAAATACTAATGAAGTATCGTCAATATTAATTATCATAGATTATCTCTACCTATCAGTGTTTCTAATAAATGTTTATCCGTATAAATCGTGTTTGAATTTTCTCTACTGCCCACTTTGTTGAATCTAGTTTGAAAAGCCTTTAGGGCTTTATGTTAACTTTATGTCGTAGTTTTCAACAAACGTCAGTAAATAAGATGCATCAAGAAGTGGGTTGAAAAGGATTGGGTCAAAAAGATAAAGCTAGTTAGTAACAGTTTCAATGAAAATTGTAGCAAATGAAGGAACCAGAGGATTGATAAAACCTTTAATAAATAGAGCTGAAAGTAAGATCGCACTGCGATAGCAGCCACTAAACAGACATGCTAAAGACAGCTTTTCCAGTTTGTAGACCTCAAATAAAAAGGAAAATATTATTTCAAATCAGTATCTGCCCGCGATTTCGCACACGTTGTTTCTGTAGAAACGTCTCAAGGATATACTTGTATCCCATGGGAACTAATTACTGGGGTGAAAAGTATCCTGTGTGCTATTACAGGGCTAGAACTATTCCACAATCTTTACAAGGCTACTTACAGGGCTAGAACTATTCCACAATCTTTACAAGGCTACTTACAGGGCTAATTACAGGGCTAGAACTATTCCACAATCTTTACAAGGCTACTTACAGGGCTAGAACTATTCCACAATCTTTACAAGGCTACTTACAGGGCTAATTACAGGGCTAGAACTATTCCACAATCTTTACAGGGCTACAACTATTCCACAATCTTTACAGGGCTACTTACAGGGCTAGAACTATTTCACAATTTTTTCAGCCCGATCCGTTTGCGTGTAAAACATCAATACATCCATCCATGCGTATAATATTGGTAAGGATTAGCTTCAGCAAACAGTGAAGTGGACTCATAAAACCCCGTCACACTCATTCAATCAAAACCTCAGTGATCCTACGATTCGACACAACACTTAGACACAGTAGCAGACAACTCAAAATAGAACGATTGAGTGGTCTCTCTGAGTTTAAATGTTGTGTGAGCCGTCTCTTAGCTCCTGGACTAAATGTATATCCTGCATAATTCATATAGCAGCTGACCGATCGCCAAACGGCGGACTCGAGATACTGATTTAGCAATTCAATTAGATGGTGTTTAAAAAGGTTCTGAAATCAGCTAAAAGTGCTCTTCAAAGTCTGTGAGGGATTTGCATTAAAAAGACTTCGATTAGTTCTGGATGAGCGGATGATAATGGTAATTTGAACTCTTCGGCTTTAAATTAGGACTGAAAGTTGAGGATTTAATACGGTTATGTGCCACGCATAGGCGTTGAGGATTTCGTGATTATGATCAGGTTTTCTAATGAATATTAGACACTAGAGTACATAATATGTAATGCTTATTTAATGTACTACATCAGGCATCTAGCACACATAACACAAGCTCTACTTAGCTTGGGGCTAAAATAAAGTAAAGTAAAGTAAAGTAAAAATGATGCTTTAACGGTTATCCAGCATTTTCAATAATATTTGTGTTATGCGTATCAATCAAATGACAGAAATAATAATGAAATTCACATTGCAGATCCAGAACAAATACCCAAATCATTCATAGGTAAGTACACCTGTAATCTTTTTCGTCGCCGACAAAGGTTGCTCTGAGATCGCCAGATCGCCAAAATACCATAAGAAAATACTTAGTGATAGACCTTGTACCATACACTCAAAAATAGCTGATTCTTTCCTTTTCGCTGATCGTTAGGGAACATACGAACACTACGTGTCCCAATTTATAAAAAAAATATGCACCCCCTCTCCCCTTTTTGTTTTTACGTAGTAAACGTAAAATAAATGTTAATTGTTATAAATCGTTTAAAATTTATTTTATCAAACAAAAAGTTGAAAAAAAGTCTAATAGAAAACTCTTGCATATTCTTAATGGGTCACGTAAACTAGAATACTAGCCACCCGCCACGGCTTTACACGGGTCTATATTACATATAAACCTACCTCTTGAACCACTCTATTAAAAAAACTGCATCAAAATCCATTGCGTAGTTTTAAAGATCAAAGCATACAAAAGAACAGACAGACAGACAGTGGGAAGCTACTTTGTTTTAAATTATGTAGTGATAGCAATGTAGATGAAACAGCTTTCGCATCTTTTTAAAGCACACACGACAATGTTATAGGATAACACCAACGCCACAAAATCACACGTCACGAACAGTGGTGATTAAAATGCTGGGATTCGAATCCCCTACACGTGGTTGGCGACTGTCCAAATCGCTGCGGACGGTTGTCGTTTTTGCTAGTTGAACGTGAGGACGCTTTTTAACGAGGAGGCTGGGGTTAAATGGGTGATTACTGATTTGGCTTTGCATTGTGTCAGTTATTTCATTATCTCTAATGATCTAACTAAGTTAGGTATCAAAATAACACTACTGACTATTCATTTAAATAGGTACAGTAAAACAGGGTAAACAGAAGTGAATAGTGAATCAGAGCTAAGTAAAAGCAAGGATGAAAATTAGTCGTATCATACAACATTGGTCACAGTATTCGCTGACGAGGATCAAAGGTGCTCGTATCATACAACATACTCGTAGGTCATAGGGAAGAAATAGACGCTTCTTTTTTAGTAGAGCACTCTAAACCACTTAGCGTCCTCGGGCTACCAATAGGGCATAGAGAGAATTGACTTGTAAAATAACAGCAAATACGAATACCAATACATCACTGTAACTTTCTTAGGTACTTCTATAAAGAAAGTTTGGATGGATGTTTGTCATCTCTTAACGCCAAAACTAAAGAATGGATCGGGATGAAATTTAAATAAACGTAGTTCTAGGTCTGGAATAAAACAAAGGCTACTTATCATCCCATACCGAATTATAAAAACATTAATTATCATGCGGGTGAAGTCGCGTGGCACATCTAGTAATGTATAATAGTAACAAAGTAAATAGTAACAAAAGTCAATAGTGAATGAGCACTAATTACAAGGCTCCAATTTCAAAAGGATCTAAGTTCCTCGTTTCACATACAACATTGGTCACAGTGCTCACTGACGAGTAATAGACGCTTTTTTTAGTAGCACTCTTAACCACTTAGCGTCTTAGGGCTACCTATAGGGCTAGCTCAAAAACAATTCCAGAAAAATCCCCAGGCACCAACCACACTCAGTTCAAAAGTAACGAGAGCCCAACTTAGGATTCAGCACGCGCGGCGGATATTAATGGACTCGCAGCGACGACTGTTTGAACGGAGAGAGAGCAAAAACAATTCTTGGTTGGATGGACCAACTGTGGCAGATGTGCATCTGAAGTTTCTATATCTAATAGACTTTATCTTATAAAAGTTGCTTTATTTAATAGATTGCAGCTCAGGAAAATATTTAGTTTTAGGGACAAAACAATTCCGATATCTCAGATGTTTTGTCGATTGCTTACACACTACTTAAAGCATAATTAATGAATAAAAATAGCAATTAGAAGGGATGTTAAGGGATTAAACAACTGTGGCAGACGAACATATATACTGAATGTACTCTATCTAATAACTAATGAAACACGGTTGTACTTGACGATGATGATGAGGAGGTTCGATTCCGGCCTTGGGGTAAATGTTTGTACAATTTGCAATATTTTTTGCGGGACTTTGAATGTTTTCTATGTACAATAATAAAAATATCTATGTACGTAGTGTATTCAGTATATCGCATCTAGTGCCCATAACAACTCTGCTTAGCTTGGGGCTATGTGGATTGTCCAGCATTATAATATTTAATTAGTTACAGTGGGGTACTGCAAGGGTCTGATTAGGTCCATTTATACATATTTTACCATACCGACAGCAGATCAATATGTTCATTTCTTTGTTTTGTGTAATAAAAATAAATAAACGAATCTTAAATAAAAAAAATACATGTGGACAATTCACATAGCTATGTGGTGTGAACAAATTTTTAATGATAGATACAAAATACAGAAACACGTAAAATAATTTTGGTCACTTCACACGGCACATTATCTAGCCCTAAAATAAGCCGAGCTTGTGTTATGGGCTACTACTTAGGGACTTTTTTAATTATAGGCCTACATTTCTCAAATGTTATAATTTAATGTTAACAGAAAGGTTCTGATAAATTTCTAATAAACTCACTTGTCACAACAGCTGTAGGTATGTAGTGCCGTAAATTAAATCGTCACTCGACAGCTCGCTAAAAACATTAGGGCCTAATCTAAAGACACCAGACGCTCTGAGACCGATTCGACGAACTCAGGGTGATTTAACTGACGACGGAACGGGAAGTATTTAGGTCAATAAATAAAAAAAAAAATAACAATGGACAATCCATGCAGCATCATCTAGCCCCATCTAAGCAGAGCTTGTGTTGTGGGTACTACGTGACCGATATTCTTAAAAACTTAGAAAGATAGATCTTTTTTACTATACATAGAAAACACCTCGGAATAAATATTTACAGGTTGTGCAAACATTTGTTCCAAGGCGGGAATCGAAACCGCAACCTCCTACGCCGCAGGCGGACCTTCACCCATCGCGCTACATCGGTAGTCAGTAGTATATTATTATCAAATAATCAATATCTTTATTTATTTAGGCTTACAAAATAAGCACTTAAACAAGTCAAATTTAATACAAATTAATTATAAGTCACACGACCCCACTTCAGCGCCTTCGGCACTTTCATACGTGCCGGGGTGTGGTGTTAATATATGAATGTATAGCTCTAGGTTCAGATAACGAAAGAAATGAAACAATTTTCAAGTTCAAGACGGCTGGCGTTATTTAGCCACTCATAACATTTTTGTACCAAGACACAAATTAGTTGCATGTTCCCAGGCGGAGTTTAGCCCGTGTGCCAATTAAGTCATCAGTATATCATAATTTATATCACTTATACAGATATTTATTTATTTATATCACTTCTATAGATATTTATTTATATCATAGAAAACACCCAGAATATCTGAAACAAATATCTGCAGAGACAGCTTTAACCAGCAATCTCCTACGTCACAGGCTGATCTTCGCCCGTAGAGCCACATCGGTCGTCAAATGTATTTATCAATACTGATCCTCCAGTTACTCTATATCTACTTGTCTACCGCTAACGGCTCAAATCCATGCAAAACTCGGTCCCATCCCGCTCCGGCAGGCGTTACTTCGGGATATGAACAACACTATCTGTTATTAGATTTGTCAGTCCAGGCGCGAATTAGCTGCCAGGCCAGTTGACGTTAATAAACATCGCGTACAACCAGACAACTTTGAGCCACCAATTGTACTATAATCCCTACACTTCCTTGGGTATGAAGTACTGCTTGAAGTGCGCGGGGTTGGTAGTGGGTTCTTGGTGTTCTGGTTACAATTTTCCACTAGTTTCTAGAGTCGCGCGATCGTCTTGAAAGTTTTATCTCAGCTTAGTTTGACTGGCTGTGACGCTCTTTGGTAACCAGATCGGAGTATTTGCGTTGAAATATAATTATGTCCTTTGACTACAACTCTGAAATAGGTACCAGATTTTTTAAACAAAGATAATGCTCTTTATAGCACCTTTTTCGTTTCATTATTAACAACCTATTTAAATAATTTTAGGCCTACGATTTCGTATATTTTTAGCTGTGCATACTAATTCATAAATTCTTTAAGTCTGAAGAGTCAGAACATTATTTTCCGGTGTACATTGCTAAAAAGTTACCAACATAAAATAAATTGAGCATAATGTAACTTGCACATAAAAGCTCTTTCAATTTTCGGTTAATTTTGAGTAGTTTTTGTGATTCGTTTACCTAACAGAAACGTCAAATGCGAATTCGATTCCATTTCCGTCAGATCTATAGAACGCTATTTTGATTTCAAGCTAAGGATCCAAATTGAAATGGCAAAATTTTTGACATATCCACTTGTTGAAAATAGCGTTCATCGTCAAAAGTTTTCGATATCGAATCCGAAGGCTTTTCCGATGAATTCAAATACCCTGATCTATTCACATCACGTCAGATCCAATATGAGCGGCATACTAGCCGACTGGAAAAAAGAAAAGAACAATAAAAAAACAGGCCAAGTGCGAGTCGGACTCACGCACGAAGGGTTCCGTGCCATTAAATAGGTAAGCAACAATTCGATCACAAATTTAATTTAACTTTTTTTAGTTAAAATATTAAATCATTCTATTACGAGCAAAAAAGGGAAAAAAATCGCGTTTGTTGTATGGGAGCCCTTAAATATTTTGTTTGATTTTTATAATTTGTTGTAACAGAAATACATAATTTGTGAAAATTTAAACAGTCTAGCTATAGCGGTTCTTGAGATACAGCCTGTAGACAGACGGACGGACAGACGGACAGACAGCGAAATCTTAATAATAGGGTCCCGTTTTAACCCTTTGGGTGCGGAACCCTAAAAACAGTACATGTCCAGGATCTCACCCCACGACTTTACAATTAGCATACCCAAAAGTACTAGGAGTACAGAACTCGACAGCGGGTGTTGCCTACCTCAACTAGCGATAAACTGGGAACTTGCTGACAGACGGGTATAATCTGTGAAGTTACTCCACGCGTATACTTGCGGAAGCGAGAAATTGTCCCAACTTGCAGCTCAGGCAAATATTTAGATTTAGGGATAACATCGCATCATTAAAAGTTTCAACTAAAGTAGCGAAATATGAATAGACGAAGATGCAAATGAGGTGTAATATCTAACATACAGACTTCAATATAGTTGTAGGTCAGGTAAAAAGAAGGTGGTGTTCGATAGTGTTTATTTTTATGTTGTGTATACAATAAGTCTATACAAAGAAAATTACAGTCAAGGAATAGAAACAAATTAAAACTGGTATATTCTATTATTTATTTATGGCTACTAATTAAACAAGCTTCTTTTTAATAGCAATATTCGCCTCAGAAAATATAAGTTACCTTTTAAATTACTAAGTCGGCCACAACCAACGCGCGTCTGAATAAGAGTATCTCAGCCACTAGTTATCTTCTATGTAAGCCACTGTAAATATAACTCAGCACGGTGGTTATTTTTTAGCATCTAAATTTGTGGCATACATTCAAATAGCAAACTTCTAAAATATTAATTTATGACACCAAAATAGTCATTCTATTAGCTTCTAATTTTATAATTTAGTATGTTTAAAATGTAAGTCATCCTACATTTATCGATCGATAAATTTACCTAAAATTGTCATCAAATAAAATATTAAAGCCACTATTATTACATAATGAACTATTGTTTTATAGTATTTTTGGTCAAAGTCATTGACCTAAAGTTCAATGACCTTAACAAAAGTGACCTTGAGGTAATTGTCCTCAAGGTCTCTTACATTTTTTTGTGAAAACGTTGGTTTTTGCTAGAGTCGATGCCGAAAAGTTAAATTAATCAACTTCGATCATTAGGTCAGTGACCTTTGAGGTCAAGGTCACAGACCTTTTTTGTAAAAACTTTAGTTTTAGCTGGAGTCGATGCCCGGTAGTTGAATTCTATGCGTCGAAGTAGTTTTTCATGTTTTTTTGGTTCCATCGCGATTCGCCATAGCTCCGTCGCTTCGGGAAGTACAGCCTTTCCGCCATTGTGTAACAAGAGCCAGGCACCACTGCTCACCTCCGCAGCTTCGGCTTTTTGGTCGCCTTCGGCGACCAGCCTCAGCCGCTGCGGCACGCGCGGTGCCTGTCCCTTGTTACGGCTGGCGGAGGCTGCACTCCCTTCGCGCCTCCGGCTTATTAAATACACTCTAGGGGCGCCACGCACAAGACCACGTGGAGTCGGGGTACTCTGTGTCGGATCCGTCACTCGAATTGAACCTAATCAACTCATATCGGAATGCTCTGCAGTAATTATTCATGGTTTTTTGAGTTCATTGACCTCTAACGCTGAGGTCATTTAACTTTGGGGTCAATCATCTGAACCAAAGTTGGAAATATAAATGAAATACAGATGAAACTATTGCAATACGAATGCACGAACGACAATAAACAAATACGGGCGGGTCGGTAAAAGAATCTAATGGCGCTCTATGATTGGTGCAAATGGTCAGTTGTTGTCATGTCGCGAACTCGCGCCAAATCGTACAGAGGCTATTTTCACGATAAAAGAATATGAAGTATTATTTTACATGTTAAGTAATAATAATATGATGTTGTCTATTGAAGCTTGAATATATAATTTTTGAGGAGCTTGTATTGAAGCTGTAAAACGTAAAATGGTGATGAGTTGCAAATTCCGTGGCTGACTTAGTAAATTAGTGGGCAATGTATAATCAGAAGGACAAGTAAAAATAATTGTTGTTAATGAATTGACGCTTTCTTTTACATTTTTAGTTGGCTTTATAAAGAAGATAAATTAGTTTATTAGAGGCTATGTCAATTTCACGATGCTTAGTTATTAAATGAGAAGTTTGGCCACGTGGCCAAAAAAAAATTCTGTGGCCGGAATTATTATTTCTCTTTATTTATTTATATTTATACGAGTCGGAAGCATCCCCAATACACTGGCTGTATTTCAATGTTGATGCGCTGACCCAGATAATCACCAAACATGTGTCGCATCAACCAGCCTCTCAGAATGCCATGCTTCTGATACTAAAAAGATAGATATTTTTTATTATACATAGAAAACAAATATGTGAGATCGTATAAACATAAGTCCGGGCGGGAAACGGTTTCGACTTTAACCTGCTACGCTATAGTGGTCATCAAATAGAATGCAATATTTCGATAGCTTATTCTGGAATACAATTTCGTTGAAAAACGATAAATTAATTCACACAGCAAACATGGCATTCCCATCTGCAATTCAATTCAAGCTATGTACTCCGCCGACGAATCCGCCATCTGGTGGAAACTGCCCATTAAATAGCGCAATTGCAGAACACCCTACACAGAATAATGTCTATGGTAGGTAGATCTGATAATGGAATATCTTATACTTAACAAAACATTTCTATAGGTAATTAAAGGTTCTCAACCCAAATAAAAAAAAATAGAATACAAATTAATTTATAAAAATTGCACATAAAATACTACGCAATTCATATGTATAGTTCGCGTCATGTAAGAAGAACGCTGGCGGTAAAGCTGCGCAGAAGGCGATTTATGGGTCTTTTTGGAGGTAGGCGGTGTGGCGCGGGGTGGAAAGGTCATGCGCCGCATGCTTGCCGGTGCGCTATTGGTTCGTCAGTTGACATTTGCTGTCACACGTCACGTTTCTTGTCAAAATAACATCGCGCACAAAAGTTTACGAAATGGTTTTACATTTTAATGGTTTTTGGAAATTATGCACAAAGGTAAAGGAAATAGAAGTAGAGACCGATTACTGTAAAAGCGATCATTTGGTAGATATGATTACAGAAACATTTATTATTCGTGTAAGGGATGATGATTCTGACTCAAATAATGATGAAAGCTCAAGTGACGACAGCGACGATGATGAAATAGCCACCTCCAGTATCAATCCCGCGTCCTCATCTGGTTTTCACGTCACCCAAGACGACTTAATAGATGGAGTTGCTACATTACATTATTTTTTTGTAATTAGATTAAACATTCTAAACTGAATTGAACTTGTTTTTAATTTTATCTAATATTATTTTCTAATAACCAACACCAAGCCGCGAGTGAAATATTAGTTAAAAATAGGCACAGCAAATTGGCATAGTACTATCGTACGCGAGTGTACCCATGCGCAAACATACCCCTTCCACTTTCTTCCAGCGCTCTTTTTACGTGACGCGACCTATACTAATACTTATAAAATGTATGGGTATATTTTTCTGTCTCGCTGTCTGTCTGTAACCTTTACCTAAACGGCTGAACAAATCATGATAAATTGAGAATGATGATATACCAAGAAGACATTTCTCGATAAAACACACAAGAAACCGAGAACAAGCGCCAGTAAATATAAAAATTGTCTAAAATACAAAACCATTATTATATTTCCGGAAGCTCTCGTGGAATGAACATGAATAAAGCTACAAAAGACGCTGATGGGCGGATAATCGTAGTGCTTATCATTCACGCGGAGATACACGAACACAGCCGATTATACACGAACCTGCGCGGTTATACACGAATCTGAGCGATTTTACACAAATCTGGGCGATTATACACGAATCTGCACTCTTACCCTTTATCCCTCGTTATGCAAAACTCCCACAACTCGATACGGGGGATAAATGTCGTTAGGTTTCTTTTAAGGCTGAGGCCAAAGAAGCGTATATTTTTTAGTTATGTTGTTAGTATAATAACTATGAATATGAATATTATTCACAATAGATACCGTAGATCTCTTATCTCAAGAGCGAGTTCTGCTGCATTTTACGATAATTTAGCTTCAGCCTAACTGAGGTAACGACAAAACTTTGATTAGCAACTGCTTGCCAGTGAAAGAGTGTATATGACTCATGTGTCTTTTTGTAGTCATTTTTGTACTCGTAGTTTTGTGTTCAGTACTCCTCCATCCTAGTCGTGTAGTTAAAGTATTCATCTCAAATAATTTCGACATATTCTCTTCGTTTAATCTACTTAATACGTATCGAACTTCTTATTTGTTAAGAAGGAGCAGGAGCAGAAGCTAGTGGTGATAAAAAGAGCAAATCTAATTATTCCATAAAGGTTTCAGACACCAAAAAGTGACTACCAAATAATAACTACCGTCCTTCTTAAATTTTAAAACACCCCTTTTAGGATTTAAAGTAACCTAAATCAAACCCTAATACCCTTACATGAAAATGAAAGTCATATAAATTCAAGACGCCCTCACCAATTAAAATGCAAATGATCGTCAAAAAGATTATATCTGGCTACAAATTAAAATCTAGGGCGACCCTAGTCAGCCTTATCTTGCCCAGGACCGCGCGTTGTTGATAATAATAGTCGCTTAAAGGAACTATTTCAACATAATTTCCTCTAAAATTCTGAGCACGCTGAAAATTCGTCGTGAGTTTACGTCAAAGAAAACAGACGGCACAGAATATCAGGTACTTCACAGAAGCCTCACTAGAGATGATGATGAATATCTTTCGAATTGATGGGATTGTCCTAAGCATCAGCGTTGGCGTATATGGATAATTTTCAGCAATTAAAAAAAATCTGGAAAATTTACACAGCATCATCTAGAATATGTAATAAGCTTTATAATGAATATGATAGAAAATACTTAAGATTTAAAAATTAGCAACAAACCAACATATAAACTAAGGGATAATTATCGCTCAAGAGCGTATTTGGTACATATACATTTTTGAATCGATCTATAATTGATGCTGATGTTTCAGTCAACATGACTTTAGTGTGATTACTGTAACATATTAGGTACTTTCGTGATTGTGCCACGAAGCAACTTGCCCCGTTTGAAATATTGTTGCAAAGGAGCGTTTGGCCCATGGTTTAGACGAAATTTCTGGAATAAAGAGCTATTCTTGATGCGAGCTTTCGACTTTTGCGTGATTGCTTTAGCTTTGTGTCTTTATCTCAATGTTTTAGATGTTTTTTGTTTTATGAAGAATCCTGAAGTGCTAGGTAAATTCGTGTTGCCAGCTTTTACAAAACGTTTTCCCAATTGTACAATTTTAAACCAAATTTTACATCTAAAAACCATAATCGTAGAAACGCTTGTTAGGGTCTTAATGAAAATAACAAGGCTACGGAAAACAATTGAATTGTTTATGTAAACATCGTGTTCCCAGAATTAGTTAATCCGGAAACCAAGAACACCAAAACAAGATCCATTATCTGTTTCCAAATGTCAAAAGTGGCAGGCAGGAGAATTTGAGGCCATGTCAACGGTTTATTACAAACTAGAGTCCCGGAACCCCCAGAACTAATAAATATTCCAATGATTTGCCATCCAATTCGGTCTACAGAATCTTTCCGATGGGAGCCCTATATTAGCATACATACAAACTTATCCGTCACGCTCGAACGGTTTGTTGGAGGAACTTCGTCTTTATTGCCGATAAAATAGAATTTAAAAAGCAAGGTAAACTTGAGAGGTTCTCAAGGTTCAATAGAACAATTCTTCAAAAGAGCCTCACCTCTTTGAATGAAAGTTTCAAAGGAAGTTTGTCTTACGGTTCTTAATTTATTCGTTCCAGGGTTAATTTGCTCGGTTGGTGCGGGTTTGATATTGAATGACTATGTCTATTATAAATTGGACGGACACGAACAATAGTTTAGCTCCTCTGTTGTTCTGTTATCGCATTGCTACCATTTGATTCATTAACAAAGGTCTAATTTGATTGGGATTGTCCGATAATTTAGTTTTCGGTTTTCGTTTCGGTGTTTGACATGAAGCAAAAGATTACACATTAGTATTATTAAGTTTGAGTTACCTTTAGACTGTTTGCAACCGTCTGCACTTAGCTCAATGGTTTCAATTGTATACTAGTTTCTATGATTCTATTCCTTGATTGTAATTTTCGTTGTTTATAAAAATTAAGTATTATAGTTTGAACAAAAAATACGTGAAGGTGACGAATCTTTTAACTTTATACAACTGTGCTTCTGGGTTATCTGGGTATTTTCTACGTATAATAAAAAAATCTGTCTATATCGTGTATTTTGTTCAATATATCAGTTTTCTAATATCAATATCACTATCTTGGGGCTAGATAATGTTGTGTTTTTGATGCTGTGTGAATTGTCTTCATTATTTATTTTTAGTAAGTAATCATTTGTTTTTTCTGTTGAGATAAGTCAGAAAGATAATAAAAAACTGCTAACTCATTACCTACGGTAGAGATCTAAGAGTTTGATTTTGCCATAGGCTGGTATTTACCAAAAGATAGTCGGACAATGTGTCAGCTTTTTCTTCTTAATTTGTCCTTTAATACTATATGAAAACTTGTGTCGAAAACGTCCAAACAAGTGTTTAAAATTTAACCATGGTGAACTCCGGTCTACGTATGTACTATCCTACGATGCAAGTAGATCTTATTGGGGAAAAAAGAGGTTTCATTTTGGTTCCGATAATAATCCGTTTACTCGTTTTATTTTAATACAAATACTAGCTAGCTCCGACAGATCTAAGATTATTGAAGCATATTCGCAACAGGAAGGTTCATTAGCTGAATATCGGCACAGATATTGATCTCCGAAGTAAACAAGCAAGTGAATCTGAACTTTCTCACCCTAATCATAAAGGATGAATACTAAAATGTGTCTGTAGTTTTGATAGCTTTATGTCGTATGTTTATTGGAGGAGGAATATTGCTGATTGTAATAAAATTATCATGTTTAGGTGTCTGTACCCAAAACTGTATTTTACTCTCGGCTATAATACGCGTCAGTCCATCCCAGAATGATTTCTGGGATGGACTGACGCATACTAATATCATAAAAACAAAAGTTTACATGGATGTATGGCTGTTTGTTACTATTTCGCGCCAAAAACTACTGAACGTATTATACAATGTGTATTTTCGAACCTTGATCAAACGAAATGTGCGGATACACGACACATATTTATCGATAAAAATGGGGATAAAAAAAATTAAATGTTATTTATCTCAAAAACAAAGCGTTTTTCATATTTTTTAAATGAAGACTACTTCATCTGGTTTTTCTTCGTTTCTTTTTGAGTTAATGGTGTATTTTATTTGAAGTAGTCTCATTTAAAAGCTAGATAGTTTACCTAGCTAATAAAATAAATGAAATATACAAATTCAGTAGGTACATAGAAATTCAGTACGTAAATTTAGTACGTAGAAAAAATAAGTATTTTTTTATCCGCATGTACCCGCACCTTTCGTTTGATCAAGGTTCGAAAATACACATTGTATAAAACATAGGCTTTTTTAATAAACTTTTAAGCGGGCTCTGCTAGTTTATCATATTTTTTATTTTCAACTACTTTTTAGATGACCTGTGTGGCATAGCGGGCGAAGATACTCCGACGATGACGGTGGCAGGGTCGATTCCCCCATCGAGACAAATGTCTGTATGATCTGCAGAAATTTGTTCAAGGAATTGTTTTTTTCTATGTTTAGAAAAATATCAATATATGTTGTTTATTGTATGAAGTATATTAGATAGAACATAACATAGGTACTTGGGGCTTGATGTAGATGCGTTTGTCAAGCATTCTATTTACTTATTCATCAGTAGTTTAGAGGCCAGTCCAGTATTTTTGAAACCAGTTCAATAGTTTTGAGGCTAATCGGTCTAAAATAATCAATCTTAAGTTAGGGTACCTATTGTATCTGTGGTCAAAACTAGGAAGTCATTAGGTCCTTTGTTATAGGACGTCGTTAGTTTAACTTGAGAAATTAAGCATTTAAGTTTCAGGGTAAAAGGGGAAACTCAGGAACTTAGCAAATAATTACCTACTGTAATTAGATAGTGGATGAACCTTTGGTAACCTGTTTTATTATGTGATGATGAAAATAAATCATGATTTAGTTTAAATTGTTTTGATAGGTACCCTGTATGACAAGAACAGCGTTTGTGGTCTAGGGTAGAAAACATTGAAGTGACATAAAAAAGTAAAAAAATAATAGTACCTACAATATGCCTACAACATACAAAATTTTCCCTAAAAATAACTCTTTGGTATCCCTAGCATAGTCATCCTTTGGCTAGTTTGATTTGTTTTTTATAAGTTTCCAGTATAAATACGGACTCCGTGTAATTGTAAGTTTTCCACGGTCAATTATAATATAGCTGAACTGATATAAAGACTTTACACAAAATTAAAACATTTTTTATAAAATTTCAAAACTACTCGCCCACCCCATTGTTCCACGACTTGTTTACAGTAAAACTAACAAATAGTGATCCGCTATCAACAAAGCGTTAAAATATACCTCCGATCCTAAACTGATAGTCCCATTACTCTGACTTACGTGTACAATGGCCGTTTGTGTCCCAGGATATGCGGGACAAATCCCGCCATACATCTCACCGGGGCATTGTGGCCGAAAAATGAAGTTAGCTTGGGAATGGACCCATTTTAAGACGATTTTCTACGAAGATGGGATCAAGATAAGCAACCGATTGGAAGAGCAAATTCATTTCAACCTGGTATCAAGGTAGAGGGAGAAAAAATCCGGGTATCGCTATCGATGATAAATGAATTTGTCACTTCGAGTCAAATTTAAGTATACCTATACCTTTGTAATGTTATTTCTTTGTTATGTCAGTAGTTTTTAACATATATACCTACCTATGCATAGGATACTTATAAAATTATACAGCTACGAGGGGAGGTCCAAAAGTCCGCGGAATGGAGGAGTTGTAATGAAATTAAAACAACGAAACTATTTTTCCTTTTCAATATAATTACCTTTGAGCTTAATACATTTTTCTGATCTAGAAATTAGCTTATGTATACCATCAAAAAAATATTTTTTCTCTTTGCCCTCAAAATGAGCCAAAATCGACGCCTTAACTTCTTCATCGTCTTGAATTTTCTATTCCCTTAGATCTTTTTTCAAATTTGGAAATAAATAATAATCACTGGGGGCCAGGTCCGGGCTGTAAGGTGGGTGGACGAGTGATTCAAAGCCGCACCGGTCTAGAGCAGCCATCGCAACTTTACTCTTGTGAACTGGTGCGTTGTCTTGCAAAAGCAACACACCGCTTGACAGTTTTCCCCGCCTTTTGTTTTTGATGGCTTCCTTTAATTGCTCTAGTATTCTTGCATAATATTTTCCGGTAATGTTGACACCCTTTTCTTTGTAGTCGATCAACAGGATTCCTTCACAATCCCAAAAAATCGTAGCCATAATCTTTCCGGCGGACTCCGACACCTTAAACTTCTTAGGAGGGGTGGTGTGCCCTTTTTATGCCACTGCATCGACACCTATTTGGACTCAGGTCCCCAGTGATGAACCCAAGTTTCATCACCGGTAACAATCCGCTCCAAAATAGGGGTAGATTCTTCGCTACACAGCTCCAAAAAGTGCTTTGGCGCTTCGATTCTTTGTTGCTTGTGCAGCGGCGTGAGCTTTTTTTTCCGGATTGACTTGTTTGCAGGGCGATATCTCGTAAACGAATGATGTCAAAGGGCTAAAAATTAACATGTACGTACACCTTTAATGAGCCTTTAATCCAATTAGCGACATACCAAAAAAAGGTAGCTACCTGCGGCCCTTCCCCCCCGTTCCGCGGACTTTTGGACCTCCCCTCGTATATACATACATATAGATATAAATATTTATGACAATTCAGCCAGCAGCATGAACTACGGCCATCCCTTTGCTGGATGGCCGTAGTTCATACCTATCTACTAGGGTAGTAAAAATAACTAGGGTGAGTATTATAAAACAATTGAATTTAATAAGTAGGAAGTTAGAAGATTAGTGTGTTTACTAATGGGTCAAGATAAAAGGTGTAACGTTTCGTTACAACCCAAGCTACGGTATACTAGTGCAACCATCTGCCATTAGTTCAATTGTTTCAATTGTAAGTACTGATATCAATTAGTTTCTATTCGTTGATTATTCTTGGTGTCAGTGAAAAATTGAAAATATTTATTTGCCTGAAAATTTAATAGATAATTTTACACTCTACATAGCTTTTTGACGAAAACTGAACATCAAAAAATCATTCCTTGGTTGGATAAATATTTTTATTCTACATAGAAAACATATTATACGCAGAATACGTACAAATATCCGCAGATCGTACAAAATCCTTGTACTTGGGATTTTGTGTCCCGAGGTGGAACCGAAACCGTGGCCTTCTGAGGTGGAATCGAATATTAACTTGATTATTTTCTACCAAATAGTCGTTGACTCTTTGCTGCCAAGAAAAAAGTTCATATCTAAAACAAGCTGAGGTCCCTAATTAAAATTCTAATTTTCATAAAACAATTCAGAAAAGTAAGCTTCAGCAGCAGGAATTAACTCCTTATCATTTCAAAAATGCTTAGAACATCACAAAAACCTCTTATAAAATAAATATCAGGAATAAAAGAAGGTCAAAAAGAACGGTCAAAAGTGAAAAACAAATCAACAAAAGGCGAAGATAAGCTGCGGGAAAACAAAATGTAGAGCAGGAGATGGATGTTTTTACGAGGCATAAAGGCGCTTGTGAGAAATATTGGAAAAGTAACTGAAATGATGTGCAGTTACTACGCATGAAAACAAAGCCAGGAACCAAGACAAAGAAGTCACCTACAACATGCCTCTATGCCTACTTAGAACGAGTATCCCTTTTCACAGAGATCCCATTTTTGGACAACTTTAAAGAGCCACGCAACACGGTGTTTGACGGAATATTTGAAAAATAATCTTTCTCTGTCATCATTAAACTTTGTAATTTTAGGTCAATTCTAATTTTGCCAAATGTAATGTATGTATGTAATATATAATTACAAGATTACCTTATAATGTATTATAAGGTAATCTTGTAATTTTTTACCAGGATGTTTTCCATTTCAGATCATAGATAAACATGCGCAGCGCATAAGCATTGCCATACAGCGTGATAACTAATGTAGCTAGAGACTTGGGCACGTTTCCGACTAGTAAGTATACATGGCTTATTTGAGCTACCTCTGTTATCTATTTGCAACCGTCTGCAGTTGGTTTATTCTAGTATTAATTTGTTTCTATCCCAAGGTTGTTATTTTCCATAGGTTTTAATCTTCATTTGCATACAACCCGGGATCGCAATTTTTAAAAATAATATTTCTATGTAATTTATTTGTACTAAAAATATCAATCACCATACCCTTATAAGCTCTGGAAAGCTTGTTACCAGATGATGATTTTTGAATTACATTGACTTTAATTTTCCAGAAAACAAAATCTCTGAATAGGAAATTTATTCACTGTACCTATGCAATTACTGAGTAATCGCAGACGTTCTACATTTTCTAGAAACCAAAACCTCTGAATAGGAAATAGAGTAGAAAGTAAGTTTATCTCGCAAATAAATAAACAAAGCCCGACGCTTGCACTAAGATGCAGAGATAAGTCGTTCTGGTTTTTGTCGGGATTCGTCGGCTAATCGCCTCGGATTGCGTCTGATGCAACTACAGGATTTATTAGGATTTCTGCGTTGGAAACTCCGTTGCCAACTGATTTATTATTATATTAAATGTATATTTAAGAGAATATTTGCGTACTGGCATGAGTAGGATTATATTTCTATCAACAGCTTTGATCTAAAGTACATTTTTGTAAATCTAAATCTAATATATTTTTGTTCTATGTGAAACTCAGGTGGAAGTCTCTATGCTCTACTTTTTGCTTTTTTAAGATTGAAGCGAAGAAAATATCAATGATCACCTTATTTCTTATATTATTATTATAATAAAAATGTATGTTTAAAAAAAAATATTTTTCTAAGTGCTTATTTTGAAAAATAAACAAATGAAGTTATTGATTGATATGTACTTGCTACATACATACATCTTTCATCTTCTATCTACGAGTACTTACGCTTTATATGTAACTTTATGAATTTTATTTATCTTTTTTACCTATTTTATTGATTTCTTTACCAATAAATAGTATCTGATTTATTTTATTTTATTTTATTTTATTTTATTTTATAACTTTTAAGAAAACTTACAGCTAGGCTTATACAATATAGTGTTTGATTATTCTAACATACATGCAAGAAGTATGTATGTTATTTTGCTGAAGGCTAATTACAAGTTTCCACTTATAGGAATTTTCGCAATTACATTACAATGTGAGTTGATAGACCACGGTAGAAATTATATTAATACATGAAACTTAAAGATACAAATACAAAAAATGCTTGGTTTAATTAAATTTACAGTTCAGATTCAAAAGATACAGTTATTCTTAAAGAAAAAGTTAATTTGTTAGTTAAATAGTTAAATTGCTGCCCAGAAAGAAAATTTTGTTAACAATATATTTTAACTTGGATACTGATGTATTAAAAAGGTCGATATCATCATTTTCTTTTGCCAATAAGTTGAATGAATTACTTGCTCTGATAATAAATGCGTTCTGTCTATAGTTCGTATTAACGCGTTCGTATTTCCTGTCTTTGCTGCTTTTGTGAATCTTATTAAAAGTTTTCTATGATACAGGTCAAAAAACAAAATAAATCGTTGGGTAATTAAGCAAAATTAAGTATATAATATATCAAGAAAAAAAGTATAGTCGCTAAGAAGGTAAAATGATAGATACAGAGAAACCTTTCGCACGATAATATTTATAATAGCATCCCAACATTTTCTAACAGTTATGTACCAGGATAATATAAGTGTAAGGAAGTCCTGTTAAAAGTCCACACTATAGAGTCTTAACAAGAAAAGTTTGGAGCGCCTTCATAGACAACTATGGATAACTTTGGAAGTTGCATTAAAACATTTACGACGCAGTCGCACCAAAACAAGCTGTATTACTGCAAAGTAGGTTACAATTTTTGGGCTAACCCAAAAATTCTTAAAACCAAAATTTTAGTTTAACACTTTCCATAGAATTAACCACAGATAATTCTTTGTAACGTGAAAAACTAAGGTTCTTGGCATAACTCAGCTAAGTTTAAAAAACTAAGTAACTATATAACTAAAAGACTATTAGACGAAGAACTTGGATGGGCAAAAGCTTTTGTTAAATCCTTCCTGTCTTACTGAATGAATATGCACAGACTTTTATCTTTTTGAGAATATCCACAAACCGTTATCTTTTTGAGAATATGCACTGGCTGTGAAACCTGTATTCTTATCCTAGAAGAAATCAGCAAGAGCTAAATTATAGGCTGCAATAGTAAAGTTCATCCTAAACACAATTTCAGCAAGCATATCGCGTCGCCCCCAGCGTATACAACTAAGCAACTATTAGGCATTCACTCGATAGTTGGCAACTTCCTGTTTTATGACAACAATTTATTGTGCTTGAGACTTGTTAGACTTCTCATACTTAGCTGAGTTGACGTCAAACTTCGTAATCGCCTGTTGTGAATTTAGGCGTTATAATAACCGAAACTTAACAAGCGCGTCCTCGATACATGAAGAAAAAGAGGAGGTATGTTGATTACCGATGAAAAGGCAGGCTTAGAATCATCATCAGCTCATAGACCGACTAGCCCGTGGGTTCGCAAGGGTTATATTCCGGGTTAAAATTGTCTATAATATGTTAATAATGGGCTAAAACTACCTTTATGCAAACTATTAGACTTATCCGTTCAGTAGTTTTTGAGGAAAAAGGTATCAACTACAGCTTGGCAAAAAAGTCTTGAAACGGAACTAATTTTTTTGTTTAGTGGCAACATTCTTAAAACAATGACGTTTGATCTAAAATTGTAAACAAAGATTACAAATTCTCGGATTTTTTACTTGGATCGGTCAAGCGGTGGTGATAAAGTGACGAAAAGTGAAAAATAATGAATAAAACAGTTAGAAGTGCTGCCAGGGAGGTTATTTATAAGGTATACAGGCGAAGTCTGGCAGAATTTGAGGCCAGAACTATTCTTTCAGATCTCAACAATGTTTTTCAAAGAACCGCTGATATGACAGGTTTGTGAGAGTTTGTTTTGTAATTTTAAGTTGAATCAAAGGTAACTTGATGGTCCTAAAGCAGGATTAAATTAAAGTTCCACGGAAAAAGTGAAATATCCAACAATAAACATCGGGCAGTTAGGTTATGTTTACGTTTGTTCTGCGTACTCTGCTATAGCGCGGGTATAGAATTTGATACTTGAGTTGAGCTAGACTAGCTAATATGTACATCTATTTCTACATAATTTAAATGTTGTGTTATTTCTTTGTAATAAAGTTACTATAGCGTTTGTATTTTAAATTGTCTAGAAATTAGGTGCCTAAATAATAAACTGAAAAAGGTAAGATAAGGGTATCATAAAAAGTTTCTTCTTTATAGGAAGCAGCTGAGCGTGCTTAAACGGAACGGTTCCAAGCTATTACGGAGGAGGATTGGAAGAATTCGTGCCAGCACGTAATAAAAATAGAATAGGAATACTGTGAGAGAGAACTTACAATGTATTAATAACAATGTATTAAATTTTAATTTACTTTATATTTCTTTCTTTATATACTTACATAACGAGAACCTTGCTCAATTAAACAATATTTACTGATACTAGTATACTATGTGTGGATATAAATGTACGTATAACAGAAATATACACCTAAGTATCAAGACTAGCTTGGTGCGCTATAGGTGTTGCCATAAGGACCTACAGTGGCGCCCCCATTATTTTCTACTCTTTTTTGCCAAGCTATAATGAGTCAAACATCCAGACTTTCGCATTTATAATACCAGTGCGAAGCTGCGTTCAATCATTTAAATCTGCACAGTAACCAATAAATGAAGATGAAAAAATAAATACAAATTCTTGTCATTTCAAACAGCATCATCTAGCCTCAAGCTATGCAGATCTTGTGTTATTATACTAGGATGACTGATAAGCAATTTACAGTTCAACCTACATAATATTTTTTTTTTTTATTATTGATAGAAAAAACCGAGAATCCTGAAACAATTTTTTGCAGTTAAGTCCAAGCATTTGTCCCAAAGCGGAAATCGAACCAGCAACCTCGTAGAGTTAATATACACAAGCAATTCTTGGCCCAAATTTAGATAAAGCTCTTAACCAGCAGTTTTATCACATACCATATCCAACAATAAGTTATTTAATAGTTCTACGTTTTCTAGGCAGTTGGAAGGCACTTGAATCTCAGTTCTGTCAGCTATCTCGAGACTCAAGACGACCTACTATTTGAAATACAAACTTCATCTGCACCTCATTGGGTAGGTTCCTACGTCAGCTGGATTTTCGGTCAACTAGGTTAAGTCTGTGCCGACTTGCGGTTGGCGACGAAATTTATCAAAACAATGGACTTTGTACTGTATCAGAAGTACAAATGTTTTTCATGACAGTTCATCTGCCATCGTACAGGATATTTTTTTGTGAATATATTTATGTTTCTACTTTTACTCTTCGAAATTTCAATGTTCTTTTAACAAATTCAAATGTAGACTCGAGTTCACATCGATAGTCAATTTTAAACCGTTTCCTGGACTTTTATGAAACAAGTTTTCATACATTAAATGTCATAGTTAACCGACGTGAGAGGTTCCTAATTGTCCGATTTTAGGTATTAAGGAGAACACCAGTCTAAGGCCTCAAAGATACTATGACTACGTTCCTATGACCTAGATAATTGACAGCCAGTGTTTACCTATCGATAAAGTAAAGTGGCTAGTATTAAAAGTTTGTGTACCAAAAGTAGTAAAGTTTTCGATTATACTACCACTTGTCCACAAATCGTACAGGATAAAGTCAACAAATCATTCGAAAACTATTAATAATTGAGTTCTGAATTCTAGCGTATTTTTTTACACAGTACATACATACCTACATTTTTTCTATCTTACTATAAAAAGTAATTCCTCTCAATATCCGAAAAAAGGCGCTTCAGGGCACTAAATGTAAGAGAGGTAATGAAATTTTATTGAAATAGTTTTCATAAATTATGAAAACACATCTAAAAACCCCTGTTTTATCGTTGGATGAGGAATATACCTACCTGGGTTTATCAGCACAGGACTACTAAAATCACAATTCGCACCGAACGGTAAACAAGAGAATTTATTTGCGATTCAATTAAAACGCTATGCAAATGAAGTAAAACAAAATGTACATTTTCCAATAACGAATCATTACCGTACTCAATAAATTCAGCATGATTGGTAGCTGTCACGGTAATGACGCTCTACAATCTGCTGATGGTAATATCGTTACCGTACGATAAAAATAATGTTTCATTTTGTAACGGAGCAACAGAAATAAAAAGCAATTGGAATGAGTTCACGCATGTGAAACGATGAAAATTATGTGAACGTAAATACCTAAGTGGTTTAAAGATTTTTTTTATTTTTTGAGAGGTACTGGTGTCAATTCTCTTGTTTTAGACCTAGCTAAAATTAGCTAATTTTAAGATTTAGAAAAGTCAAATCCACGAATGCTATTCTGTGTTTTAAAAATTAGACTGACAGATTTAAAATTAGGATGACAGATGTTAAACAACTCAACTTAGCTAAAATTGCTAAAACCGTATTCTGTGCATCACATTTTTAGCTAAGATTAGACGTTTAACTTAATTTTAGGAGGCACCTAATTTGGTCATGATTAAAATTTACAAGCAGAATGCTCAAAGCTTATACTACGAAAACCTAGAATTTAATGTAATTTGTGAATGATGAGAGTGAAAAAACATTCAGGGCAGGAACAGAAAAGTTACATGCAACATTATAGAAAACATATTTATTTTGCTTACAGCAACACCAACTACTAAACTTAGAGAGATTTTACGATTGTCAAACACGTTTTAAATTAGGTATTTTTAAGATTTGCAACAGAATACCATAAATTTTAAGTCAATCTAACTAAGAAATTTTAAGATTTTAGTTAGGATTCCTAAAACAACAGAATCGACACCATTGTATAAAATTATTAGTTAGCATTAGTTAGTTTGTCATCTGAGATTATTTATTTAATAAACATTCTCAGATGACAAACAAACTAATGCTTTTTGCACAAATTTATACAATTCATATGCTCTAAACTAGGCAGAGCTTTTATTATGGGTAGGTAAATTTCTAGATATATGCTGGATAACTGATAAATTTTGAAAGATAGACAATACTATTTGCAAACCTACATAATTTAGAGGTAGAAATCACTACATAGTATAAAACAAAGTTGCTTCCCGCTTTCTGTCCCTATTTAAGCTAAAATCTTTAAAATACGCAACGGATTTTGATGCGACTTTTTTTTATATTTAAGACTAGTGACCCGCCCCGGCTTCGCACGCTTTTATTATACGTATAAACCTTCCTCTTGAATCACTCTATCTATTAAAAAAAAATGCATCAAAATCCGTTGCGTAGTTTTAAAGATTTAAGCGTTCAAAGGGACATAATGACATAGGGACAGAGAAAGCGACTTTATTTTATACTATGTATTATTTTATACTATGTAGTAATTGAGCAATTCAACAGGAAGGTTCATATGTACACCCGTGTGAAGCCGGGGCGGGTTGCTAGTAATTTATAAAGAAACAATTATGACAGAACGACAACTGTCGGTCTTATCGGTCGCGCTAATCGTGAGGTATTTAGAAAGTAATAAGAAAGAAAAAAGAAAGAAAGTGTGTTTCGGGTGATTTTTCTCCATCTGGTGATCGCAAAAACATTTGTCCCGAGGCGGGAATCGAACCTGCAACTTTCTGTTCGCAGGCAAATCTTCGCCCGCTGTGCCAAGGCAGTCATCGAAAGAGGATGAAGAGTGCAAGAATACACTTTCAAATAAACCTAATTGTTTCCAATGTACTTGCAAATCCTAATCCATCTAGTCCCGTTTAAATTTTAAAATCTAATCAAGCTCAAGTGTATTGATTGTGCCCAAACTATACCAGGGTGGCATGTACTCAAAGAGCTAACTCCGACATCGACTGCATTATGAAGGGTTTACAAGGCAAGTTCCGCACTTAGCTCCGTCCACTCAGTTTCATGGGCGCGCAACAAGTGCTTTCCATAATTGAGCACACCTGCTCGACCTTCTTTTGTGTTATACACGCCTGGTAGTTTGATTATTTATTTACGTACATCGTTTCATTGTATATGTAAAGTGAGCTAGTTACGTACCTTGCTACCTGTGGCATCTGATATTTGATAACTATTTATAAAATATGTTTCATTTTAAAGCAGACGTTTATTTTATTACGAAAATATACTTCTGTATACATAAAATTTAAATTTAGGGACCAAAAACAAACCCTGTTTCATAATTAGCTTTGTCTCAACATAGACTTCAGATATTCTGAAATTATTGTAGAAAAGTGACTAATCAGTAAATATAATAAGTAAATATCTTTCTTTCTTTAGGCTTTCTTTACAAAATAAGCACTTAGACAAGTCAAACTTTAAACTAAAGGTAACTTAAATAATTATCAAAATAGTACAAGAAATAAAATGATAATTGATTTCCTCGTCCCTTAAATTTTTAATGGAAGAAGCTAAAAATAAATCACTATATTTATAGAGTTTACAAGAGTTTCGACGAGCAAGTGTACCTAACTAATAATAGAGATGAATGACCTCTACGAAGGTTCGATAATCTTATATATTGAAGGTCAACCAAATTATACAGTTACGCCTACGTTTCATCTAAGAAGGTACATACTGTTGATGAAAACCAAATGCCATACTATTTATTAACTTAAATTAAATTCACATCATTTAGGTTCAAGATCATGATGTCCAACTTCGTATAATAGGTAGTAGTTAAGTAAATCTTTGAACAAAAATCCGCTACACAGTTTTTAAATTTTGAAGCAATTCAATCAATCGTACCATATGTTCTTTTCCCAATTAAAAAAATACTTAAAAAGCCCACAAACCCGCCTTTACCATGGCATAACACCCGTCACCTACCGTAAAGTCCCCTTACTTCGCCTAGTTTTTGACAAAATTTGCGTTCTTGTGCTTTATTTAAACATTATTTATGGATAAAAAAAAAAGAAAATGGCACATTTAATTGTTGCCGTTCGATTAAGACCATAGACATATAGATTAGGAAGCATTTAAACTACATAAAATAATCCTAAAGCTAGTAGGCGAAGTTCTGGTGTTGTTCCGTAACTTCGCCTACCAGCACAAAGTACGTATACAAGATAGGTAGGTATACACTTTGTTCGGCAAAATTAATGTCGATTTGGATAAGTATAAACTGTTATACGAGTTAATACTTATCCAAATCGGACCAATTTGATTGAAATGTAGCATTATTTCTATGGAAACGTTTCAAGGCTGTTTCTTCTATACGTTACAATCCTTGTACCGTATAAGGTTTATTAAAGGCGTAGATCAGCCTTTTGACTGTAGAACTTGATAAAAGTTTAACCTTTGTCTTTATATTATCGTTCATTCATTTATGTGTCATAACAACAAACGATAACTACATTGTATGGCAAACTAGTTTTATGTATGTACGTCATCGAGCATCCTTCCAAGATCAAAGCTGATTTATTTTGCATCAAGTTTCCATGCAGAATCAACGCAATGTGTAAACAAGTTGGATTCAAAAACGTAAAAAGTGTTAATAGTATTTTGTGGTTATTAAAAAGTGTGAAAAATGTATAAAACATTGATTCTTCTTATTTTGTGTGCAGGTTAGTTAAATATGTTGTTACTCTGAGAAGTTATAAAAGTGAAATCAGTCGTTCAAGTGTCTAGTAATTCATTAATCCATGTGTATTACCTTGGATCACCATGTTTTTAGAAATAATTATTAATAGGATCAAGTTACTCATTTAAAGCCTGTAAGTTAAGGGTAGGTATATGATTGAAATCTATTAGGAACATTAATTTGAATGGGCTATTGATGCATTTTCACTTTGCATTGAATGTTTTTTATTTGTTTATATAATTTTTTTGTCTGTTAAAAATAAACTTTGCTATTAGCCACGACTTACCTGTAAGGAAACAAAAATAACATCATGTTTTTAGATTTAACAAATCTAATCAATTTTTATTTGTGTTTTCAGTATCATTACCTCAAAGTATAGCCCAAAATAGACCCGTAAGTACAAAACCAATAAATGTAATATCTACTTTTCATACTTATTTTTGTCTCAATAATGATTTATTTTAGGAAGACGATGATAAATGGAGCTGGGGCGTCGTAGTTGATCAACCAGTAACAGTAAGTTTTTGTTTAATGAAAAACGCTGAAGGATGTAAGTTTTCTGTTATAAATCTTTGTATGACGAATCAGGAATGAAATTTGAAATTAGTCGCTCGTTTTTTGTTTTCTTTGTTCAAATGTGTTTTGGTCTGGATGGATAAAAGAAATCTGTATTAAATTGTATTTGTTCTGGAGTTCCATAGGCTTTGGTTGAACGTAGTGAAAGAATGTTATGTCTATGTGAGGATCTGAGTGTTCTATGTAAAAAAAATCTAATAGTACCTACGTATTAATTTATTGTAATAATTAAATCAGTTATGAATGAATGAATGAATGAATGAACACTTTATTGTACTAAAAAGAAAATACATGTAAAAAGCTTACTTATATCTAAGTTATCTATCTCAGTTATCTATCTAGTATCCAAAACACAAGCTCATCATTGCTTGGAGCTAGATGATGTTGTGCGAATTGTCCAGAATTATTTATTTATTTTATCTTAAGTTCTAAATTAAACAAGATTTTTAAACACCTCATTAAGATGCTAATAGAAACAGATTTTATAGCTATACGAAACTGAAATACTTAATGACTATTGTTTTAATAGTATAAAAAATTAAGTAATAAAATAAGTAATTGTGTCATAAAACTTTTATAGCTATCATAGTGACTACCACTAAAGTCAATACTTTCGTGATTGTATGACTAATAATAAAAAAAATATTTGTAAATAGGTAGATAGATAGATAAGAATTTTATTTTATAGGTTTTTTTAGGTAAACGCTAGTGGAAGACTAAATGACGAGACAAGTAGCACCGAGTCTTCAATTTACGATCCGTGTGCAGATTACAACCCTCCTACACCCAGCTTCAGAGCTCCAGGACGTCGGCTCAACGAAGAAAGTAAGTTTATTATTAAATAACTTATCGTCCTTAACATGCATAATAATTATATCAGTACCTGGAAAGTGACTCAAGATCTGGTGAGTATCTGGCGCAGCGCATCTGCATTGCCATACAGCGTGTTAAAGCAGCAAGTGTCTTGGGGACGCTTCTGACTGGTTTTATAAAAAAACCAGTCGGATCAGTTGAGCGACCTACTAGACTGTTTGCAACCGTCTGCAGTTAGCTTAATTGTTTCAATTGTAAATAAGAGTTTTAAATTGCTTCTTTTAATTGATTTTTTGTTGAATTGCTCGATTGTAATTTTTTTGTTAATCTGGAGAGTTATTTTGGATAACCTAGAAATAAGTCAACCTTATTTTTCTTATACCTACAGCTCCTAATTACTTTTCTATTACAAACTATGGGTAATTTCATGTTGCTAAATAAATCATTCTTTTTTATTGTAAATTTCTAGATGTAGAGAATGTAATGGAGAATCAATCCAAATTTACACAAATGCTCAAGTGTGGAATTTAATGTGATCAGTTAATAGTTGGTTGCACTGCATCACATCAAGATGTGATAAAGATCGAGTAATTGAACAATAATCGTTAATTGCTCCAGTAGGTATACTATGAGTTATGCCTGATATTGTGGGGAACCTCTCCGCGGTTTTAAAAAATTATCTGAGCGTCTGGTCGATGCGACGCCGCGACGCGTGACCCGAGAGCCGGTGAATATCTGGCTCAGCGCATCAGCATTGCCATACAGCGTGTTAATGCAGCCAGTGTCTTGGAGACGCTTCCGACTGGTATTGACAGGGATCAATTGAGCTACCTTTAGACTGTTTGCAACCGTCTGCAGTTAGCTCAATGGTTTCAATTGTAAATACTAGTTGTATTTTTTCTATTCCTTGATTGTAATTTTCGTTGTTAATAAAGTTTTTTTTTACGGACCTGATATTGATATAAAAGTTACGCAAATACTCAGATAGTAGAAATATTTCAAATAATGTGTTAGCAAAGCTATAATTTTTACGAAAATGCCAGATTTACTATAATTTTCTAAATGTATTTTTACAACGTGATTTTCTATTGGTATATCGTAGAATAGTAACTTCAAAAATACTACTAATACACAGAGACGCTTTCGACTGGTATTTACCTATATTAATTAGTAGAGCTACCTCCAGACTGTTTGCAACCGTCTGCAGTTTGTTTCAATTATATATAGGTACTAGTTTTAATTTGTTTATATTTGGTCTTCTAGCTGTTGATTCTTTCCACTTTGACAGAAGTCAACGAATGAGGCTTGGTAAAACTACCGAAGTATTTGGGTTGTTACAACTCTTAGTAGCCCTCTTAGTAGTATAAAAGAAGATGTGAAAGCAAGAGAGCAATAGCGGATATAAGATAGAAACAAAATTGACTAGTTTTTTTGTTTCAGAATGTGCCAAATATATATACGATGTAAAACTAGAGGAAGAAAAGTCAAACAGGGCAACCGAATGTAAGTTTCTTGTGACCATATAGATTGACTAGCTGGTGCCCGCGACTTCGTCTGCGCATGATTAGTGTTTCGAATACTCGCGATTTTACTTGCGTAATTCCTTTTCCCGTGAGATTTTCGGGATAAAATAAAGCCTATGTGTTATTCCAGCTTATGATCTATCTCTGTGCCAAATTTCATGATGCGCGTTTACGATACAGACAGACAGACAGACAGACAGACAGACAGACAGACAGACAGACAGACAGACAGACAGACATGAATGAAAAAAATTACAGTTTTGGCTTGAGTATCGATAATAGAGTGCCCTCCAAAATTTTCAAAATATCTTCAATGTACAGAATTGGACCTGTTACAGTTTTATTATAAGTATAGATTAAAGAGAAAGATTTATTATATGTATTATACACCCGTGCGAAGCTAGGGCGGTTTGCGAGTACCTACATGGGTAAAACCATAGCAGGCGACCAAGGCACGCTGCTGGGAGAAATCGCGAATATTGTATAGGTTAACCTAATATAATATTTACAGTTTTCAATAACATATATCCTGAAAGCCTGAGGCCCTCTGGAAGCATATTCCAGAGGCCAATAGTGATGGTCTTTTTTAAATAATTTGCAGGCCAAAATCTAAGAGGCACAGGCGACCAGAATTCATTTGTTCCTCAAGCAATCGGCGGACGCAGGGCGAAACCAATGGAATTCATTCACATGGTAAATTTGAATAAGTTATGTATAACCCGTAAACCCAGGAAATAGATAAACATTACAAATTATGTTCAGATTTTAAATAATTTATTATCAAAAGAATTACAAAATTCACGTAAACATAAAAAATTGCCTAAGTATGCCTATGCAGCCTTTATTTTAGAAAATGTCGTCACAATTTCATAATCTGGATATTTTTTGTGTACCAGGGCGCCATAGGCTGGAAAGGGGTATCCGGTAAATACGTCTTCAAATGCGGTAGCACGCTCATCAGCCCTAAGTTCGTGTTGACCGCAGCGCACTGCATCCGAGCTCGAGTGGACTCTGTGATTGATGATCCGGACCCAAAGATTGTCAGACTCAATGATGGGAATCTGTTCAAGACTCCTGTAAGTTTTAAAACATATTTCGGTGTTATTGAAATCGATCTGGGTGACGATTGTCTTTTTATTATTTTTGTATAGCTTTTCCAGCACAACCTCTGCTCTGTGGCACAGCGGGCGTTGGTCCACCTGCGACGCAGAAGGTTGCGGGTTCGATTACCACCTCGGGACTAATATTTGTCCTATGTGCAGACATTTTTCAGTGTGTTCTGGGTGTTTTCCATGTAAACTAAAAATTCATACAATTTAGTTAACATATGAAGCATAGGTATTATAATTAATTAGTAGGTTTTCATCATAAGACAAGCGCTGCTTATCGTAGGACTAGATGCGTGGATTGTCCAAATTTATTTATTACTACCTGTTTTCCGCGTCTTCACCAGCGGGAAAAGTCATTTATAATATATTAGTGTGTAATAGAATAGAAATTGTTTTTATTTCACAGGGCGGCTTCCCCGTGGCCTTCTCACGAGACAAAAATATATCAAGAATCATAGTCCACCCTCAGTATAAGCCTCCAAAGAAGTATTTCGACATTGCTTTGATGGAGCTGGAAACTGCAGTCACCTTTTCAACTGAAGTGAGACCAGCTTGTCTGTGGAACAGACCGGATACTGGTGACTTTGGGTCTGAGGCAACTGTGACTGGGTGGGGAGTTTTAGCTCAAGGTAAATCACTACATAGTATAAAACAAAGTCGCTTTCTCTGTCCCTATGTCCCTTTGTATGATTAAATCTTTAAAAGTACGCAATGGATTTTAATGCGGTTTTTTAATAGATAGAGTGATTCAAGAGGAAGGTTTATACGCATAATAAAACCGTGCGAAGCCGGGGCCGGTCGCTAGTCAAATATATTTCTTTAAAAGTAAATATGAATAATCAATTAGTGTAGTTTTGAATACAGAATCAGCCATGGTACCAGGTTAATAACATAGTCATATGTACAATTGTACAATAAAATATTTATTTCTATGTAGTTTACTGTATTAAGTATACCAGTCATCTAATTCTACCCATAACACAAGCTCTGCTTAGCTTGGATCAGGAAGATGCTGTGTGGATTGTTCAGCATTATTTATATAATAACATCATTACAATCAAAACAAAACAAAATCAATGCAGTTGTATATCTACGATTGGGAAACTCAACTGTGTTGAAACATTCCTTCAGCTCCGCCGTAGTTCAAAAAGCATTCCAAAACTTACACAATTCAAAAAAATATCGTTCTACACGGTAAAAAGGTAGTTCTTTTTCACAGGCAGTCAGAATACATCACCTAACCTGCAAGCCGCGGACGTGGACATCATAGACTCGGCCCAGTGCGACGAGCTTCTGAAGAACTCCCGCAACAGACATTGGCAAGGACTGACCAATAACCAGCTATGTGCCGGCCGGCTGAAGGGCGGTGTGGACGCTTGCCAGGTATATTATAAAACCTTCATAAATTAAAATCAAGTAAAAGTATGTACGTCACGGCTAACATTTATTATACACAACGATTTCTTCTAGTCTTTCGAATCCTTCTTTTGCTTGGGATTCATCTATGGCCCTTGCTTTAGATTCGTCCTTTAAAGGGGTATTACACTACACGGTGTTCAGGAACCCTAACCCTAACTAAGAGTGGTGTAATAAGATTTAGGGTCCCTAAGGGACGGACTCGGACCCGGACGATACTCAGGGCCCGGTAGTTAGGGCCCTGAATAACGTGTGGTGTAATACCCCTTTTACTCACTTATGGTAGGTAATATTAGACACATTTGTCATAAACTCAAAAAATATAACATCGAAATTTCCCGGATTCCCGTGTTAAAAGGAATCAACCAAAAGCAAAGCTTTCCATGAGGGTTCAAGTATTATGTAATATCCCTGTTTCCAGGGAGACTCAGGAGGCCCTCTACAGTTTCGGAGACCTCTCCGCTCATCATCACATGGCAACATCTACTACGTCATCGGTGTGACGTCATTCGGTATTGGCTGCGCGCTGCCCAACCATCCAGGGATCTACACTCGCGTCTCCAGCTTTGTAGACTGGATTGAAGAACACGTATGGAAATAAAAGCATGGTGAATGAAGGATTTGAAGGTTGTTTTATTTATTTTATACTAGCGACCTGCCCCGGCTTCACACGGTTTTGTTATACGTATAAACCTTCCTCTTGAATCACTCTATCTATTTAAAAAAACCACATCAAAATCCGTTGCATAGTTTTAAAGATTTAATCATTCAAAGGGACATAGGGACAGAGAAAGCGACTTTGTTTTATACTATGTAGTGATAAGGTTCTGGAAGTCTGGAACCTACCTCTAAACTTGATAAATAGTGGTTTCTGAGTAATTTTGAACCAAATCTTCTGTTGTGTGATGAGGGTAAAAGGCCCGACGGTATGACACTAGTTCCAAGAGAGATTGGGAGAGCCATGGTGCGGGACGTTACGTCTTGGAGATTCTTCAGACTAAGATTGATGGTATTGATATGGATGCCTGTGAAAACTGTCTATTCGTTCATTACCCTCGATTCCTTAGTAATTTTTAAATTTATTTTGTTTGTATTATACTTAACAAATTTATGAATTAGGAAGGAATTGCACCAAATTTAGAAAAAACAAAATTTCATTATGTAAGTTCGGTAAAATAAATATTAAAATTAGGAATACACAGCCTTTATTAATAATAAAAACCACAAAACATGTCTAAAAGGTTATCTGCAAATCGAGGTTTCCCCATAAGGAAATTAATCCGCGCAAAGTTGATAAAAAATTTAGTTGGTATACAAGGGTATACCAAGTCCCCTTCGTGGTGTGAGACGATGAGTAGTATAGCATAACTAGTTTCTTACAAAAATATGTCATTATCAACTGGCTACAACTACAAGCAAAACTAGTTTTATTTTATGTATGATGACGTCAGCGTCATTGCACAGTTCACTTCATTCAATTCATTTTGCAAGACATTTCCATACAGACATCACGCAAAATGTCATAAGAAACATCTAAATAATAAGTCTAGTCTATAAGTCTATTTTGTGAGACAAAAAACCTCAAAATGTCTAAAACAGTAGTGTTTGTGCTTCTAGTGTGTGCAGGTTAGTGATCAATACATAAATAATCAGTGACCAGTGTCAAGATCAGTGAGACCTTCTGGTAATAACTCGATCTAGATAATTAGGTTTGGTAGAGTACTTAGAGACCATAACAAAATGTATTTTCCATTTATTATATATATTTATGTACGGGTATTTATCGCGTTTATTTTCCTATTTATATTGCCGTGGTCACGGGATGACCACGGCAGTGTGTAAACCTGTCGAAACACAGGACGGAATAAATAGGTAAATAAACGCGATAAATACCCGTACATTACTATATATAATAATGTGTTCTGATCGCGTAAGTTTAAAAAACTTTATTTTCCATTTGTTTATGTTTTACGTTTAGATCTTATTAAAATTTAATCTATCTATGTAGTTAAAAGCAACTTAACCGGTGCTTCGGTTTCTCTGCATCCCTTTCTTGCTTATGATATAGTAATGTTTTGACTCGTACAACGCTAAATAACGTAACTTCATGATAATAAAATCAATGAAATTGCGCACCTCAAACTAAAAGTAGGTAGGTTGTAGAATTTATCTGATAGTCAAGTCGTGTGGTCGCTAAGTGACAAAAACCATCCTATAATAAAGAAAAAAAGTTATTAGAAAGAAAGTGCGCTATGATCAAATCAAAGTTGGCTGCTATTATAATGGTTTGATGGAAGATCGATATAAACAAATTTCGTTATTCAACTGACTAAGTTTTTTCTTAAAATTCTTGTACAAATATAATTTACTTAAATAAAAAAATCATCGATTTTTTTATTTTGTTTATAGGGCGGGCTAGGACTAAATACAAGCGTATTTATAAAAGATAAGGATAGGAATGTATGAGATCTATGTTATATAATCATCATCATCATCATCATCAACCTATATTAGTCCACTGCTGGACATAGGCCTCCCCCAATGAGCGCCATTGCGCCCTGTCTTCAGCTTGACGCATCCAGCATCTGCCAGCAGTCTTTCGCAGATCGTCATCCCACCTGGCCGGAGGGCGTCCTACGCTACGTTTACCGAGTCGCGGTCTCCACTCAAGAACACGTTTACCCCAACGGTTGTCGGTTCTTCGCGAGATATGGCCGGCCCATTGCCACTTCAGCTTGCTAATTCTTTGAGCTATGTCGATAACTTTGGTTCTCTGTCGGATGTATTCGTTACGAATTCTATCCTTCAGAGAGACTCCGAGCATAGCTCTTTCCATAGCTCGCTGGGCGACTTTGAACTGGTGGACCAGCCCTACCGTGAGTGTCCACGTCTCTGCTCCGTAGGTCATTACGGGTAGGACGCACTGATTGAAAACTTTCGTTTTCAAACATTGCGGTATGGATGAAGAGAAGACTTGACGTAGTTTCCCAAATGCTGCCCAGCCTAGCTGGATCCTCCTCTTGGCCTCCTTCTCAAAATTGTTTTTACCTAGCTGTACAATCTGCCCAAGGTAAGTATACCCGGAAACAATTTCAAGAAGGTGACCATCAACGACTATCGGTCCCGGAACAATGTGGCCATTGATCATGACTTTGGTTTTATCCAAATTCATGCCAAGACCGATACATCGCGAGGCTGAAGCTAGGCCGTCCAGCATGTGGGTCAGCTCCTCTAGCGACTCCGCCATTACGACTATGTCATCAGCGAATCGAAGGTGTGAGATGTAATCGCCGTTTATGTTAATGCCCTTACCTTTCCAGTCCAGCGTCTTAAACATATCTTCCAATGCGCTCGTGAACAGTTTCGGGGATATGACATCTCCCTGTCTCACTCCTCTGCGCAATTGGATAGGTTTAGACTGCTGGTCCTGTACTTGGACACTCATAGTGGCAGCTTCATAGAGACACCTCAGCACTTCGATGTAACGATAGTCTACTTGGCATCGCTGTAAGGATTCCAGAACAGCCCAGGTTTCAACGGAGTCAAAGGCTTTCTCATAGTCCACAAAAGCGAGACACAGGGGCTGATTATACTCTTCGGACTTCTGTATAATCTGCCTCACTGTGTGTATGTGGTCTATGGTGCCATATCCTCCGCGGAACCCGGCCTGTTCCGGTGGCTGGAACTCGTCAAGTCTCCTGGCGAGACGATTCGTGATCACTCGTGAGAACAGCTTATAGATGTGGCTCAGGAGAGTGATGGGTCTGTAATTTTTAAGGAGAGTTTTATCACCCTTCTTAAAAAAGAGCACCACCAAACTCCTGCTCCACATCTTAGGAGTTCTCCCACTGTGGAGGATGGTGTTGAAGAGGTGTGTAGCTCCTGTATAACGGAGGCTCCTCCTGCCTTCAGAAGCTCTGAAGTTATACCGTCCTCACCGGGGGCTTTTCCATTTTTAAGCTGCCTCAAAGCTAACACGATTTCGTCTTGACTGATGTCTGGCAGTTCGTCGGTGTAGTGGCGTGTCAGGGTGGCTCTAGAATCAAGGTCGTCTCGTCGGGAACGAGGGGCATGTGCAGTGTACAGACGGCCATAAAAATCCTCTATCTCGGCTGAAATCTCCGGTTTCGACAGTACGGTCCTCCCATCGTGCGTTTTAAGCTTCGTCAGGTGGCTCCTGCCAAGCTGCTGAGTGAATACTTTGGACCCTCGGTTTCGCTCTATCGCCTCTTCAATGAGGCGTGTGTTGGAGCTCCGAAGGTCGCGCCGTACCATCTTCGCAATTTGCTTGTTCAGGTCTGACCTCTCTGCCGAAGACACTTGGGTGGTTTCCCGTCTTCTTGTCATCAGATCCAGAGTCTCATCCGAGAGTTTGGACTTCTTGCCAGTTCGCTGTTTTTTGCAGAACTTGATGCCCTCATCCCTCAACGTTTAGACCAGATTGTGTAGGCTCTCGTCAGCGTCATCAGTGGGTTCCAAGACAACAAATCTGTTTCCGAGTAGCTGCTCGAACTTCTCGGTGCCCGCCATGATTTGGATTGGATTTGGTCGGAGCGTGGACTTCATCAGACGGTGTCTTTCAAGCTTCAAGTTGATATTCAGAGTGCCTCGGAGCATTCGGTGATCAGATCCGGTATTGAACCTGTTGATCACTGAGACATCTCTGAATATGTGCTTGCTATCCGTCATGATGAAGTCGATCTCATTTTTAGTCACAGTGTCGGGGCTTTGCCACGTCCACTTCCTTTGAGGCTGTTTCTTAAAGAAGGAGTTCATTAAGAACAGTCCCTCTTTCTCAAGGAAGTCAACAAGCATTTGCCCCCTGTGATTCCTGATTCCATAACCATGCGGGCCTATTCGGGATTCATTGCCAGTCTGGATTCCCACCTTGCCGTTGAAGTCCCCCATAACAACGTTGAAGTGAGCCTTAGTGGTGTTGTGTAAGGCTTTGGATATGTCTTCGTACATATCCTCCACTTCATCATCCGAGTGTGCCGAGGTCGGTGCGTAGACCTGAATTACCTTCATGCTATACCGCTTGGAAAGCCGAAGGATCAGGTACGCTACCCTGGTCGACACGCTGGAGATTTCTTGAACGTTGCTAGAGAGGGCCTTATTGACGAGGAAACCTACTCCACCCTGGGATGTTTTATCACCCTCACGAAAGTAGAGAAGATGGCCTGAGTCTAGGGTTACGGTGTCCTCCCCCTCTCTACGGACTTCACATAACCCGAGAATATGCCATTTGATGTTCTCTAACTCCACTTCCAACTGCGCTAGATGATGGTCAAGCCTCAGAGTGCGTCCGTTAAACGTAGCCAGGGTCATTTTAGTAAGCGTGTGGTAGCCTGAATACCGGTGATTCTTAGCACCCCCTGCCCCGCCGTTACCATGACCGCTACCATGGCCAGGAATAGCGAGGCGGCCGGGAACTAGGGGCCGTTTTTTGGCTTTGCTTATCATTAAGGGGTAATGCCCATAATCCCCACGCTGGGCATGCGGGTTGGGGATCGCAGTTTGATGGTGGGGTTGTTCTAGAGGGGTGCTGCTGCCCACCCCCCGTATATCCCTTAGTCGCCTCTTACGACACCCACGGGAAGAGTTGGGGTAGTGCTATTCTAAGCCGGCACCACACGGCCAATGTTATATAACTTAACCTTTAATTTTTCAGTTTCATTACCTGAAAGTATATCTCAAAGCAATACCGTAAGTACATAAATAGTTAAGTATACTTATCTGATACATAACATGACAGCGTCAGGTTGTTGTACCCAAGTCATATTAATTTTTGACGCACTGTTGTTTTGTTTTAGGAAGACGATGATAGATGGAGTTGGGGAGTCGTTGACCAACCAGTTACAGTATGTTTTTTTGTATTAACATAGCAACATGGCCCCAATCAACTACTATTTTATACCTACATATCTCCTAATATTTTGGATGGATGGATGTATGTTCAAATTTTGAATAGACATTGTTTTACTTTACTTTCCTTCAAATTTCAAGAGGCTGAAGCGGACCACAGGTTGTAATACTTGCTATCCATAATTGCTATCCAGTTGTATTTTATAAATAGGTAGGTATAATAGACTCCTAAATATAAGTTTAAAATATAAGTAATAAAAATCAAAGATATTTGGAATAGGTAAAAGACAGACTACAAGATGAGACAACTCCTGGTTCTACTGAATCTTCTAGCGACGACCCGTGTGCTGATTACAACCCTCCAACACCCAGCTTCAAATCGCCTGGACGTCGTCTTAACGAAGAAAGTATGTATATTATTATATCATTAGATTACAATGAAAACCGTTGTTTTTAATGAATCCAATCGTATATAATGCCGGGCAAAGGCCTTTCAATAAGAAAATTTACTTAGATTATAGATGACCATATTATTTTGTGAAAATAGGAGTGCAGTTGCAAAACGAGAATATTTGATATTTGTGTTTTGTTTGTTTCAGAATGTGAAGAATATATTTATGATGTTAAACTGAGAGAAATCAAGTCAAAGAGGGACATAGAATGTACGTTGTTTTTAATTAAATACATCAAAAATTTTGAGATCTAAAATTTTAGCTCAGTTGGTGGAATATAACCGTACACATTTTCACAAAGTAACAATGTAACGACTGACTGATTTTTTATAAGCTAGGGCATTAACTGAGATCTATTCATCATCATCATCATCCGCAGCCCGTCTTCACCCACTGCTGGGTATAGGCCTCCAAACTTTTATGCCACTCTACACGGAGATCTACTTGCTTCAAATAATTCTGAATGCTTACAGGTTCAGCAACAAAAACTGACAAGTTCACTATACATAAAGCTGTAGCAGGCGGCCGAAATTCATTCCCGGGGGAATTCCCTCATATGGTAAACGCATTATTTTTACAGGTTTCCAAAAGACCTATGACGGATCTAAGCCCCCATTGAGTGCCGTAGGAGGACGAGACACCTTACCAGGAGAATTTCCCCACATGGTAGGTAATGGTCTATTTAATATAATTTACAGACACTCAAGCAGTCAGCGGACGTAGCGCGAATACAGGGTTAATCCCTCACATGGTAAAATTAATTTTCATTACTCATACTCTGGAAGTAGGTCTGAATTTGCCTGAGTTGGTTAGTCTGAAGAGCGGGTTGAAAGTGATACTTTTCAGCCCTAGGAAGAATCGTTTTCAACTGACAGCTATCTCGTTACTATTATACCATGATAATGGCAGAATGAGAAAAAGGCAGGCTTTATGGCTTTCGCCTGTCCTAGATGGGCTAATAAAAAAACATTGCGGCAATTCGATTCATTTGTTTTCTCATGTTTTTATTTATATTTCCTTGTATTCATAATGAAAAGCACAGTGTTTACCTCGGGTGAAAGTAACTTATTTAGTCCATCGAACTTTTGGTGTCCTCGCTACACTCGGGCGCCAAACTCCGTTTCGGGACTAAATAAGTTACTTTCAACCCTTGGGTAACAGTGTGTACTTTTATTCTCGTAAGTAAAATTTGAGTCGTTTGGGGTGGAAACTCTTAGTCCTTGGAGTCCTGGGAAAATCTTACTAAACTTCAATCAACAGGTGATTGGAATGCGGGCCTCTATTTCGGTCAACGAATAACATTGCCATTAAACGTGATTATGCTGCTCTCTTTCTTCACTTTTCCTTCTAGTGACAGATTAAATTTAAGGAATTAGTTATAATTGTAAATACTATGGGGTTACTAGTCGTTTCCTGGGTGATGATCGCAGGGAAAAAGAGAGCAGTTTTGGAGAAGGTTCCAATTATTTGCAAATCAATCAATATATAATATATATAAATTAACTAACAATAATACCATATAGGAATTGAAATTTTGTACGTTTTTTGTGTACTTACCAGGGCGCCATAGGCTGGAAAACGGTTACCGGCGAGTACGTCTTCAAATGCGGTAGCACGCTCATCAGCCCTAAGTTTGTGTTGACCGCAGCCCACTGCATCCGAGCTCGAGTGGACTCTGTGATTGATGATCCGGACCCAAAGATTGTCAGACTCAATGATGGGAATCTGTTCAAGAAACCTGTAAGTTTTAATTGTTTAAACTGCCCCACCTTGAACTCTATCCGATGGTGCCTTTTGCTCCTTTTTATTTAAGTTCTATAACTTTTATGATTAGTTGTTACTAATACAATTAAATATATTTATTTCACAGGACAAAAGTCCTAGTGGCTTCGAATTGACCTTCTCCCCTGACATAAATATATCAAGAATCATAGTCCACCCTCAGTACAAGCCTCCAAAGAAATATTTCGACATTGCTTTGATGGAGCTCGAAACTGCAGTCACTTTTTCACATAAAATGAGACCAGCTTGCCTGTGGAACAGACTGGACACTGGTGACTTTGGAAACGATGCATCTTTGACTGGGTGGGGAGTTCTGGCTCAAGGTATATCTTATTTCTTGATTAGTACAAAAATTACTTTTCTCTTTTAAGTAGATAGATAAATAGTAGTTTATTAGGATCTAGTAACAAGAGAACAGTAGTAGTATTCAATGTCAACATACACACAAGACAAGTAAGCAGGTATCTGGTATTAAAAAATACAAAATAGGTACGAGTACATATTATTAAGTAATTCTAATTATCTTTTTTAGTTAACATCAACCACAATAGGTTTAATTTACTAATCTGTAAGAAAGTATCTCTATAAACACGTTCAGAACATTATACAAATGCCGCGCCTTATATCTTAGGGCTCAAACACAAAACTGCGAGCTCGCATCGCATCGTAAATATCTGCGAGCTCGCACGATAACGTCAGATCTCATTTGCATCGCGTATTCCTGTCATATTACGTCATACTTGGTGACCCCCCTTTTAGTCCGCTCTGAGACAACTTTAGCGAAAGAGCGCGGCGCCTGAGCCGCCTTCTTTGTGTTGTAAAAAAAAACTGCTTCAGTTCTCAACTCATAGTAATTTCGAGTAAAATAGTTCCCTTCAGAGTTCATAATCGTATTAAATGGATGAATCCAGAATCTTCTTTTTCTTTTATATCTATTTAACAATAACAGCAGTGCAATTGGACCGATTTATGCAAAAATGATCCAACCCACAACCTAGTCAATTTCGAGTTTTTTTTACCAATGTAATCAGATTAAGGTATATTTTAACATATCAAAGACTCACACCTCTATGTTCACAAATGTGGAAAATCCATATGATCCAACCCACAACTGTCATGTCGAAGACCATTTTTTAAAATGTATAAGTGTTTCATGCCACTTGAATCATTTTTGTGTTGCTTTTGTTACCCTAACATATAACCGTTCTAATTTGCTACAATGATTCAAACTATAATATTAAGCTGGTCCATCAGTTCAAAGAGCTCAGAAAGCTATAGAAAGAACTATGCTCGGAGTTTCTCTGAAGGATAGGATTCGTAAAGAATACATCCGAAAGAGAACCAAAGTTATCGACATAGCTCAAATAATTAGCAAGCTGAAGTGGTGGCAGTGGGCCGGCTATATCTCGCGAAGAACCGACAACCGTTGGGGTAAACGTGTTCTTGAGTGGAGACCGAGACTTGGCAAACGTAGTATAGGACGCCCTCCGGCCAGGTGGGATGACGATCTGCGAAAGACTGCTGGCAGATGCTGGATGCCAAGCTGAAGACAGGGAGCTATGGCGCTCATTAAGGGAGGCCTATGTCCAGCAGTGGACTAATATAGGTTGATTATGATGATGATGATATAAAACAAGTTAAGATTTGACAAGTTAATATTTAATATTGCTATTTCATCTAAGTACGTAAACGAAATAAAGTATATAAAGTTCAAAACACACAGAAGCCGCAGGAGTGGCGAAGGCGAAGGCGTGCCGGTTTTTCCTATAGCACCGCGTTCGCCACGGCCTGCGGTGTGTGTGTAGGCTTTCATAGGATTCCATAGAATACAACTCGCACGCCTTTGCCTCCGGCTTCTGTGTGTTTCGTACTTTAACGAAAAATAAATAAATAAAATAAAATAAGTACAGGGCCAGCAGATCTAATATTAGATACCAGATGATTGCATTGATTAATTTAAGAAACCGAAGGGAAGCTGCAATAATAGACGATGTAGATGGTTTATGTGATGAACCTTATTCTGATTTGGACGAGGAGTAGGGCCAATTTTGTTTGTTTTGTCTTTTAAAGCACAAAAATGATTACTAATTTTTAACACACTTTGAATCATTTTTGCATTTTAATTTTTGCACCCTACATAGCTCTTTCCATACAAAATTAATTTTGTAATAATGATCCAGGCGCAAGTTTTCCCAATTATCTACTAAACTATTACAATTTATTCTTTATATTATTTATAGCAAAAAAGTTGAGTTTACATAGCATTAAATTAAATTAAAATAACAACATTTTGTATTACAAAGCTAGAGAAATACCGCCACAAACTTAAATATCGATTATCTCGAAATGAGGTTTGTGTGGGTTGGATCATTTTTGCTTAAATCGGTTCAATTATCTTTTTGGGATCCATCTTACGCTTCCTAAAAACACGTCCAATACGGCGGACTAAACTTGAAGATATGGTTACCCTACAAAACGGTTCGCCGCACAAATTCGCATCGCAGAAATTCGCAAATCAAGTTCGTGTGACATCGCATCAAATCGCATCAAATCGCATCGCATCGCACCAAATCGCAGTTTTGTGTGGGAGCCCTTATACTTAAGGTGTCACGAAAGACCAGTGCTGCAGTTGCTCACCAAGCCCCTGCAGCTAACTCTGGGTGGCAACCATTTCGGTTCCATCAAATTTCTGTTTGTTCATTTTTAGGAACAGCTAACACTCTGTTTAGAGGAAACAAAATAAACTTTTCTTTCTTTCCATCTTTTAAATGATCTAGCTCCGCAGTGAAATACATAATTAAGATAATTCTAACTTCACAGGCAGTCAGAATATATCACCTGACTTGCAAGCCGCGGACGTGGACATCATAGACTCGGCCCAGTGCGACGAGCTTCTGAAGAACTCCCGCAACCGACATTGGCAAGGACTGACTGACAACCAGCTCTGTGCCGGCCGGTTGAAGGGTGGTGTGGACGCTTGCCAGGTAACTCCTTCTTTTATTTAACTAACAAAATCCATAGCTCTCAAAGACTATTTTTTATACATACAAAAGTCTTATACTAGTAAGTAAGTAAAACATTTATTTGTCACAAAACAAAACACACATACATTATTGGTACAAAGGGAAAAGGCATTATTAAAAGATAGCTTAAATTAGGTGGTTCTAAAGATAAGGATAACACATGTACATGTCTACATTAAAAAAAAACATTGTTGATATTATTTTCTTCCCAAAAATGCGTGTGTGTAGCAGTGGCAAATGGGTGATAGCTCAGTGATAATATTGCTCTGTGTTGTCAAACACTGATTTTCAGCCATCACCTTCAGGGTGACGAGGCAAGGCGAGCACAGCGACACACGTCTGTCCGCAAATGTACATCCTGCCTACTAACAGTTGATAAAATTACACAAATAGAGAAAAAAATAGCGTGTACGTAGCCTACATACTAAAAACAAATTTGTAACTAAGAGATGGGTGAGCTGTCCTCAGAGAACACCAGTCTCATGAGAGTCTAGGATGATTTTTTTTTTTTTTCTGGACTGGTTTCCGGAACTAGGCCACAAGTGGGCCCTTTTTGCGTGTCGGGTGGGGGGCTGCTAGTCTAACCACCCGATATCCTCCAGGAAAGCCAGCAGCTCGCTGACGCCGGTGCATGCTTCCCTAGGCGTCCTCGTGTCCCAAGGTAAAGCTGTCTTTGAGACGCTATGCTATCGCACTCTACAAGCACATGCGCAGCCGTCTCCTCTGCATTCATGCACCCTCTACATAGGGGGCTGGCCGTGATGCCTAATTTAAATAGGTGTTTGTTAAGCGTGCATTGTCCTGTGACAATACCTACGAGTACTACTACTAGTCTGGGATGATACTACCTGTACAAATTACCATACGTATTTAAATTTGACATGATTCTACTCTCCTAACGACAAATTTGTCCCACTTAGACAAATACTAAAACGATCCAGACAACCAGCTCTATGCCGACCGGTTAAAGGGTGGTGTGGATGCTTGCCAGGTATCATCTTTTAAACATTAGGTTTAGGGCAGATTTCCATCAAATTTGGGAGATCATGTGGAAAACCATGCTGCTGTCAGCATAGCGTATTTCACATTTGTTCTGTTCCTCTTTGCTATTTTAAAAAGTAGGATTTTACCTCTAGGAACGTTTATCAATTTGTAACAAACTACCATAAAAACTATAACGCTTCTTTTGTTTGGAAAAAATCATCCAACAGCAAAAAACAAAACACTGTTAGCTTTGGCAATGTACAACTCAATCCCAAATTGTAACCAATCCATCATCGAACCATATCAAAAACTTTAGTATTTCTATGGTAACAAAACGCGTTCCTTTCAAACCGAGTGAGCCGAGTTTTTACGCACCGCAACGAATGGAAACCGCTCGGTATATGAAATTGCTGTTTGGCAGGGCCTTTGATGTGTATGACTTAGCTTACAGTTCAATATGGACGATTTAAACTGTACATTTACTAGGTATATAAGACCTAGATCTGCCCCTAAATATAAGTAGGTATCTAGTACATATTGTTTGACGTTAAAAAGTATCCTCATCGCACTTGATGAGTATTTTACTTTTGAGGAAGTAATGTTTTACTTCCTTTTACGGCACTTACAAGACCACCACAACCTACAAGATGAACAAAATGATGTAAAAGATTTACTTTATTTTATTTATTTATTTACCTTTAGACTGTTTGCAACCGCCTGCAGTTAGCTCAATGATTTCAATTGTATATACTAGTTGTATTTTTTTCTATTCCTTGATTGTAATTTTCGTTGTTAATACAGTTTATTACTTAATATGTAAAAGATTATGTTAAAACACATTGTTCCAGGGAGACTCAGGAGGTCCTCTGCAGTTTCGGAGACCTCTCCGCTCATCATCACATGGCAACATCTACTACGTCATCGGTGTGACGTCATTCGGTATTGGCTGCGCGCTGCCCAACCATCCAGGGATCTACACTCGCGTCTCCAGCTTTGTAGACTGGATTGAAGAACACGTATGGAAATAAAAGCATGGTTGTTGAAGGATTTGGAGATTGTTTTATTTTGACGAAGAGCCTGGTATCAACTGGTGGTGGTGAACTTCATTTTTCGTACGTTGAGCTATAGGAGATTTAGCAGTTCACACACGTGCCACAGAATCACTTTATGTTTTACATAGGGCTTGTCATCTAGAAACATAATTTCTTCTTTACTTATATTTCTTTTGGTAGTTTAATAACACGGCGTCGTCGCTTTGAAATACCTGTAATAAAAATTTCCCTATTCGACCGTTTCAAATTATTAACAAAAATATCTACCTAAATATGGTCAACAAAAGCCCGTGGATTAAGAGCATCATCAAGTTTTCTTTAATCGAATATGAAATGATTCCAGGGAAAATAGTGAATAGTCTCGTCAGAATAAGATTAGGATAAATCCGGCAATTCCCGCGATGGCTCGGAATAGATACTGGAGCCTGTATCCACTTCCTTTTGTTGGCAGATTGATTTTGTCTGTATTTGCAAATGGAGGTTCCCCTAAGATGGATTTGGACTGGAAATTGCGAAAAGAGCTAAAAAATGGCTTGGGTGTGTAACCAGACGAAGTGTTCGTGAGAGGTATTTATTATCACGTTTGAGTCCAAAAACTTAGGCAAGGGACTTAAAAATAAACACGCAGACAAAAGCATAAAAAATAGCTTTATGAACTTGTTTCTTTGAAGAAAAGAGATGGATAAACTCAAACAAGATCCAAAAGAAGGTATTTACATATGCTACCCACACATATCCTTCGTTGTAAAAAACCGTTGCTCAGGACTTCCCTTGAAGGCTTAAGGTATTTATAAATACCAACCGTGAGGTAACTTCGGTAGTAGGTATCAATACTCCTTCGATAAACCTTACCGGTTCTTTGTCAATTTACAAGGTACCTTTTTATTACTGGTCTCCTTGGACTATTTATGTTCCTTTTCACTGGTTGTATGTACAAACAAAAGCAAAAACAAGAGAAAGTGGTTTAACCCGTCTCCCCCCGGTCAAATCAGGGGTAGAAAATACGGACGAAATAATATCACACGGCCGCACCGCGCGGTCTTCAAAATTGCGTCTCGCTTCAGAGAAATGCTCATAAAAAAATAACTAGGCCCCCTATCTAAGTTCTGTAAACGGTTGATATTTCGTCACTTCATTCTTCAGATATAATTAACCAGGTAGTACTTTAAACCTACTAGGCAGTCGCACGATTTTAAAAGTAAATCGATTTACTCGATTTCATGTTTTTTTTTTTTTTTGAGGGTAGCCATTCCTTAGCTGGCTCTGTCTGCAAGGCGATGTCTTCATTCTTTTTTCGTGCGAGGCAGCGTACGGACGTAACAGCTCCCTCTTGTAAAATAAATTTATTCCTCATGCCGAAGAGAAGTTTCGACATGATTAAATGTTATAATAATAATAAAATTAAGAGAAGGAGAATAAAAAACGCCGACGAGTAATAGTGTATTCGTCAGATTCGGAGTTAAGTGAACAAGGTAAGCAAAGTGCTATTATCTTTTCAAGTGTTGTTGCAAAATGTTCGTAAAGCAAGCAGGTAGATTTTACCTCTGGTAGGTAACTACCTACTTAAGCCTGTCAGATTGACCCTGGGGTCAAGACAATGGCTGTTCTATGCTGGAGGTTAACTGAGGGTTATCACAAAGCAAACAATAGAACTAAAACTTGCAAACTTTTACGAAATGCAAACTTTTGCGAAACGTACATAAAGCAAGAAGGTAGATTTTACCTCTGGTAGGTAACTACCTACTTAAGCCTGTCGGATTGACCCTGGGGTCAAGACAATGGCTGTTCTATGCTGGAGGTTAACCGAGGGTTATCACAAAGCAAACAATAGAACTAAAACTTGCAAACTTTTATGAAATGCAAACTTTTGCGAAACGTACATAAAGCAAGAAGGTAGATTTTACCTCTGGTAGGTAACTACCTACTTATGCCTGGGGGTTTGACCCTGAGGTCAAAACGATGGCTGTTCTATGCTAGAGGTTAACCGAGGGTTATCACAAAGCAAACAATAGAACTAAAACTTGCAAACTTTTACGAAATGCTAACTTTTGCGAAATGTACGTAAAGCAAGAAGGTAGATTTTACCTCTGGTGGGTAACTACCTACTTAGGCCTGGAGATTGACTGTGGGTCAAAACGATGGCTGTTCTAAGGGTTATCACTACTTATCACAAAGCAAATAATAGAACTAAAACTTGCAAACTTTTATTTTCGCTAATTCGAACAACGATGACTGTTCTATGCTTAGAGGTTAACCGAGGGCTATCACAAAGCAAAATAATAGAATAAAAACTTGCTAACATTTATTTTCGCTAATTCAACAACGATGACTGTTCTATACTTAGAGGTTAACCGTGGGTTTTCACAAAGCAAATATTGGAACTATTACATAACCAATTATGCTTGCTTGCATTTATTTTCACAAATTAGAACCTCAATGGTTGTTAGAGGTTAACTGTGGGTTTCCCAAAGCGCTTTATTAGAACAATTACACTACCACGTATGGTACTGACTTACATTTAGGTTCGCAAATTAGAACCACCACGGCTGCTATATGCTAGAAGTCAATCATAGATCTTCACAAAAATTACAATAATTACACTATGTTGGGACCACGTTTGATGCTTTACCTGCTGACATTTATACTCTCAAATTATAACCTGCTATGCTAAAGGTTATCCGTGGGTTTTCGCAAAGCGAAATATTATAAAAATTACAACTAAGTCTGGTAGTTGCGTATTTTTGCAAATTAGAACCTTGACGTTAACGGAAAGTTAACACGTGCTTTCTTATTGAATAAATGGTAACCGTGGGTTATCACAGTACCATTAAATCAAATATTTATATAATAAGATTCAATATAGATCACTCTTGTTAAGTAGGTCATTAGGTTCGCCTGGTGGTTGTCTGTCGAACAACACATGGCAATTCTATTAAGCATTAAGTGCACTTTTTACGCTCGTAAGAGGTAAAATTACAATTAATTCTTAAAGCTCTCGGTGGGTTTCAAAGAGAGATTGCCAAGTATGATGGATAAGTATTGGTATATATTATATGTTTTCGTTTACTTTGCCCGTTTTTTGACTTGCAATTCAGAAAACTGGGCTCTCTTACAAGCACTCAATTTAAAACGTAAAATTGCTGCTATAATATCTGATGCCAATAGGAGTGAGGATAAGAGAGTCGACTCAGCTCAGCAGTAGTTAAGCTAAGGCACCACTGCTATTAACAGGGGCTTCTCGGTACTTATTGAAATTATTATAAAATTCTTATATATAGGTTATAAAATTGTAAGGGGAAACTTCGTAACTCCCGGTCTGGATCGTGATGAAATCTTATCCAGAACGAAAACTACGATGTAATTGTTTGGTCAGAAGCTCTCACTAAGACTAGTTTTAAGATTAAAAGGCTATAAAAATTAATATAGTTCCTGATATTAAAAATAAATAACCGCATCCGCAAAGGCACCAGTAGTGGCGTCAGTCCAACCGACGACCAGTCGCCCCCGGGTGGGGAACAGAACAGCCCCCTTATACATATACCTCGTTATACATGAACTATGGGGGGGAGGTAACCCCGCAGGTTGCAGGGGGCCTCAGGCAGGAGCGAGGCCGACAGCTCAGACTCTAAACTAGAGCAAGCCACGTGCTCCAGCACCGCAATTATAAAATTGGGTACACCCTGAGTATAACCAACATTTTTATAATTGTCGGCTAACCATTATAAAACTGATTGGATTTAAGTTATTCTATGAAGTTAACTAGTAGAGTTAGAGTTAGTTACTCGAAAAGTTAACTATCTATTTATACTGTACAACAGAAAAGGGTACCTAGTCATCTTTCTTGCGATGATGAACCTGAAATGCTAGCAGCGATTATTAATTTAATCGAATTAGATACATAGGGGCTATTTTAGTTTGTGGTCGCTCTCAAGGAGTCTTTATTTTCACTAACTGTGACCACTTCATTCATTCTAAAGTTCATAAAACTTTTATGTTGAATTTAATAACTCTCATTAAATTCATTCATTTTAAGATGACGGATCATAGGATCGTGCCTAAACTGATTCTTAAACACGGATTTCTAGCTGCAATAAACCTTCATTAATTCATTAATTCCTTAAAGAGGCTTATTTGCTTCTACCTGTAAATAAGGCTATTAGAAAATACTAACGCTTTATATTTATCTCAGTGATATTTTATGTATCGGAAACATACAATTATTACCACCAGAATGTAGTAAACATAGTTGAACCTAGTAAAACATAGTTACCTATCTCTAAGTTACATAGTGATAAAAAATATATATATATTTTGCCATAGAAGTCTTTATAGAAGCTTCTTGATTTTGTATGAGCTCCTTACTACATTACAAATGGTTTTAAATTGTCATGCTAGTGCATCGTAGCTAGAGAAGAATCACGCTAAATTAATATCGACACATATCTACCTATACCTAATATAAAGTGAGGACTATTCCATTGAGTATTCCAATAGCTCAACCATTTTGCTTTCCGCACCTATACGAAATGTTCGACTATAAAGTCTACAAACGAGATCCAGATACTTTGGCGATAGACGCGTTAACGATTAGATAGCAGAAAAGCAACTTCTATGCATTCCCGCCATATTCTGTTGTCCTAAAGTGCTTAAGAAATTTAAGCAATGAAACAACTGGAATTGGACAGGTTCCTGGTTTCCTAAAGACGGTATTAGATTTTGAAATACTATATTAGAATAATTTACATTATAAAAATATCATTTTCAATCCCACTAAATATCACAACAAAGAAGTCCTACCTTGGGAACCGCGAAGCTCAGGACTACTTTTAAACAGCAAACTATCCCACCTCTAGCAAGTCCAGTCTAAAACTTAATGTTATCCACCGTCTGTAGTAGTATCAACGTACCACCCACAGTGGGTGGTAGCAAATTTGGGGAGTTTATTGTTTCTAAACTGACGTAATCAGAACACATTATTGAAAATACCCATGAATATTTAAAATATTATTGCTGGTGACTTATTGACTTCTCAACCAGTGGATGTACCTACTCACTTTCCAAATATAACAGTTCAGCAGAGGTACTCTAATCAACCTTTTATTTGCAACGGTCAGCACTATCATTGCTATTGGGTGGTAACATTAGACGTATGCTAAACGGCATTTACATACAAACAAAACCCCTCAATTCCAAAACATTTTTTAACTTGGGGTTCTCGGTTAGTGCTTGACTTAGCTGGTCATTACATCGGTCATTACGACAGTAATACACCTGCTCATGCGCTTTAGCTCATTAAAGTGTCAAACAAAAATATACCTAAAAGGTAACAAATCCAATTTTCTGATCTTTTAAAAACTCCTACTGCTGGTGAACCAGACCTTGATCCTGCAATTTATCAAAGAAAATTCAAAGCTTTATCCGGCTGCTGCGCTGGATTAATGATTAATGACATCAAGCTTTAGTCCTGCTGATGTAAAGTGGAGAATGGAGTTGACATGACCATATTTAGCGCTTCTAGCGCTAAATATGCACGCATTAGCGGCGGCTTCCGTTGAGGTCTCGTTTGACTTTTTCCAGAAGACGGTCGGATGGCATGGATCCTCACAAAACTTTGCTAGGACTTACAATCGCCCTATAAGAAGGGATTTTTCCCTAAATCAAAATCTTTTATTAATGAAAAATAGAGAATTACTTTTTGTACCTACTTATTTGATCATAAGTATTAGGTAACGATAAAAACAAATAGAAAATAAGATAACTTACATTGTAAAATGTTTGAGGATGTCTTCCTGCAGTAGGTACCTATAGTTAGTAAAAATATTAACAAACTACCTACTAATTTTGGGTAAAGCTTGTATATTATAATTCTAAATTTAAATTTTATTTTGATTTTATAAAAGCATATTTGATTGCAAATGATGCATACTCTAAACATCTACCTGGTTAATTATATCTGAAGAATGAAGTGACGAAATATCAATAGGTGATCAATTGAACTTGCAAAGTGAAGTTCGATCACTATTATATGAGTCACTTCATTCGAAGATATAAAATCACCCACCCATAGTAGGTATGATTCTACCCACCCAATAAATTTTAAATTTTCTCTGAAGAAATGAAGACATCGCCTTGCAGACAGAGCCAGCTAAGGAATGGCTACCCTCAAAAAAAAAAAAAAACATGAAATCGAGTAAATCGATTTACTTTTAAAATCGTGCGACTGCCTAGTAGGTTTAAAGTACTACCTGGTTAATTATATCTTCGAATGAAGTGACTCATATAATAGTGATCGAACTTCACTTTGCAAGTTCAATTGATCACCTATTTTAGCTTCCTAAATAATATATCTTTATGTGTTTATTACTTTTGTAAGCTTATATTTACTAACAATAACAAAAAAACATAATAAATGCGCGACTTTTTCAGAACCATATTTTGGCAACAAAACTAATCTTATTTTCATGGAAATATAATAGAATAGCATGAAGACAATCTATAAATAATATTTCAATGATAAATAAGAGCTGTGCTATGAAAAAATATTAAAAAATTTCGAAATGAAAATTACCACTCACGTTTTCACGCGCTGTAATGATGTGTTTTTACAATTTTATCGATATTTTTTGTTTCGATGCAAGTTTGAAAAATAAACAAAATAATCTATTTGTAATCATATTTTATAACAGTATTTCATTTTATTACTAGTTCTAAGTAAAATTCTTCGGAATTTCATGAAAACGGCGGTAATCTTGTGGCCGACTTTTGGGTTCAAAACAAGAAAAATGCAACGAAATTCACAAATCCTATCATGTAAGTAGCTTTATCGTACCCCAATTATTACAAAATACACTAGTTATTCCATAAAACTATGCATTTACCCTGAAAAATCGATAAAAACACACAACACAAAACACGTCATGAGCCCTGACAATTGCGCGGATTCAAAGTCAGATTTCTATTGTTTTTTCTATTACTGGATTGGCTTTTTGATATTTCAATGCATAGGAAAATAGTTAATCTTTGACACAGACAAAAGTTGTTCAAACAAATATAGACTGTAACATGCTGAAAAAAGGGATTATAATCGCCTGAACGGTCCGGCCCGCCGGCGGGCTCGCGCCTGTCAACGACAAATCTTGTTACATTGTTGGCCGGCCCGCCGGCGGGCTCGCGCCAGTTTAAGAGAACGAATGTATTTCAAATCTTACTTTTTGTAAAAGTTGACAATCGGAATTGTTTTAAAATCGTGTTCTGATAAATACCTAAAACGCGTCAATAAACAAGCTTGTAGAGATATACAATATCGTAAAAATATACTATAACACTTGTTTTCTAAGCAGTGAGTGAAGTGTCCAAATAGTTATAAACAATTTAGTGCTCAGATGATTATTGTTTTTGTGACTGTTTACCTCGGCTAACTCGTTTTCCATTTTGAATGGAATAGGTGTCATTGACTTATAAATTCGCTTTGGATTGATTCGCTTTGAAATGAAGTTTTATTTACTGATTGTTTTCCTTGGCTATTCGGGTAAGTAAACATATTATTATCTACTAATAATTTACTTTTAATACTAGCTAGGTATTTTGTTTTTGACGTTTCATGCAACCAAAATATGGTTGCATGAAACGTCAAAAACAAAATACCTAGCTAGTAGTAACAAATTTGATAACTAGACTACATATTACATGTATAAAATACTCGTTTTGGTTTCTACAAGGTGTTTGAACTTTTATTGCGAAAACCATGCTCCTTTTCAATATCAAATTCTTGTAAAACAAGGTTCAATAAACATAAAATACAGCTGCATTTTAGCAGGTAGTATATTTATTTAACTTTTACTTTTCATAATGAATCACGGGTAAAGCCACAATAAAATACATAGGTATATATATAAATATAAAACCGTTATCTTTGCAGGAAATGCACAGAACAGCATTGGCAGTGATTTAAATAGCGGAACTAATATAGTTAAACGAGTGAGTGAGTAATTGCAATAGGTCAGAAGGTAAAGTTTTCTATAATACTAATGAGCATCTTACGTAAGTGGAAACCTAACCTACGTATTATTCGATATTATTCATTAGATAGTGATAATCAGTGGCTATTACTGCATTCTTGGTAAAATACCTTTTGGTTCTACTAGGAATTTAAACGCAATAAACGATAAAAAAGATAATTACCTATATGTATCTAGGTAGGCTGATTTCGATACCGTTTGTTTTTCTTTTGGTTTTATTAAAACTAAGTTGATACATTGTGTTAGTACCTATAGGTAAGGACTCTCGTGTCAAAATATAATTTTAAGTAAATAGACACCCTACATACAAAACATCCTGATTCTCATCTGTGTTTTCTTTGAGAAGTAAAAATAAAATAATACCTCTCTCTCTCTACAACCTTTACTGGTCCACTGCTGGACGCAGGCCTTCCCATGATAAGCGCACTTTAAAGGTTTTCTAAAAAGTACTTACTTATGCCACTCACAAGGAAATTACCGAGGACATCTAGGTGTTTTTGCATACATATAGTAAAGCCATTAAATAAATAAATAAATGTATACTGGACAGCATCAATTGTTAAATAACATTAGAAGTTTTCCTTGATAATAAAGTTAGTTTACAAAACACCCGTAACTTAAATCTGTAGGTCGTACAAACATTTATAGCGACATCGGAATTGAACCCGCAACCTGCGTCGCATGTGGACCTTCGCTCACTGCGCCAATTTCAGGATAATTATTTTATTTTACTTTAATAATTTTCTAATTGAACTACTACCTATATAGTATTTAACGTACAAATGCCTACATAGTATTTAACGTACAAAATTATTTTATTTTAGCAAGATGACAAATGGAACTGGGGCTATGTAGAACCAGATAAAAGGACAACAGTGAGTTATTTACAGTTTGATTTAAATAATAACTAGTTGCGCCCCGCGGCTTCGCTCGCATTGAAATTTATTTATCAAATTTAAGAAATTTATTGCACGCCTCCTAGGGGTAGTTTCGTAAAAATAAAAAAATAAGTGTCTAAATATTTATATACTTTGCAGTTTATTTTTACCGAATTTTGAGTTAATAAAACCATGTAATAATATTTTTACATTCAAACTCTACCACCCTACCTATGTAATCCTTTGTATCCTACTAATATTATAAACGCGAAAGTTTGTAAGTATGGATGGATAGATGCTTGTTACTCTTTTACGCAAAAACTAAACGGATATGGATGTAATTTTTCACAGAGATAGATTATAGTCTGGAACAACACATAGACTATATGTTATCGTGAAATCCCTACGGAAACGGGAATAACGTGGGTGAAACCGCGAGGCGCTGCTAGTTTTTTATAAAAAAGCTGCATTGTTGGAAAATTAAAATTAATTTATTCCAGAATGTATCCCCAACAACGATCGCTTCGCTGAAGTTCCAAGACAGTGCAAATCCGTGTTTGAATAAGACTTATGAACCTAAGCCCGACTTCACCGCTTTGGGGAAACGAATTAGTGCAACTAGTGAGATTATCATTACAATAATTAATGGTAACTTTTGAAAGCACAGATTAGGGTTGATTCTTTAGGTATTGTATCATGAAAACTCATTGAAAAAAACATCTATAAATATCTGCAAGTAAGCTAAAATGCTCTGCGATGAATTCATTTTAAGGTTATCTAGAACTTTGTTTCACGTTGTGTTTTATAATTCCTTACATTTTTTTTCAAGTTGTCTACTTCAGACTACAAAACTAGATCCATCCAGATCTGTTAAGTTTTCCTAAAATATTGAAACTAAACCTAAAATATGATATGCCTGTTTTATTTTCCAATAACTTATTGTCTAGATAATGGAATATACAGGAAGAGGATTAACTCTATTTTCTAAATTTAACAGAATGCTACGAGTATATCTGGGAAGTAAAACACAGGGACGAGGTCGACAAAAGAGCCACTGAATGTAAGTACCAGGGGATCATAAACTGAAGAAGTTTAGAACCTCCTTCATGCAACTTTCCTCTGGAGCAAAGAATTTTGTGGCCGTAATAAAACGATGAAGGCAGTTTTAAGACAATTTTGTTCTGTCTCCTCTTCACTGGAGTAATTTAACCGTTCCGTGTTTTCGAGAGTTTACGGTCCCCTGTAAAAAACTTTGAAATGTATCATGAGAAAATGCATGGATTTTGGTCTCTCCCTACTTTTGCCTTAAATGCTAGTTAAAATTTTGATTCATTTTAGCAACAATTTACCAAGAAGACTGCTTAGTGAATTCTATGTTTTTGTGTATGCATTTTCTTTCTTTTATTTTGCATCATGAATTCAAAATGCACAACGTCTATGTTATTTAAAAAGTGCTTTTAATTTAAAAGGTATAAAGTACAGAATGAAACACCCGAGTCCTTCTGAACCTCATTTTGCGATAGGAGGTCGCTCCACTGCGCCGGGGGAATTCCCTCATATGGTGAGTCAATACTAACATACTGATACAAATACAGGTCACCTATCAAATATCTAAGTTATTATATTGACTTTCACGATGCAATAACAAAGTTTCAATGTTAATAATGGAAGAATAACAATTTAAAAATCCAAATGAAGTTCACGTTGTAAATAAAACTAAAACATCTCTTCAACTTGTGCTAAAACATTGAGCCATCACGACTGATGATGTAACCTTATTATAGGGTGCTATAGGTTGGAAGGCTTCCATCGGCACTTGGGTGTTTAAATGCGGCAGCTCCCTCATCAGTTCCAAGATTGTCCTGACCGCAGCACATTGCAGTAGCGGATCTACCAGGGATACCACCATTGCTGATCCTATTCCGAAGATCGTGAGACTGGGTGACAAGAATATTCTTGATAAGGTAGAAGAGACTCTATAAGCGAAAGTAATTATGTATGTAATTTCCTTTTACAAATAAACGGCTTTAATTATTTTACTGATCCTTGGTATTGATTGAATCCTGGACTTGACTAGCTAAATGCTTTTCCCAGGTAAATCTTGTAAAATCCGCAGAAGACGGTAGGTGGAGCTAGTGCTAACTGAATGGCGTCCAAGAACTGGGTATAGAGAAGTTAGACGTCCAGCAGCGAGATGGGCAGTCGACATTTCCAAAATAGAAGGGGGAGAACCTAGATGAGACTGGCGCAGGACCGTGTGGAGTGGCACAAAAAATTGGAGGCCTATACCCAGCAGTGGGTGAAGTCGGTCTGCGCATGATGAATGCATATGCTAAGGTTAACTATGCCTTCAGCTAGAATGACAAAGATTCATCCTCTCAAAATTGTCCCCGACAGTCGAAACTATTGTCTTGTCTCGTCGATAAAGATGCATTACACTTATGAAGCTGCCTCATGACGTCATAAAGAGGAAAATCATATTGTGTTAATAATAACCGCTAGAGGAAATTATCTGCTTTACCTTCAAGGTTAAGTAGATAATTTCCTCTTGCGTAGATAAAGATCTTATTTATTTTCCAGGACAGATTCCTTCCCAGTGACCAAAAAATCATCAAGATCATTACCCACCCAAACTATCAGCCTCCAAAGAAATACAACGACATAGCCTTAATGGAACTGGAAAATGAAGTGACCTTCACGAGGTTCGTCCAGCCGGCTTGTCTTTGGAGCGGATTTGATACCAGTAGTCTTGGGGATAAGGCTACGCTGACTGGTTGGGGTGTTGTTAACGCGGGTAGGTTACCTAATTTGTAGATTGCTAAGAACTCCCGTGTCGCCAAATATCGCAAAATTCTTCGACTACGGCGGGACTTTCCTCAACACAAAGTTTAAAACCGGCCAAAATTGTGTTCTTTTTTGGCGATTTTATTTTATTTCTTAATTAGATATTTGCTGTAGGTTCCAAAGAAACGTCCCCAGAGCTTCAAGCAGCTGAAGTAGACATAATAAACAGCCAGCAGTGCGATGATCTTCTGCGACCGTCCTGCAACAGGAACTGGTGTGGCATACAAGAGACGCAGCTCTGTGCTGGAAAGCTAGCTGGAGGAGTGGATGCTTGTCAGGTAAAAAGAAGAAAGAAAATTCTATTATTTGGGACTACTTCATATCACACATAACAGATTCTAAAACCAGCAGAAGAAACACAAAAACAAAAAAAAGAAGAGTAAAGTTATTGCCGCTACAGAAGAAGTTGACTGGTTAGATTTTTTTTTATTACAAAATACATGGGCTTTTTTTTGACACCCGCTGGGGTATTTTTTTTTTGTTACTGTTTGTTTTACCCTATATACTTACTTAGAAATGCCGATAATTTCCATTTGTCTTTTAGGGTGACTCCGGTGGACCTCTCCAAGTAAAGATTCCTCTGCCAATCACAACCCAAGGATCCATGCACTACGTCATAGGTGTGACGTCATTCGGTATCCAATGTGCGCTACCTAATCTACCAGGAGTGTATACTAGGGTCTCCAGTTTTATAGATTGGCTGGAGGACAATGTTTGGCAGTGATTGTATAATTATATTGTATAGTGATGATAATATGTCCAGTCCATCCCAAGGTTACCTGGAAATGATCGCTTTTAGTGATGAAGCCGCCCTTTATACTTACTCTTAGTATGCAGTTTTCAAATCAAATCAATTTCAAATCAAATCAATTTATTCAGGAATAATATTTCACAAGCTCATAAATACATATGAAACGTTGACACTACCGAAGCTTTACAACTGTGTGGTAGAGTCAGCGCCCATCTCCTAGGCATAGGTACAATTCTGAATAACTAGAAGTTTTATATTTATTATTTTCTGTTTCTATTCTATTTTATGAGGGCCGCAATAAACCAGAACTATTTTAATTTGGATATACTTTCTATCCCACGACCATAAGAGTTTCTTGCCTACAATGAACCAAAACCAGTTTCTTTGAAGACACCAATATTATCTTTGTAAAACGAGTGCCCGTGCCCGCGGTTTCGCAACCGCCATTTTGATGGTAACATCTCAAGACTATTTCTATCCAATGGGGATTTATGGAATGAAAAGTAGCCTGTTATTCCAGGGCAAGAACTATATCTTTTCGAAAATTCAGCCAGATAAATTCAAAGTTTTTGCGTGAAAGAGGAACAAACATCCATACATCGAAACAAACTTTCGCTTTTATTATTTTAGTAAATATGGCACATAATTGTGTCTGAAGATATGAAAATTAACAACGAACGATGAATATTGAGTGAAATTTTCAACAAACTAAAGTTCAGTTCATTTTGCGAATAAGTCCTCATAATTCGTAGAGGTCGGTGGAACAAAGCGGCGCCATTAAGTATTCGACACCTACTTTGAAAGTAATCTGAAGCAAATTACTCATGAATTCCTCATAAAATGAAACTACAAACAATAAAACTAGCCTCGGTCTCACGGAGGATATCACAGGACGCAAGCTTAAGCTGGATGCAGTCACACCTATGTGAAACCAATTCTTACGTCTAGTGTTAGTTCTTGCAAAAATCATCAAATTTTAAATCAAATTTAGTAAAATTTGATGATTTTTACAAAAAAACAACCGGTTTCAAATTCACACATACACATTAAGGACTAGCTGCGCTCCTGTAGACGTTCGCCGATACTCGAAGAATCTGAAGCGATAGGCAAAAAAATATATATTTGAAATTGTGTAAGTTACTTTCTGGGTGTCTCAATTTGAATTTTAATCAAAGTCGGTCGAGCGGTTTTAAAAAATCAACAAAAATCTTAAAATTTTGCAATTCTATGTAATTTTCAGTTACTCCAATACGTCGCTGTGTCATTGACTTACTAAACTTATAAAAAAGATCGAATATCAGTGTCAGACTCAAACTGAAAGCTTTATTACCTCAGATCTCTTGGATACGTAATAAAATTCAAGTCAAACTAGGAAATAAAGGAACCACTTTCATTTTCTACTTAGTATTTTTAAGGTAAAGTAAAAAAGCGAATACGAAACCTTAACCTTGTAACAAAACAAGGTTAAGGTTTCTTATTCGCTTTGTAGTTTTGTTCATTTTTGAGTTGGAGCAAAACTCGTCTTGATGATCTCAAAATTTATGTCACTTTACAATTTTTAAAATACATAAACATCTGTCATTTATTATCTTGCTTTTGTAACTCAACGGTGTAACAGTCATCCGGCTTTACAGTAATCTTCCATTTGAGGGGGCGATTTGTCTACGAGACAGATAGCTGGTATAGAGCCAGAGTGCCCTGATCCGATCCCATTTGAGTCGTATCCCTCAACTGTATGCTGGATCCACTGCGTGCCTGGGTTTTTGAATTGCTTTGAGCTATGCGGGACTTTGAGAAATTTATATCTAGTCTTAAATAAGGTCATCCTTCTACGTCAGTTTAAAATTATATGGAATCTTATTTTTATTATTTGCAAACTTAAAACGCAACTTGTTATTATAAAGCTACATTGCCATTGTTTCTCTTTTTGACTAGATACTGTTAATTGAACAAAAAAAAATATGTCAATATAAAATTAACAAACGGTTGATTCTTACTATTTAATAAGATCACACAGTGTACACAGTTTCAGCAATAAATATATTGATTGTTTTTCATTTCTTTCTCTACCACAGAAGGCATCGCTTTTGCCGAGAAACTATGTTCTATACTTGTTCAATAGTGAATATGGTATTACATTTACCTGTTTGATAGTTTTTGCGTGATTAAAAGAATTAAATCTATCGTGATGGACATACATAATATTCTTACATCGTCTTTACTCTGCTCCGCTTAGTTTTGTTGAACACAAGCCCTAAGACTAGTTTTCACCAAAAGAAAATCGGGCAATAGGCAGTTCGTCCGTAATTTTAGACGTTTAATGTATGAAAATTGTGTCAATAACGTGTATTTTTTAGGTCAAGGTCGTTATTGTGTCAAAATAATATAGGTGCATCAGAGCATCTTAGTACTAATTAAAATACATATAACCGTCTGTTACACTGTTTAAAATATAACTATCTGTTGGTTAACTCGGGTCTTGTCATTAAATTGCCATCATGATAAATTTAACCTATATCTCCATGTACAGTGATGATGATTCAACATTTTACATAGCACACATAGGTACGAAGCAAAAATTACAATGAATAAAAGGGCAATGGATCATTTGATATCGCAAAGCTGCGACCATAATAACGACGGGCTATAAAAACAACGGACAAAAAGATAACAAAAGTTAAGTTAGTTAAAATTAGAAAATAGAATTTAGTCACTTACCAAAAGTTCGCATTAGTCTGATAGATAAATATTTTACTATAATAATATGTATTTTAAGTACTCTAAGTAAGTTCGCTGATTTATTTATTCAATTGTGATCCGATTTTGTTGATCCTTTGCAATTGTGTAGAGAAAAAAATTATAAAACAGTGTAATAGTTTAAAGATTTTATAATATCCGTATATTTTTTAAAAACCGTTTAAATTATACAAAAAAAATATTATTCAGAGGGTACTTTGACCGAACAACCACCGCATGGATAAAAATAGCCAAGAGTTATTAATATTTTTCAAGGTCATAATTCAAACGGGGCTATCAAATGAGCTTAGAGACAGGAATTATGGCACAAAAAGGCCTAAAATTTGTTTGTTGGCCATTTTATCGTCCTTTTTATTGAGCCTACGAGCTAACTGAACACGGGTTAGTTTTCATATTCAGACTTTTACGAGTTCGTTATAGGCTAATGTTATTTTCGGTCGAACTTGGTAGTTTGACGACCGATGCGGCGTGATGGGCGAGCAGAAGGTTGCGAGTTCGATTCCAGCCTTGGGGACAAGCGTATGTCCCAGGGTTCTGGGTGTAATAAAAAATCTATCTATGTATTGTTTTAAGTAAAAAAGCAAAAATTATCTAGTCGGTAACTTTTTCCAAGTTTTTCTTAGCTTTATAATATGGATTGTCCAGAATCATTTATTTACTTATGTAGTTTAAGTTTAAATTGCATAAATACTGTAGTATTGACAGGTACAGTACAAAAACCACAATGTGGACTTGACGGATATAGAAAATTGTTTATTTGTTTGAATATGTCACACTCTACATGCTTAACTAAACAGTTGTTTGAAAAACATACTTGTGCCAGGATTTCCAACATATCTAACATCATGGATATCGAATAGATTTCTTATTTTTATCTAGCTAGATTGTATAGGTATCTAGATTTTCTATTGTTGAAAAACTTTAACCACTGCTTTAACTTCAAGCAATTTTTTTTATAATCATGGGTAAACAATGTCAAAGTATGAAATTCCATTTATCATATTTTTTTTTTAGTTGTGTCATACTTTAAGCTCTTTTAGCAATTATTAAAGCACAGGACCAAATATGTTTAATATTAAAACACAACATGTGTTTTAAAAGAAAACATGCAAATCATGGTGCGAGTTAGGCGAGTCTTTATGGGATCTCATAAATTACCAGTTAGGGTCAAAACCTTAGAGATACAATTTAGAAGACAGCTTAGTTATGAACCTTTGTAGAAATTAGAAAAAATCTCGACCAAGTTTACTAAAAGATGAAGTCGGTAGATCTTTGAAATCCATGATCTCTTATTTTATGTAGCATGTAGTTGGAAAACTATATTTTTCAGTTCTATATCCATTTGTTTTTCTTACACAAAAACTGTAATATTGCAATACAATGTTTTCAATATAATTATATATAGTAATAATCATAGTGCGACAAGTTTGTTTCAATTTATAATTATACGAAATATTACGAAAGCATTCTCTAGTATTCTTACTCTTCGGTCAGTGAGAGAATTTCCAACATTGTTATAAACAGGGTCCACTGAAAAAGTTAAGGCAACATTTGCGCTTCAACATTTTTCGAGAGCTACAGGGTATTTTTCATGATAAAAAACTTTGTAAGGTTGTGATTTTTTCATTACTTTTAGTTAAAAATATAGTAGAAGTACATAGTAGAATTAGAGATAAATTCATTTTAAAACTATTAGAAATGGAAGGTAATGCCGTAGTGCTTTATTACGTGCATGTAGTTATAACCTAAATACCTACTGAACTAATTAATGTCATATTCTCGCCAGATTTACATTTATTTTTGCATTCAATAAGTCTCAAGCCAATTGGAAACTTGAATCTATCTCGACTAAGATTAATATAAAAATAAAGTAAGTTTTAGCAAGGAATCTGTCAAATATATTTTTTCTCATTACAGATATAATTTATCACAGGAACATCGTCATAAATTAATCAATGTTAGGAAAGTTAGATTAGGTTCCGTTAAGTTATTATAATAGGGTAGAGGGCATTTTTTCAAGATAACCTTCTGTAAATTAGTAAGTTACGGAAATATTTTTTGTAGAAATGAAACAAGTACATATTTCGTAACTGGTGGATATGGAATGAGAATAGTATGTTTGATGTATGTTCATGATGTTGTAGGGCGGTAATTATGCATTTATGTTATATAGTTTTCATCAGTTGGACGCCATGTCTATTTATAACATTTGTGTACGTTCGAACTCCCTAGTCCTTGGAAAGTCGGGACCAGTCGTGCGCAATCTTTCAAATTCGAAAGAAAACGTCCAAAATGAACAGATAATTTACTGACACATTGTACAATGCAAGCTAAATTAGGTATACAAAATTACAAAAAAAGTGCTTTCAGCATCCGCCTGCATTCTTTAGCAACCTGTAAATAGGTAGGATATTCATTAGGTGAATAGATTTGTATGGAGATATCAGGCAGATAATTTGGCTTACCCCTGCTAGGAAAGAACATTAAAATGATGTCGTAAAGTTCAATATCGTTAAGGGTTTAATAGGTACTTTCAGTTAACCAGCTCTGTAGAGTTTGTAACGAACATTATAAGTGGTCTTTGATGGTCTTTGAACGGTAGTTAGCTGTAGATACATAATAAAATGCTAATAGTACTTACGAACTTATGAACTCCTGGTACTTATGAATAAACTAAGACTCGCTTTTTATTCAGAAAAACCTACTATTATGGCGCAAACAAAAAGTAAAAAAAAAAAAAAAAGTAGCGCCTCATAATTATACTTCCGTTAAAACAAAGGAATTTCCAAAATTCACTCGTACAGTTTGTTAAACCTATCATAAACTTTTTTTAGTGCATTTTAATAGTAGTTTTATTTCGTCTAGTTTAGGATGAGATACGAAGTCGCCTTGAGTGGCCACCAAACTCTGTTTTGTAATTATATGATAAAACTAGCGACCCGCCCCGGCTTCGCACGATTTTATTATAAGTATAAAAACCTTCCACTTGAATCACTCTATCTATTAAAAAACCGCATCAAAATCCGTTGCGTAGTTTTAAAGATTTAAGCATTCAAAGGGACATAAGGACATAGAGACATAGGGACAGAGAAAGCGACTTTGTTTTATACTATGTAGTGATATGTAGTGGCGCCTCTTTAGCTCCTGTTTGCGCCTTAATAATGTCATCCCCTAGTAAATAGGTTACCTACCTATTCTCAAAGGTTACGGAACTCTAAAAACTAGTTTCCTCTTCGTCGTCCATATTTCGAGGCACATTGATTGGCTGTCAGCCTCAAACACAATACCGCGGGCCAATAACTGGAAGTCTTTTATTGTTAGACAAGGAAAGACGTACCTACCGTTGACGGGACATGGTGTAAGATGAAGCGGTACTAATAAACTATGTCTACTTTCTAGTTCCTGCCACAGACTATATATTAGTATGTACTTTTGCCCGCTGCTTTGCACGCACTTTTCTTGGATAAATTACCTCGAATGGCATCAAAAAAGCTTTTATTTTTAAATTAAATTAATTGTATATTTTTCCAATTTCTCGCTGACTGTACATACTTACTTTATGTTTTTGCAAAATCTGTAAATGCGGTTCAAACTATCTCAAAAATTTATGATGGTCTATAAGGAACGTTTTCTGTATCTATATCGGTTAAGGCACTTACTGTCCCGTCTCAAAAATCCATCCTGTATATAATAATATAAATGATTCAAATAAAGAGAGGGACAAAAGATATCTCAAAAGCCTAGGTTTTTCTTATAACTTGACCCACGCCCCAAGTTGTTTGTTTCCCGCCACGAAAATTAATATATTTCTGCCGTGCGACAATGGAATCGTACTTGGAAAACAAACCTTGTGGGCGCGATGGATGCATCGGATTGGATCTCGGAATTTCCAATTTCAACTGTTTGACAAGCCAAACGATTGGCAGTTTCAGGTTATATATGAAACGAAGGATTGTAAACTGCTTAGATAGATGTTTTTTTTAATTTTGTAACTTTCTCTGTTAGTCTATAACAGTCCACCTTGTATTTCACTATTTACTGAAAGGATTCCGGAAAGATGACTGATCAGTAAAATAAACATCAGACAAGGCAATATGGCCGTAATGGCTTTCGCCTGTTCATAAAAGATGAACAAATGAAACTAAAAAAAAATATCATTAAAATACATTTATCATCAATATTTATAAAAATAATTTAAAAATAAATTACAATCGTTCATCGACTTCGGTCGGCATAAATAAAATGATTCAATTGAAGGTGTATATATAGGAATGAAGGTTTATATGTATAACTAGCGATCCGCCCCGGCTTCGCATGGTTATTATACGTATAAACCTTTCTCTTGAAGCACTCTATCTATTAAAAAAAAACCGCATCAAAATCCGTTGCGTAGTTTTAAAGATTTAAGCATTCAAAGGGACATAGGGACAGAAAAAGCGACTTTGTTTTATACTATGTAGTGATAAACCCGTGCGAAACCGGGGCGGGTCACTAGTCCTGTATAAAAGCGCTTTGAGGTTGCTTTGTGCCTCTGCGACCCTCATTCTCTCTCTGTCTCGCCAAAAGTACAGTACAGTCGTGGTATGGCCATCTGCGGTCAACAGCATCTTAGATTCTTAGTCCTTTCATACTCCCGTGATCACAAAATACTTATCATTACACTTAACCAATTAAACCAACCACAATGGTCAACCATTTGTCAATTAGGTCAACCACCAACGGCTCCGTTCTCGCACGATACAGCAACATAAAAACTGTAGCGTAAGTCCTGTGAATTAGCAATGGCTTCACGACTGCAGAAGACTCGAACCCAGGGGCTGTGGGGCACTGCAGAATGCCCCAAGCTCCTCATAACGAATTCAACTACTACCAACATTACAAAACTTGAGCACTAATTAGATTGCAGTGCCCGCAATTTAAACAAGCCGTACTTGCGCAGATTATTAAAGCGTTTGTGACTTTTTGGCGCCATACAGTGAAGATTCATTAGTGATACAGGTGAATGTGTCTCTATGGTTTTATTTTTAGATTCGGTACAGTAATTAAAACATCTATATATGACTATACCTACAATTCGTCCTGCTTTTCAACTTGATAGAACTACAAATCTGTGTAAGTTTCAAGCAAATCGGGTTGAATTTACTAAAATCCTCAACAACGGCAAACCCCATTGCAATCCTTTTATGGGTATTTTTAAAATTCCATTCCTAAAAAGACACGTGTTTTAATTTATGGTTGCAACAGTATTCTTAATAATGTTATAGTAATCCAAAAACAACCCACCCCTGCCTATTTTAAACACTGACTAAAATAGCGATAATCTTTTAAAAGGAAAAAATAAAAAAATATCGCATAAAAGTGATAAATGTAAGATGAGAACTTAAGTCCTCAATTTACATTGACAGGGTGATTTGATTTCGTGGCTTAAGTATCGCTACTGTTTCGTCGCAAAAAGTCACCTTGTTGGATTTAGTAATTTATGCGTCGACATGCGTCGGATAACTGCTAGCTACGAGTGGCGAGAGCCGTAGCTAATAAGTGCCGCGTGAAGTTCAGTCGGAAGCTCTCAATTTTGAAGTACTTAAGTACGAAATATACTATATAAATAACTAGCAGCCCGCCCCGGCTTCGCACGGTATTATTATACGTATAAAATTTCCTCTTGAATCACTCTATCTATTAAAAAAATCATCATCAAAATCCGTTGCGATGTTTAAAGATTTAAGCAGTCAAGGGACATAGGAAAATAGGGACAAAGAAAGCGACGTTGTTTTATACTATTGATTGATAAACAGGACAATTCATACACACCATCATATAGTCTAGCGAAGAAGGACTTGTGCAGTGGGTACTAGATGTCTTATATAATTAAATACGTTACATAGATAGGTATTTTTAATCACTCTGAACCCCGGAAATGAGATTGCAGATCAGGAGGTTGCGGTTTCCATTCCTGCCGTGGGTCAAACGATTCGCAAATATTTGTTCTGAGGTTCTGGGTATTTTCGATGTAGAATATCTATGTAATTTATTGTTTTAGGTATATCGGTTATCACCTATCCATAACACAGCTTGTACAGCAGCTCCTTAGCTTGGGGCTAAGATGATGCTGCATCACTTATTATTCCAAACATTCTTAGACTTAACAGTCAGGTTTAACGGTAATGCCCATGCCGTGGCTCGAAATCATCGAACTTTGAGAAGACTTCCACTCATAGCCTGAATTTCATCGTACCAGAACACTTTTAACACGATCGCACGTTTTCCAGACCTCGTATCTCCCATATTGATTGTTGGAAACGCAACCACAGTCGTAAGAAAGGCACCCAGAAGCATAAGAATCAAGATTTATTCTTTAAACAAACCCTGTTGCTACCTGGCATTGCGTCTTCGCAGTCACATCCCTGGGTCACGTACCCCGCAATTTGCCCGGATGGGGGAACGCGGTCCCGGTTACGTGCCGTACACTTTATTACCAGCTTTATTTTTAAGAAAATACATTTATCTTGCCGAGAATGTGGCCTTTGTTGGCGGTGAAATGTAGCTCGACTGCTCAGGCTGCGTCTCCAATTAGGACTCTCTGTGTCATGAAGTAGACTTGAAGTTGATACAAATGAATGGAGATAGATCTCTTGCAACATGAAGAGAGTAGTAAGGCACTACTGTAGGGATAAACTTATAGACATATTATACTTGATAATCAATTGGATACTTGATAGTCAATTCACAATAACACTATGCGACAGCAGGTCTTTATATGGGGTGTTTAGTTGGGTGATGGTGATTCCAGGTTCATTAAGTGTCACCCCAGAATGGTCTAGTGTCCACCCCAGGATTTAGAAATGTAGATTTTTTTAATGTTAGATTTAGTAGCTTCAGTGTTCGGTACTACCTACATTCTGAAAATGTATGATCGAATAAGGTTATCAACCTATATAGATACGCCAATGCACATATTTTTTGTCATTTGGTAGGGGATATTTATTGAAAGATTAGGATACTTAATATCCGTGAAATATTCACTTTTATATAACTCAACTAGGGACCTACTAGGTAACTACTCACTTTGATACCATAAAAAGTACATGTCAAATTTTGACCAAATTTAAATGGGCCCACAAGATAACCACCAGACTCAATCATCAAAATTGTTTTACCTAGAAGAAGATATAAACGAATAGTGAACCTCCTTCTTTCTTTAAAATCGGTTCAAAATAGCTATGGAGCCACGGGCTTGCCTAATATTTATGTCTAGCTTTCCGTAAACTAAACGATTTGTAGGTACTATTCTTCAATCTAATACGAACTACGAATCTCAAACTTGAAAAACCCTTTTTACCCATTTTTATTATTCTGACTTATCAAAGTAATATAGGTTAAACTACCAGGACCCTATAACCAAGTAGGAGTTACCTGTCTTAAATATGTGTACCCAGTTCGCGCCACCTGTTGCCCATTCTTCGCAACTCGTTAAATACTTGATGGAGGCTGACAAGTTGCCGAGCTATTGTAGAGAACGAAACAGTTTGTTTTAAAAGTTGGGACTGTTGGACTGCTGAAAGTGCTTTTTTCTTGTTTGAATTTTTGTATTCAAAATTGATGTTGTGGATATTCTCTTTGTCAATACTTAGTTGGAAATAGTTGTAAATACCTATCATCATCATTTATGTAAGTATTTTTCACTCAGGGATGCTCTACCACCATTCATAATTGTTATAAGTACATAAGCTTACTTGAGTAAAGCAAGCTTGATTAGTCCATGTGCCAAACTTATTGTTTTTGTGAAACTTATTATGATTTGATGACAAAATGATTTTTTTATGAATTGGTTGAATTTTTGTGTTTGAATTTTTGTGTAATTCAAATTTGTATGTAATAATTATTGTAAATGAACAATATAAAAAAAAAATTTGGCAAAAATATTTATATTTTTAATTAATTAAAAAATTAATAACTGGTATTTTTTTACTGCTTTTGATTCCTACATTTTGAAAAAAATCTAATCAAAAATTATACCGCCAATAAGAAATTTGATATATAGGGGACACCCGGGTTTGAACCGGGGACCTACCGATCTGCAGTCGGTTGCTCTACCACTGAGCTATATCCCCAACGATAGCTATGTCGAAATTTTGCCAGATAAAACCAAAACAAACAGACAAAATCTGAATTACCTGCAGACGTATAATTTTCTACAAGATACTCATAATATAGAGTGTGGGCGGTCTAGTTAGATCGAACTTTCTTTTGGCGTTCTTTTTATATAAAGAGTTTAAAAAAATAACAATCTCGTAAAGAAATAATTTTAAACAATGTAGTTTATACAGTTCAGCTAAGTGCAGACTGAGACTGTTGCAAATAATCTAAAAGTAGCTCAACTGATCCATATCAATACCAGTCAGAATCATCCCCAAAACGCTAGCTGCATTACCACGCTGCATGGCAATGCTCGTTAAGGGGAGGCCTATGTCCAGCAGTGGATAGGCTGATGATGATGATGGCAATGCAACAGTGCTGCGCCAGATACTCATCAGCTCACGTGTCACTCATCTCATCGCTCAGATATTTTACCAAATTTGGAAAGGCTTTGTGCGGAGAGCAAATGCGTAGGCTCTGTCGAGACCTGCAAATTGCGCCTCTTGAGGTATTTGTATACTATGTTGAACAGTTCACAATAAAATATTGTAGGCAGCATCGGGATAGTAAAACGTATGAGTCCCTCATAAAACGTGTATGCATCCATCGCAGAGTGATGCAATGCCGCGACCCGAACTTTGCTCTCTGCACTTATCAAGACATATTGCTTCAGAGCAGGTGACACACCGTCTCAAATATTCATCACTTCATGCATCCATGACCTTAAATTATACCAACTAAGTGGTTAAGAAAGTAGAGCAGCATAAAGATTTAAGATTATCCTTACAAATATAATAAAAGCGAAAGTTCGTATGGATGTTTTTTTCCTCTTAGGTACATGCAAAAACTACTAAACGGATCGTTCTAAAATTTTGAGTAGACGTAGTTCTACCACTTAAAATCAGTTACCATCATCATAAATGGGATAGAAATTGCCTTGAAACGTTTCCATAGAAATATGCGTGCGAGGCCGTGGGCAGATACTAGTATATTTATACTTATTTAAGCAATTAATTATTAAAGAGGCTAAGGCTAGTCTAAGTAACATTTGAAAGTAGATACAAATGTGGAATTTAAAAATAATATTAACAACGCTTAGTAAAGTATTATAAAAGAATAAAACCCAGTGCTTAGATAAAGTTAACAAAGGCTTTATGGCACTGCTATACTAATTCATGTAATGAATTAAAGGTTTTTAAATACGTAGAAGGAAGCTACTGCCTTTTTCTAATAATGTTAGTAAGTAGTTTAGTATAGAAAGTTCCTTAGACATTCACGGGCCTTTGAACTTCCAGGGCCTTTTTTTACCAACTCAACCGTGATTTTTTACCTTATTAATAACGTATAATTCATCCACAAAGCCCGTGTGTCAGCCAAGAAAAGGTACCTTCTCATATTTTGCCGACATTATACCGCACCTCCTAAAAGCTTTGCATACAAAAGTTGGTTGCATCGCCACACTGAACCCTCGTAATAGCATCCTTAGCGAGGAGCTAGTTTTATGTCTCGAGGTAATTATACTCTCTTGATTTATAATCTCCTGGTACACGGCTAAGATAAAAGGTCTTTTGTATGCGGATTACAGTATTTTATTATAAATGCAATCTCTGATTTTTTTATAAGAGATTTCACCAATGGACAATCATTCTGATCGTCGCTTTTTTCTATAAATAAAATAAAAAAATTACCTGAAAGCTTCTGACTGGTATTGATATGGATCAGTTGAGCTACCTCTAGACTGTTTGCAGCTGTCTGCACTTAGCCCAATTGTTTCAATTGTAAATTCTAGTTTTAATTTCTTTCTATTCCTTATTTGTAATTTCCGTTGTTATTTCATTTATAATTTTGTGACACAGAACTTATTTTTCCTTTCTCTGTTTTTCCCGGTGATATGCATTATTAGTATTCTCGATAGGTAGTTAAGTTTGGTAGATATGATGCCCGGTTTATGATAGAAGGGTATCATAAATTTGGCGTTATCTCTACCAAGGATGATTATGGCGAAGCTAAAACCAAAACAGGCATAGGTCTTAAGAAAGCAATCTCAAACCCGTCAGAAACTTTAATCTTTCCTTCCACGCCATTAGAACCTAATCGAGAGAACCACTGGTCGATCTGACCACTGTATTTAGGTCTCTATAATTAGCAGTTTCTGACCCTCAGACTTCCGAAATCCTACGCGGAGGGGGATCGGAGAAGCTCATGTTTCGATGGACATGAGAATCAGTGTAGGCTCTACGATATAAGTTATAGATTGCATTACCCGTGATTCATGTAGAGATCAAATAAGAGCTACATCTACAAAACCGAAGTTAGGATTATTTATAACATCCTGTTAACTCTTCTTTGGGGCTAGATGGTGCTTTGTGGATGGTCCAGCATTATTTATTTATTTATTTAATTTTAGGATTCGAAGAAACTGCGACTTTAAATTTGTAATCTTACTTTTATACTTGAAATGCAGTTTCTGTAGTAAAATTGTAATAACAGAAGCCAAAGTTTTAGCTAAAGTGTAAAATTGAGAGTAAAACTGTCAGATTATCGCGTTTATCTTTTTCGGACAAGCGAAATTAACATTGGTACGTCGACCCTTGTCACCGGCCACGCAGCGCGCCCTATATTGCCGGCTTTTCATTACTACCACGTCACTTCAACAATTCATTGCGTACTCACTTCTGTGTGTTACTGTGTAGTTATCAAACTATAGCGTACTACGAATAATTACATGTTTTTTACAAAAAAAAAAACAGACTTCAAATTTCACGCATTTTACATTATTATGACGACCGATGTGGCGCGGTGGGCGAAGCTCCGCCTGTGACCCAGGAGGTTGCGGGTTCGATTCTCGCCTTGGGACAAATGTTTGTGCGATCTGCAAATCTAGGTTCCGGGGTTGTGGGTGTTATCAATCTAAAAAAAACTTTCTATGTAATATACAAGGTATAACATATTACCCCTGCTAAGCCGAAGGGGGGGGTTTCAGGAACCCATGGTGATCAGTTGTGGGGGGGAGATAATTAAAAATTCCTATTTTCAGTTTCCCATACAAAAAGTTTTCATTTCCTAGTGCCAAAATAAAGTGACAACCCTATTTGGGAAACCTATACCTACCTACTACCTCTACAGGTATGTAGGTAGGTATTTATCTTCGTAGATTTCAGCTATGGCGGGAGATTACTAGACGATCTAATAAATGCGTGATAATAATAAGATATGTAGCTAGTATGTAAGTTTCTAGGTTGTATTGAGAAAATTTTAAATGCAAAGTAGAGTTAGGAACGTTGTAAGTGTAGGTACATACCTCATATTTTCTCGCTTGTCAGCTGTCTGGATGGCTTCTTACGAAGGGATTTAAGTATGTTTTGGTAGGTCACTCGTAGGTACACTATCACAGACAAGAAATTCACACACTTCAGCACAAGGTTGGTATGTTTTTAGGCATCAACATGTCTCACTCACTTTAGCACTAGTTAGGTTAGTTAGTTAGTTAGTTACACATGACATACCGATAACTATGCATGTAAGTAGGGTTCGATATGCCTCCCTTCTTCCAAGCAACACAGACGAGCGCGGCCAACCACTGATGATGTTGCATTGCCTATTTTTATGGGAGTCAGAGCAGCACACGCTTCCACCACACGCCTCTTCATCTCTTCAGCTGTGTGACACTCCGATGCATACACCACACCCTTAAGGTAGCCCCACAAAAAGAAGTCAAGCGGGGTGAGGTCAGGGGAGCGCGGTGGCCAGGCAATCGTACCTCCGCGGCCGATCCACGTACTGAACCGCCGGTCCAGGTAGCTCCTCACTGCGCGTGAGTAGTGAGCTGGTGCTCCGTCTTGCTGGAAGACCAGGTCCCGGTAGACTCGCAGCGGCAGCTCCTCTAGCAGTTCTTCTACCTGTTCAGACAGGACTTGGAGATAGGTTTCCCCGTCTAAGCGATTTGGTAAAAAAATTGGACCAATAAGACGGTCTCCAACAACGCCAGCCCAGACGTTGACGGCCCATCGATGTTGGAAGGACGATTGGCTCGACGCGTGTGGGTTGACGTGCGCCCAGATATGGTCATTGTGGATGTTGGAAATGCCGTTCCGGGTAAACGTGGCCTCGTCACTCCACAGCACCGTGCTGATCCAACTTCGGTCCGCCTCTGCCCTTTCTAATACCCATCTGGAGAACTGAACGCGTGGGCCGTAGTCAGCTGCTACCAGTTCCTGGGTCCTCCGGTAATGGTACGGGTGCTGGCCATCGTCATTAAGGATCCGCCAAACTCTCATATGAGGCACGCCGAATTGAGCCCCTGCTCTACGAGTACTCCTTCGAGGGTCTTCGTCAAAGAAATCCAATATGGCCTCCTCGTCGGGTACCGAGACAGCATTTGGGCGCCCTCCGAAGTTACTCCTGTGGAAGGATCCTGTAGAATAGAGCCTTCCTACAAGCTCACGAAAGCAGCGGTATGAGGGTAGCGGCGCGTTCGGGTGTCTTTCACCATACAGCCTCCGCGCAGCCATCAGGTTGTTATTTGGAGCAGCACCCACACACAGTATCATATTATAGTAATCAGCATTGCTGTAAGTCGCCATTATTCTTAAGTCCTAGTAACTTGTTTTTTTGGCACGAAAGATAAAAATAGTAAAGCACTACACGGCACCGCGACGCAAGTGATACTAAAATAGTTCATGTCATTCCTTTGATTTCGCCGAAAAGATGGAAAAATTTTAGGGTTCATTTTCAATTTTAACTTCCCTGTCCAATGAGTCATATACGACTCATAGGAACGTATTAGAATAAGTTCATGAGTCACATGTGACTCATTTCTCTACACGATTTGAGGCACTCTTTTCGGTATGAACGTGACGTGATATTTTTGTAAATCATACGTGGACAAAATGTGTATAGCATAAAACTTAATGTTTACAACGATTAAACGTGATTTTTTAGATTTTGTCATTGTATACCATAAATAAAACTATAATACTGGAATGTAAGGTTTTTTATTCAAAGAAAATATTATAAATCCATCAATAAATCAAGCATGTTTCTCATAATAACATTCTTGTTATTCTGAGAAACATGCTTAAACATGATTTTTTTAGATTTTGTCAGTGTATGCCATAAATAAAACTATAATACTGGAATGTAAGGTTTTTTATTCGAAGAAAATATTATAAATCAATCAATAAATCAAGCATGTTTCTCATAATAACAATGTTATTATGAGAAATAAATCAAATAATAAATCAAGCATGTTGTCAATAAATCAAGCATGTTTCTCATAATAAAAATGTTATTATGAGAAATAAATCAAATAATAAATCAAGCATGTTTCTCATAATAACAATGTTATTATGAGAAACATGCTTGATTTATTGATTGATTTATAATATTTTCTTTGAATAAAAAACCTTACATTCCAGTATTATAGTTTTATTTATGGCATACAATGACAAAATCTAAAAAAATCACGTTTAATCGTTGTAAACATTAAGTTTTTTGCTATACACATTTTAACAGAATAAACAGAACGCTTTTTCACATCTTTTGCATTCAGTGTGTACTTGCTTTGCTTTTCTTGCCTTAATTTATTTAACAAATTTTTCCAACAAAATATCAATTACAACCTCAAATAAACATTAAACTTTCTTATTTAATTGCAGTTATAACAGTTGATTGACATTCTACGAATGATGTATTGTCATTGTCAATAAAAAATGCATTTGTGTGGGTGTTCACATGACTCAAAGAAAATTTATCGCCCTACGTTCGTGAGTCACATGTGACTCACGAACTTCTAAAAATTTTGGGGTTAAAAAAAATTACGGAACCCGTAAAAAAATATTTCAACGCGCTTGGAAAAAGGCGGCGTCGCCATGTTGGTGTATTGCATGTTGATAGATGCCGACAGCCAATTAGCGGAAAGGGGATGGTTCTCTAAGATTTCAACTTGTCTATGATTGGCGGTCGGTAACCATTTTGCAAAGTGCTACAGCCAATAAAATTTAGTCGCTTTCTTTTGTGGAAATTCAAGTGTCAAACATTAATGTAGGTACAGAACGGACAGACTAACTACAATTAATAACGGAAAGAGTCATTTGGTAAAGTTTTTAGTTAAGTTAACCGATCCCTGTGACTCAGCCTGCGGATGTCGTAAAAGTCGACCAAGGGGCTTCGCCAAATGAGAGGCAGCATTTTTATTCTGTGAATTACCTATACCTTTTCTTCGATCAGCAATCCCCAGCCAAGTGATTATGGCAATATCCGCCAGATTCACAGCTCTGTTCAGTAGTGGACATCAATGTGTATTCAGTCAGTAGGTTATTATGATTAGATCAACACACAAGAAAGAACCAACAGTTAGAAAAAGACATAACTAGCGAGTGTTAGCGTAGTTTAGTTCGTATGTTTAACTTCACGTAACTTAACCTTCAAATTGAAATGTGATTTTAGCTATAATTTTGTGACATGACTTACGACAATTTGCCTCAATGATGCTGTAGGTGTTTTTCTATTTTAAGAATATGAATCTGTCACTCTTTTATACATCTATTCTGTGACCATACTGAGGTCATCGTCGCAAGTATAAGAACAGCTGATTTTCAGGGTTGTCACTTCGTAAAAAATCTGCTGGCCATGTGAAAACTTTGTTTTAGTTTTTTCAGAGATACCAATCGAAATTAGAAAAGTCGTTGAACAAAAGTTGTTCCCCGGGGGGGTAGAAATACCCAGCTTTTCGCTTAGCACATGTATATTGTTACACCATGTATTGTGTTAAGTAAGTAGGTATATCAATCATCCAGTACCCATAATACAAGCTTAGCTTGGGGCTAGTTGATGCTGTGTGGATTGTCCAGTATTATTTATTTATTTCAAGATAATTAGAAAATTACCAGTCTGATCTAATTTATAAGGAAATACCCGAGAAACAACAGCAAACTGTAGTCAATCATAATCGGTTCACCCGTTTATTATCAGATCACATCAGAAAAAGTTACACAAAAAAAATACATTGAAATTGGGTTGAAAAGGTTTGGAGAACTTTGTTGATTTAATGAATCGACAGATGGTTTTGTACTAATACGAAATAGTCCCATGAATATTAATAAAATGTATTTGGGTGATTCTACGAAAACTCGTTTTTTGTCTGACTTCTGTGGCACATTTTTTTTTTGTTGAAATTGCACATCATGATAGTATATTCTAAATGAAGATTTAATTTTGAATTTTTTGGTAGTGAAGGGAACTTTATTGGCTTTATGGTTACGGAGTTATTCAATTTTAAAAATATGGTGTCCACGGAAATCAGAATTTATATCACCAAAATCAAATATGGGTTGGTTTATCAATAAAAATATGTGTTTTCGGTAGTAAGTAGATTATTAAGCTTCTTAAAACTAAGGACCAATTATTTGACGTTTGTAGTTTTAATCAGTTTTTACAAAAACACCTTTAAATCATTACTGTAAATACAAGTAACTTTTTACAAAAATCACACTAATAATGTTTATCTTTGTATTAAAAATATTATAATTATTCATTTTGTATTTATTATAAACTTTTATCCTAAAAAACATCATAAAAACTGTAAAAAATATTATTGAGATGATAATGAACCCGCAAAATCCACGGAAATCAGTACCACGGAAATCAAAAATAATAAAAAAATCTTAGAAATTTTCTTAATTTGCTGGTTTATTTTACATTGAAATATGCAGTCGAAATAAGGAACACAAAAGGTATGAATTATCATAATTAATAAAACAATAGGATTAGCATAAACAAATTTATAGTCAACATGGTAATCAGAATTTCTAGATACCAAGCCACGGAAAATGATTACGTACTGAAATAACAGAGTGACGTGGAGACATACACACTTGTTGTACACACCACTGATGGGGCGTGACTGATAGTTTCTCTCGATCTAACAACAATTTACGCAGATGTTAAAGTACAGCATTTATGAATGAATTAGTGCGCACAAGGGGAATCAGAGCTAAACGACGGACGCGAAGTTATCTCGTTGTAACTTGTCAACTAAAGCTTAGTTTTGCGTAGTAATAGCGTTAAATAAGCAAGTAACTATCTGGGTTATTGTGAACCTATGTAAATTAGTACTAGTGTTTTCAGGAAATGATATAAAAATTTATTAACACAGGAACATGAGGTCCGGACGCACCACGGAAGTCAGAATTTCCAAGGATTTTATTTATTTTTACTTATTTAAAATAAGATTATTAAAAAACTAAAAAAGGCCTCCCCTATTATCTTTGTCTAATCTACTATCATAAAAAAAATCAAAGGGCTAGTGATACTTTTTGTATGATTTTTCGAGCCGGACATGTTTTTTTCCACCCTGGGAGAGTCACCCATTTATTACGAATACACCCAAAATTCAGGATACAGTGAAAGTATGAAAAGAATGAAGAAAAGAGACAATATCTTGTGGAAGCTTTCGACTGGTTAATATGGTTGAGTTGATCTAAACTCAGTTGATTGTTGTAAATACCCTGCAATATGATTTAACAGTTATTGTTCTTAATGTAGGAAATGGCTATGTTAATAAATCGCTTATTGAAGGACCCAACTTTTAAAGATTAAGATACGTAGGTAATATCGATTTCTGTGGCCATCTTAACCTTAAAATTAATTCCACTTTGCTCAGTCACGCGTGGCCCATTAACGGCTGTGGCAGGTAGGTATCAAATCGACCATAATTTAGTTCTATGGACATTATCAATACCTGTAATGGGACAAAATGGGGGTGAGTTTTTCCCTTTATTGCCTTGAGTTATTGGGCCCAGGTGTGGGGTGGATTGAAACCATCTGGACTTTCAAGGCAACTTTTTGTAATGGCCCAATAGCTTCCCAATAGTGATAAATAGGGTTTGTCTTAGACTAGACGTAAAGCTTAGATAAAAAGAAATATAAAAAATTACGACTTTGGCGAGATTTTTGGTATTATTTTATTTCTTAGAATTTTTTTCTAAGATTGAGGGAGTACGAAAAAACTTTAGAAATGAGCATCGCAACACTATCGTTAAACGAACTAAATGGAACACAAACTCGATTGCTTTATTTCCATTACCTAACAGGGGTATTAGATATTAGATTGCTTTATTTCCATTACCTAACAGGGGTATTAGATACGTCACAAATTCAAATTATATTACCTACTTAAGTTAAAATAGGAAATAAAGAGATACTACAAAAATGGCAGCCTCATGCATCAATCCAAATTTTCTCATTTATAACATTAGTGTAATGGCATCGAATTTGTATTATTACCAATTCTCCAATCTGTCTTGAATATTCTTTTAATTTAAATGCGGTTAAGATCCGCTTTTTAAATTACGTAAAAGAGTATTCAAGAATACAAAAACAATTTACGAAGACTGCACCACAATTTATGAAGTACAGGATACGAAGGGGAACTTTTCAAAATTATTGTCAAACTTTTCGCCTGAAACTTTTGAATGAGAATTAACTAAAACTTTGGGCGATTTTCAAAAATATGTAGCTCTGGGAATCAGACCCTATGTACCTACATTGCAACAGCGAGTTTTTTGTATTGGTACAGTTATTTCTTTTAACACTCCATGCTCGAGAAGAGTACTTTATAAGTCATGCTACCTTAAACGAAAGCAAGTGATTAGTAGATTTATGGCTGAAAATGGTAAAAGTTTTGACAAATTCAGAGAAATTGAAGATCTATACGACGATCCTCTTAATACTAATTTCATTCGTCAAAATTTCCATACATATTTTGAGATAGATATCAAATTCAAAACTCATTACTCCCTTAGGAATAATGAAAAACGATGTGACTACATTTGGAAAATCTAAATATCTTTGAATATTATTATCAAAAAGATCCGTACATTAAAAATTTCTTTGAAATTCGAGATAACATTTTTTCAAAAGGCTAAATAAAACAAATTCCGCGAAACACGTCTCTAAACTTTTACAATTGCTCGCAATAAATGTGATAATTAGTGTATTTTCATCGTTCATAAAGCTGACTTTGTCTTGAACGTGACTAGAACCTGGGATTCAATGACACCCATGACATAAGACACCGCTTTTTGCCCTTGGTGCATAATCAAGCAACAAAAAATATTATTATTGTATGCAGGCCAGAAGGCTACTTTGAAGAAAGTAACTGACGTATATAGACAAAGTACCAAGTAAAATGATAGAAAAATATACTAAAACAATGCCCAAATAATCCTCGAAGCGCCATAAAGTACAGAAGGATGATTATCGCCTGGCGTCAAGTGACGTAATAATTCATTTTTTTCTCGGCAGGCCCGATAATTCTCCCTCGCGCAAAATGAGGCTATTTGATCCTCCGAGGCGAAGAACAACGAGCTGCTATGTACCTACATTGAAAACTTTAGACGGGCAATTTCAATAAACCTTTCCCAGAATAAATAATGAAAGAATATTTTGAAGGATGTATAGTACGACTTAACGACACAGAATAGGACATAAGGACATAAATAGTTTAATATCCCTACACATAGATTTTCCTCATGGTTTAAAAAAGGCAAAATACTTTCAAAGGCTGATCTAGCAAATATGAAAGTACGTTGTTACATGATAATATCAGGCCTAAATTCCAAGGTTCAAAATGCCACAAAAAATTGCCAGTTTCCGACCGAATCAGATGGATGTATCAAACGCTGAGTTACTTTCAGTGACTGGCGAAAGATGTTGAAAGATAAAGCCCATCGGATAATTAGGATCTTTTTACTTTATGTACTCTGTAACTTTCGCCTGCGACTTTACACGTTGTAAGGAAGGATTTTATGAAGTTCCTTTCCTTGGTCTAGCAATTCTACAAAGCTCTTGCTTTGTTACTTTATCCAAGTGAGCTTTCGGAGTCTTGAGTTTGGAGGACACGTTAAACTGTCGCGTTAAAGGATTTCTTCATCCGCCCCAGTAAAACATTACCAGTGTAAGACTAGAATCTGTAGCCATAAACCACTACGTAAGCTTAGTGTATGAAAAATGTCCTGTCTTTTTGTAGAGTTCCGTTTGGCACTTACCGTAGACTTTCCTTCTTAGCCCGTGGGTTTAAAAGATCTAAACCAAAGGCTTCTTGCTTCAGCCAGAACCCTCTCAGGAGAACAAAGAAATCTTCAAAACCTCAAGACCCTAGTGACTCCTGCATAATGATATAATTTCAGGACGGAACCCTGAAAACAACTCATAGCTGACAGCTTTATTACCAAGCTATGCGGACCACCGCTTCCTTATGTTTTCCTTCGCTGTGTACTTTATATTACAACTTGGTTCTTGAGCAACGTTCTTTACACGGCTGCTAACACATGTTGCACACTTGACTGATTGTGTGGATTATAAACGAGGAATTTTTCAAGACTAGTTTCAAGACGAAGGCTAGGTCTTGTCAAGCTACGTAAGAAACTCAACATTTGTCAAAATTCATAACTATTTGTTTACTAAAAAAGGTTAAAATTTAATGTCATCACATTCTCAGTCATTTGATTTTCACTGATCACAGGACTCAACTTAAGATTCCCTTCTTCGTGCGTTGGTCAGTGTCACGGTACATATTTAAATATATTACCATACAAAAGAGTCTAGTAATGAGTTATTTGAACATGCAGGACTTTGAGATACATGTCTTTTATTGCTATTATAATATATTTTAAAATACATCTTTATTAACAACGAAAATTACAATCAAGGAATAGAGAAAATTAAAATATTATATACAATTGAAACCATTGACCTAACTTCAGACAGTTGTAAACAGTCTAAATGTCTAAATCAATTGATCCATATCATTATATATTTTAAACGTATAATCACATCTTTTCAGGTGGAAACAAACGTAGATACTAAAACCTCAAACTCTGTTCAAAAGGAACAAAAAAACCCTAAAAATTAACATAATAATTAGTATAATATAAATCTTGAATCGATCTTGGCGAATCATCGAGGCGATGATTGATAACAACGTAACCAGGTTCCCAATCTTCAAAAGCCAAGAATCCAAACGCATCTAAAATTAACGATTGCCGGTAAAATTTCTGACGTCACCTGCCAAGCAGCCAATCACAAGCGCCGGAGAAAAATGGTCGTCTTCAGAACAAGGTAAAATTCTCAAGATGATGGATTGCAGGTCAAAAATATACGAATATTAAAAAGAAAATAAATTCATTATTCAACATGGTTTCTTGCATAATGAATTTATCCTTACATCTAATTTGGGATTTTTTGTCGAGTAAAACAAAAAATAGGAAACGCGGAAATAATTTGTAAGAAAGAAAATATAAAGGTATTTCTGTCGATTTCATTAAAAACATTAATTATTTTTCGCACCCTTTTGGTAGATCTGTAATTCTAAAAATCGGTAGGTATACATATTTTGTGTAACCTTGATTTGTAAACTAAAACCGATTCCGAACTTTATATCAATGCCATACAGGCTGTTTCACCCAGTAGGTAAGTCGACAAGCTCGAGAACTCTCCTCTGCGAGAATTGGTCAAAATTCAATTATTCGTCCCCATTATTGCCTCGAAGTTTGTAGAGCCTTTGCACTTACGAGTCATTGAAGTCCGCCATAGAGAAAGGACCTGAGATAGGACATTGGGAAAAATGCTTTTGGGAGAAGACAAGCCAATAACTTTATTTCTTTAAGCTAACAAAATATCACCCAGTCAATTCAATTTTAAACGTAAAATTATCAATAAAAAAAAATGTACCATCATGTATACATAATCAACGAAATTTACAATCAAGGACTAGAAAAAATTAAAACTAGTATAACAATTATTAAAAAATTTAAAAAATATTTTAATTGTTTTGCTCATAATGATTTTTTATCTATTAGATAAGTGACAAGCAAGTCAAATCAGTTAGAGTTAAGACAATAGTTTTTGCGTTAAAAAGGGACAAATATCCATACATCGAATATTAGTTAGGATTATATATTTTGTATTTGTTTTCTACTTAAGTACCTAAGTATATATTAACTAACAAATGCTTTGTGGATTTAAAGGTAACGATATAAAATACAAATTTGTTCGGTGTATGTGGTGTACCTACAAAGTGTTCGGCCTTTCTTTATTCTATGGCTTAGCCACGTTCGGTTTAATCCAACTTTGATACAAGCTTTTATGTTAGAAGTCGGGTAATTCGATTGGTTATGAAGCAAAGAGTCTAAAGGGGCAAGCGTGCAAGGTCTCGATGATCATCAATACTTATTTCTCTGAAAGGAAATCTGGTACGTGATGAAATATACATAAGTTCATTTTCTTTTGTTGAGTACATTTACGTGGAGTTTAAAGGCTTCGTAGGGATTACTTGTGCACAATTTTTTGAGACTATCATCATTTTCGCCTTTTGTTAATTACATCAGAATTGGGAAATTGCCGTAATTTCAGACGAAGTCTGAGTAGAAGATGGGTTGGCTCCTTCAAAATCATTAGAACCAGTTATGGTTTGCCCAGACACTTGGGCTTCTACTAGCACTGGTTTATGACCTGATTTTCAATTGGAGTATTTATACAGGATGGGTTTGAACGAAGAAACGTAATTTACGCCGCGACTCGACAGTAACCTCTGGGGCACAGTCCGATGCGTCTACTCGTCACTGATGGATTCTGGGAATCTGTTTTGCAGCCGTAAGACGCAACCATCAATTAGCCAAATAAAATGAAAAACAGTAATCTTGTTGGAACAAGATCCATCACGAAACAGATAATGAAAAAAGATGCTATCTATAAGTTGTAAGTGTTATGAAAAAGTAGTGCCATTAGAGACAGATTTCAATCAAGATTATCAGTTATCACAGTTCACGGTATTAAAAATAGATAAATCTTTAACCCTTTAACCGCCCGACTTAATATCTACAGCGCCGCCAAAGTGAATCAACCTGAAATGGACACGAAATTATTTGTCGGATAAAAACGGCGTAAGCGGTTAAAGGGTTAATAGGAAGTTATAAAAGCTATGTTATTGTATACAAATATCAACAACATTGAAATAAGTGCTACTTCCTACTACAAAAGATTTATTTTCAAAATTTACAGTATTTATTAGGATTCCTTTATAAGATCTAGTAGTTGGTTAATTCCAAGCTGCGGCGGAGTGCTAGGACTAAGTCACAAAAGACGTCAAGTTTCATCGCGACTCCAAAGTTGGAATCTTAACGTCGGATGCAGTCGGAAATACCTCGTTTTGTCGCGATTTTCCTCTTCAATCTGACAAGGATAGAAACAAACTGATGTTATAGTTAAATAAAAGGATGGAGAAATCCTTATCATTAGTTTACAAAGGAATAATACGAATCGTTTTAAGAGATTTAACATTGGCTATTTACATTGAATATACGTTACGTCGAATATTTATTTATCTCATTTACTTTTAAACGGGTAAGAGAAAAAGAAGTCAAAGTCACCTATCTCTCGAAAACTTTTATATAATCAATCTATGTACCGCACCCTTATACTAAAGTAAACGGTACATGAGTGAGTGAGTAAACAGTTGTTTGTACGCCGATTTACTTTAATGATCAATTATGTTTTCGACTAGTTCTCTTACAGAATTAACTTTGACAAAGAGACGGTTATATTAAATATTTTCTTTGGCCGGCTATCTGCGGACTGGTGAGTTGCATACCACTCGACCGAGTATCCCTTTAAAGTTTGTGTTCTCTCTCGTTTGTTAGTTGTAGATGTATGAATTTTTACTATGTATACTGATGTTTCTCTTTTCTCTTGTGTTTCCTGTCTTGTTGTAACTTATGTACCCACCTACTCTTGTATTTTTCTGTAGGTGCCTACCGTATTATACCTAATTATGTTTTTACCACCTTTGTGCCACCACACCAGGCCCTGTCTGAAAACCAGCGCCGCTACTAGCTATGGCCTGTAGCGGCATTATACTGAGACAGGGACCTTTTTGGCCCCTTATGTAAATAGGCTTGCTCTACTTATTTTTATTATTATTTTTATTTTTATTATTTTTGTGTTTCTTATTCTTGATTACTGTATGTGTTATTTATAAGTACGTAAAAGGGCCAAATAAATGTATTTTCTTCTTCTCTTTCTTATATAATATGACATGTATTTTTGGGTGTAAGCGCCTAGTCTTTGTCAAGTTTAGTACGCCTTGCATGCATACATAATAAGCTGGGTTATAAAACGACTCGAAACGTTTCTTAGACATGCAATACACTAAACAAGACGCCTGGCTTTGGGTGGGTTCAACTCGCGAGCTTTTGTCTTCGAGTAACAATTTTTGGATGTGTTATTACTTTTATGATGTGATGTAACTTCTACAAATCAAGGGCCAATCGCTTTACTAAGACAATGGTATCCTCACAGATTAATTTATGTAAATATGTATTAGATATCTAAACTAAGATATTTCCAGGCCTAAGAAGCACACAAAACACCCTTAAAATATTTTTATTTTAATTTTAATGAATTTGTTGTGCTTTGTTTTCATATCAGTAGGGCATTGAACAATTTCACAGCTTGATATCTAGATCAACTTTAACACACATACACAGCGTGGCATTACCACCCTTATGACTACCGCCAATAAATCTATTATGGGCCGATAAGGCAGTAGATAATTAAGGTACATGTACAGGCCTCCTCGTAGATTTTGATGACTTGATTTTGATTGCGGCTACCCGCAAATAAATGAAATGAAATGAGATACCCTTGAAATTACGGATTCCTCCTTGTATAAACTCTACTGTCATTAATATAGTAGAGTATTCTAGACCAAGTCGACCTAGCAAGCCACTTATGGCTCATGAAGGCTCATTATGCCATATCCAAAAGTGGTTGTATCCTTGTTGTCACGTGCCAGCCGTTTGTTTTCATACGCTAGCGACTCGAGAAACTGTCGAGTTCGCCCGGAGGACGCGTGCTTTATTTGTCTTTACACAAACATGGGCAGGCTGTCACACTCATGCTGCTGCCTAAATGCCTATTATATTACCTTACTAGCGACCCGCCCCGGCTTCGCACGGTTTTATTATACGTATAAACCTTCCTCTCGAATCACTCTACCTAATAATAAAAAAACCGCATCAAAATCCGTTGCGTAGTTTTAAAGATTTAAGCAGTCAAAGGGACATAAAAAGCGACTTCGTAAGCAGTTTTTAAGAATCACTACATAGTATACTATGTAGTGATTCTTAAAAACTGCTTTTTAACATTCATCATCTTCATCAGCCTTTGACCATCAAGGGCACTGACCTCTATAGTACTTGTATATATAGAGGTCAGTGATCAAGGGTCAATGTTTTATGTTAAGTACATATTATATCAGAGATATAGTAACCCAAAACACCAGCTCTGCTTAGCTTGGGGCTAGATGATGCTTTGTGGATTGTCCAGTTTGAATTTATTTATTTTAAATCTTGTTTGATTTTATTTTTTTGCTATTGAAAATACTATAAAACTATTCTAAAGTAATTAAATAACAAAACTATGTATCACGGGCCACGAAGCAGCCGGTGACTGGGATTGCAGGGAGAGGAACTTCCTGGCGATACGTGCCGAGTCCAGGAGGACCGCTGTGTATATTTGGTCCTTGATGCAACTTTCCTATTATTATTGCTGGACGAGTCTCCCCTGAATTATTAACTTTTATTATAGATCACCAACGTCTGTTGGTAACCATGACACTTAGGAATACATTTTCAAACAAAAACCATACTAGATCCCCTTTATCGGTATTTTATGACACGCACGTATAAAACTAAGATTTAATTCAGATTAAATAAATGACTTTTATTATTTATTATCTTATTCACCTGCGCCTTATTCGGTCTTATCATTAGGAGAAAATATCATAATTCCCACGCTGGGCATGCTACAGGCCCTATAGCATGCCCAGCCCTATAGTACAGGGGATCGCAGTTTGGTGTTGGATCATTTCTCTGCCTTCCACCCCGGTGGATTTGCCTAAGTCACCACTTTATTTAGTATTCTGTTTACTGTGTTGTACTTTTTTTACGTTCATTTCCTCAAAATTATTGACAGAGAACTTCAATACTTGAGAGCAATCCGATAATCCAACCAATCACAGCTCAACATCGATAGCTTGATTAAAATTTCATTAAAATTCATTTAAAACTGCACTAATTACGCGCCATGGGACAAGTGGATGCAATTTATTGAGCTTTAATTAGTTATCTGCAAAATGGTTGTTTGTTGCGACGATTGCAAATTGCTTTTACGAGATTCTGTGATAGTTTCTTTCATACGTTTGGGGAAATCTGAATCCAGAAAAAATTAGACGATATCTAGTATCATAAAATCTGTGACGATGTATAGCTGATGCCTTGTAATAAACATTAAATAATTTCCGATAGAAATACCTTATTTATAAATAACTGGCAATCATGACCATATGACCCTAACTTAACCGTCTCTACTACATAAATATGTTGTCTACACAGCAAAAATAAAATACACCTAATTTGAATTTAGGGTATTTAAATTAGAAAATTTAAACATCAAGTTGACTGTAAGCTATGTTGGTGGCACTCGTAAAGCATAGCAAACCTCATTATGTGGAGAGTGGTTCAAACCTGCAAAACCTGGACGGTTGACAAATGACCCGCATTCTCTAAGTTATAAGACAAGACCGGATTATGTTGGAAATATCCCAACTAGCACGTTGGCGTTAAAATAACCTGTATATTATACTTATAACGGTTCCAATCGAGTATCTTAGTGTTAAAAATACCTGTAAGAATGGAGTTAGAGCATGCTCTAACTCACATATAACCACGAAAGAGGCCCACGATTTTGCAGGTAAAGGTGTTATAAAGCCTGTATAAGGGTGGTATAAGGGTGTTAAGTACCTGCACAAGAGTGTTTATTCATTCTCAGCTAATACCTTAACCGGTATAAATGTCTTGTAGATGAGTTGGTTAATACTATAGGTGTTAGAATCATTTCGGTTAAGAATGAAATATCACCTAACATATTACAAGACCTATTTAAAATACTTGTTTGACACTTAATCGCTTAGTAGTTAGTTAGAATATTCTCAAGCGTAGGTATTTTATATCTTACGACGGGAAGTCTATGAACTTTGTTACTTAATAAAATTATGTGACTATCAGTGAATGGCGTAACAGAATTGACAGAGGAGAATATACAAACACTAAGGAGTTAAAGTTTTCATTGTGAAGTGAACATAATCTGCCGCGGTAATTTTACTGTAAATGTATACCATGTTTCTCATCTCAATTTTAACGAGCCCTGGATTAAATTAAGATTTTAAATAAAAATTATGAAGAATAATAAAGAAATTTCAAATTTTTATTTTTTTATTTTTTTCCTTATTAGCCAGTAGCATGTTAAATTAAGTGGTTTCAGTAGAATGACAGAAGTTACATAAATAATGAAGTATTTTGTTGTCAAATATTGAATAACCTATTCAATATATATAAGTTAATTGACCAAAACAATGGCGACCGAACATTAAAGCTTTATGTCTTTGTTAAGTGTTCTATTACACATTTTGAGATACAACATCTTTAGTCAAGAATGTTGTCAGTCTTTAGTACTCTTTACAGTGTATTAATAGTCTTAAGTAACTACAATTACTAAAGCCAAGACAATACTACCGGCTAAGCATAAAATGAACTTATACTCTTGACAAACTCTGTTTTAAAAGTAATGTCTGCACCTTATAATCAATATAACACCAAAATACTTATAAGGCACTTTACGGAAATAACTAAACAACAATAAGTGTTAACGAGAGTCAGCGAGCACCGTTGTATAGATTTGGGTGTTATAAACAGGTTAAACCTATAACATCTTAAGTATACTTGTTGCAGTTAGCACTATTGTAACTCTAAAAGTTGTTTAACGTCGTTCATTATAATACTACTAACACTTTTCGAGCTCAATTTATATTTTAACTACCTTATAAAGTTTATAGTTACAACTGAGATCATTATTACTCCGTTAAACAGTTAAAAGTAATAATAATACCTGTAACTGACACCAAAATGTTAGTTGGGATGGATGTACGTTTGAAGATACAATAGAATAGATTAAGATGCAATAGATGTCTATGACCATGGTCACATAGTACAAATCTGTCGCAAACTTCGAGAAGCTTAAACCCATTTAATAAAATTTGGCGTCAGATTTTATGAACGATGTTATGGGCGAAATCGGACGTAAATGTTAAAACGGGTGTAAATATAAAATATGTAAAATTGAGTGGATGGAAATATAAATTAGGTATAAAATAGGGTGAATATAATAAAATATGTAAAATCGCATAATTTTCCCCGTTGGTGGGTGATTGGTTTCGCACAATAGGCAACATCGAACTTAAAGACATCTACAAAGCACCGAATCTGCTCAAATCGTGCTGACCATACTCTATACATACATCTACGCGCTATTTACGTGGCAACAGTCAGCAGCAAGCTCACAGTCACAGTCCATGAATGTCTGTTAAAGGGCTTTTAGCAAGAGGTACGTGGCTAGAACGCGCTTGCCATTCGCTTGAAAGAAGGCTAAAAGCAACGAGCTAGCGCTAGGTGGAGGCAAGCTTGCTTATCGCGCGCTATCTGCATATTATGCTGTCCCTGTAAAACAAATCCCTAACACGTAATCAAAAGATTACGTGTTAGGGCATTCATAACTTATTTTTATGATGGGTCGTGATGCGTCCCACGTTTGCTACCTGGATAACTAAGAGCTAAAGGTAAAGGTACACCTATAGGTATTAATATAAAGCGTGCAAAACAAGTAGAGCAGCGTCAAATTGTTTTACTTGCACCACAATCCGCTTTACGACTTAAAGTTCGGCTTACACTGCAAATACCTTTAGTAAAACAGCGTCTGTGGCAATGTTTGGCGATGTTTTGAATGCAACAAATCTAGTGAATAGGATTCCGCATTTGGCCTTTAGGGATTTCCTTAATGGCCAATATTAACTCCGGAACAGCGAAACCTCCACTTCTTTAATTAAAAGTATGCTTCAAAATATTGATTTGAATAATCATGTCTTTTTACTTACTACTTTTTTTAGTACTTACTTTGTGATATAAATAATAAAAATGGATTTTAATTATTATTTTCTTTGTATTTTATTAAGAGATTCTCCTTATAGTGTTTTATTTTAGCTTGATCAGAAGACAAATCATAAATTTTAAGGAGAAACAATTTTCAGTTACGTAGTAATTTTATTAATAACGGCGTATACTCAAGCTACGCCTAAGTGCATTTGGTTTAACTAGTAAAGTGGATACTTTATCAACACCTTAATTAGGTTAAGATTGATCTAAACCACGTTGATTGAAAGTCACTACTTCAGATTTCAATTAATTAACGGCTTAAGCAGATCGAATTGCCAATACCACGTGCATCTAAGCGTAAAGTTAGCGTAAACCGCACTGCACCCGCGCAGCACCCGCGTTCCTCCGACTTAAGGCACAAGCAGGTCGAATTATGATAAATTAAGTGGTGGCGGTACTTTATCTCCTGTTTGCGCCTTAATATCCTGATGACCGCTCGCTGTCCACCCACGGTCGGCAAGAGCTTAGATCGTTCGCACATAGTGACTTCAAGCGTGCAGGCCACTCGCTTGAAGCTTGCGACAAGTGTAGAGTAAACCAACGAGTGGCTAGGTTGTGGCAAGCTTCCGCACGCTTTCTGCTATTTTATGTCGTCATGGAGGAGTTAGGGCCCTTTCCTGTGCGATAGCAGTCTGGGATGCAAGTGCTTTGTTCATAAGCTTCTGTTTTTAAAAATATTCTATTGTTTTTAAATAAATATCTAGCCTGCTCAAAATCAACCATGGTCACACTACAAAAGTCAATTTGCATTGAATGCAAGTAGGTACGTATCAGCAGCATCAGCATCAGCCTATATTAGTCCACTGCTGGACATAGGCCTCCCCTAATGAGCGCCATAGCGCCCTGTCTTCAGCTTGCCGCATCCAGCATCTGCCAGCAGTCCTTCGCAGATCGTCATCCCACCTGGCCGGAGGGCGTCCTACACTACGTTTGCCGAGTCGCGGTCTCCACTCAAGAACACGTTTACCCCAACGGTTGTCGGTTCTTCGCGCGATATGGCCGGCCCACTGCCACTTCAATTTGCTAATTCTTTGAGCTATGTCGATAACTTTGGTTCTCTGTCGGATGTATTCATTACGAATCCTATCCTTCAGAGAAACTCCGAGCATAGCTCTTTCCATAGCTCGCTGAGCGACCTTGAACTGGTGGACCAGCCCTACCGTGAGTGTCCACGTCTCAGCTCCGTAGGTCATTACGGGTAGGACGCACTGATTGAAAACTTTAGTTTTCAAACATTGCGGTATGGATGACGAGAAGACTCGACGTAGTTTTCCAAACGCTGCCCAGCCCAGCTGAATCCTCCTCTTGGCCTCCTTCTCAAAATAGTTTTTACCTAACTGCACAATCTGCCCAAGGTAAGTGTACTCGGAAACAATTTCGAGAAGGTGGCCTTCTACGACGACCGGTCCCGGATTTATGTGGTCATTGGTCATGACTTTGGTTTTATCCAAATTCATGCCAAGACCGATGCGTCGTGAGGCTGAGGCTAGGCCGTCCAGCATATGGGTCAGCTCCTCTAGCGACTCCGCCATTAAGACTATGTCATCAGCGAATCGTAGGTGTGAGATGTGATTGCCGTTTATGTTTATGCCCTTACCTTTCCAGTCCAGCGTCTTAAACATATCTTCCAATGCGCTCGTGAACAGTTTCGGGGATATGACATCCCCCTGTCTCACTCCTCTGCGCAATTGGATGGGTTTAGACTGCTGGTCCTGTACTTGGACACTCATAGTGGCGGCATCGTAGAGACATCTCAGCACCTCGATATAACGATAGTCTACTTGGCATCGCTGTAAGGATTCCAGAACAGCCCAGGTTTCGACAGAGTCAAAGGCTTTCTCATAGTCCACAAAAGCGAGACACAGGGGCTGATTATACTCTTCGGACTTCTGTATAATCTGCCGCACTGTGTGAATGTGGTCTATGGTGCCATATCCTCCGCGGAACCCGGCCTGTTCCGGTGGCTGAAACTCGTCGAGTCTCCTGGCGAGACGATTCGTGACCACTCGCGAGAACAGCTTATAGACGTGGCTCAGGAGTGTGATGGGTCTATAGTTTTTAAGGAGGGTTTTATCGCCCTTCTTAAAAAAGAGCACCACCAAACCCCCGCTCCACGCCTTAGGAGTTCTCCCACTGTGAAGGACGGCATTAAAGAGGCTCTGTAGCTCCTGTATAGCGGGGGCTCCTCCTGCCTTCAGAAGCTCTGAAGTAATACCGTCCTCACCCGGGGCTTTTCCATTTTTAAGCTGCCTCAGAGCTAACACGATTTCATCTTGACTGATATCTGGCAGTTCGTCGGTATAGTGGCGTGTCAGGGTGGCTCTGGAATCATGGTCATCTCGCCGGGAACGAGGGGCATGTGCAGTGTACAAACGGCCATAGAAATCCTCTATCTCGGCCAAGATCTCCGGCTTCGACAAAACGGTCCTCCCATCGTGCGTTTTAAGCTTCGTCAGGTGGCTCCTGCCAAGCTGCTGAGTGAATACTTTGGACCCTCGGTTGCGCTCTATCGCCTCTTCAATGAGGCGTGTGTTGGAGCTCCGAAGGTCGCGCCGTACCATCTTCGCGATTCGCTTGTTCAGGTCTGACCTCTCTGACGAAGTCACTTGGGTGGTTCCCCGTCTTCTTGTCATCAGATCCAGAGTCTCGTCCGAGAGTTTGGACTTCCTGCCAGTACCTTGTTTTCTGCAGAATTTAATGCCCTCATCCCTCAACGTTTCGACCAGATTGTGTAGGTTCTCGTCAGCGTCATCAGTAGGTTCCAAAGCAACAAATCTATCCCCGAGAAGCTGCTGAAACTTCTCGGTGCCCGCCATGATTTGGATTGGATTAGGTCGGAGCGTGGACTTCACCAGACGGTTTCTTTCAAGCTTTAAGTTGATATTCAGAGTGCCTCGGAGCAGTCGGTGATCAGATCCGGTATTGAACCTGTTGATCACTGAGACATCTCTGAATATGTGCTTGCTATCCGTCATGATGAAGTCGATCTCATTTTTAGTCACAGTGTCGGGACTTCGCCATGTCCACTTCCTTTGGGGCTGCTTCTTAAAGAAGAAGTTCATTAAGAACAGCCCCTCTTTCTCAAGGAAGTTGACAAGCATTTGCCCCCTGTGATTCCTAACTCCATAACCATGCGGGCCTATTCGGGATTCGTTGCCAGTTTGGATTCCCACCTTGCCGTTAAAGTCCCCCATAACAACGTTGAAGTGAGCCTTAGTGGTGTTGTGTAAGGCTTTGGATATGTCCTCATACATATCCTCCACTTCATCATCCGAGTGTGCCGAGGTCGGTGCGTAAACCTGAATTACCTTCATGCTATACCGCTTGGACAGCCGAAGGATCAGGTACGCTACCCTGGTCGACACACTGGAGATTTCTTGAACGTTGCCAGAGAGGGCCTTATTGACGAGGAAACCTACGCCACCCTGGGATGTTTTATCACCCTCGCGAAAGTAGAGAAGATGGCCCGAGTCTAGGGTTACGGTGTCCTCCCCCTCTCTACGGACTTCACATAACCCTAGAACATGCCATTTAATGTTCTCTAACTCCACTTCCAACTGCGCTAGATGATGGTCAAGCCTCAGAGTGCGTCCGTTAAACGTAGCCAGGGTCAAATTGGAAGGTGTGTGGTAGCCTAATGTAGCCCGGGGATTCTTAGCACCCCCAGCCCCGCCGTTACCATGACCGCCACCATAGCCAGGAATAGCGAGGCGACCGGGAACTGGGGGCCATTGGCTGGCCGTTGTTTTCATTAAGGGGTAATGCCCGTAATCCCCACGCTGGGCATGCGGGTTGGGGATCGCAGTTAGGTGATGGTGTTGGTTCTGCAGGGGCGCTGCTGCCCGCCCCCGGTGTGTCCCTTAGTCGCCTCTTACGACACCCACGGGAGGAGTTGGGGTGGTGCAATTCTATGCCGGCACCGCACGGCGAAGTAGGTACGTATGCCAAATGTTATTCCTGTAGCTAGGAATTTCGTCCACTAGGTACGCTACCTACGTACCTGCTAGTTTATAGCCTAGGAAACTATTTATGCCATGCGGCTTGAAATGTTGCCAAAACTCTCAGTCCGTTCTTTTGAGAATGGGGTGTGAAAAGCTTAGCTAGCTTTAGATTATCTTGGTTTCAGACAGATCAAAGGGATCTCAGATTAAATTCAATTTTAAAATGCAGTTATTCAGTAAATATTGGACCATAAATTACTGGAATGGAACGCTTCACTAAGCTATAATCCCGTCGATAGGATTCCGGTAGATCCCGGATAAACGGACCAAAGAAACTATTTGGAGTTGGAGCCCTACCATACAGCAAGAAGGACTTATTCAAATACGTTAAAAGCTGAGATATTTACCGCGTGGGGCTGCGGGGCGTACTAAAGTTTAAAAAAGGGGCTTAATAATCTGATATAAAGCTAAAATTCCAAGATATTATGTAGAGCATTTTATGTCTTATGTTTCAAAACATAGGAATTAATTACCTAAATGTATTCAAACAAATTATTATTTATTAAAAAGGTAGTTACATATTTAAGGGTTTCCTGGATTTACCGAAAATATTGCGTACGGTAGCAAATTCAAAAACATAATGCAGAAACTAAGTGATTAGAAAGTTAATTTAATCAAAATTACTTACTGTATATTTTATAAAATTCTACTGTATTTTTTAATTATGTAACCGTAAAGTTACAAAATAAACGTCTTTGATTTTATTTCATTCGATTGGTGTCGTACTAAAGATCGATATAACTAGGTATATTGAAGAAGTCGTTAAATTAAGTATACATACATGTAATATGCCTTACATTTCCACATTGAGTGTAACTGAATTATGAAAGCGAATCGAAATGCTGAACACTGACACTAAACAGCCTCAGACATTTAGTGTCATTATATGCCCCTGCCCCAAAGTCCTTGAGTCCATCCCCTTCCATGTGTTTGCGAACACTCCGACACCATTACGCGAGGCGGGGACGAAATAAGGCGCAATTTACGCCTATTGCACGCTGAAAACGTTAACCTGATTGAAAACAGTTCAAGGATATGAAAACACTCTCGAAATTTTCATTTGGGTGGTTTTAAAAGCATTTTTATTTGCACTCTCAAAAATACTTCGCTTTGTATTTACACGCGGAGAAATTTCAAGTGTTGTTAAGATCTAAAATCAGAATTGTTTGCCAGTAAAATAGAAAGATTGTACGTATGAAGGCTTAAAATTGTATTATACCTACATTTCAAAGGACAAAGTTTTGTGCCGTTGTGAAGATGTTTGAGCGTAGACAAACTCTTTACTAGGTACTGAATGAATCGAAATTTAAGAAATATAAAATTTTGGATGTGGAATAACTTAAGTTTTTTATTCCGAAAAAACGTGTGTAAAGCAGGCGGGCAGAAGTACTTATGTATTATGTAGGTACCTAGTCTTTAATAACTTTAGCAAAATGCTAGCTTTACCTAAGATTCAATACATTCGAAACAGAGTAGAATCCACCTAATACCCAACTAATAATTTTCTCTAGTGCTCGTCTAAGCAGTTTTCCTCTAAACTTTATAAAGGCAAGTCATGTAAGGACCCGTTCACACTACAAAGTTCAGAACAAAATTCGTTTTGTTCTAAGTTGTTAAAAAGTTAGAGAACTAAGTTTACCTGAGTAGGTACGCTACTTACCAAGACATAAAAGTTTTTTATTAAGTTTGTAACACACATTCATGATAGGTACATGATGGGTAGAATTTGCGAAAGGCACTTTACCTACACCTATTACAATTAGTTCGCAATTTATTTGATCGTAGAATTTCGAACTACTATTCCCTATTTTATGTAGGTTTAGTAGGACAGTAGAGTAGGTAGATACCTAGTAAAACTGTAGGATAGGTAGATCGTTTCTGGTATAATGCTATTATGACATGACAGACAGAAAACCATTCGCCATGATACACGCTTCGAAACACCGCCATTTTGTGTGTACTGTTGCCTAATTGCAAACTGTCATGGCGTCGTCGCCCGCATTCCGCGTGCTTACACAAAATCCCAGAATGCCTGTGTCTTCGTAGACGAAATCTGCTCTGGTACACGTGCCGGAATTTAGATCTAAAACTTTACGAACTGAGGTGCAGTTTGGATATTGCCACGAAATGTTTGAGCTCGGCACACTGAGGAACTGTTAAAGTCAACGGCTACTTCCGTAGCATAGTGGTTTTCTGGCTTTAAGTAGAAAGGTTTTTGCTTTTTGTTAGAGTAGTTTGTCATCTGCCCGATTGGTTATTGGGCAAAAGTAGTACCTAACTAGCAACCTAATTACAAGCACTTAGATTGCTAAAAATTTATCTGATTATAATCAGATAGATAAGAAATAACATACGTATAGATTATTGTTCATACATGGGTGACGTAGACATCTACATAACATACAACTGTGTATGCAAGATTTTAGTAGATAGGGTACCTAAAACTTTCAAAAAACCAAACTAAAACTTCTTTAAAACCAGACTCTGCCATGCCATGGCGTTTCACTTGAAATCCTCATTGCACACAGCCATTATAAATTACACCAATGTCCCTCCAATATCCATATAACCGCATTTCATAAAGTTTTCCACTAACATTATCCGGTCCGAGAGCGCCGGAAGAAAGTGGCAAACGAACGACCACTTCCGCCGTTCTTTCCTAATTGCAACTAAACTTTTGTGTCAAATGTAATTACTACACCCACTTCCGGTACAGGTTTATTACTCAAATTTTCTGGTTCTTTTCTTTTATTTTGGGTTGGAAATATACCTAATATTATTATGTGAAGAGAATATTCCATCTGTGTATCTCACAAGAATGTAACTACGATGAATGTGTTCAATCCAGTAATATTACATAAGCCTAACTAAGATGATATTAGTTCATAATAAACTTTGAACTTCTGACTTTTACAATGTAACTAATATTTTTCTTTTATTTCCAAATGCATAGGGTAAAATCACGGAGCATTTGCTCCGTGATTTTACCCTATTGTTTACAACAAAAACAATACCTACTTATATCAAATTTTACTTTGAAAACCTAAATAAAAAGTGTTTCAAAACAGACTTCTCCACATTTCTCCTGTAAAATACAGACAAGAAATCTACAATAATAATTTGCAATATAGAATAGACTACAAATCTTTATAAAGATCTAACTAAACTTCTCGTAGTCCACATCGGCATGCTGGCTTCAATTTTGGTCAACGACTTAGCATTGCCATTCAACGTGCCAATGCTGCCCGTATTCTGGGCACTCTGCCCTCTTTCTAGTGACGGCTTACATTATATTTTCACATTACAGCACAAGATTTGACGAAGAAGCGGCCACACAGATTTTTGGGAGTTTGTTTAAATGTAAATACCTACTATTTGTAATTTAGTCGTGTTTTTATTGTTTAAATTAATATTCTTCTTTTAAAAGATCGAACTACAAACAATTTAGATGCTTTGGGAATTATAAAAATTTCGAACTAATTATTAATCTTGCTTTTTATAATATTTCAAAAAGCAAGAAACGGAGAACATTTTCAAAAGCTATGCTGCTGAATGATCCTTCTCTTTTCCGTCATTTGAGAATATAGGACTGTTTCTGAAACAGACACCTTCAAAGTATTTATTCAAGTCACGGGAGCTAGTAAGCACATAAATCAAGAATAATCAGGAACTGATATCATTTGAGGAGTTTGTTAAGGGATGGCTAATTGCGTCCTCGCGCCAGTTTTAGCTCATAAATTACCGTACTGTTCAAGTTTCAGGAGATAGCGATGTCCTCAACCTTAGAACAACAATGGTGTTACGATGAGGTTTGAACTACATAAATCCTATGTAGTTACACAATAAATAAAGTGAAAACTAAAAACTCCATAGGAGACGTTATAACCACCGTTCCTTGATTGGAAAAAAAGCCATCTACCAATAATTATCAAAAAAATGCATATTTTTTTTGCGCATTTTTTTGGCACAACTTTGTTCCAACAATATATAAATCGGAGTGCCCTGCCTAATGGGATTTTTAAAAACAGCGACGTCGGCCGAACCAGGACTAGCAGAGCTAGCACCGGTAGGGCCAACGTCGCTACTTTCGTCAGGATCGCTCATTACAAACAACACTTTGAACACTGATAATTTATTTTAGAATAGTTCTTATGCTAGGTAACTAAGCTATCTATAAACTAGGGTAGAATTACAACAGTACTCACAAGACACAACCTTCCTCGGCCGAAGCTCACAATAAAGTGTCGGTGCGCCGCCCGCTTTCTCCTTACGAAGGCCGCATGGCGCGCATTTAAAACATTTTCAAATACAGGCACTTGTAACTAAGGATTTTGATGTAATAAATCTTAACGTGGTTTATGAAGTAATTTCTAATTTACAGACAATGCTTACAAATTAGTTGAAACATTTAAAACGGTTGTTTGAATCCCGCGCCACCTCCGTAGCGCGTAACTCAAACAACAGTTTGCTTTGTTTTGTAGAGTGCTGAAACACTTAAAAGCCTATCGCCTTAGTATTCTAAATTCGCCTCTTAAATTAATAAGAATTTACGAATGTGATTATCATTTGCAAAACAATAATTTAGATTAAATGTTTAAACTGGAATAATAATGATGGATGTTAATACGAACGTAAAAATCAGCATAATTATCAGCTTAAAATCAACGAATTTAACGACTTATCAGCAAGTTAATCTTAATTTATTTATTGACTAGGTATCTCTAACGGATTCTTAGATTTTTAACGGTTTTGCGTCGTCACGGCCATACTGCGAGACGGTGCGCGCTCAGCACCAGTCGCGGTTTCTGAAATAGGAAGAAAGCATTTTTCTGAGCTAGGTATCCGTTCGTACACTAGCTGATAACTTGGTAATACATTTTTATAGCGATGTAGCATTTTTTACAACGCTTTCTTTTTTAATAAGTATTTTGAAATAGTTTTCGACACCTTAAAGCTACCAAGTTATCAGCCTTCTGTTATAATGGCAAGTTAAACTGATAAACGAGAGTAAGCGAGTGTCTAGTCATAAGATCATTGAGAACAATTATAAAATATACAGGAGATTAGGAGTAGGAAAGCGAGCTGTGTTTTATTATGCCCTTAGGGCTTTTTATGTTTTTATTATTTAATCATGCTTATGCTCTATGCAATGGCATGATAATGCTTTTACTTTTAAACATGCTTATGCTCTATGCAATGGCACGGTGTTTTTAATTTTAACCGTGCTTATGCTATAGGCAATGGCATGATAAAGTTTTTACTTTTAACCATGCTTATGCTATAGGCAATGGCATGATAAGGTTTTTACTTTTAACCATGCTTATGCTTTACGCAATGGCATGATTAGGTTTTTACTTTTAACAATGCTTATGCTTTACGCAATGGCATGTTATTATGGGATGATGGTGTGGTCTGGGCGGTCCTGTTCGCCGTGGTCCACACGGGATATAAAGGAATAAAGAAAGGACGATGCTGGGGTCTGGGCCTTATTTTTATGACCGTGGTCCCCAGGGGCTCTTAAAACAATTAAATAATAATAGCTCAAGGAAAGGTTTCGATGCTGTGGTCATGAGCGGTCCTGTGCGCCGTGGTCCACAGGGGATTTTAGGGAAATGTGAAAGGCTGATGCTGTGGTCTGGGTCTTATATGACCGTGGTCCACAGAGGTTCTGGAAATGAACATGACAGGAATGGAAGAGGAAATAATAATGTAAGTTTATAAATGCAACCTTTGATAGTTTGCAATATGTTATTAATTCTTTTCATTTGTATGCAAAATTGAACATGTATTCAAAATAGTCATGTAAGAACTGACCTTTAGTATAGGCATCAAGCCTAAGTGGTTTGGGCAGACGTAGAGGGCAACGGCTCGTTGCTTGTAGACTGCTGTTGGTTGTCGTCGTCTACGGGTTCCGTCGTCACGGTATGTTGGTCTCCCGGCTGCGGCGCTCTACGCAGTTGTTCATGTGCTACTTTACGCGGACGCCCTCTACCATTCACACGCTTTACCATATATCGCTCGTTCTCAAGGACTCTGTAGATCTCGTATGGTTCACTATATTTGAGGTCTAGAGACGTTTGGTTACGAGGGTTGTTTTTTATAAGTACGTAATCACCTCTCTGGAACGGACGTATCTTCGCTTTGTTTTTATCAAACCTTTGTTTGTCATACTCGGCCGCGGTTACCATTTTTTGTCGTACTAGCTGCTCAAGGAGTTCAAAATCTATAGATACTTCATCAATATTTACCAACCTTAGGAGTTCTGGTGGGACAGCGTTTCGACGGCGTATCAGCAGAGTGAGGGGCGCGACCCCAGTGACTCTATGCGTCGTACAGTTGAAAGAGAGCTGCAGTACTTCTAATGCTGTGTGCCAGTTTTCGGTGCTATAATTTTTTATCATAGTTAGGGCATTTTTCAGTGTAGCCATAACCCTCTCAACTTGTCCATTGGCTCGGCTTACACCTGGCGCTATTGAATGTATGTCTATTCCATGTTGATCACAATAAGCTTTGAAGTCGCCGAGAAATTCCCGTCCTCCATCTACGACCACCTGCACTGGCGTTCCAAATAAGTGTACAACACGTTTAAGTGCTGCAAGGCTGCTGCTTTGACTTTTGTCGTTAGAATAACTGAGAAGGACATACTTAGTGAATGCGTCTATGGCCACGATCACGTACTCATCTTGTCCCTCAGCGTTCCTTGTACCAAGCTTGCCTGTGATGTCCATATGGATCACCTGAAAGGCCGCGGTTGGTTTTTCAATTGGGTGCAATTGAGCTTGAACCGCTCCCGACGACCCTTTTGATGTTTTGCATATGACACAGTTATCAACAAATTTTCTAACAACTGAATTCATTTTATCAAACCAGTATGTTTCCCTGAGTTTTTGTAGAGTCTTCTCCCATCCCGGATGCTGCAGCGCCGTGTGAAAAGAATTTATCAAACTCCACTGGAATGATTTTGGAACGACCATTAATTTGCATGTACCTGTGATCGGGTCAGCTAGAGTTTTCTTCAGCACTCCATCTTCAAAGATGTATCCTGCGGCTGGACTGTCTCCGGTCATGCTGTCCAAGAGTATGCGAAGTTCACCATCACGTCTTTGCTCTATTTGTAACCATTCCAAGTCCCTTACCATAATATTTACAGACATTTCAGCTGAAGGATTTCTACTGAAGAAATCAGCGTGTTGCAGTCGTTCTCCTTTACGGTACTCGACCTCAAACTCGTAATTCTGCAGAAAGGACCACCACCGATGGATGCGAGGGAGTAGGTCCTTTTTATGCATAGATGCCTTCAAGGCGTTACAGTCAGTTATTACCTTGAATTTTCGGCCGTATAGATAATGCCGAAAGTGTTTGACGGCTCTCACCACCGCTAGTGTCTCGAGCTCGTAGGAGTGGTAGCGGCTCTCAGCGTCGGTGGTGCGCTGGCTCATGTACGCGACTGGATGCTGGCGGCCGTCGATGATCTGCGTCAGTACCGCTCCGTAGCCGAGGCTGCTGGCATCCGTGAAGAGCTCAATCGGTGCGTTTTCCTGGAATAGGGTGAGGGTAGGCGCAGTAGACAATTGTTGTACAATGTGGTTACGGGCCTCTTCATGTCGATCGTTCCATTCCCATTTCGCGTCTTTTTTTGTTAATTCATATAAAGGTACCATGACGCGTGCAAAATTGGGAATGAAACGTCTGAAGTAGCCAGCTAATCCATTAAATTGACGTACTTGTTTAGTAGTCTTCGGGATTGGCGCTTTCGTTAAAGCCTCTACTTTTCCAGGGCTGGGACTAACATGACCTTCAGTTATAATGTTACCTAGGTATTCAATAGAGGCTTTAAAGAACGCAGTTTTCTCTACATTGATTGAAAAACCTGCCTGTTGGAGAGCGATCAATATCCGTTCGATGTGAGATCGTCTACATAAACCTGACAGACCTGTTCGGTTAGCAAATGCGATAATGCTCGGTTTATACACCGTTGGTACACAGATACAGCGTTACTTAAACCGAAAGGGACGGTATTCCATTCATATAAGCCGTCTGGCGTAACGAACGCACTTTTCTCAATAGATCCCTCGGCTATTGGAATCTGATGGAAACCGGCCGCCATGTCAAATGTAGAGAAGTAAAGACCACCCTCTAATTGATCTATTTGATCCGATATAATCGGCAACGGATAATGATCCCTGACCGTGTTCCTATTTAGCTCGCGGTAATCTACGCACATGCGATCTTTACCATTTTTCTTTTTTACAAGAATTATTGGACTGGAGAATGGCGATTTACTTTCTCGAATAATATTGTGATCTAACAATTCTCCCACAATATCGCGTACTTTTTCTCGCTCTACGGGGCTCAACCTATATGGTCTGCGCTCGACGCACTTGTTAGGGTCTTTTAATCGTATTTCTAGTTCACCGGTATTGACTCGAGTGCTAGGGTAGCCACGTATGAACAGATGTTCATACTTGTTTAGTAATATTTTCAGTTCACTGATTTGATCATCATTCGATAGGTCACAATCTAAATTATCGAACTTTTCGCTTTGTGATTGCATGTGATAGACTACCGCCGCCGGTTGACAAACTAATTTAGCACTGTTAGTGTCGACAACAACGCTCAAATTTGTGCCCTCGATGAGATTCATTCCTATCAAGATGTCAGAACATATTTCGTAATCCGGGACTACATGAAACTTTAGTTCTACGCTTATGTCATCGACAACACAAATTGTCACCAAAGTTGTTAACGAAACCACCGTGAACTGTCCGATACCTTTTAGGTATTTAACCACGTGACATCGCTTCCCGGGTAATCTCGCGGCAAGTGATTCACGCATTACAGAACATTCTGCACCACTGTCGAAAATCGCAGTTAATTTAAGATTGCCAATAAGCACGGACATTGAATTTAATTTAGGTGACCCTAGACAGTTCACGTTGGAAATTACATCTTTTTGACGCTTGAAACACGATTCAAGAGTATGACCCACTTTAGAACAATAGGAACAAGTTGGCTTGTTAGAATTTTGGGGCTTGTTTCCACTTTTTACATCTGATTTAATATTTTCTTTAACACTAGGTCTACCCTCTTGGGGACGCGTTTGAGAAGTGACAGTTTTATCGCGAAAATAGCATTCAAGTGTATCATGTCCTTGTTTTTTTGCATGTTTGACAGAATAGCGATGCTCTGTCGGCGAACCGTGATCGTTTCGCTGACCCTTGTTCTTTGGAGGAACTCGGGTGCATGCGCTTGGCTCTTCGTATTGTTGACGCTACCGAAATCAATTCGGGCACCGAAAGAGCTTTCGCATTAAGCAAATCGATTCGCAATCGTTCGTCACCAATGCAACCAATCACTGCCTCAACCGCGTCCGTATCTGATAACCTTCCTTTTGTAACACGTTTCCAGTATATCCATGCCTGTGATAGAAACTGCGTGATGTCTTTTGTGCTATCGTAAACGTGTTCTCTAAACTGCAAAATATCGCGGGAGTATCTATTCTCAGGTTCAAAAGTCGTTATTAAAACGTCACGCAATTCCGCCCACGAGGCAGTAGATACCACCCAACTATCTACCCACAACTTGGCACGACCTGTTAGCAAACTTCCTACCTTCATTCTAACATCATAATCACTTAAGTTATAGGTCTCCATAGCAGTGGTGACATGTTGACACCACTCCCTAACTCCTACATTTGTGTCAGGATCATATGATGGCAAGTATATGTCGTTAATCCTGACCTTGGACTCAGGTTCCTTTACAGTACCCATGCGATCGGACACGTGTTTCATCATTTGCATGAGCTCCGAGAAAAATCCCATTGGCACTCCGCTAACAGAAGCGTTTGAAATCTCATTATTATCATCAGATGGTCCAGCAGAAGGGGGTGTAAATCCCACTTCTGAAATCGGAGTGCCCTGCCTAATGGGATTTTTAAAAACAGCGACGTCGGCCGAACCAGGACTAGCAGAGCTAGCACCGGTAGGGCCAACGTCGCTACTTTCGTCAGGATCGCTCATTACAAACAACACTTTGAACACTGATAATTTATTTTAGAATAGTTCTTATGCTAGGTAACTAAGCTATCTATAAACTAGGGTAGAATTACAACAGTACTCACAAGACACAACCTTCCTCGGCCGAAGCTCACAATAAAGTGTCGGTGCGCCGCCCGCTTTCTCCTTACGAAGGCCGCATGGCGCGCATTTAAAACATTTTCAAATACAGGCACTTGTAACTAAGGATTTTGATGTAATAAATCTTAACGTGGTTTATGAAGTAATTTCTAATTTACAGACAATGCTTACAAATTAGTTGAAACATTTAAAACGGTTGTTTGAATCCCGCGCCACCTCCGTAGCGCGTAACTCAAACAACAGTTTGCTTTGTTTTGTAGAGTGCTGAAACACTTAAAAGCCTATCGCCTTAGTATTCTAAATTCGCCTCTTAAATTAATAAGAATTTACGAATGTGATTATCATTTGCAAAACAATAATTTAGATTAAATGTTTAAACTGGAATAATAATGATGGATGTTAATACGAACGTAAAAATCAGCATAATTATCAGCTTAAAATCAACGAATTTAACGACTTATCAGCAAGTTAATCTTAATTTATTTATTGACTAGGTATCTCTAACGGATTCTTAGATTTTTAACGGTTTTGCGTCGTCATATATATCAAAAACAATTTACGAAGACTGCACCACAATTTATGAAGTACATGATACGAAGGGGAACTTTTCAAAATTATTGTCAAACTTTTCGCCTGAAACTTTTGAATGAGAATTAACTAAAACTTTGGGCGATTTTCAAAAATATGTAGCTCTGGGAATCAGACCCTATGTACATTGCAACAGCGAGTTTTTTGTATTGGTACATTTATTTCTTTTAACACTCCATACTCGAGAAGAGTACTTTATAAGTCATGCTACCTTAAACGAAAGCAAGTGATTAGTAGATTTATGGCTGAAAATGGTAAAAGTTTTGACAAATTCAAAATTGAAAAATTTAGAAATTGAAGATCTATACGACGATCCTCTTAATACTAATTTCATTCGTCAACATTTCCATACATATTTTGAGATAGATATCAAATTCAAAACTCATTACTCCCTTAGGAATAATGAAAAACGATGTGACTACATTTGGAAAATCTAAATATCTTTGAATATTATTATGAAAAAGATCCGTACATTAAAAATTTCTTTGCAATTCGAGATAACATTTTTTCAAAAGGCTAAATAAAACAAATTCCGCGAAACACGTCTCCAAACTTTTACAATTGCTCGCAATAAATGTGATAATTAGTGTATTTTCATCGTTCATAAAGCTAACTTCGTCTTGGACGTGACTAGAACCCGGGATTCAATGACGCCCATGACATAACACACCGCTTTTTGCCCTTGGTGCATAATCAAGCAACAAAAATTCTTATTATTGTATGCAGGCCAGGATACGTCAGTTACTTTTAAGAAAGTAACTGACGTATATAGACAAAGTACCAAGTAAAATGATAGAAAAAGATACTAAAACAATGCCCAAATAATCCTCGAAGCGCCATAAAGTACAGAAGGATGATTATCGCCTGGCGTCAAGTGACGTAATAATTCATTTTTTTCTCGGCAGGCCCGATAATTCTCCCTCGCGCAAAATGAGGCTATTTGATCCTCCGAGGCGAAGAACAACGAGCTGCTATGTACCTACATTGAAAACTTTAGACGGGCAATTTCAATAAACCTTTCCCAGAATAAATAATGAAAGAATCATAATGAAACAATCGTACTATACATCCTTCAAAATAGGATGTATAGTACGACTTAATGACACAGAATGGGACTTAAGGACATAAATAGTCTTATATCCCTACACATAGATTTTCCTCATGGTTTAAAAAAGGCGAAATACTTTCAAAGGCTGATCTAGCAAATATGCAAGAACGTTGTTATATGATAATATCGGGCCTAAATTCCAAAGTTCATAAGGCCACAAAAAGTGGCCAGTTCCCGACTGAATCAGATGGATGTATCAAACGCTGAGTTACTTTCAGTGACTGGCGAAAGATGTTGAAAGATAAAGCCCATCGGATAATTAGGATCTTTTTACTTTATGTACTTGTAACTCTCGCCTGCGACCTTACACGTAGTGAGGAAGGATTTTATGAAGTTCCTTTCTTGGACTAGCAATTTTACAAAGCTCTTGCTTTGTTACTTTATCCAAGTGAGCTTTCTGAGTCTTGAGTTTGGAGGATACGTTAAACTGTAGCGTTAAAGGATTTCTTCATCCGCCCCAGTAAAACATTACCAACGTAAGACTAGAATCTGTAGCCATAAACCACTACGTAAGCTTAGTGTATGAAACATGTCCTGTCTTTTAGTAGAGTTCCGTTTGGCGCTTACCGTAGACTTTCCTTCTCAGCCCGTGGGTTTAAGAGATCTAAACCAAAGGCTTCTTGCTTCAGCCAGAACCCTCTCAGGAGAACAAAGAAATCTTCAAAACCTCAAGACCCGAGAGACTCCTGCATAATGATATAATTTTCAGGACGGAACCCTGAAAACAACTCATAGCTGACAGCTTTATTACCAAGCTATGCGGACCACCGCTTCCTTATTTTTTCCTTCGCTGTGTACTTTATATTACAACTTGGTTCTTGAGCAACGTTCTTTACACGGCTGCTAACACATGTTGCACACTTGACTGATTGTGTGGATTATAAACGAGGAATTTTTCAAGACTAGTTTCAAGAAGAAGGCTAGGTCTTGTCAAGCTACGTAAGAAACTCAACATTTGTCAAAATTCATAACTATTTGTTTACTAAAAAAGGTTAAAATTTAATGTCATCATATTATCAGTCGTTTGATTTTCACTGATCACAGGGCTCAACCAAAGATTCCCTTCTTCCTGCGTGGGTCAGTATCACGGTACATATAAGGCTGTGTCCCCAGGAGGCGAACTGTGAGCGACCGACTGAGTGAGCCGCAAATTTGTGGCGAACAGCTACAAACTCCTGCGAGTCGGCCGCTAACTGAGACAGTCGGCGCACGTATCGCTGCAAACTGCGTGCAAACTGCGTACAGTGAGCGTAAACTAGCAAACTGTGGACACTCAATTTAAAATATATGGAAGGGCGTACTGAACTGATACGCCGCAAACTCAGTCGGCTGCTCACTGTTTGCCTACTGGGGACACAGCCTAAGAGTCAGGTAATGAGTTGTTTCAACATGCAGGACTTTGAGATACATGTCTTTTATTACTATTATATATATATCAAACATATAATCAAATCACATGATTTCAGACGGAATCAAACGAAGATACTAAAACCTGAAACTATGTTCAAAAGGAACAAAAAACCCTAAAAACAACATAATAATTAGGTTAACTCTTGAATCAACGAACATGTTTCAACCAAAATCTCGTAGTGCATATTTTATCGAGGCGATGATTGATTACAACTTAACCAGGTTCCCAATCTTCGAAAGCCAAGAATCCAAACGCATCTAAAATTAACGATTGCCTGTAAAATTTCTGACGTCACCTGCCAAGGAGCCAATCACAAGCGCCGGAGAAAAATGGTCGTCTTCAGAACAAGGTAAAATTCTCAAGATGATGGATTGCAGGTCAAAAATATACGAATATTAAAAAGAAAATAAATTCATTATTCAACATGGTTTCTTGCATAATTTATCCTTACATCCAATTTGGGATTTTTTGTCGAGTAAAACAAAAAATAGGAAACGCGGAAATAATTTGTAAGAAAGAAAATATAAAAGTATTTCTGTCGATTTCATTAAAAACATTAATTATTTTTCGTACCCTTTTGGTAGATCCGTAATTCTCAAAATCGGTAGGTATACATATTTTGTGTAACCTTGATTTGTAAACTAAAACCGATTCAGAACTTTACATCAATGCCATAGAGGCTGTTTCACCCAGTAAGTCGACAAGCTCGAGAACTCTCCTCTGCGAGAATTGGTCAAAATTCAATTATTCGTCCCCATTATTGCCTCGAAGTTTGTAGAGCCTTTGCACTTACGAGTCATTGAAGTCCGCCATAGAGAAAGGACCTGAGATAGGACATTGGGAAAAATGCTTTAGGGAGAAGTCAAGCCAATAACTTTATTTCTTTAGGCTAACAAAATATCACCCAGTCAAGTCAATTTTAAACGTAAAATTATCAATAAAAAAATGTACCATCATGTAAACATAATCAACGAAATTTACAATCAAGGACTAGAAAAAATTAAAACTAGTATAACAATTATAAAAATTTTAAAAAATATTTTAATTGTTTTGCTCATAATGATTTTTTATCTATTAGATAAGTGACAAGCAAGTGAAATCAGTTAGGGTTAAGACAATAGTTTTTGCGTGAAAAAGGGACAAATATCTAAACATCCAATATTAGTTAGGATTATTTTGTATTTATTTTCTACTTTAGTATCTAAGTATATATTAACTGACAAACACTATATTATTATGCTATGTGGATTTAAAGGTAACGATATATTTTTTTTTTAATCTTTATTATTTTTATACATGGTTTTAAAAAATTATGCCACCCCTATGACTTAGAATTAGAGGTAAGGTACATTGCTAATTGGATTCCGATCTCTCATTGATAGTAACACGATATCATTCTATAAGCGCCCTGGCATCCTTGGACACTGGTTCCGACAGGATGCCATTGCAGCCTCCCACCATCCAGAAGATATGATGAGGGTAGGTAACGATATAAAATACAAATTTGTTCGGTGTATGTGGTGTACCTACAAAGTGTTCGGCCTTTCTTTATTCTATGGCTTAGCCACGTTCGGTTTAATCCAACTTTGATACAAGCTTTTATGTTAGAAGTCGGGTAATTCGATTGGTTATGAAGCAAAGAGTCTAAAGGGGCAAGCGTGCAAGGTCTCGATGATCATAAATACTTATTTCTCTGAAAGGAAATCTGGTACGTGATGAAATATAAGTTCCTTTTCTTTTGTTGAGTACATTTACGTGGAGTTTAAAGGCTTCGTAAGGATTACTTGTGCACAATTTTTTGAGACTATCATCATTTTCGCCTTTTGTTAATTACAGCAGAATTGGGAACTTGCCGTAATTTCAGACGAAGTCTGAGTTAGGGTTACCATATGGTAAAATGAAAAGAGATAAGCCAGATTTGTATTGGAAATTCCTGAGATTTAGTCGTAATTTCAATTAAAACGTAATGGAACTCTACAACCTATATTTACAATAAAAAGTCAAAATTTTATAATTTCTTTAATCACCTCACCACATACACGCGACGCGCCCACCTCCCGCCACCCCTCAGTCAGGACGTTTACCTTAGATTGTTGAAGTCACACAATATTGGTCAGAGAGACTAATGCGTATGCGGTGCCTTCGGTCAACCTTTTACTGGTGAGTTTACACGAACGAACTAGACATAGTCTGCCTTAGTGTTGATTTTATTTGTAATTTTAGTTGATCTCTTACTTTAAAAAAAACTGCTAACTGTTTGATCTCTTAGTTTTTAATAATAATATTGACGATTTGCTAGGTTTTATTGAAAATTCCTAAATTTCGGTGATCATACGACAATTCCGGAGCTCCGGAGATTGGTCTAAAAGTCCGGAGATCTCAGGACAATTCCGGAGATAAGGTAACCCTAGTCTGAGTAGAAGATGGGTTGGCTCCTTCCAAATCATTAGAACCAGTTATGGTTTGCCCAGACACTTGAGCTTCTACTAGCACTGGTTCATGACCTGATTTTCCAATTGGAGTATTTATACAGGATGGGTTTGAACGAAGAATCGTAATTTACGCCGCGACTCGACAGTAACCTCTGGGGCACAGTCCGATGCGTCTACTCTTCACTGATGGATTCTGGGAATCTGTTTTGCAGCCGTAAGACGCAACCACCAATTAGCCAAATAAAAATAAAATGAAAAATAGTAATCTTGTTGGAACAAGATCCATCACGGAACAGATAATGAAAAAAGATGCTATCTATAAGTTGTAAATGTTATGAAAAAGTAGTGCCATTAGAGACAGATTTCAATCAAGATTATCAGTAATCACATTTCACGGTATTAAAAATAGATAAATCTTTAACCCTTTAACCGCCCGACTTAATATCTACAGCGCCGCCAAAGTGAATCAACCTGAAATGGACACGAAATTATTTGTCGGATAAAAACGGCGTAAGCGGTTAAAGGGTTAATAGGAAGTTATAAAAGCTATGTTATTGTATTCACATATCAACAACATTGAAATAAGTGCTACTTCCTACTACAAAAGATTTATTTTCAAAATTTACAGTATTTATTAGGATTCTTTTATAAGATCTAGTAGTTGATTAATTCCAAGCTGCGGTGGAGTGCTAGGACAAAGTCACACAAAAGTCGTCAAGTTTCATCGCGACTCAGAAGTTGGAATCTTAACGTCGGATGCAGTCGGAAGTACCTCGTTTTGTCGCGATTTTCCTCTTCAATCTGACAAGGATAGAAACAAACTGATGTTATCTATACTTATAATAAAACTGTAACAGGTCCAATTCTGTACATTGAAGATATTTTGAAAATTTTTTTTGGAGGGCTCTCTATTATCGATACTCAAGCCAAAACTGTAATTTTTTTCATTCATGTCTGTCTGTCTGTCTGTCTGTATCGTAAACGCGCATCACGCCGAAACTACTTGATGGATTTAAATGAAACTCGGCATGATTATGGGTCATACTACGAGGAAGGACATAGGATACTTTTTATCCCGGAATTCAGTAAGGTTCCCATGGGAGAGGGTATGAAAGTAAAATTCCTTTACCGCGCATCACGCCGAAACTGCTGAATGAATTGGAATGAAACTCAGGACGATTTGAGTTCATAGTACAAGGAAGGACATGGGATACTTTTTATCCCGAAATTCAGTAAGGTTCCCCTGGGAGAGAGGGTGGAACAAAAATTCTTTAACCACGCATCACGACGGAATTGAATGAATTCGAATGGAACTCAGGACGATTTGAGTTCATAGTACAAGGAAGGACATGGGATACTTTTTATCCCGAAATTCAGTAAGGTTCCCCTGGGAGAGAGGGTGGTACAAAAATTCTTTAACCACGCATCACGACGGAATTGAATGAATTCGAATGGAACTCGGGACGATTGGACATGGGATACATTTTATCCCGGAATTCAGTTTGGTACCCCTGGGCTATACGGGTTTTAAAAAATTCTCACAGCATCTGAACGACGCGCGCGTCGTTAAGATGCTGTAAGAATTTTGAAAACCCGTATAGCCCAGGGGAACCAAACTGAATTGAACTGATAAACGTGAAAGTTTGTAAGTATGAATGGATAGATGGATGGATAGATTGATAGATGTTTGTTACTCTTTCACGCAAAAACTGCTGAACGGATCTGGATGAAATTTAAGGCACAGAGATAGATTGGATGACATTTAAGGCACAGAGATAGATTATAAGCTGGAATAACACATAGGCTTTATTTTATCCCGAAAATCCCACGGGAAAGGGAATTACGCAAGTAAAATCGCGAGTACTCGAAATACTAATCATGCGCAGACGAAGTCGCGGGCACCAGCTAGTAGTTAAATAAAAGGACGGAGAAATCCTTATCATTAGTTTACAAAGGAATAATACGAATCATTTTAAGAGATTTAACATTGGCTATTTACATTGAATATACGTTACGTCGAATATTTATTTATCTCATTAACTTTTAAACGGGTAAGAGAAATAGAAGTCAAAGTCACCTATCTCTCGAAAACTTTTATATAATCAATCTATGCACCGCACCCATAAACTAAAGTAAACGGTACATGAGTGAGTGAGTAAACAGTTGTTTGTACGCCGATTTACTATCAATGATCAATTATGTTTTCGACTAGTTCTCTTACAGAATTAACTTTGACAAAGAGACGGTTATATTAAATATTTTCTTTGGCCGGCTATCTGCGGACTGGTGAGTTGCATACCACTCGACCGAGTATCCCTTTAAAGTTTGTGTTCTCTCTCGTTTGTTAGTTGTAGATGTATGAATTTTTACTATGTATACTGATGTTTCTCTTTTCTCTTGTGTTTCCTGTCTTGTTGTAACTTATGTACCCACCTACTCTTGTATTTTTCTGTAGGTGCCTACCGTATTATACCTAATTATGTTTTTACCACCTTTGTGCCACCACACCAGGCCCTGTCTGAAAACCAGCGCCGCTACTAGCTATGGCCTGTAGCGGCATTATGCTGAGACAGGGACCTTTTTGGCCCCTTATGTAAATAGGCTTGCTCTACTTATTATTATTATTATTTTTATTATTTTTGTGTTTCTTATTCTTGATTACTGTATGTGTTATTTATAAGTACGTAAAAGGGCCAAATAAATGTATTTTCTTTCTTTCTTGTCTTTCTTATATAATATGACATGTATTTTTGGGTGTAAGCGCCTAGTCTTTGTCAAGTTTAGTACGCCTTGCATGCATACATAATAAGCTGGGTTATAAAACGACTCGAAACGTTTCTTAGACATGCAATACACTAAACAAGACGCCTGGCTTTGGGTGGGTTCAACTCGCGAGCTTTTGTCTTCGAGTAACAATTTTTGGATGTGGTATAACTTTTATGATGTGATGTAACTTCTACAAATCAAGGGCCAATCGCTTTACTATGACAATGGTATCCTCACAGATTAATTTATGTAAATATTAGATATCTAAACTTAGATATTTCCAGGCCTAAGAAGCTAAGTTTAAAACACCCTTAAAATATTTTAATTTTAATTTAAATGAATTTGTTGTGTTTTTTTTTCATATCCGTGGGGCATTGAACAATTTCACAGCTTGATATCTAGATCAACTTTAACACACATACACAGCGTGGTATTACCACCCTTATGACTACCGCCAATAAATCTATTATGGGCCAGATAAGGCAGTAGATAATTAAGGTACATGTACAGGCCTCCTCGTAGATTTTGATGACTTGATTTTGATTGCGGCTACCCGCAAATAAATGAAATGAAATACCCTTGAAATTACGGATTCCTCTTTGTATAAACTCTACTGTCATTAATGTAGTAGGGCATTCTAGACCAAGTCGACCTAGCAAGCCACATAGGGCTCATGAAGGCTCATAATGCCATATCCAAAAGTGGTTGTATCCTTGTTGTCACGTGCCAGCCGTTTGTTTTCATACGCTAGCGACTCGAGAAACTGTCGAGTTCGCCCGGAGGACGCGTGCTTTATTTATCTTTACACAAACATGGGCAGGCTGTCACACTCATGCTGCTGCCTAAATGCCTATTATATTACCTTACTAGCGACCCGCCCCGGCTTCGCACAGTTTTATTATACGTATAAACCTTCCTCTCGAATCACTCTTCCTAATAATAAAAAAACCGCATCAAAATCCGTTGCGTGGTTTTAAAGATTTAAGCAGTCAAAGGGACATAAAAAGCGACTTCGTTTTATACTATGTAGTGATTCTTAAAAACTGCTTTTTAACATTCATCATCTTCATCAGCCTTTGACCATCAAGGGTCAATGTTTTATGTTAAGTACATATTATATCAGAGATATAGTAACCCAAAACACCAGCTCTGCTTAGCTTGGGGCTAGATGATGCTTTGTGGATTGTCCAGTTTGAATTTATTTATTTTAAATCTTGTTTGATTTTATTTTTTTGCTATTGAAAATACTATAAAACTATTCTACAGTAATTAAATAACAAAACTATGTATGAACACGAAGCAGCCGGTGACTGGGATTGCAGGGAGAGGAACTTCCTGGTGATACGTGCCGAGTCCAGGAGGACAGCTGTGTATATTTGGTCCTTGATGCAACTTTCCTATTATTATTGCTGGACGAGTCTCCCCTGAATTATTAACTTTTATTATAGATCACCAACGTCTGTTGGTAACCATGACACTTAGGAAAACATTTTCAAACAAAAACCATACTAGATCCCCTTTATCGGTATTTTATGACACGCACGTATAAAACTAAGATTTAATTCAGATTAAATAAATGACTTTTATTATTTATTATCTTATTCACCTGCGCCTTATTCGGTCTTATCATTAGGAGAAAATATCATAATTCCCACGCTGTGCATGCTACAGGCCCTTTAGCATGCCCAGCTCTATAGTACAGGGGATCGCAGTTTGGTGTTGGATCATTTCTCTGCCTACCACCCCGGTGGATTTCCCTAAGTCACCACTTTATTTAGTATTCTGTTTACTGTGTTGTATTTTTTTTACGTTCATTTCCTCAAAATTATTGACAGAGAACTTCAATACTTGAGAGCAATCCGATAATCCAACCAATCACAGCTCAACATCGATAGCTTGATTAAAATTTCATTAAAATTCATTTAAAACTGCACTAATTACGCGCCATGGGACAAGTGGATGCAATTTATTGAGCTCTAATTAGTTATCTGCAAAATGGTTGTTTGTTGCGACGATTGCAAATTGCTTTTACGAGATTCTGTGATAGTTTTTTTCATATGTTTGGGGAAATCTGAATGCAGGAAAGTTAGACGATGTCTAGTATCATTAAATCTGTGACGATTTATAGCTGATGTGATGGAGTTGGAAACGAAATAACCTCGTAATAAATAGTAAATAATTTCTGATAGAAATACCTTATTTATAAATAACTGGCAATCATGACCATACGACGTTAACTTAACCATCTCTACTACGTAAATATGTTCTCTACACAGCAAAAGTAAAATACACCTTATTTAAATTTTTTATTTTTTTTTTGTTAGCCTGTACTGTCCCACTGCAGAGCAAAGGCCTCCCTTCCTTATTTAAATTAGGGTATTTAAATTAGAAAATTTAAACATCAAAGTTGACTGTTAGCTATGTTGGTAGCACTCGTAAAGCATAGCAAACCTCATTATGTGGAGAGTGGTTCAAACCTGCAAAACCTGGACGGTTGACAAATGACCCGCATTCTCTAAGTTATAAGACAAGACCGGATTATGTTGGAAATGTAGATGTACGTTTGAAGATACAATAGAATAGATTAAGATGCAATAGATGTCTATGACCGACCATGGTCACATAGTACAAATCTGTCGCAAACTTCGAGAAGCTTAAACTCATTTAATAAAATTTGGCGTCAGATTTTATGAACGATGTTATGGCGAAATCGGACGTAAATGTTAAAACGGGTGTAAATATAAAATATGTAAAATTGAGTGGATGGAAATATAAATTAGGTATAAAATAGGGTGAATATAATAAAATATGTAAAATGGCATAATTTTCACCGTTGGTGGGTGATTGATTTCACACAATAGGCAACATCGAACTTAAAGACATCTACAAAGCACCGAATCTGCTCAAATCGTGCTGACCATACTCTATACATACATCTACGCGTTATTTACGTGGCAACAGTCAGCAGCAACCTCCAGTGTGACCAGATTCAGTATTTTAATACTTTTTCAGTATATTTTGTCGATTATTTTGAATATGAGTATTTTTGTGGGTATATTGCCGGAAGTCGGTATTTTTGGGTATATTTAAAATATAATAAATAAACTAACCCCGGATTCAGTCTATCTTAGAGATGATCGACATTCATCAATGGTGAATTAACATCGATATGTTAGTGGTTAGAAAACATCGATGTTTTGACATTGATCATCTAATTCGATATTTCCTACACATACATAAACAACATCCAGAACAACCTGAACAATTATCTGCATATCGTAGGCACATTAAGTCCCGAGGAAGGAATCGAACCCTCAAGCACCTGCTTCGCAGGGGACCTTCGCTCGTCGCGCCACAGAGGTCGTTATGGATGTTAAAACTGAATAAAAATTAAAATTGAAACGTATTTTTTTTTAAACTATTTTTCACTAGATGACACTGATCACAGTAGTCGGAGTAAGATTTTTTTATTATTTTGGACATACTAAAGAGAAAACACCTGTGAAAGAAATTTATTTACAGTGTAAGAAAAAAATACTGGGAATTTTGTAATTTTTTTTCGTTAACTTTTGTCATTTCAATCTCATGAAATTATTAGACAAATTTATTTGTTACTGAAAACATTTATCAATTTTAATTCTTCGAAATGAATGCGATATAACTCAAACATTTATACCGATGATTGATGATGATTATTTCAATAAATATGTTAGGAAAATCAGTATTTTTATAGGTATATTGGCCCTGCATAGGTCAGTATATTTCCGTATTTTCTGGAGGTGCCTCGGTATTTTCGCAAAAAATAATCTGGTCACACTGGCAACCTCACAGTCACAGTCCACGAAGGGCTTTTAGCAAGAGGAACGTGGCTAGAACGCGCTTGTCATCTGCTCGAAAGAAGGCTAAAAGCAACGAGCTAGCGCTAGGTGGAGGCAAGCTTTTTATGATGGGTCGTGATGAGTCCCACGTTTGCTACCTGGATAACTAAGAGCTAAAGGTAAAGGTAAAGGTACACCTATATTTATATAAAGCGTGCAAAACAAGTAGAGCAGCGTCAAATTGTTTTACTTGCACCACAATCCGCTTTACGACTTAAAGTTCGGCTTACACTGCAAATACCTTTAGTAAAACAGCGTCTGTGGCAATGTTTGGCGATGTTTTGAATGCAACAAATCTAGTGAATAGGATTCCGCATTTGGCCTTTAGGGATTTCCTTAATGGCCAATTTTAACTCCGGAACAGCAAACCTCCACTTCTTTAATTAAAAGTATGCTTCAAAATATTGATTTGAATAATCATGTACTTTTTACTTACTACTTTTTTTAATACTTACTTTGTGATATCTATACTTATAATAAAACTGTAACGGGTCCAAATCTGTACATTGAAGATAATTAGAAAATTTTTTTTGGAGGTCTCTCTATTATCGATACTCAAGCCAAAACTGTTTTTTTTTTATTCATGTCTGTCTGTCTGTCTGTATCGTAAACGCGCATCACGCCGAAACTACTTGATGGATTGAAATGAAACTCGGTATGATTATAGGTCATACTACAAGGAAGGACATAGGATACTTTTTATCCCGGAATTCAGTAAGGTTCTCATGGGAGAGGGAGAAAGTAAAATTCCTTTACCGCGCATCACGCCGAAACTGCTGAATGAGTTGGAATGAAACTCGGGACGATTTGAGTTCATACTACAAGGAAGGACATGGGATACTTTTTATCCCGGAATTCTATAAGGTTCCCCTGGGAGAGAGGGTGAAAGAAAAATTCTTTAACCACGCATCACGACGGAAGTGAATGAATTCGAATGGAACTCGGGACGATTGGACACGGGATACATTTTATCCCGGAATTCAGTTTGGTTCCCCTGGGCAATACGGGTTTTCAAAAATTTCTCAAAGCGTCTGAACGACGCGTGTGTACGCGTCGTTCAGACGCTGTGGGAAATTTTTAGCCCAGGGGAACCAAACTGAATTGAACTGATAAACGCGTAAGTTTGTAAGTATGAATGGTTAGATGGATGGATGTTTGTTACTCTTTCACGCAAAAACTGCTGAACGGATCTGGATGAAATTTGGCACAGAGATAGATTATAAGCTGGAATAACAAATAGGCTTTATTTTATCCCGAAAATCCCACGAGAAAGGGAATTAAGCAAGTAAAATCGCGAGTACTCGAAATACTAATCATGCGCAGACGAAGTCGCGGGCACCAGCTAGTAAATAATAAAAATGGATTTTAATTATTATTTTCTTTGTATTTTATTAAGAGATTCTCCTTATAGTGTTTTATTTTTGCTTAATCCGAAGCGAAATCATAAATTTTAAGGAGAAAAACTTTTTCAGTTAAGTCGTTTTATTAATCACGGCGTATACCTACTTAAGCTACGCCTAAGTGCATTTGGTTTAACTAGTAAAGTGGATACTTTATCAACACGTTATTTAGGTTAAGATCGATCTAAACCACGTTGATTGAAAGTCACTACTTTAGATTTCAATTAATTAACGACTTAAACAGATCGAATTGCCAATACCACGTGCATCTAAGCGTAAAGTTAGCGTACGCCGCACCTCACCGGCGCAGCACGCGCCTTGTATCCTGCTGACTGCACGCTGTCCAACCATGGTAAGCTGAGAGCTTTAGAAAGTAGAAAGCTGAAAGTTTGTAAGTATGGATAGATGGATACATCTTTGTTACTTTTTCACGCAATCCGGAACGGATCCCGATGAAATTTGGCACAGAGACAGATTATATATGTATAACACATAGGTTATATTTTATCCCGTAATTCCCACGGGAACGGGAATTACGCGGGTGAAACCGCGAGTATACTCGAAATACTAATCCTGCGCAGACGAAGTCGCGGGCACCAGCTATTGGTACATAAATGATTTCAAGCGCGCAGGCTACTCGCTTGAAGCTTGCGACAAGTGTAGAGTAAACCAACGAGTGGCTTAGTTGTGGCAAGCTTCCGCGCGCTTTCTGCTATTTTATGTCGTCGATGAAAAAGGCATCTTAAAAGGAAGAGTTAGGGCTCTTATTTTGTATGCTCATTTTTGTGCCGCGCAATAGCGGTTTGGGATGCAAGTGCTTTGTGCTTATGCTTCTGTTTTTAAAAATATTCTATTGTTTTTAAATAAATATCTAGCCTGCTCAAAATCAGCTATGGTCACACTACAAAAGTCAATTTGCATTTAATGCAAGTACGTACCTAGTATGTGAAATGTTATTCCTGTAGCTAGGAATTTCGTCCACTAGGTACGTTACCTACGTACCTGCTAGTTTATAGCCTAGGAAACTATTTATGCCATGCGGCTTGAAATTTTGCCAAAACTCTCAGTCCGTTCTTTTGAGAATGGGGTGTGAAAAGCTTAGCTAGCATTAGATTATCTTGGTTTCAGACAGATCAAAGGGATCTCAGATTAAATTCAATTTTAAAATGCAGTTATTCAGTAAATATTGGACCATAAATTACCGGAATGGAACGCTTCACTAAGCTATAATCCCCTCGATAGGATTCCGGTAGATCCGGATAAACGGACCAAAGAAACTATTTGGAGTTGGAGCCCTACCATACAGCACGAAGGACTTATTCAAATACGTTAAAAGCTGAGATATTTACCGCGTGGGGCTGTGGGGCGTACTAAAGTTTAGAAAAGGGGCTTAATAATCTGATATAAAGCTAAAATTCCAAGATATTATGTAAAGCATTTTATGTCTTATGTTTCAAAACATAGGAAGTAATTACCTAAATGTATTCAAACAAATTTTTATTTATTAAAAAGGTAGTTATATATTTAAGGCCCGGTTTCCTGGATTTACCGAAAATATTGCGTACGGTAGCAAATTCAAAAACATAATGCAGAAACTAAGTGATTAGAAAGTCAATTTAATCAAAATTATTTTATAAAATTCTACTGTATTTTTTAATTATGTAACCGTAAAGTTACGAAATAAACGTCTTTGATTTTATTTCATTCGATTGGTGTCGTACTAAAGATCGATATAACTGTATTGAAGAAGTCGTTAAATTAAATATACATATATAGAAGGCATATTACATTTCCACATTGAGTGTAACTAAATTATGAAAGCGAATCGAAATGCTGAACACTTACAGTAAACAGCCTCAGACATTTAGTGTCATTATATGCCCCTGCCCCAAAGTCCTTGAGTCCATCCCCTTCCATGTGTTTGCGAACACTCCGACACCATTACGCGAGGCGGGGACGAAATAAGGCGCAATTTACGCCTATTGCACGCTGAAAACGTTAACCTGATTGAAAACAGTTCAAGGATATGAAAACACTCTCGAAATTTTCATTTGGGTGGTTTTAAAAGCATTTTTATTTGCACTCTCAAAAATACTTCGCTTTGTATTTACACGCGGAGAAATTTCAAGTGTTGTTAAGATCTTAAATCAGAATTGTTTGCCAGTAAAATAGAAAGATTGTACGTATGAAGGCTTAAAATTGTATTATACCTACATTTCAAAGGACAAAGTTTTGTGCCGTTGTGAAGATGTTTGTGCGTAGACAAACTCTTTACTAGGTACTGAATGAATCTATATTTCAAACATAAAAACCTATAAATTTAAAAATGATACATTCAAAGCAATGACATCATCGAATGATCATCAATTTGAATCATTTGCTTTATAAATCACTAGAAATATAAAATTTTGGATGTGGAATAACTTAGGTTTTTTATTCCGAAAAAACGTGTATAAAGCAGCGGGCAGAAGTACTTATGTATTATGTAGGTACCTAGTCTTTAATTACTTTATCAAAATGCTAGCTTTACCTAAGATTCAATACATTCGAAACAGAGTAGAATCCACATAATACCCAACTAATAATTTCCTCTAGTGCTCGTCTAAGCAGTTTTCCTCTAAACTTTATAAAGGCAAGTCATGTAAGGACCCGTTCACACTACAAAGTTCAGAACAAAATTCGTTTTGTTCTAAGTTGTTAAAAAGTTAGAGAACTAAGTTTACCTGAGTAGGTACGCTACTTACTAAGACATAAAAGTTTTTTATTAAGTTTGTAACACACATTCATGATAGGTACATGATGGGTAGAATTTGCGAAAGGCACTTTGCCTACACCTATTACAATTTGTTCGCAATTTATTTGATCGTAGAATTTCCTTATTTTATGTAGGTTTAGTAGGACAGTAGAGTAGGTAGATAGTATACCTAGTAGAACTGTAGGATATGTAGATCGTTTCTGGTATAATGCTATGACATGACAGACAGAAAACCATTCGCCATGATAAACGCTTCGAAACACCGCCATTTTGTGTGTACTGTTGCCTAATTGCAAACTGTCATGGCGTCGTCGCCCGCATTCCGCGTGCTTACACAAAATCCCAGAATGCCTGTGTCTTCGTAGACGAAATCTGCTCTGGTACACGTGCCGGAATTTAGATCTAAAACTTTACGAACTGAGGTGCAGTTTGGATATTGCCACGAAATGTTTGAGCTCGGCACACTGAGGAACTGTTAAAGTCAACGGCTACTTCCGTAGCATAGTGGTTTTCTGGCTTTAAGTAGAAAGGTTTTTGCTTTTGTTAACGTGGTTTGTCATCTGCCCGATTGACGATTGGGCAGGTTAAATGAAAAAGTAGTACCTAACTAGCAACCTAATTATAAGCACTTAGATTGCTAATAAATTTATCTGATTATAATCAGATAGATAAGAAATAACATACGTATAGATTATTTTTCATACATGGGTGACGTAGACATCTACATAACATATACATACAACTGTGTATGCAAGATTTTAGTAGATAGGGTACCTAAAACTTTCAAAAAACCAAACTAAAACTTCTTTAAAACCCGACTCTGCCATGGCGTTTCACTTGAAATCCTCATTGCACACAGCCATTACAAATTACACCAATGTCCCTCCAATATCCATATAACCGCATTTCATAAAGTTTTCCACTAACATTATCCGGTCCGAGAGCGCCGGAAGAAAGTGGCAAACGAGCGACCACTTCCGCCGTTCTTTCCTAATTGCAACTAAACTTTTGTGTCAAATGTAATTACTAAACCCACTTCCGGTACAGGTTTATTACTCAAATTTTCTGGTTCTTTTCTTTTATTTTGGGTTGGAAATATAATATTATTATGTGAAGAGAATACTCCATCTGTGTATCTGACAAGAATGTAACTACGATGAATGTGTTCAATCCAGTAATATTACATAAGCCTAAATAAGATGATATTAGTTCATAATAAACTTTGAACTTCTGACTTTTACAATGTAACTAATATTTTTCTTTTATTTCCAAATCACGGAGCAAATGCTCCGTGATTTTACCCTATTGTTTACAACAAAAACAATACCTACTTATATCAAATTTTCAAATTTTACGTTGAAAACCTAAATAAAAAGTGTTCCAAAACAGACTTCTCCACATTTCTCCTGTAAAATACAGACAAGAAATCTACAATAATAATTTGCAATATAGAATAGACTACAAATCTTTATAAAGATCTAACTAAACTTCTCGTAGTCCACAGGTGATCGGCATGCTGGCTTCAATTTTGGTCAACGAATTAGCATTGCCATTCAACGTGCCAATGCTGCCCGTATTCTGGTCACTCTGCCCTCTTTCTGGTGACGGCTTACATTATGTTTTCACATTACAGCACAAGATTTGACGAAGAAGCGGTCATACAGATTTTTAGGAATTTGTTTAAATGTAAATACCTACTAGTTGTAATTTAGTCGTGTTGTTATTGTTTAAATTAATATTCTTCTTTTAAAAGATCGAACTACAAACAATTTAGATGCTTTGGGAATTATAAAAATTTCGAACTAATTATTAATCTTGCTTTTTATAATATTTCAAAAAGTAAGATACGGAGAACATCTTCAAAAGCTATGCTGCTGAATGATCCTTCTCTTTTCCGTCATTTGAGAATATAGGACTGTTTCTGAAACAGACACCTTCAAAGTATTTATTCAAGTCACGGGAGCTAGTAAGCACATAAATCAAGAATAATCAGGAACTGATATCATTTGAGGAGTTTGTTAAGGGATGGCTAATTGCGTCCTCGTGCCAGTTTTAGCTCATAAATTACCGTATTGTTCAAGTTTCAGGAGATAGCGATGTCCTCAACCTTAGAACAACAAAGGTGTTACGATGAGGTTTGAACTACATAAATCCTATGTAGTTACACAATAAATAAAGTGTCAACTAAAAACTCAATAGGAGACGTTACAACCACCGTTCCTTGATTGGAAAAAAAGCTATCTACCAATAAATATCAAAAAAATGCGCTTTGCTCTACAAAGCTCATTTTTTTGGCACAACTTTGTTTTAACAATATATGTTGCACATGTGAATAAGGTTTGCCCATAGAGGTAAGTACAATTAGTCGGGTAGCCCTGATTCTTTTCTAGGTTTGCCTGTCCACGCTATGCGTTGGTTTGGTCAAACCATTGACTTCCCTAAGGTTTATACTATCGCTTATAGTAATTCAGCTCTACTCACTTTTTATATTGTATATCTTATTGTATTGTATGTATTTTTTCTGTAATAATGAGTTTTCTATGCTAATAAGTTTTCTATTCATGTATATTAGAGCATCGAAGGAGGCTTGTTTTCATGAATTTGATTTCTTACATATATTGTCTAAAAATAAACAACTTTTTTGCATGATTCAATAAGTTTCCGAAAATAATTTCAAATTCAAGAGATTTGAGAATCGAAGCAAATAGACTAAGCTCGAAGCAAATAGACTAAGCTCGATGGATTATTTGGTTTCCAATCAAATTTATGAAATCATCAACCGTCTACAGTTAGAGCTCAACGGTTTCAATTGTAAATAGGTACTAGTTGTAATTTTTCTATTCCTTGCTTGTAATTTTCGTTGTTAATAAAATGAAATCATCTTCATTAAAAGCCTCCTTCGATTCTCTAATGAAAATGATAGAACTTCTATTTTATAAATTTTTTAAAAAACTAATAAATAATTTATTTTACTTAAACCAACTGCTGGAGTCTCGTGTTCCCACCGCCATTAGTTTTGCTTCTCGCAGACTGGCTACCGACTTTCTACAGAATAAATTACTTAATGAAGAATATGGTTCTGTAATAACTATTCACTCTATACTATATCTTTGATAGAATAATCACTACATAGTATGAAACAAAGTCGCTTTGTCTGTCCCTATGTCCCTATATCCCTATGTCCCTTTGAATGTTTAAATCTGTAAAACTACGCAACGGATTTTGATGCGGTTTTTTTAATAGATAGAGAGATTCAAGAGGTTTTATTATACGCATAATAAAACCGTACGAAGCCGGGGCAGGTCACTAGTTATAATTACATCAATAAGTATTGATATAGGTCAATTAAGGCACCTCTAGAGGTAGATTGTCAAAAAGAAAGATGAACTGTTTTAATATTTTCCTATTGTTTATTATAATTTTCTTTGATCCTACTAATATTATAAACGCGAGGGTTTGTATGGATGGATGGATGTTTGTTACTCTTTCACACAAAAACTACTGCACGGATATGGATGAAATTTGGCACAGAGATAGATTATAGTTTGGAATAAATCATAGGCTATATTTTATCCCGGAATTCCCACGGGAACGGGAATAACGCGGGTGAAACCGCGAGGCGCTGCTAGTAATAAATCATTCTATCCTGCTTATATTATAAGAGAAGAGTATTAATTCAAGGCTCCTTGTATAGAAATACTCATACATCATACATTGGCGATGTACTCCGTGATCTGAGGTACAATATTATAGAGTTACTCTAAGATTATAGATATATCACTCTTTCAACACAGAAAATATTTCGAGGATTTTGCAAGAGCTTTAATAATTACGCCGCATCGCCGACATTTCTCACAATTTTACGCCGGGGTGACTTAAAAAACAAACGGCTCCCTTGACGGCACTTAAAACGTATTTTGTTTGAAAACAGGCAGCCAACGTTGACATTTTACATCTAGGTATTGAAACAACAATAACTTTTTAATCGTACGCAGCAGGTAAAGGTCCAAGGCGACGAAGGTTGCGTGTTCGATTCACGCCCGGGACTAATGTTTGAACGATCTGTGGATATTTTGTTCAGGATGTAAGTACTCATTGTTTTCTTTACATAATAAAATAACATCTATCCGTGTCGTAGTAAGCTAGTAGGTACTTATAACACAAGCTCTGCTTAGCTTGAGCTAGATAATGCTGTATTTATTGTTCAGTAATAATAATACTATAACCCACTTCGTTTACCGCCAAAGTGGAACAAAGTTGTGTAAAAATAACAATAAGACGTGGTGTCATGTGTGAATTTAACATTGTAATGGATGATTATGCCATTTAAGTGGGAACTTGCACCAAATAAAAAAAAACTTGCAACAAAAACCTCTGACATGCTGCACAGGATATCTTTTTTTTTTTGAACGGTAAGCTATATAAAGCATTTTATAACCCGCGCTTGTGTACTGCAGCTTTTAGCTGTAAGGATGGTGGGTGAATAAACAAATAGCTGTTTTTGCATTATTTTATATTAAAATCGGTCCTCGGTTCTATAACCCGCTTCCTTTCTAACGTCAGTCCATGACACTTGCAGGTCTGTTTAGTTATCAGTAAAATTGCTTCGTCTAGTCAGATAATCAGCGTTTGTTTAAGAGTGCTTTCGGATCTCTGAGGACCTGTGGCTGGTGGATTAGCCGGCAGAAATTATTCGGGAAGTTTCAGCGGCTTTTAGAGCAAAAATAAAACAAATGGCCTTTATTTTTGGTCTCAGATCGACAGTTCGTCCGTGGAGATTGCTACGGCGTAGCCGTGCCATTACAGTGCCGTGGAAATGATTAATTCTTATATTTTAATATTATAATCGTGAAAATATGAATGGAAATATGAACATATGGATGTTTGTTCATCTTTAACTTAAAAAGTACTGAACAGATCGGGCTACAATTTTGAACAGATGTAGTTCTAACCATGGAATAACATAGGCTTTTCATCCTATAAATCAGTTCCTATAGGATAGAAATAGTCTTGAGACGTTTCCATAGAAACAACGCATGTAAAGCCACGAGCATATAAACTTGTATCTGAAGACAAAAGTGAAAGAAGGCTCGCCTGCGACGCATGTGTTTGCGGGTTCGATTCCTGCCTTGGGACAAATGTTTGTACGACCTGCAAGTATAAGTTCCGGGGTTCTGGGTATTTTCTATGTATTATAAAAAATATCTTTCTATGTAATGTATTAGGAATATGAGTAATCTAGAAGGACCCATAACAAATCTGCCTACCTTCATCCATAATATTTAGCTTCTTATTGAAATGCAACGTATGATGATCGCAGAAAAATTAATTGTTCCATATTATTTTAAATTCAACCCGCCAAACACTCGCAATGAAATCAGTTATGTAAAACACTTAACTATTTTAAGTAAACTGCAAAACTTCTTAACCTGTTTAAAGTTACGTCCATCCAGCCCTAGAAAGTTTGTAGTTTTTCCACCGCAAAAAGCGAGCTAAGTTGATAGTAGCTAGCTCGCTTTTTGCCGAGCTAACTTCAAATTGCTGGGGAGATGAGTTTGCAAGAATGTCCGCTGATCACTTTCGTGTTCTGTAAAAACATAATGAATACAAATTGTTTCTCTAATTTTAGGAATTAGCTTCCGCAAGCGTTTCCTCGCAGAATTGTAAAAGATTCTCCACTAAATTTGTTGGAGTTGGAAAATCGAACAAAGACTTATCATTTTCTAAAAAAGATTAAGAAATTCCGCCAAACATTATAATGGCCCTATTTATAATTATGTATTCTAGATATTAGGATTCAAAAAGATTATTAAATTATGGCTACTAATTAAACAAGCTTCTTTTTAATAGCAATATTCGCCTCAGAAAATATAAGTTACCTTCTAAATTACTAAGTCGGCCACAATCAACGCGCATCTGAATAATAGTATCTCAGCCACTAGTTATCTTCTATGTAAACCACTGTAAATATAACTCAGCACGGTGGTTATTTTTTAGCATCTAAATTTGTGGCATACATTCAAATAGCAAACTTCTAAAATATTAATTTGTGACACCAAAATAGTCATTCTATTAGCTTATAATTTTATAATTTAGTATGTTTAAAATGTAAGTCATCCTACATTTATCGATCGATAAATTTACCTAAAATTGTCATCAAATAAAATATTAAAGCCACTATTATTGCATAATGAACTATTGTTTTATAGTTTTTTTGGTCATGGTCATTGACCTTTGACCTAAAGTTCAATGACCTTAACAAAAGTGACCTTGAGGTCATTGTCCTCAAGGTCTCTTACATTTTTTTGTGAAAACGTTGGTTTTTGCTAGAGTCGATGCCGAAAAGTTAAATTAATCAACTTCGATCATTAGGTCAGTGACCTTTGAGGTCAAGGTCACAGACCTTTTTTGTAAAAACTTTAGTTTTAGCTGGAGTCGATGCCCGATAGTTGAATTCTATGCGTCGGGGTAGTTTTTCATGTTTTTTTGGTTCCATCGCGATTCGCCATAGCTCCGTCGCTTCGGGACGGAGCCTTTCCGCCATTGTGTAACAAGGGTCAGGCACCACTGCTCACCTCCGCAGCTTCGGCTTTTTGGTCGCCTTCGGCGACCAGCCTCAGCCGCTGCGCCGGCACGCGTGGTGCCTGTCCCTTGTTACGGCTGGCGGAGGCTGCACTCCCTTCGCGCCTCCGGCTTATTAAATACACTCTAGGGGCGCCACGCACAAGACCACGTGGAGTCGGGGTACTCTGTGTCGGATCCGTCACTCGAATTGAACCTAATAAACTCATATCGGAATGCTCTGCGGTAATTATTCATGTTTTTTTGAGTTCATTGACCTCTAACGCTGAGGTCATTTAACTTTGGGGTCAATAATCTGAACCAAAGTTGGAAATATAAATGAAATACAGATGAAACTATTGCAATACGAATGCATGAACGACAATAAACAAACACGGGCGGGTCGGTAAAAGAATCGAATGGCGCTCTATGATTGGTGCAAATGGTCAGTTGTCATGTCGCTAAAGCGGCGTACAGACTACTGTAACGTAACATGCAATGTAACATGAAAGGAGCATTTCACTAGTGTGGACGCAGCGCGCGCGCGAACTGAGCACGTACGTGTTCGCATCTTTTCCGGCATGCGCGCGGCGAACATAGCTCAGTCTGCCGAGAACACGCGGAGAGAATTTATTATACAATTATTACTGGCTACGATGACTGTCGATGCTTCAATTATTATCATCAATCATGTGAAAAAAAACGTAACATAAACTGCACGGCTCTGCTGTAGCTGTGTTTTCTTCCATTCTTCCAACGTTCGCGCGCGTTCGAGTAAACAACCCGTCCACACTGGCGCTCCGCGCACACTGCGCGCCCCTTTGTGTTCGGCGAAAAAAACGACAATTGGCGGATCGCGGCGCGCACGAGTTGAAATGCTCTGTTCGTGCGCGTAGTGTGCGCGGTTCGTGCGCGCGAGGCGTCCACACTGTGTGATTTCTGTTACATTGCATGATACATTGCGACAGTGTGGACGGCAAATTCTTTCATTGCGTGATACATTGCATGTTACGTTACAGCAATCTGTACGCGGCTTAACTCGCGCAAAATCGTACAGAGGCTATTTTCACGATAAAAGAATATGAAGTATTATTTTACATGTTAAGTAATAATTATATGATGTTGTCTATTGAAGCTTGAATATATAATTTTTGAGGAGCTTGTATTGAAGCTGTAAAACGTAAAATGGTGATGAGTTGCAAATTCCGTGGCCGACTTATTACATTAGTGGGCAATGTATAATCAGAAGGACAAGTAAAAATAATTGTTGCTAATGAATTGACGCTTTCTTTTACATTTTTAGTTGGCGTTGTAAAGAAGATAAATTAGTTTATTAGAGGCTATGTCAATTCCACGATGCTCAGTTATTAAATGAGAAGTTTGGCCACGTGGCCAAAAAAAAATTCTGTGGCCGGAATTATTATTTCTCTTAAATTATAGTGCGTAAGCCCACTTCAATTACAAACATATTAATTACATTAATTCAATTACATACATTATTTATTAAGATTCAAAGATCTTTTAATAACTCACAAGATCCATCAAGTTTGAGTAGACTCGCGCGCTGAAGGTTTCGGTATTTTGTAATAAATAATAATACTAGACGACCGATGTGGCGCGGGCGAAGGTCCGCCTGCGACGCAGGAGGTTGCGGGTTCGATTCCCGCCTCTGAAAAATTTGTGCTCGATCTGCTGAAATTTGTTTCGTTGGTCTTGGTGTTTAATATGTACCTATAATAAAAAATATCTATCTATGTATATAATGTATTAAATATATCAGTTATCCAGTACCCATAACACAAGCTTTGAGTAGCTTACTTTGGGGCTAGATGGTGCTGTGTGGATTGTCCAGCATTATTTAATTATTTATTTAATATTTATCTATTGTGCCCCGCGGCTTCATTCGTGTAAAAATTGTTGATTCCAATTTTCCAATTTATTCCAAGGCGTTCCGTAGTTTCAGCCTGTAAGAGTAACAAACATTCTCGTTTATAATAAATAATACTAATTATTAGTGTGATGGGAGCAGTAAGAGCCTGTGGTTAATCTCAAAAAAGTTGGTACATTTTAAGATAGGTCGCTCTCCGAACTTCAGAGGAACGGTATTTTTTTATTTTATTTATAGTTGCTGAGATAATCAAGAGTGAAAAAGGACATACAGAGCGTGAACATAGTCCATTAGGCATTCGAACCTGGTGGAAACCCTAAAATAAGTAAGTATGCGTAGTTAGACTTAATTTGATGCACAAGTTTTTTTTTTTTAATTGTACTTAAAAAATAAGTTGGTTTAAGTATATAATGCTTCTGACTGGTATTGACATGGATCAATTGACCTTTAGACGGTTTGCAACCGTCTGCAGTTAGCTCAATAACTTCAATTGTATATACTAGTTTTATTTTTCCTATTCCTTGATTGTACATTTTGTTATTAATAAAGCTGTATTTTTTTCATATTTTTGATTACTACACTAACAATTTTTCATATAAACAATTACTTGCACCTATATGTTTTATATTTAGGCACTTGGCCGATACAAAACACCACGCGAAAAGGTCTATTATAATGCGTTATCCGTAAACTTTTATACGATATTCTGAGATTACAATGAATGATTACAATCATTAGATGAGCACTAGCATCTAATGATTGTAATGATATAATCATCGACTAGAAGAGACCTATTTAATGTTTTAACAGTTATGTTAATATGTTGTGTTTAGTAGGCCAAGCACTAGCGTTGTTGTCTTAGGATAAAAAGAACATGGAATTGTCATCTATTGCGTAAATTATTTAAGTTGAACAAATACATTTTAAATTACGCGTTCAACGACGAAGTGGAGTAATTTGTCTTTATTCAAAGATGTCATAGGACAAAAAAATATCAAATTGAACAGAATCATCTAGCCCCAAGCTAAGTAAGGCTTGTGTTATGGGGACTGATATACCTATTACAATAAATTACATAGATAGATATTTTTTATTTAACATTATAAATACCCAGAACCCTGGTACAAATATTTGCAGATGGTACAAACAATTGTCCCAACTACAAAAAAAAATCTGTATGTTTTATAACTTATTTACTTACTCTCTACGCTTAAATCACTTTACGGATCCGTATTAAATTTGGCATTGCTTCAGGCAGTTCTAATCTGGAATAATAATAATGTAAATATACATTTTTTTTATCTCTCCAACTCTTCGGCGTAGCTCATCTACGACGCGTAGCGGGTCTACGCCGTAGAGCCTCTACACGGTGAAACACATTTAGGACGTGTAATCTGTTTTCGTAGCAGTATCATCTATTCTAAAGCAGTTTCGCAATAGGATTGAATGCTTTTTTTATTTTGATGATGCCTTTTAATATGAAAGCTAGTGCTATTCACTTGGTCCCAAAATTTTATAACCTAAAAATCCCTTTGGTTAAATTTGATCAAATCTGGAGGGGACCAACAGGACTTTTTATTTTATCCTCTATAATAAGGTAATAATAATAACGCATATATTATTAGCTTGATGACTACATTGACATTCAATGTTCTCATTTTGACAAACATTTGAAGTTGATTTAAAGTTTTATAAAACACGATAAAGATTCACTGTTCATGTTCATAACTACTTTTTTAACTATTACTACTAGTGGTAGATAACAGACTGTACCACTCCGAAAACCCACCCTCAAATAATCCACAGTCGCTGACCAATGATACATTACCGTGAAATTATGGCACTATAGATGACACTTCCACTTATTTCCCAATCCCTCGTTATTCTCATCACGGCTGTCGATTTATCCCTTCGTACCGTTGTATCGTTGTGTGAGGTGAATGGCGATGACCCGATGGAAACCCGATGGATGGGGGGAGTATTTGAGCTCAATTGTTATTAGAAGGACATTGAGTATATCTCTTAATTTATGTTAGCCTGGTACTTTACTGTAACAAGGTAAGGTAGTTTTATTCTTTTTTACAGTTTTATTTAACCTTGGCTCATTTCTGTCGAGTAAAAAAGATACTTATAAAGTGCTAAAACATGTTAATAACATATTATAGTAACTTTAATTCATATATGATCTTATTTACTTATGTACCTACCCATGTAAGTACTTAGGTAGTTTTATGCATACTTCTTACTGAATTAAGTTTGTACTTATTATTTTCCACTCATGGGCATAATCTATGTACCTACAATGAATTAAAACGAATTAAAATCACCACATACGAACCATAATATCATTAATTCTAACTTACGAAATCTCATTATATGCTAAGTTCTGGTTACTTAAATAAATAATTAGAACTTTGCAGCAATACCATAAAAATAATATAAAAAATACATTAGATAAATACTGCAATAGAAGCGAAGACAAACAATCAAAAAAAGAGTCCGGTAAATTGAACTTGACTGGGTCATGGGTTTTTTGGCACTCCTATATTACTATCTTTACCTTGTGGATATTCCATCCACTCGTAATGAGTGGATGTCCTCCACCTTTATCATTCAACTCTATTCTTCCAGTCAACTACAACCCGAGTCTCTTTTTTATTATTTACTACCGACCCGCCCCGGCTTCGCACGGTTTTATTATACCTACGTATAAACCTTCCTCTTGAATCACTCTAACTATTTAAAAAAAACGCATTGATTCGATTATCTATTAAAAAAAATCAGTTGCGTAGTTTTAAGGATTTAAGCATACAAGCGACTTTGTTTTATACTATGTAGTGATTTAGCCATTTAGTTACATGGGAGAAATCGCTCTCAGCGTTAAACGGCACGTTTTGTACTAGGTAAGTTTGTTTTTTAAATTAGATGTAAGCTTTTTTACTGTATAATACTTTCTATTTTCGTACAGTAAAGTGTTCATTCATTCATTCAAATTAACCCATTTGACGACGCCAACCCGGATATGTATGATGCCTTCTGAATAAAACATTAGTGTTCCACACATCACAGTACCTATACGTAATATTGCAAGCTAAGACACGGGAGTTGGCCAACACCCAGACCTGATAAGGGCCCGCTAAATGAGGTTTTGATTACGCCGCGGAATTCAGAACATTCACGGAGGTAGCTATGCTTGGACCTTTAATCTTGGAAACATGATTTTGAAAGCATCTGCGTAACATGGGTAGACGGTTAACTTATGGAATAACCTATAACTTTCAAGACTCTACTAAACCTACCGACTTAATATCGTGTAGGTATACAAATTTTTTGACGTTTGGTGTCGAAATATGGTGGGTTCGATTCCCCCCTTGCGACACATGTTTGTACGATCTGCCAATAGTTGTTCCGGGGTTTTGGATGTTTTTTATGTTTAGTAAAAAATATCTACTACCTATATATACCTAATAATATATTGTTTGAAGTAGGTAAGTACATCAATTATCTAGTACTTGCTTACCCATGACACAAGCTATCCTTAGCTTGGGTTTAAATGATACTTTGTGGATTGTCCAACACTATTTATATTTAAAGACATTAATATAAAATACTTACATAAACAACTTATTCACAAAATGGTCCCCGTCTCAGCATAAGTTGGTCACGTTTGCAACCAACACTATCTACATTTAAAGAAAGGAGTCAGTTGATTAGTTTTAATCAGAAAATAATACTTATGAAATTGTTCTCTATGATCATAATAATTATGTGAAAATAATATTTAGCAGTTCTTTATATATGTGCAATTTCAATAAAAGACCTATTTCACTACACGATATTCAGGGACCCTAACCCTAACTAAGAGTGGTGTAATAAGATTTAGGGTCCCTAAGGGACGGACCCGGCAAGCCTTGCTCCCTAATCGCCCTAACTACCGGGCCTTGAATAACGTGTATTGTAATACCGCTTAGGAGAACTAACTCTAGCGCTCCTTTGACTTAAAGACTCTGGATAGGTATACAAACAACTACCTACCTAAAGTACCTACCTATATGTAGTAAGGTAGACGTAACCTAAAAAGGCAACTTATTATGTTTGGTAAGTACTAAACAGACTTACAAATCGACTAGGTCAAAGCACTAAAAGCTTTCGCATGACCAAATCAGAATAAGTTTTCAAAACATATTTAGGTAGATACTGCCAGTCCGTTTCAACTTGGGATAAACTCACTAACCTATCAACTTTTAGGGTTCCGTGCCCAAAGGAAGTTGTTATCTTTTCTTGAAATCTCTACATCTGAGATGAGGTAACACTACCCTATCATTTACCGATAGTAACTGTGTCGGTAATGAAAGTTCTGTGGTTTTTGGTTTAAAATAATCTAAATAGGAGAAAACCCTGTTCGATTATGCCTACCTATCTACTTATTGTATAATCTACGTGGGAGAAGAGGAATAGATGTGTCAAAATATTTAGCTACTTATCTAGAAAAATAATCTAGGTGAGGCTGCAGCCAAACGCGCATAATTTGTCGCGTAATTTCAATCGCATTATTTCTGCTGCATTTGGTTTCATAGAAAAGTCCTGTTTGATTCACATTGGGCGACGCAAAATGAGTTATCTGCCGACTACGAAACGACTCACGACTCAAATTACGCGCGGAAAAACAATAAGGACAGCCTGTGTAGTGCACTTGATAATAGTATACAATTAGACCGACAGTTTACGCCCATTACCCTGGTGACGATATCATTAATAAATGTAGTTGTTGACTATAGAAAATAACATCGATATATCTAACCAAAGTTCAGGTTTTTGTTGAGTTTTTATATCCAGTCGACCGGCGTCGATAAAATTTAAATGGTTCAAGCGTCTTCAAGCAAGTAATCGGTAGGAAACTAAAGGAAATTGCAGGTTTGATTCCCGCCTTGGGATAAATGTTTGTACGATCCGATTGATACGACGTTGTTCCGGTGTTTTTATCGATATTGTACCTAAACGCAAAAGTTTGTATGGATTGTTATTCCTCTTTCACTCAAAAACTACTGAACAGGTTGAAATTATGACCAGACATAGTTATAGCCCTGGAATAACATAGGGCTAGTATTGTAGAATCTGTGACACAGGCTACTTTTCATTCTATAGATCAATTCCCATGGGTTAGAAGCATCCTTGAGACGTTACTTCAATTGTTCAGTCTATCATTATTTATTGATATTACTAGCTACCCGCCCCGGCTTCGCACGGTTTTATTATACGTATAAACCTTCCTCTTGAATCACTCTATCTATTAAAAAAAACCGCATCAAAATCCGTTGCGTAGTTTTAAAGATTTAAGCAGTCAAAGGACATAGGGATATAGGGACAGAGAAAGCGACTTTGTTTTATACTATTGTAAGATGGAAACCGCCTCGCTAATGACGCAAGCAACAAACTGCATAAATACAACGCGCGGGCGACGGCGCGCTCTTTTTGCTCCTGCCTTTCGCACTGTGCGGACGTTATTTTGTGCTCTACTGACTATTTTCCATGTGATTTAATTACTTGATTGTTTAATAAATCATTTGGGTTTCTTTGTAAATTCGTTTTTTAATAAAATCCGCTTCTGGTTCCTAAAATCAGAAGTGGGATAAAGGCTCATTTTCCCACTAAACTAAATGGTTTTCGGTCATTTATTTAATAAAAAGATAACGTCCGCAAAGTGCCCTTTACATAACCTCACTTTGTCCACGTGTTGTTAAGTTGAATTTCCTCTGTGAATTCTTTGTGTGTCTAACTCGAATTTGTCCAGCGTGTCCTGTGTGGAATGGACAGGCCTTCTCGGTGTTGTTCATGTGAGCAGCGTTCACGAAGTCCACGAGCGCGCCGCTCTTCTCGCAGACAATCACGAGGACGCCGTTCACGCAGCCTGTCGCGAGCGCGTACGCCGCGTCGCAGCAGATAGTGCTCAATCTCTAGTTCTGTTGCAGTAGGTCACGACGTGAATCAGTCACATGGTCGTGACGCCAGTTGAAGCGATGGTAAGGCAGAGAGGCGTGACCGCAGGCGCCGCCGTAGCTGGGACAGTTCTGATCGTTACCGCTGCCGTCGCAGCAGCTATCGGAGTCGCAGCCGCCGTAGCCGTGAAAGTTGCAATCGTCATCACCGTCGTACCTACCGGACTCGCAGTCGCCGTCGCGATAGGCGTGTTTGTCAATCTAGGAACACCATGTGTCCCATATACCTACAGGCTTTAGAGGAGCAGTGCAGAGCACAGCCGCTACCGCGGCCTGAGGGCTAAGCTGCCACGTCGTTTTGTAATGGTACTGCACTACAGTCGCTCGAATCAGTAAGTAGTTGTAGCTATTACGTATAAAGTTTCGATCCCAGGATACATAACATGAATGTCTGGTTTGATGAGGTAGACAGGGCTAAGCTCATCATATATTGGGATGATTACGAATGTTTGTCTCGTATCGGAAATTGCTTGAAAGGTGACGCGAAATCATTGTAAGACATGTGGGTTAGCTACTGCCGATCGATCATGGTCAAATTGTGTGACAAGTGACTAGGTTTCTATGCATAAAAAGATCGACGTAGCCAATATCTTTTACGATGTGTTGTCAACCGATTCAAGCAAGTTCCGCACGTACGCGGAATACCCTCATCAAATTTTGTTGCGAATATGAATCGTAAAGGGGCTTAGCGATGAACTTATTACCGTCATAGTTTTGCGCGGTATCAAGGACAGGCGTTAAAGCACCCACGACTAATGTCATTCTCTTGATGATCTCTTTAATGATTTTGTGAACTAAGATAGTTCGACGTTCTCTAAACCTGAGCAGGAAACGGTCAAGGACACAGGTACGGCACGTCGTCGAGCAGGACACAATAATGGCAATAAGGCCGCCGGTAATAAGCTTCCTTCTAAACCTAACAGAACGGTAAGTGATTTTCTTGTGGCGAGACGGGACCCCAGAACGCTAACTGCCCCAAGGTATCAAAATCCAGTGCAGGTAGCCCGGATTGTACTTAACCAACAAGTGTAGCCCCGGCGGGGATTACATGCGCTTATTAAAGGTAGGCCACACTATCGGTAAATGCCTCACGAATCAGCGCGCCGGCCAACGTAACAAGAGTAATATTGTTAGTTTGTTACTTTTGTTGTTAGTTCCTGTTTCTACCCGATGGATATTGCGGCAGGAGTAGAAGGTAACCTGTAGATATCCTCATAGATAGGTTCTGTAGATGTTTTCTTTGTTTCGTCATCTATTGTGATTACTATCACTTATCTTGTCTTTAAAAGGCATCGATAATTCCATAGAGTCTGCGGTAGATAGTTACGTCACTATTATCGTCGAGTGGCAAGATATGGGTAACCTAAGAGGCAGACAGTAGTGCCTAATGAATGCATGTAGGTACACAGCTCCTACCTTCATAGGTACAGATGTGCTCGCGATCGTGAATGTGTAACGTTCGAACAGAAGATACTCTGCGCATTATGCACGACCCTAAGCCCACGATCGTGTCCGCTGCGAATGCGAGTGAGCAGCCTTCTATGAAGACGTCGTCGGTGACTTGAAAGAGCTGAAAGGTATCATGGACTAGGACGCTGACTTTATGATTACAGAAACAGCTAGGTAGGTACTTCCACCGTCACCACGGGCACGATGCATAGGTATTCGGGTAAACAATGAAAACCCGATAAATTATCTGCCGTATAAAATGTCATGCGATGAGAAGGTAAAGGTACTACGTGTTATAGTTCAGGACCTATTTTCAATTTTAAAGGTATTATTCGCGAGTCAGAACCACCCTACTATAGGCCTATTCTTTTAGTAAAGAAGAAGAATGGTTCCGACCGCATGTGTGTCGATTTACAGTCCCTCAATCGGATCACAGACAAGGATCGATACCCACTACCGTTATTTGACGACCATATTGATCATCTCGGGCAAATCAGTTATATCAGACAGGGGGACGCTAGAAGTGCATCGATAGAGCGCTACGTATATATCATCATCGTCGGCCTTTACTAGTCCACTGCTGGACGTAGGCCTCCCCTAATGAGCGCCATAGCACCCTGTTTTCAGATTATCGCATCCAGCATCTGCCAGCAGTCGTTCACAGATCGTCATCCCACGGGCTCCACGACTCTGGCGGAGGGCGTCCTACACTACGTTTACCAAGTCGCGGTCGCCACTCAAGAACACTTCTACCCCGACGGTTGTAGGTTCTTCTCGAGATATGGCCGCTGGCCCATTGCCACCTCAGCTTGTTAATTCTTTAAGCTATTTCGATAACTTTGTTTCTACATCCGACAGAGAAACTCCGAGCATAGCTCTATCCATAGCTTGCTGAGCGACTTTGAACTGGTGGACCGTGAGCGTCTACGTCTCAACTCCGTAGGTCATTACGGGTAGGACGCACTGATTGAAAACTTTCGTTTTCAAACATAGCGGTATGGATGACGAGAAAACTCGACGTATTTTTCCAAACACTGCACAGCCCAGCCGGATCATTCTCTTGGTCTCCTCAAAATAGTTTTTACCAGTTTTGCACAATCTGCCCAAGGTAAGTGTACTCTACGTACTTACTTCGTTGCGTACCCACGATCCTAATATGTTCCGAATCGTAGTTCATCACCGAAAAAGCTAATGAGACGATGAACATATGCACGTACAGCTATACTTACCTCACAAGACAGAAGACTACTCAGGCTTCAGCCCTCAATATCTTGATTGGCCACGAGAGTGCTACACCGTCTGTACGTGCACTGGTAAGAGATGTTAAACTTAACTCTGAGACTGATAACCACGAGTCCGGGTGAGAGATACTCAGACAAAGGACAGCCGAACGGTTGACAAGGAATCAGCCTCAGCAGGATGCTTCAGTTCAGGAAAGGCACGCTCCATGAGTATTTCATGAGAATGTCATGGTATTTGTTATCTAGTTTTCCCAATCTAAAGGAAAGATGAATGCTGGGATGCGTGTATCTTACCGTATCAGTAGGGTACTTAGTAACGGTCATTACAAAATTAGATTGGTTGCTGGGTCGTATGGAAAGACTACCTATGCTGCCGCCCAGTTCATGGTACCCTGGAGGGGTGAGTGGACCCCTGTGACTTGTGCCGCTTTCTTTGAAGGTGGGTTCAAAGCGTCGTGTACATAACTTTCCTGCTTTGTCTGTTGGTACTATGGAGGATTTGTAAGTCTACGCGATAGCATCCTTGTTCTAGCCGCTATCCGTAGCCTCCGTGTGGTGCCTGTTGAAGTCTACGCGATAGCATCCTTGTTCCCGCCGCTATCCGTAGCCACTGTGGGGTGCTGGTTGAAGTCTACGCGATAGCATCCTTGTTCTCGCCGCTATCCGTAGCCACCGTGAGGTGCTGGTTGAAGTCTACGCGATAGCATCCTTGTTCTCGCCGCTATCCGTAGCCACCGTGGGGTGCTGGTTGAAGTCTACGCGATAGCATCCTTGTTCTCGCCGCTATCCGTAGCCACCGTGGGGTGCTGGTTGAAGTCTACGCGATAGCATCCTTGTTCTCGCCGCTATCCGTAGCCACCGTGTGGTGCTGGTTGAAGTCTACGCGATAGCATCCTTGTTCTCGCCGCTATCCGTAGCCACCGTGTGGTGCTGGTTGAAGTCTACGCGATAGCATCCTTGTTCTCGCCGCTATCCGTAGCCACCGTGTGGTGCTGGTTGAAGTCTACGCGATAGCATCCTTGTTCTCGCCGCTATCCGTAGCCACCGTGTGGTGCTGGTTGAAGTCTACGCGATAGCATCCTTGTTCTCGCCGCTATCCGTAGCCACCGTGTGGTGCTGGTTGAAGTCTACGCGATAGCATCCTTGTTCTCGCCGCTATCCGTAGCCACCGTGTCGTGCTGGTTGAAGTCTACGCGATAGCATCCTTGTTCTCGCCGCTATCCGTAGCCACCGTGTGGTGCTGGTTGAAGTCTACGCGATAGCATCCTTGTTCTCGCCGTTATCCGTAGCCACCGTGTGGTGCTGGTTGAAGTCTACGCGATAGCATCCTTGTTCTCGCCGCTATCCGTAGCCACCGTGGAGTGCTGGTTGAAGTCTACGCGATAGCATCCTTGTTCTCGCCGCTATCCGTAGCCACCGTGTCGTGCTGGTTGAAGTCTACGCGATAGCATCCTTGTTCTCGCCGCTATCCGTAGCCACCGTGTGGTGCTGGTTGAAGTCTACGCGATAGCATCCTTGTTCTCGCCGCTATCCGTAGCCACCGTGTGGTGCTGGCTGGTTGAAGTCTACGCGATAGTACCCTTGTTCTCGCCGCTATCCGTAGCCATCATCTATCGATGTCTATACCTATGACTATGCGGTCGCAATATTTCTTTCGCCGCCGCCCGTAGCCACTGTAGCCATGAGGTATGCTATACCTATGGCAGATACAGTCAAAACCCTCTTCGGTACCTTACTAGATCACTCTTTTGCGAGAATCTGTGCCGAAGTGTTACTGAGTGGTATTTACTTAGCATGTGGTAACTCAGTGTTGTCTATTCCCTCTTTATGCATGTTTGGGTCGACCCTATCCTTATGTTTAATCAGTGCTTATTAGTTTGTGTTCCTTGAGGATCATAAATTAATGAGCTCATGACAAATCATCAGTACAAACATGAATCCTAACATTACCTAACACATCTAACTTTGCTGGGATCAGTTTGGTACCCAATATCACTTTTGTAATCCGACAATCACTTGCAGATACTGCCGATGATCTTGATTGCCTAAGTGATGCAGCCAGAGTTTGAGACAGACTAACCAGAACCTCCAAGAGACGATGATAGCAGTGAGCCCGGATCATGTCCTACACTCGAGCCGCTTTTGGACACCGATGAACCCGGACCACACTTGAGATCTCTGCCAACATTAGACGATGAAGAGGAACCTGGACGTGGCTCCAGGGTATCAGGAGAAGCCGTGTAAGATGGAAACCGCCTCGCTAATGACGCAAGCAACAAACTGCATAAATACAACGCGCGGGCGACGGCGCGCTCTTTTTGCTCCTGCCTTTCGCACTGTGCGGACGTTATTTTGTGCTCTACTGACTATTTTCCATGTGATTTAATTACTTGATTGTTTAATAAATCATTTGGGTTTCTTTGTAAATTCGTTTTTTAATAAAATCCGCTTCTGGTTCCTAAAACTATTGATACTGCATAACTGCAAACTGTCAACGTTCGATTTTGAACACAGAACCCTGTGGATTTTACAGAATTCTGCTTTTCCAGATTTATTTTTGTAAGATCGCTTGAGGTATCAGTTGGCTTCCTTCCAAGTACTTCCAAGCCTAGGTCTGTATAAAATGCAGTCCTATTAGAGTCGAGTCGTACCCCAGAGAGTTCGAATCACGCTACCGTATAAACCAAGCTAGTTTGCGAGGAATATTATAGATATTTTCAGATTTAAGTCGGATATCTTTACAATTTTATGTGGTTACATGCTACTGGTGCTATCTAGTTAGATGAATACAGACCTGTTAGTTGTTATACATATTATTTGGTGCTAGTTCATTTACTTATATCTCACAATTATTATCTACAATTGTGTACCTACTAAGATGACATCCAATTTATTTAATCCTTAATTACAAATATTAAAACACGAAAGTTTGTAGGTATGTATTAAAAAAAACAGAGACTTTTCATTTTTTTTACTTGCATCAGTTCCCATGGGATAGAAATAGCCTAGAAATTGACATTCTTGAGCCATTTCAATGGCCATCGCGCGCGTCCTTTCCATACAATTTCAAATTACGAAGGCCAATAAAAGGGCTTTCATCTGTCAATTTTACTTGGGTGGTTTTAGCGTAATCACACAGCTGGTCGGAGGGCATCCTACAGTACGTTTACCGAGTCGCGGTCTCCACTCAAGAACACGAAATATATCACAACATGACATTTTCTTGAAACGTTTGCATAGAAACAAAACAACCGTTTTTTCATGGACCTACTATTTTCTCCTATTAGTAGGACCACGAGGGAGACCTATTTCTGTCTTTCCTATTCTAGGGTGAATCAAAAATCTACCTCCTGTATAAGTTTCTCGTTACTCCTATGATAATAATATAGAACATTTAGTAATGTATTATTGTTTACCTATTTTTTATTTGAGTCTCATAACCCACTGCATTCGAAATAGTGAGACGGACGGATTAATGGATTCGGATGAACATAATACATAATATATACACCATGACTCGGACTAGAACATATGGCTAATTTTTACCCCAGGATAATCATATCTATTCAATTTGTTTCTCTGCAGGAAAGACAAGTTATTAAAGGAAAAGATCATTCCTGTCAAGTCAGTTATGCCAAAAACCAAATCGACGAAGCGATAAATAAAATGAAGAAACAAGCTTCTTCTACTGATACTCCAATTACGCAAATATATGGAAAAGAAAATAAGAAATTGGAAGATAAAGGTATACATTTCGTACTTCCGGTGCCACTCCTTAAAAATATACAAACTGCTTTGTATACAAGTCGCAAAAGGACAAATTTCAAGAATGTAGAGTCTGTGGAAATACCAGAACAGTTGTCGAGTTATCTTTTAGCAGAATACCTAAATGGAAGTTGTCGCATTTCTGTTTTTTGCTCGAATGAAGGCAGAAAGCTTTTAGGAGAAGCTGAGGAGTTCTTCGTCGATGGAACTTTTCAGAGTTGTCCTCAACCGTTTGAGCAACTATTTACAATTCACGGAGACCTTGGTGCTTCGTCATCAGAAACGAAAGTAGTACCACTTGTTTATGCCCTCATGTCAGATAAAAAGCAAGAGTCGTATGCTGCTCTTTTCGCTATGATAAAATCACAAATACCTGATTGGACTCCAAAAAAAATCCATTTGGACTTCGAAATCGCTATTGCCAATGCTTTGATGAACATTTTCCCGGAAGTGATATTAAAAAAATGTTTTGCTCATTTATCGAAAGCCATTTGGAAAAATTCCAAAGTCAAACTTAAAATTAAGGAAAAAATAGAAAAAAGAATTGTCGGATTATGTAAGGGTTTAGCTCTACTACCTGAAAATCTCATAGAAAATGGTATTGATTATATCAAGAATGAAAGCACCAGTTCCCTAAACCAGGAGGTGTCCAGGATGATGGAGAGCATCCAGGAGGTGTCCAGGATGATGGAGAGCATCCAGGAGGTGTCCAGGATGATGGAGAGGTGTCCGGGAGATGTCCGGGAGGTGTCCGGGATGTGTCCGGGAGGTGTCCGGGATGTGTCCGGGAGGTGTCCGGGAGGTGTCCGGGATGTGTCCGGGAGGTGTCCGGGATGTGTCCGGGATGTGTCCGGGATGTGTCCGGGAGGTGTCCGGGATGTGTCCGGGAGGTGTCCGGGATGTGTCCGGAAGGTGTCCGGGATGTGTCCGGGATGTGTCCGCACCACGTGAAAGCACCAGTTCCCTAAAAATCCAGTCAGATAATCGATAATCCAGGAGGTGTCCAGGATGATGGAGAGGTGTCCGGGAGATGTCCGGGAGGTGTCCGGGATGTGTCCGGGAGGTGTCCGGGATGTGTCCGGGAGGTGTCCGGGATGTGTCCGGGAGGTGTCCGGGATGTGTCCGGGAGGTGTCCGGGAGGTGTCCGGGATGTGTCCGGGATGTGTCCGGGATGATGGAGAGCATCCAGGAGGTGTCCAGGATGATGGCGAGCATCCAGGAGGTGTCCGGGATGATGGAGAGCATCCAGGAGGTGTCCACGAGGTGTCCAGGATGATGGAGAGCATCCAGGAGGTGTCCAGGAGGTGTCCAGGATGATGGAGAGCATCCAGGAGTAGTCCAGGAGGTGTCCAGGAGGTGTCCAGGAGTAGTCCAGGAGTAGTCCAGGATGATGGAGAGCATCCAGGAGGTGTCCAGGAGGTGTCCAGGATGATGGAGAGCATCCAGGAGTAGTCCAGGAGGAGTCCGGGAGGTGTCCGGGTGGTGTCCGGGAGGTGTCCGGGAGGTGTCCGGGAGGTGTCCGGGAGGTGTCCGGGATGATGGAGAGCATCCAGGAGGTGTCCAGGATGATGGCGAGCATCCAGGAGGTGTCCGGGATGATGGAGAGCATCCAGGAGGTGTCCACGAGGTGTCCAGGATGATGGAGAGCATCCAGGAGGTGTCCAGGAGGTGTCCAGGATGATGGAGAGCATCCAGGAGTAGTCCAGGAGGTGTCCAGGAGGTGTCCAGGAGTAGTCCAGGAGTAGTCCAGGATGATGGAGAGCATCCAGGAGGTGTCCAGGAGGTGTCCAGGATGATGGAGAGCATCCAGGAGTAGTCCAGGAGGTGTCCAGGAGGTGTCCAGGAGTAGTCCAGGAGTAGTCCAGGAGGTGTCTTGGATGATGGAGAGCATCCAGGAGGTGTCCAGGATGATGGAGAGCATCCAGGAGGTGTCCAGGATGATGGAGAGCATCCAGGAGTAGTCCAGGAGTAGTCCAGGAGTAGTCCAGGAGTAGTCCAGGAGGTGTCTTGGATGATGGAGAGCATCCAGGAGGTGTCCAGGATGATGGAGAGCGTCCAGGAGGTGTCCAGGATGATGGAGAGCATCCAGGAGTAGTCCAGGAGGTGTCCAGGAGGTGTCCAGGAGTAGTCCAGGAGTAGTCCAGGAGGTGTCTTGGATGATGGAGAGCATCCAGGAGGTGTCCAGGATGATGGAGAGCATCCAGGAGTAGTCCAGGAGGTGTCCAGGAGGTGTCCAGGAGTAGTCCAGGAGGTGTCCAGGAGTAGTCCAGGAGAAGTCCAGGAGGTGTCTTGGATGATGGAGAGCATCCAGGAGGTGTCCAGGATAATGGAGAGCATCCAGGAGGTGTCCAGGATGATGGAGAGCATCCAGGAGGTGTCCAGGATGATGGAGAGCATCCAGGAGTAGTCCAGGAGGTGTCCAGGAGGTGTCCAGGAGTAGTCCAGGAGTAGTCCAGGAGGTGTCTTGGATGATGGAGAGCATCCAGGAGGTGTCCAGGATGATGGAGAGCATCCAGGAGGTGTCCAGGATGATGGAGAGCATCCAGGAGTAGTCCAGGAGGTGTCCAGGAGTAGTCCAGGAGTAGTCCAGGAGGTGTCCAGGAGGTGTCCAGGAGTAGTCCAGGAGTAGTCCAGGAGTAGTTCAGGAGTAGTCCAGGAGTAGTCCAGGAGTAGTCCAGGAGGTGTCCAGGAGGTGTCCAGGAGGTGTCCAGGATGATGGAGAGCATCCAGGATGATGGAGAGCATCCAGGATGATGGAGAGAGGTGTCCGGGATGTGTCCGGGAGGTGTCCGGGATGTGTCCGGGAGGTGTCCAGGAGGTGTCCGGGATGTGTCCGGGAGGTGTCCGGGATGCGTCCGGGATGTGTCCGGGAGGTGTCCGCGATGTGTCCGGGATGTGTCCGGGAGGTGTCCGGGATGTGTCCGGGATGTGTCCGGTAGGTGTCCGGGAGGTGTCCGGGAGGTGTCCGGGAGGTGTCCGGGAGGTGTCCGGGAGGTGTCCGGGAGGTGTCCGAGATGATGGAGAGCATCCAGGAGGTGTCCAGGATGATGGAGAGCATCCAGGAGGTCTCCAGGATGATGGAGAGCATCCAGGATGATGGAGAGCATCCAGGGTGATGGAGAGCATCCAGGATGATGGAGAGCATCCAGGATGATGGAGAGCATCCAGGATGATGGAGAGCATCCAGGAGGTGTCCAGGATGATGGAGAGCATCCAGGAGGTGTCCAGGAGGTGTCCAGGATGATGGAGAGCATCCAGGAGGTGTCCAGGATGATGGAGAGCATCCAGGAGGTGTCCAGGAGGTGTCCAGGATGATGGAGAGCATCCAGGAGGTGTCCAGGATGATGGAGAGCATCCAGGAGGTGTCCAGGATGATGGAGAGCATCCAGGAGTAGTCCAGGAGGTGTCCAGGAGGTGTCCAGGAGGTGTCCAGGAGGTGTCCAGGAGTAGTCCAGGAGGTGTCCAGGAGGTGTCCAGGAGGTGTCCAGGATGATGGAGAGCATTCAGGATGATGGAGAGCATCCAGGATGATGGAGAGCATCCAGGATGATGGAGAGCATCCAGGATGATGGAGAGCATCCAGGAGGTGTCCAGGATGATGGAGAGCATCCAGGATGATGGAGAGCATCCAGGATGATGGAGAGCATCCAGGAGGTGTCCAGGATGATGGAGAGCATCCAGGTGTCCAGGATGATGGAGAGCATCCAGGAGGTGTCCAGGATGATGGAGAGCATCCAGGAGTTGTCCAGGAGGTGTCCAGGATGATGGAGAGCATCCAGGAGGTGTCCAGGAGGTGTCCAGGATGATGGAGAGCATCAAGGAGGTGTCCAGGATGATGGAGAGCATCCAGGAGGTGTCCAGGATGATGGAGGTGTCCAGGATGATGGAGGTGTCCAAGATGATGGAGAGCATCCAGGAGGCGTCCAGGATGATGGAGAGCATCCAGGAGGTGTCCAGGAGGTGTCCAGGAGGTGTCCAGGTGTCCAGGAGGTGTCCAGGATGATGGAGAGCATTCAGGATGATGGAGAGCATCCAGGATGATGGAGAGCATCCAGGATGATGGAGAGCATCCAGTATGATTGAGAGCATCCAGGAGGTGTCCAGGATGATGGAGAGCATCCAGGAGGTGTCCAGGATGATGGAGAGCATCCAGGAGGTGTCCAGGATGATGGAGAGCATCCAGGAGGTGTCCAGGATGATGGAGAGCATCCAGGAGGTGTCCAGGATGATGGAGCATCCAGGAGGTGTCCAGGATGATGGAGAGCATCCAGGAGGTGTCCAGGATGATGGAGAGCATCCAGGAGGTGTCCAGGATGATGGAGAGCATCGAGGAGGTGTCCAGGAGGTGTCCAGGATGATGGAGAGCATCCAGGAGGTGTCCAGGATGATGGAGAGCATCCAGGAGGTGTCCAGGATGATGGAGAGCTTTTAGGAGAAGCTGAGGAGTTCTTCGTCGATGGAACTTTTCAGAGTTGTCCTCAACCGTTTGAGCAACTATTTACAATTCACGGAGACCTTGGTGCTTCGTCATCAGAAACGAAAGTAGTACCACTTGTTTATGCCCTCATGTCTGATAAAAAGCAAGAGTCGTATGCTGCTCTTTTCGCTATGATAAAATCACAAATACCTGATTGGACTCCAAAAAAAATCCATTTGGACTTCGAAATCGCTATTGCCAATGCTTTGATGAACATTTTCCCGGAAGTGATATTAAAAAAATGTTTTGCTCATATATCGAAAGCCATTTGGAAAAATTCCAAAGTCAAACTTAAAATTAAGGAAAAAATAGAAAAAAGAACTGTCGGATTATGTAAGGGTTTAGCTCTACTACCTGAAAATCTCATAGAAAATGGTATTGATTATATCAAGAATGAAAGCACTAGTTCCCTAAAAATTACAAAATTTTTGAAATATATGGAAAGAACATGGTGGAAGAACAAAGATTACAAATCTTCATGGTGCGTATATGGTGAACGTCACCGTACAAATAATGTCGTTGAAAGCTGGCACTCTCAACTAAACAAGAATGTTAAAAAGCGTTCACCAGTTTCGATCCTGCGGTTGATAAATGCAATAATGGATATGGAAAGCGAAAGAACAAGTGATGCATCACGACGTCGAAAAGAAGAATTAGATCGCGATGATTTCATATTAAAATGCCAGTTACAATTAATTCACGGTGATATAACAGTAGGTTATTTTTTAGAGAATACAGACCTGTTAGTTGTTATACATATTATTTGGTGCTAGTTCATTTACTTATATCTCACAATTATTATCTACAATTGTGTACCTACTAAGATGACATCCAATTTATTTAATCCTTAATTACAAATATTAAAACACGAAAGTTTGTAGGTATGTATTAAAAAAAACAGAGACTTTTCATTTTTTTTACTTGCATCAGTTCCCATGGGATAGAAATAGCCTAGAAATTGACATTCTTGAGCCATTTCAATGGCCATCGCGCGCGTCCTTTCCATACAATTTCAAATTACGAAGGCCAATAAAAGGGCTTTCATCTGTCAATTTTACTTGGGTGGTTTTAGCGTAATCACACAGCTGGTCGGAGGGCATCCTACAGTACGTTTACCGAGTCGCGGTCTCCACTCAAGAACACGAAATATATCACAACATGACATTTTCTTGAAACGTTTGCATAGAAACAAAACAACCGTTTTTTCATGGACCTACTATTTTCTCCTATTAGTAGGACCACGAGGGAGACCTATTTCTGTCTTTCCTATTCTAGGGTGAATCAAAAATCTACCTCCTGTATAAGTTTCTCGTTACTCCTATGATAATAATATAGAACATTTAGTAATGTATTATTGTTTACCTATTTTTTATTTGAGTCTCATAACCCACTGCATTCGAAATAGTGAGACGGACGGATTAATGGATTCGGATGAACATAATACATAATATATACACCATGACTCGGACTAGAACATATGGCTAATTTTTACCCCAGGATAATCATATCTATTCAATTTGTTTCTCTGCAGGAAAGACAAGTTATTAAAGGAAAAGATCATTCCTGTCAAGTCAGTTATGCCAAAAACCAAATCGACGAAGCGATAAATAAAATGAAGAAACAAGCTTCTTCTACTGATACTCCAATTACGCAAATATATGGAAAAGAAAATAAGAAATTGGAAGATAAAGGTATACATTTCGTACTTCCGGTGCCACTCCTTAAAAATATACAAACTGCTTTGTATACAAGTCGCAAAAGGACAAATTTCAAGAATGTAGAGTCTGTGGAAATACCAGAACAGTTGTCGAGTTATCTTTTAGCAGAATACCTAAATGGAAGTTGTCGCATTTCTGTTTTTTGCTCGAATGAAGGCAGAAAGCTTTTAGGAGAAGCTGAGGAGTTCTTCGTCGATGGAACTTTTCAGAGTTGTCCTCAACCGTTTGAGCAACTATTTACAATTCACGGAGACCTTGGTGCTTCGTCATCAGAAACGAAAGTAGTACCACTTGTTTATGCCCTCATGTCAGATAAAAAGCAAGAGTCGTATGCTGCTCTTTTCGCTATGATAAAATCACAAATACCTGATTGGACTCCAAAAAAAATCCATTTGGACTTCGAAATCGCTATTGCCAATGCTTTGATGAACATTTTCCCGGAAGTGATATTAAAAAAATGTTTTGCTCATTTATCGAAAGCCATTTGGAAAAATTCCAAAGTCAAACTTAAAATTAAGGAAAAAATAGAAAAAAGAATTGTCGGATTATGTAAGGGTTTAGCTCTACTACCTGAAAATCTCATAGAAAATGGTATTGATTATATCAAGAATGAAAGCACCAGTTCCCTAAACCAGGAGGTGTCCAGGATGATGGAGAGCATCCAGGAGGTGTCCAGGATGATGGAGAGCATCCAGGAGGTGTCCAGGATGATGGAGAGGTGTCCGGGAGATGTCCGGGAGGTGTCCGGGATGTGTCCGGGAGGTGTCCAGGATGTGTCCGGGAGGTGTCCGGGAGGTGTCCGGGATGTGTCCGGGAGGTGTCCGGGATGTGTCCGGGATGTGTCCGGGATGTGTCCGGGAGGTGTCCGGGATGTGTCCGGGAGGTGTCCGGGATGTGTCCGGAAGGTGTCCGGGATGTGTCCGGGATGTGTCCGCACCACGTGAAAGCACCAGTTCCCTAAAAATCCAGTCAGATAATCGATAATCCAGGAGGTGTCCAGGATGATGGAGAGGTGTCCGGGAGATGTCCGGGAGGTGTCCGGGATGTGTCCGGGAGGTGTCCGGGATGTGTCCGGGAGGTGTCCGGGATGTGTCCGGGAGGTGTCCGGGAGGTGTCCGGGATGTGTCCGGGAGGTGTCCGGGAGGTGTCCGGGATGTGTCCGGGATGTGTCCGGGATGATGGAGAGCATCCAGGAGGTGTCCAGGATGATGGCGAGCATCCAGGAGGTGTCCGGGATGATGGAGAGCATCCAGGAGGTGTCCACGAGGTGTCCAGGATGATGGAGAGCATCCAGGAGGTGTCCAGGAGGTGTCCAGGATGAGGGAGAGCATCCAGGAGTAGTCCAGGAGGTGTCCAGGAGGTGTCCAGGAGTAGTCCAGGAGTAGTCCAGGATGATGGAGAGCATCCAGGAGGTGTCCAGGAGGTGTCCAGGATGATGGAGAGCATCCAGGAGTAGTCCAGGAGGAGTCCGGGAGGTGTCCGGGTGGTGTCCGGGAGGTGTCCGGGAGGTGTCCGGGAGGTGTCCGGGAGGTGTCCGGGATGATGGAGAGCATCCAGGAGGTGTCCAGGATGATGGCGAGCATCCAGGAGGTGTCCGGGATGATGGAGAGCATCCAGGAGGTGTCCACGAGGTGTCCAGGATGATGGAGAGCATCCAGGAGGTGTCCAGGAGGTGTCCAGGATGATGGAGAGCATCCAGGAGTAGTCCAGGAGGTGTCCAGGAGGTGTCCAGGAGTAGTCCAGGAGTAGTCCAGGATGATGGAGAGCATCCAGGAGGTGTCCAGGAGGTGTCCAGGATGATGGAGAGCATCCAGGAGTAGTCCAGGAGGTGTCCAGGAGGTGTCCAGGAGTAGTCCAGGAGTAGTCCAGGAGGTGTCTTGGATGATGGAGAGCATCCAGGAGGTGTCCAGGATGATGGAGAGCATCCAGGAGGTGTCCAGGATGATGGAGAGCATCCAGGAGTAGTCCAGGAGTAGTCCAGGAGTAGTCCAGGAGTAGTCCAGGAGGTGTCTTGGATGATGGAGAGCATCCAGGAGGTGTCCAGGATGATGGAGAGCGTCCAGGAGGTGTCCAGGATGATGGAGAGCATCCAGGAGTAGTCCAGGAGGTGTCCAGGAGGTGTCCAGGAGTAGTCCAGGAGTAGTCCAGGAGGTGTCTTGGATGATGGAGAGCATCCAGGAGGTGTCCAGGATGATGGAGAGCATCCAGGAGTAGTCCAGGAGGTGTCCAGGAGGTGTCCAGGAGTAGTCCAGGAGGTGTCCAGGAGTAGTCCAGGAGAAGTCCAGGAGGTGTCTTGGATGATGGAGAGCATCCAGGAGGTGTCCAGGATAATGGAGAGCATCCAGGAGGTGTCCAGGATGATGGAGAGCATCCAGGAGGTGTCCAGGATGATGGAGAGCATCCAGGAGTAGTCCAGGAGGTGTCCAGGAGGTGTCCAGGAGTAGTCCAGGAGTAGTCCAGGAGGTGTCTTGGATGATGGAGAGCATCCAGGAGGTGTCCAGGATGATGGAGAGCATCCAGGAGGTGTCCAGGATGATGGAGAGCATCCAGGAGTAGTCCAGGAGGTGTCCAGGAGTAGTCCAGGAGTAGTCCAGGAGGTGTCCAGGAGGTGTCCAGGAGTAGTCCAGGAGTAGTCCAGGAGTAGTTCAGGAGTAGTCCAGGAGTAGTCCAGGAGTAGTCCAGGAGGTGTCCAGGAGGTGTCCAGGAGGTGTCCAGGATGATGGAGAGCATCCAGGATGATGGAGAGCATCCAGGATGATGGAGAGAGGTGTCCGGGATGTGTCCGGGAGGTGTCCGGGATGTGTCCGGGAGGTGTCCAGGAGGTGTCCGGGATGTGTCCGGGAGGTGTCCGGGATGCGTCCGGGATGTGTCCGGGAGGTGTCCGCGATGTGTCCGGGATGTGTCCGGGAGGTGTCCGGGATGTGTCCGGGATGTGTCCGGTAGGTGTCCGGGAGGTGTCCGGGAGGTGTCCGGGAGGTGTCCGGGAGGTGTCCGGGAGGTGTCCGGGAGGTGTCCGGGAGGTGTCCGAGATGATGGAGAGCATCCAGGAGGTGTCCAGGATGATGGAGAGCATCCAGGAGGTCTCCAGGATGATGGAGAGCATCCAGGATGATGGAGAGCATCCAGGGTGATGGAGAGCATCCAGGATGATGGAGAGCATCCAGGATGATGGAGAGCATCCAGGATGATGGAGAGCATCCAGGAGGTGTCCAGGATGATGGAGAGCATCCAGGAGGTGTCCAGGAGGTGTCCAGGATGATGGAGAGCATCCAGGAGGTGTCCAGGATGATGGAGAGCATCCAGGAGGTGTCCAGGAGGTGTCCAGGATGATGGAGAGCATCCAGGAGGTGTCCAGGATGATGGAGAGCATCCAGGAGGTGTCCAGGATGATGGAGAGCATCCAGGAGTAGTCCAGGAGGTGTCCAGGAGGTGTCCAGGAGGTGTCCAGGAGGTGTCCAGGAGTAGTCCAGGAGGTGTCCAGGAGGTGTCCAGGAGGTGTCCAGGATGATGGAGAGCATTCAGGATGATGGAGAGCATCCAGGATGATGGAGAGCATCCAGGATGATGGAGAGCATCCAGGATGATGGAGAGCATCCAGGAGGTGTCCAGGATGATGGAGAGCATCCAGGATGATGGAGAGCATCCAGGATGATGGAGAGCATCCAGGAGGTGTCCAGGATGATGGAGAGCATCCAGGTGTCCAGGATGATGGAGAGCATCCAGGAGGTGTCCAGGATGATGGAGAGCATCCAGGAGTTGTCCAGGAGGTGTCCAGGATGATGGAGAGCATCCAGGAGGTGTCCAGGAGGTGTCCAGGATGATGGAGAGCATCAAGGAGGTGTCCAGGATGATGGAGAGCATCCAGGAGGTGTCCAGGATGATGGAGGTGTCCAGGATGATGGAGGTGTCCAAGATGATGGAGAGCATCCAGGAGGCGTCCAGGATGATGGAGAGCATCCAGGAGGTGTCCAGGAGGTGTCCAGGAGGTGTCCAGGTGTCCAGGAGGTGTCCAGGATGATGGAGAGCATCCAGGATGATGGAGAGCATCCAGGATGATGGAGAGCATCCAGGATGATGGAGAGCATCCAGTATGATTGAGAGCATCCAGGAGGTGTCCAGGATGATGGAGAGCATCCAGGAGGTGTCCAGGATGATGGAGAGCATCCAGGAGGTGTCCAGGATGATGGAGAGCATCCAGGAGGTGTCCAGGATGATGGAGAGCATCCAGGAGGTGTCCAGGATGATGGAGCATCCAGGAGGTGTCCAGGATGATGGAGAGCATCCAGGAGGTGTCCAGGATGATGGAGAGCATCCAGGAGGTGTCCAGGATGATGGAGAGCATCGAGGAGGTGTCCAGGAGGTGTCCAGGATGATGGAGAGCATCCAGGAGGTGTCCAGGATGATGGAGAGCATCCAGGAGGTGTCCAGGATGATGGAGAGCTTTTAGGAGAAGCTGAGGAGTTCTTCGTCGATGGAACTTTTCAGAGTTGTCCTCAACCGTTTGAGCAACTATTTACAATTCACGGAGACCTTGGTGCTTCGTCATCAGAAACGAAAGTAGTACCACTTGTTTATGCCCTCATGTCTGATAAAAAGCAAGAGTCGTATGCTGCTCTTTTCGCTATGATAAAATCACAAATACCTGATTGGACTCCAAAAAAAATCCATTTGGACTTCGAAATCGCTATTGCCAATGCTTTGATGAACATTTTCCCGGAAGTGATATTAAAAAAATGTTTTGCTCATATATCGAAAGCCATTTGGAAAAATTCCAAAGTCAAACTTAAAATTAAGGAAAAAATAGAAAAAAGAACTGTCGGATTATGTAAGGGTTTAGCTCTACTACCTGAAAATCTCATAGAAAATGGTATTGATTATATCAAGAATGAAAGCACTAGTTCCCTAAAAATTACAAAATTTTTGAAATATATGGAAAGAACATGGTGGAAGAACAAAGATTACAAATCTTCATGGTGCGTATATGGTGAACGTCACCGTACAAATAATGTCGTTGAAAGCTGGCACTCTCAACTAAACAAGAATGTTAAAAAGCGTTCACCAGTTTCGATCCTGCGGTTGATAAATGCAATAATGGATATGGAAAGCGAAAGAACAAGTGATGCATCACGACGTCGAAAAGAAGAATTAGATCGCGATGATTTCATATTAAAATGCCAGTTACAATTAATTCACGGTGATATAACAGTAGGTTATTTTTTAGAAAAACTAAGATAGGACTGGCCACCTTTTTTTTAATATACAGGGTGTATAAATTATTGGTTGTTTCTATTTTTAGTATATAATAGGAAAGACAGAAATAGGTCTCCCTCGTGTTCCTACTAATAGGAGAAAATAGTAGGTCCATGAAAAAACGGCTAACAAAACGTATGGAGCCGATGGGCAGATTCTAGTGAATTAAAAGTAGGTAATGATAGAATCGATCAGGTTCTGGCTTAAATCAGTGTATCTATTTGATTTTCAGCAAAAATAACCCTAACTGAGCCATGACCTATTTGACATGCTGCAGCACACAAACTCGCCAAAACTAAGCTATGATTTTATGTATTTTTGAAGTGCACGTTTTATTAATCAAACCTAGGTATAAGCCGGTTCATTAGAGAAACGAATCTAAAATGGCGACTTGTATTGCGTTGACAGATAGTACAGTTAGCATCCAAAATTTCAGATCAAAGAATTTTTCAAGTTATAAGTAATAAAAACAAGACCGGGTCGTATTTATTTCAAACTAGCTGATGCCCGCGACTTCGTCCGCGTGGTTTTTTTATTCCTTGAATTATAATAATTTGTAGATCGAAATACCTTATAATGCTTCTTTGAAGACAACATTCGAAAACTCAACAGAATAACAATAACAAACAAGTAACAACGGAAAGATAACATAAAATTATAACAACGAATTCGTAACAGTTCAGATCACCAGGCGCATCACAAGACAGCGTGAAAGCAAATCAAGATTTTCTGCATACTGTACGCGTGTGAGTGAGTATAGACGGCACTAGTGTGCAAGCGAGAGGCCATGATAAGTGCCGCCATTTAAGATTCGTTTCTTTATTGAATCGGCTTATACTGAATACAATATATTTCATAGACTGACATTTTTTATTATACCTCTACATAGAAAACACCCAGACCAACGGAACTAATTTCTGCAGATAGTACACAAATTTGTTCCGAGGCGAGGCGGGAATCGAACCCGTAGTGTATGTAAATAATAATAATAATGTCCGGAAATTATTATTATTTACATACTGACGACCTCAAGTAGCGAAGCAGCGGGTTCGATTGCCTCTTTAGGACGACATTTTTGTACGATCTACAGATGTTTGTTTTGGGTGTTTAGGGTGTTTTCTATCTTTAGTCTATCTAGGTATAGTCTATCAGTAATCTGTACCTACCACAAACTCTGCTTAGCTTGGGGCTAGATGGTGTTGTGAATTGTGATAAAAAATAGGTACCTACTATCACGGGTTGGGAATCTTGGGAATGGGAAGGGCATGACAATCAAAATGAAAAGTGTCATTGTAAAACAACTTTATTTCTATAATTTGCCAAGATCTAACAAGATTTTACATTGCATTTTTGATCTAAAATAACTTCTATCCATATCTAACTTCTATATTTGGGTAGATTTTTAGTTTTACTTTTATTTGACTCTTTTACTTAATTTAGTGGATTTAGAACTTAAAATAAGTATTAATTGAAGAGCTTTTTGAAAAGAAGTAATACGAAGTAGATTTGGATAAATGAGATGATGAAGTAGTTATAATTATATCAAATTATAGTTGTTAGTTACAAAATTAAAAGTATAAAACATGGTAGTATGGCTTTTTTCAAAAATGTTCTATCAATTGAATATACACTCAGATAGTCATAAAAACTGTTAAAAAGCATGTAATCATTGTGACTGGCAGTAATCGTCTGAAAAAGGCACTATTAAACATACTCTTTATATGTGGTAGCGTTTTCAATGAAGCTATGCGGTATGAAACAAAAAATGCAAAAGTTGGTGCATTATTGCATGAAATATACATATACTTGATTATAGAACCCAAGATATTATATTTAAAACACAGACAATTGTGTTACTTATACAACTTAACACGATAAATCTTTTTTAAACTATCATGGTTTTTAACACTAAAGTCATTAAAAGTTCTTTCGTGATCATGGCGCTTGAAACGGTGCCGAAATATCGTAAAACTCAAAAGAAATCAAATCATGGTAAATATCCCGTTTTAAATGACTTTAACACGATAACTTTCACACAAAACTAAGTGATAACCACTAAAAATAAGAACTTCAACAATGCACACACATCTAGAGAAAAAATCTGCAAAATCGAGATATACAGATGAAAGACAAATGAATTGACGAATGAAATCTGTAAAGTCCAAACTTGTTTCGATATTATGCTATAAGCTACGAAGCTTCCAGCGTCATAAAATATTTTGCACCATTTTTTTACAACAAAATTAAATCATGGTTTCTAAAACCGACTATAATACTTGCGCATGCTTTTCCAGAACGCGCTTAGCTTCAGTCAAAACGCACCTTAATTCAAATTTTAGAAGCTTAGTTTCGGAAAAATATTATTAACATGGTATAAAACCTGCTTGAGCTGTATAAAGTATGTAAGACACTTTCTGTATGGAACATTAGTTAGTTATTTTATATCTAAAACTATTTCTAGATAATATAACGGTGCATTTCTGTATAAATATGGTATGTATAGATGTTTCTAGGACTACTTAGCGCGTTAAAAAAATATCCGTTGTGGTAAAGTCCTGATAGTCCTCAGGGTTTACATGCCCCACTGCTAAAAACTGTTACTTCCTAAAATTGCAATCAAGTATTGATTGGTTCAATTCAAAGTTTACTTTTGTCTAGCTAGACTATCAAAAGTCGATTGCGATTCTCGGAAGTCGGGTTTTTGGTAGTGGGGCACGAATTTTCCTGGTACATAAATCTGGACTTTACCCTATGCCCCGTATCATTCATACAATACATGGAATACGTTGTTATAAACTACCTTAAATATTGCTTTGATTCACACTCTAAAGTCCACTTACACCGATATGAGAAACATCGCATCGTTATAAACCTCAGAGGTTCTATAACAATCTAAAATCGGTACGAACGAAAGCAATTTACGGTGTCTTGAATAAAACGCATGAAAAAATAATTTCAGAGTTTTCGTCAGGATCTAAATTAGACACACCATTTGACTGAGCTCCTTTTTTAAAGTCATAGTTTTTTGCGTTTTATTCCTACTTATATTCAATTCCATTCACACATTTAAATCAGAACTTTAGTTTTATAATGGATATTTAATCAATCCAATACATCAAAACGCAAGTGGTTTGTTTTATTTTAGAATACAGTATATCGTAAGAAATGTGTGTCGTGCTTTAAATCCTTGCGTATTATCAATAAATTCAATACTAAAATTATTGAGAAGTACTGAGAATTAGGACAGCTGTGATCGGTGTAAACGCTGTCATGGTAATAAGGGACTTATTTACTTAACCTATGCATTAGGAAATTGCAGTATATCACATAAAACTCATTTTATCAATAAGGCTCAACATTCCACAACTTTGTATTAAGTCTTTTATATGAAAGACTTTTAGGCGATTATTAGAATTATTAATTTGGCAATTAACTGATTAGGATACTAATAATTTTAACAACTTGAAATAATATGAATACCATTCTCAGTTATGTCCTTAACTAAGTTCTCAAAATTCTCATAATCATGACTTTATCAGATTCTGATAATTTTAAGTCAAGTTAAACCTATTTGCATTATCAGTTTACAAAAAATTTATAATAAAATAAAATACAAAATGTACAAAATAACACCATCGATGTTCAGACGCGATGGGATATCATAGCAAAAACCTACACTTACTCATAAAAAATGTTATTGAATATTAGTGCAAATAATTTTGGCTCAATGTTTTATATAGGATGATTATTAAAGCCTTTCTATTCTAGCCCAAACCAATCATTATCTAGGCTTTTAATGCCACCGGTACAGATTCACTCACAAATTCAAAATTCAGATGCTATTGTTTACTCAACATTTACTGATTTAAACTTTAGATGAATAATAAAAATCGCAGACCTTGCTTAGGTCTGCGATAGATCTATTCATAGAAGACGCTTTGCATTTATTTCGCGTTATCAAACCAAAGATAAACTACAGGGCTCTGTTGGTTTGAAGGAAGACTTTGACTTTCCTGATTTATATTACAAGATGTTTTCGAAATTCGGCGAGATTCAGGGCGAGAATATTATAAGTGTTGTTGTTTATTTTGCTATTATGGAGGGAATATTTAGCTGTTGAATCATCCAATGTGCGAAGTCGAGTAACTTAAAGTATTGTTGACTAATACTCGCCCATGTTTTTCCGTTATAATCGCCGCTAGTGTTGAGCTTACGAACTTACGGTCAATGATGGGTTCAGTCATACTTCCACGAAAGCCGGAGAAACAAGAACGTATGAAGTTTCAAGGAATTCTTTACCGCTCAACAATTTTGCTTCCTAGCCTTTTTGCATCGTCGACTAGTGGTGGCCCAAGCAATTAATGCAACGCTTTTTGGCTCACGATATCTTAATGGAACTAGGAAATGACCGCGCTTAACTTAAAGTCTGGTCAAAACGATAAAACAGGAAACTATCCTGACCATAGAATACCTATCAATTTCCAATAGTTGCCAAAATGCCAATAGTGATCTGCTTTCGCATTTTTTCACAAGCAAGGTAGTGAAGTGGTGTTAAATAGGTATATATTCCCTTAACGCTTTTAATACTTCCGTTTCTGTAGATTGGATGAGGCGATCGAAGGTCTCCTGGCCGATTTGACCCTTTAGTGTTTCCAGCTGGGGAAGAAAACAAAGAGTTTTAGTGACTTGACATTTTTTATTCATATTTTCCATTTCATTCTTAGATGTCTGCTCGGAATAGTGATGTAATGGTGAGCGTTAGGCATATTTTTAATCATGGCACGGCGTCAAAAGCCGTTTGAACAGGGCGAGCTATACTTTCACACACAATATTGACATTAATTACTTAGAAGGTAAGCAAATAACTTATTTTTCGCAAAACACACCTAAGTACATTTTTGGTTTCGATAAGAAGACATGATGTTATAGTTATATTTCTCCTCTCCGCTTAGAATCTTCACCAATTCCATTGCTTCTCTATAGGATAAGAACTACATGTTTAATCATGGTTATCATCATCAACTTATATTAGTCCACAGCTGGACATAGGCCTCCCCAATGAGCGCCATTGGCATAAATGTTTAATAAAGCTTTCTAATAAAGGATTATCTATTCATCTTCGCCACTCTTCCGGTGGTGTCCAAGAGTAAAATGATGCGAAATGCTCTGTGTGCTGATCTGTGGAACCCGACCCGGGGGCCGCTACTAGTGTTCAATAAGTAACAGTACATAGGTATAGGTACCTGTATATGCGTGACCTGTCTCAAGTCGATGGCGTGCGCGGGGTGCGAGTGAGCGAGAGCCCTGCGCCTCAGCTCGTGCGGCGTGTCCACGGAGCCGGCGCCTTCGCCCCAGCGCGCCGCCGCGCCCCGCCCCTCCAGGGGGGACGCGGGCCGCGACCCGGGGGGCGCTACTAGGCCGCTGACACAAAAATAAATGGTTATAATCAAAAAAAGAAAACAGAAATTTAAACTGGGATGATGGTAGTGGGCGGCCTAACATAACATGGGTCCCAAAGAATCCCTGAGGATAAATTCAAAAACATAAAAGTTGAAAACACACTGAAGCCGGAGGCGGAGCGGAGGCGAAGGCGTGCGAGTTGTATTCTATTGAATCATATGAAAGCCTACACACACACCGCAGGCGGTGGCAGCGCGGTGCCATAGGAAAAACCGCCACGCCTTCGCCTCTTTGTGTTTTCAACTAAAGACACCATATCAATATGTTTATGAAAACTTGTTGTCATGATCATCATCATCAGTCTATCATCATGATAGATGACAACTTGTATTAATATTAAGAACTATTGCAAAACTTATCGGCATATTATACGATACCACTCTCTTGGATATACGGACGGTAAGTTATAATACTCACTCAACATAGTTTCCACTGTCATCTTGCTTCATAACATCGTTGAGTACTTCAGTAATATTGAGCAGTATACCCGGGAACTTCTGAAGAACGGTCGCGTTTTGCGTCGTCAGTAACGCAGCTAGACCCAAGCCTAAAGAAAAATAATTATTTGTTTATTACAAAAAAACATGGTGCTAAATTACCATTGACAATTTGCTTTCATTGAACAGGGGCCGAATTCTACTAAAAAAATGAGAGAAAACTTTAGAAAACTGTAGCTGGCTTAGGCTGCCTGTCCATTGACGCGGAGAGAGGCAGCGGAGCGGAGAAACGAGGAAATATTAACCAATAGGATTGCGATCTCCGCTCCGCTTTTTCATGCAATCCTATTGGTTAATATTTCCTCGTTTCTCCGCTCCGCCGGCTCGCTCCGCTTCAATGGACAGGCAGCCTAAGCCAGCTACAGTTTTCTAAGTTTTCTCTCATTTTTTGACCAAGAGAGCGAACCAAAAGCAAGTTAAATTTTGATTTTGTATTTACGATTTTCCTCATTTAACTTTATGCTAAAGCAACCCAGCGGGGTTCATGTTATGATATCACGAGGCACTAGCATCTACCCGTGGCTTCACACGCAATATTTCTATGGAAACGTTTCAAGGCTATTTCTATCACGTCATTAGAACTGAATTATAGGATGGAAATAGCCTTTAAACGTTTCTATAGCAAAAACACGTGGTACTAGTACTAGTAGGACTATCCTTACTAATATTATAAATGCGAAAGTTTGTATGAATGTATGGATGTTTGTTCCTCTCACGCAAAAACTACTGAACTGATATGGCTGAAATTTGGAATAGACGTAGTTGTAGCCCTGGAATAACACATAGGCTTTTCATTCCCTAAATCAGTTCCCATAGATAGAATTAGCCTTGAGACGTTTATATAGAAACAACACGTGCGAAGCAATGTTAGTAATTAACTTTATGGTCAAATTAATGAATTTACTAAAAAAAAGATGGCAGATACTAGTATGACTTTAACTATACATCAGCCAAACTCGATGTAGAATGTTTGTAAGCAAACCGCCCATACTTAACCTAAAATACACTCTGTTGCCGCGCCTTTTTATACGCAATTTACATTACTTGTCGATTTAAGATCCTTCCTTCACTAAATATTTCGTACACTCTTATCTAAAATTCGATGCCAAGCAAGTGATCTTTAGTTTTTTGTGTCGTGGTTTGTTTACAAACATTCTACATCGAGTTTGGCTAGTGTATAGTAAGGCTATAAAGCAATAAAAATACGGTACTACTAACCAACAACCTTCCACCTCTCAACTTGAGTCACGAGATTCATCTTATCCGTCCACACGTGGAGAAACCTACTGAGTACTTTGGCCGGGTCTGAGTCGTACTCAGTAAGTCCATTGGAAGCTTCTTGTATGGCTTTATAGAAGAGGTCCGTTGATAGGAGTATCACACGGGATATAAGGCAGAGTTGGACTGAGAGAACCATTGGTAGATCGTCCGTTTCTAAGATAGCGCTGGAAAAAAATATTCAGTTATTAGTGTTTTGGCTCCTGAAAGTTTAGAACTAGCTTAGCAGCTTATTATTTTTATAACACGGTGATTTAGCTGAAGACGGTGCGTAGAAAATTCTGCAGTATTCGAGAATAAAATTTAAACAAGCAACAAATACGGATCAGAAATATATTTCTCAAAAAAATATACATTTTCACTTAATCAGAAATCAATAACTTTATTTCTTTAGGCTTACAAAATAAGCACTTAGACAGGTAAAATTTTACACTTAATATATAATTATCAAACTAATACATATAAGAAGGTGGTAATTGATTTTCTCTTCGCGTCAATCTTTTGTCCACCAGTAAACATGCAGAGCATACTTACATATAACTAACAAGCTGCGCCCCGTGACTTCGCCCGCATGGAAATGTATTTCCCAAATTTCAGAAATTTATTGCATACTTCCGGGAAGTTTCGTAAAAATAAAAAAATCGTGTTTCATTATTTAGTTTGCAGTTTATTTATACCGAGTTTTGAGTGAATCAAACCAAGGATTACTAATTTTCCATACAAACTTTACCACCCTTTTTAATCCCCTCAGAGCTTAAAATTTCAAATCCATCAAAATTTTATTCAAGGTTCTACACTAACAACATACCAAATTTCATTTAAATAACTTAAGCCAACTTAAGCATTTACGGAGATGACTTATAACAAACATTCACACAGACTTTCCCATTTATTATAATAGTAAGATAGCAGTTGGTAATGTTTCGTACGTAGGTACAAATACTCACTGTATAATCCTCTGAATCGTAGGCCAAATAACTTGTACACCTAAGAAGGCGTTCCTCTCGGGAAAACTGACAGATATACATATCTCCGCCATTTTGAGTACCGTTATAATACCGTCGGTTCTCATATCGCTTAACATATCGTCGAGTAGCGCCATGCATTTGCCGCCGGCGCCGAGGAGAAATTCTTCGGGACATAGCAAGGTGTAAGCCTGCATTATGTATACTACTATTCTTAGATGTTCGGACGATTGTTCTGGAAAGAAATGGGATGAAAAATTATTGATTTGATGGTACTAACTAAACTAAATAGGTAACAACAATGAACAGAGGCTGCAAAAGTGAAAAACTGTAGAGTAATCTCGTAGGCCAAACATTTTTTATTGTTTTTGAATAAATTCTGGTTTTACACTGCTCTGTCTTTAAACCAAAAATAGTCTAGGGCATGTAAGATCTAGACGTTTAAAGGTTTAATCCGATTTTGGCATATCACGTTTATAAGTTTAATTTTCAATAGTTGGCGCTCATTAGTGGAAGCCTATGTCGAGTAGTTGACTGATAAAGGATGCTGATAAAGTTTGCGATAGGTAGTAATATTTTTAGATCAGTTCAGGAACCTGTAGATTATTTGCAGTAGTCCTCAGATAATTCAACTGTTTCTTCGTATTTTGTACATTCTGTAAATATATTGTCATTACACAGTCACATGTTTATTGCGTTATTTGTAGTCTGTAAATACCTTTTTTAATGTGATATGTTAACTCTACAAAACATATTTTTTTAGATTTATGTTGATTAGTCTTTTTGATGTTGGCGTCCTACCCGTAATGACCTACGGAGCTGAGACGTGGACACTCACGGTAGGGCTGGTCCACCAGTTCAAAGTCGTCCAGCGAGCTATGGAAAGAGCTATGCTCGGAGTCTCTCTGAAGGATAGAATTCGTAACGAATACATCCGACAGAGAACCAAAGTTATCGACATAGCTCAAAGAATTAGCAAGTTGAAGTGGTAGTGGGCCGGCCATATCGCGCGAAGAACCGACAACCGTTGGGGTAAACGTGTTCTTGAGTGGAGACCGCGACTCGGCAAACGTAGTGTAGGACGCCCTCCGGCCAGGTGGGATGACGATCTGCGAAGGACTGCTGGCAGATGCTGGATGCGGCAAGCTGAAGACAGGGCGCTATGGCGCTCATTAGGGGAGGCCTATGTCCAGCAGTGGACTAATATAGGCTGATGATGATGATGATGAGTCTTTTGTTATTTACTGAAGTTATTTATATTTTTATTTAAAATGGTAGTTTAGTATCTCAAGAGGCGCAAATATGCAGGTCTCGACAGAACCTACTCGACAGAGCCATACAGCGTGGTAATGCAGCCAGTGTCTTGGGGACGCTTCCGACTGGTATTGACATGGATCAATTGAGCTACCTTTAGACTGTTTGCAACCGTCTGCAGTTAGCTCAATGGTTTCAATTGTAAATACTAGTTGTAATTTTTCTATTCCTTTGCTTGTAATTTTCGTTGTTAATAAAGTAAAATGTATCTATCATATGCATACTAACATGTCCTTTAGGGATAAAAAAACCTTTAAGTAATGATGTTATTCTGGTTTTCAAATAAAAAAAATAAAAAAAACATTTAGTACTTCGTATAATTTCTTCTACTACATACAATATATACAAAAAATATCTCTTTATTTCCATGTCCAAGAGTGTAGTTGTAGTTGGTAATTATTTTAAATTAAAGAATTCCACTTACCTAATATCGGATACAAATTCTCAGCTAACTGTAAAGTCTCAGGGTCCACCACATTGGTACATTCTAGCACGGCCAGCCAGAGTTCCAACGCGTCTTCTAGAAGATACACGTGGGCCGGCTCCGATAGTTTAGTAGATTCGTTCACTACGGACAAAACCCACGGGCGGAAGCTGGACGCGCATTCACCTAGTGCCTGTGGAAATAAGGTTTAATTTTGATTGATGCTCTCAAATTCAGCTTAGCAAACTTGCCAGACTTTGATCTTTGACTGCTATAATTAGCATTCAATAATTTATTTTTAACGACAAACACAACACACTTATAAATAGGAGGTGCATACAAATTTGTTATAAAAGGGCCCTAACTTAGCATAATGCTCAGGCCCCGTAAGACACCAAGCCAGCGCTGGTCTCACTAAAGACAAAAGATAATTTCACAAAAACAAAAAAAGCTATCAGTTACAGATTATAATATGTTTTATGATACATAAAGAAAAAAGAAAAACAGAGCTAGATAAAATGACTACATAATAAAAGTAAAGATTGTAAAATAAAAATAAAATAAATAAAACAGTAAGTAAAATAACTAAGAATACTGAGCCGTAGCAAAAATTAGAAGTATGTTTCAAAGCAATAAGGTTCATTTTAACTTGAACCTTTGTCACATACCAAAAATTTGAAGGGTGTTTCAAAGCAATAAGGTTCAGTTTACCTTGAGCAGATGCACGAGGGCGCTGAGCGCGGAGGCGCGCAGCATGTTGTGCGTGGCCGCGTGGTGCCACAGCTGCGGGAGGTACGAGAACAGCTGCGCCGTGCGTACGATATCACGTGGAGACATTGTAGTGTGTGTTCAAAGCAATAAGGTTCAGTTTACCTTGAGCAGATGCACGAGAGCGCTGAGAGCGGAGGCGCGTAGCATGTTGTGCGTGGCCGCGTGGTGCCACAGCTGCGGGAGGTACGAGAACAGCTGCGCCGTGCGTACGATATCACGTGGAGACATTGTAGTGTGTGTTCAAAGCAATAAGGTTCAGTTTACCTTGAGCAGATGCACGAGAGCGCTGAGAGCGGAGGCGCGTAGCATGTTGTGCGTGGCCGCGTGGTGCCACAGCTGCGGGAGGTACGAGAACAGCTGCGCCGTGCGTACGATATCACGTGGAGACATTGTAGTGTGTGTTCATAGCAATAAGGTTCAGTTTACCTTGAGCAGATGCACGAGAGCGCTGAGAGCGGAGGCGCGCAGCATGTTGTGCGTGGCCGCGTGGTGCCACAGCTGCGGGAGGTACGAGAACAGCTGCGCCGTGCGTACGATATCACGTGGAGACATTGTAGTGTGTGTTCAAAGCAATAAGGTTCAGTTTACCTTGAGCAGATGCACGAGAGCGCTGAGAGCGGAGGCGCGTAGCATGTTGTGCGTGGCCGCGTGGTGCCACAGCTGCGGGAGGTACGAGAACAGCTGCGCCGTGCGTACGATATCACGTGGAGACATTGTAGTGTGTGTTCAAAGCAATAAGGTTCAGTTTACCTTGAGCAGATGCACGAGAGCGCTGAGAGCGGAGGCGCGTAGCATGTTGTGCGTGGCCGCGTGGTGCCACAGCTGCGGGAGGTACGAGAACAGCTGCGCCGTGCGTACGATATCACGTGGAGACATTGTAGCGTGTGTTCAAAGCAGTAAGGTTCAGTTTACCTTGAGCAGATGCACGAGAGCGCTGAGAGCGGAGGCGCGTAGCATGTTGTGCGTGGCCGCGTGGTGCCACAGCTGCGGGAGGTACGAGAACAGCTGCGCCGTGCGTACGATATCACGTGGAGACATTGTAGTGTGTGTTCAAAGCAGTAAGGTTCAGTTTACCTTGAGCAGATGCACGAGAGCGCTGAGAGCGGAGGCGCGTAGCATGTTGTGCGTGGCCGCGTGGTGCCACAGCTGCGGGAGGTACGAGAACAGCTGCGCCGTGCGTACGATATCACGTGGAGACATTGTAGTGTGTGTTCAAAGCAGTAAGGTTCAGTTTACCTTGAGCAGATGCACGAGAGCGCTGAGAGCGGAGGCGCGTAGCATGTTGTGCGTGGCCGCGTGGTGCCACAGCTGCGGGAGGTACGAGAACAGCTGCGCCGTGCGTACGATATCACGTGGAGACATTGTAGTGTGTGTTCATAGCAATAAGGTTCAGTTTACCTTGAGCAGATGCACGAGAGCGCTGAGAGCGGAGGCGCGCAGCATGTTGTGCGTGGCCGCGTGGTGCCACAGCTGCGGGAGGTACGAGAACAGCTGCGCCGTGCCGCCGCCCCGCGCCACGCGCGCGCCCACGCGCTCCATCACGTACGATATCACGTGGAGAACGTGCATTTTTGTGTCGCATTCTTCTGATTCAACCTGGAAATAAATTGTGCCGTGCAATCATATTTTTTATTAATAAAGCTCAACGGACGGAATTTTTGTGTACAAGTTATTGCACTAAAATGCAATCTCTTTTTGATATCAACTTTTAAAACTAGTTGTCTGCGATATGCATTGTAGGAAAAAGAAAATTAATAATCGAAAAGATGTGCAAATTCAGTGAAAAAATTAACAAGAATGTTATTTTTAAGTTACACACTTCTAGTTGTTGATTTTTTGGAATCAAAATAACATAATATAAATTTTCTATCTTCATCTTTCTTCCAGAAGCTTCGAGAACCAACTCACCAATAACTCGTACAAAGCGCCGATAGCGTGCGGTGCAAAGGGAGCAAACTGTTCGACGTCGAAGTAGAAGTCATCGAGCGTACTCCGCAACGCTTCGGCGGCGGCTAGCTTCACGGCGGCATCTTCGCTCGCACTCGTCAGTGGTTCGAGCAACGCTGCGTAGATTGCTGGCCGAATGGACTGCGAAGCGCGGACGCCGCACCATTGACCTTAAATGGATAGATAGACGAGATATATACTTAACTAGTGACCCGCCCCGGCTTCGCACGGTTTTATTATACGTATAAACCTTCCTCTTGAATCACTCTATCTATTAAAAAACCGCATCAAAATCCGTTGCGTAGTTTTAAAGATTTAAGCATTCAAAGGGACATAGGGACAAAAAAGCGACTTTTTTATACTATGTAGTGATGATATTATCTGAACTTCAGACACACAAATACAAAATGCAACAGTTAAACATTCATCATCATCATCAGCCCATATTAGTCCACTGCTAGACATAGGCCTCCCCTAATGAGCGCCATAGCGCCCTGTCTTCAGCTTGACGCTTCCAGCATCTGCTAGCAGTCTTTCGCAGATCGTCATCCCACCTGGCCGGAGGGCGTCCTACACTAAGTTTGCCAAGACATGGTCTCCACTCAAGAGAAATAACTCCATGGGATAGAAATAACCTTTAAACGTTTCTATAGAAACAATTATGATCATAATTAATGCTCGACACTTTCATTTTTCACTTCAATTCAATTTTTAAAGAGTGAAGATTTACGATAATCCTGATTAATTCCATAAGCGACTACGACACTATAAGGCTCACAGTTTGCCAAACTGTGAGCGGCTGACTGAGTGAGCCGCAAATTTGTGGCGAAAAGTTACAAACTCAGATTGACTCCAAAGGAATCACTTACACGTGAGTTTATTATGATTACTCCAGTTTGCGTGCGTATCGCAAGCACTGGAACCTGCGAGTCGACCGCTAACTGAGATAGACGGCGCACGTATCGCTGCAAACTGCGTACAGTGAGCGCAAACTAGCAAACTGTGGCTCAATTTAAAATATATGGAAAGGCGTACTGAACTGATACGCCGCAAACTCAGTCGGCTGCTCACAGTTTGCCTACTGGGGACACAGCCTTAAACTAATAAATTTTAAACTTACCGATAAGCTGACAGACACGTCTTCGTATTATCCTATAATTATTATCTTTGATTTTCAATTCTTGGCTAAGAATTTTCGTAAACCATTCGTCGAAATCCACCTAAAATAAAATATAACGTCTAAACTTCAATAAATGCTTGGACGAATATCTGTTTTAATTTAAAAAGCCCATGTGACTGAGCTCTCATACATATCAATACTCAGAAGTATTTAATATGCTATGTTGTATGAAGTTATTTGAGTAAGCATTACCAACTTTTTATGGCATAACTTTGAAAAATATGCATATTAGGTAATATGTATTTTAAATACTGTAGTTGTTAGTTTGTAGTACAAAAGTACCGGTACCATGTCAAGGTCAGTCGAACCGGTATTTATAAATACCGGTATTCCAAGCCCTGGTTTGTACACACTAAGCATATCATCTTATTTATGGTATAGCTTTAAAATACATATTACCTATCTAGACATGGATTATATTGATATATGTACATACTAAATGGACTACTCCTGATATAGTTTCACATTTTAGCGCAGATTCTTACGCCATGATCACGAAAGAACATTAAAAATCGTGATCATGACGCATGAAACTGTGCCGAAATATCTAAAAACTTAAAACAAATCAAATATATCACGCGTTAAATGACTTTAGTGAAGAGTGGGTTAAATTTTGGCTGAAAGAGATTGCTGTTAGCGATAAGGCCACCGATTGTGCCACTTTAGTTTTAATTAGTAATAAGATGCTCTGGTGTATATTATTTTAAAGGTACAATTATCTACCTATCTAAAATAATAACAGTGGAGCATTTACTCACATCATCGTAAAGATCGAAAGCAGCCAATCCGACGACGTTATAAATAGCGTCTTTATGTAGAATCGCTGAGAGGTCATTGGGATCCGTTTGGTTTTGCACAGTGCCCAAGAGCCGTACTAGTTCGGGTCTTACAACGTCGCGGAATGGGAACAGCTCGCTGAATAGTGCTTCTGTGCAGGGCTATAAGAAATAAAATTGTTAGAAATACGCTACTAAGCCACCCAAGGCCTGGGATAGATCGCTCTAATGATAAGACAATTGTTATCTATATATACAATAGGAAAGGAGATTTCCTATTTCAAAAATGGTATGATTAAAACTTAGAAGCCAAAATACATCCATGTTTCTAGGACTCGCCAGCCTCATCGGCAGCGAAAGTCTCACTTTCCGCGTCACAAAGAGACTAGTAATGCGTGTTTGTGACGTCATCACATTTCACTTATACATACTTTACTTACCCTTAAGCTATATTTCCAGGACTCGCCAGCCTCGTCGGTAGCGAAAGTCTCACTTTCCGCGCACAAAGAAATAGATCTTGCTTAGTAACGCGTCACTAACAGGTTCAGCAATAAGATCCATGTTTGTGACGTCATCACATGTCACTTATACATAATTTACGTACCCTAAAGCTATATTTCCAGGTTCTCGCCAGCCTCGTCGGTAGCGAAAGTCTCACTTTCCGCGCACAAAGAGATAGATCTTGCTTAGTAACGCGTCACTAACATGTTCAGCAATAAGACCCATGTTTGTGACGTCATCACATGTCACTTATACATACTTTACTTACCCTTAAGCTATATTTCCAGGACTCGCCAGCCTCGTCGGTAGCGAAAGTTTCAGGTTCCGCGTCCCAGAGAGATAGATCGTCCGCGCTAAGACGGAAGTAGTGCGTTACTAGCATGTCCAGCATTAAGGTCAATGTTTCCGGCGTCATCACTTGCATTTTCGCTTCGTATGCTGTCAGTGTTACTGGAAACATAATGACAAAATTAGTGGGGTATTCAATAGAAGGTGGCAAAATTATCTGAGAGTCTGGTCGATGCGACGCGTGACCCGAGCAGGGCTTGGAATACCGGTATTTATAAATACCGGTTCGACTGACCTTGACATGGTACCGGTACTTCTTTGGTATCGATACAAATTATACCGGTACTTTCATTGGTACCGGTACTAAAGTATCGGTAAAATTACCGAAATTATGCTCGAAAAGTACCGGTACTTTTCAACAATTTTATTTTGTGCAAGCGAGAGAGAAAAATGATTAGAAATGAAGAACGACACGACGCGAGAACCGCTTAGAATACCGGTACTTTTAGGCAAAGTACCGGTACTTCAAAAGTATTGTTACTCGAATTTAACGAAATGAAAGTACCGTTACTACCGTTAAAGTACCGGTATTATTGGTACCGGTATCAAGCCCTGGACCCGAGAGCTGGTAAGTATCAGGCGCAGTGCATCAACATTGCCATACAACTTGGCAAAGCAGCCAGTGTCTTGGGGTAACTTCTGATTTATATAGATCATTTCAAATGCCTCTAGATAGTTTGCAACCGTCTTCAGTTAGCTCAATTATTTCAATTGTTGATACTAGTTTTTATTTATTTTATTCTGTGTTTGTAATCGATCGATGCGATCGTGGGCCATCAATGGCGAGGGGCTAAATAGACCCAATCTAGAGAGAGATTTTGAGATTTTGAGGAAAATGAAGTAACATTTATTACTCACGTGAAATTTGATCTTTGTCGCTTTTAGGCAGCTTATATTCTACACACTGCAATATACCCTAAAACAAAAAAAGTACGTTTTATTTTAGGCCTATTCAAATTATCGCATTCAGTCAGACTATTTTCGCCATTTCATTTTATTTTTCCGCACGAACTTAAAACAAAGCCAATAAGCAGAGAAAATTATCTAAGCTAGTCGCTTACTGTAGGCCAAGCATAGGAATTGTTGTCTTGGGTAGAGTTAAATTACGTAACGTCGTCAATAAATTAAATTTTCTCAACATAATATGACGATGCTATGTCTTTTTATCTATCCTACCCGACATAATAATTCCTGAGCTTGGCCTACTGAACGTATCAACTACCAATAGCTTAGTTGTTATACGTCAAAAAAACATCCTAAAATGAGACTTACCTTGATAATATTAAGGCATTGTATCGTAAACCGCTCATACGCCAGCGCCATCCCTTGCGGAGTGAAGCAGTAATACAGACAGAACTGCAGCGCAGGCTTGACTTGTGGCACAAAGCAGAATGGATGTAAACTCAGCACGCCTAAAGCCACCTTCGTTAGGTGGATAATGAACTTTTCACACAGTTCTAGGGGGTATATGCCACGGCCTTTTAGGAGCTTTCCTGTAATAATTTGTTAACGGGTAAATAATGGTGTCAATTGATATGTCACCAAAAGATCTGGTAAATATAGGTGTCAGGTCAGATAAAAAAAAATTTGACAAGGCTTCCCTCAGGGAATATTAGGACTCACGGCATTCCACGCTCATCTTAGCCCGATCAAAGACGACGTTCAAAAACGCGTTCAGCTCCTGACTGTCCTGAGCCTTCTTGAATCCAAACACTGTGAGCTTCCTCAGTATCCTCAGGCAGAGTAAAGCCTTCTCCAGTGGTTCCGTTATCATTTCCGTGGCGGCTCCCATCTGGATCTGACGGAGGAACGCTTCGGTATTCTCATGCCAGAGTTGTAGGATGAATGAGTAGACTGAGCTTGTTAATTCCTGAGAACAGATAAATGTACAGGAAAGATATCATCATCGTCAGCCTATATTAGTGCACTGCTGGACATAAGCCTCCCCTAATGAGCGCCATAGCGCCCTGTATTCAGCTTGCCGCATCCAGCATCTGCCAGCAGTCTTTCGCAGATAACACAATTAAGACATAGCTTTTACTTATACTTACAGTATAGCTGGTTTGAGTTCATCATTATCGAAAACCTATTAATCCAATGCTCGACATAAGCCTCCCCTAATAAGCGCCATAGCGCCCTGTCTTCAGCTTGCTGATCGATCATCTGCTTTCAGTCTTTCGCAGATCGTCTACGTTTGGTTCACTCAAAAAAGTTTGCGAGATATTTTAGAAGGTTGTTGTAGTTGAATATGTATAATAAAAAATATTTCTATGTTTGAAGAATTTACTATATCAGTTATACTCATAACACAAGCTCTGCTTAGATAATCAGGGGCTAAATGCTGTGTGAATTTTACAGCTTTATTTATTAATAGGTACATATTAATATTAAGTTATTTATTTATGACAAAGAGCGGTTACGTTCTTTTTTTGGAATTTCCGATTTGGATAGTTGAAGTATTTTATCTAAACAAAATCCTAATTTAAAAATAAATGCCTCCACCGCGCTGCCCCGCGCCGTGCTCGGTGTAGCCTACGTTTATCCCAAAAAAGTAAAAACATATAGATTTTTCAAAAACATGTCCAGAAACGTAAGAAGGCGGTACGGGCCATTATTTAGAAATATTTGGCTCTGCACTCCAACATCGGAGATAGAGAGGAAAGTCACTTTAAACATTTTTTTAAAATATTTTTGAAAATTTATAACTAAAAATGTTACGAACTGTTTTGAGATATACAAGCCTTTCATGTGATAAACGATTTGACTTTGTAGGTGTTTTCATATAATGGACATAACAATTTGTACTTACTACAAAAAATAATTATAATTTATCTACATTATATAACATTTAATTTGCAAATAAACGTGAATTTTATATCTTAATCTAACAGAAGTTATGAAACTTTGTTATTAATAAATGTTTCTTAAAAAATTTAAACAAACAAAACGTTCAGAGGAAGCCAAATAAACTAAGCAAACTTCTATAACCTTTGAAACACATCTCGTGTTGCAAAAAAAGGTACGTAGGTAATTTTAAAATATTTTTTTCCTCAAGAACCATGGATTTTGTTAAGAATCAATGTTAAAAATCATGTAAAAAAATTAGAATAAGCATTCTACGTTCAAATTAAGTATGTTTTGAGCAAAACATTCGAGAGGTATACGGAAAGTTAAAATGGTGTGTAACGTTTTATATATACCTGAAAAGTTTTCCTGTCTGAAATAAGCCGCTTAGAAGCCAGTGCCTTGACGACGTGGTGGAAGATAAGCAGCGATCGGTGCTGGATTAAAACCTGAGGCGCTTTCAGTGCTCCCATCAACTCGGGGACAAGGCTCGCCCAGTAGGTTGGACAGTCGAGTCTGAGGAAGTAAACTTTGTATAGAATCATGAACAGTTTAATATCATTTATCTTTACGGTAATTATTATATTGTTAACTAGAATAATCGATGAATGTGTTGGCTTAGCCGTGGCCATATTACATGCTCTTTTATCATGGTGGGTCCAGACCAAGCGAAAGAGAGCAAAGGCTAACAAACGAACGTGAACGACCAGTACTGGAGTAGGACGTAATTGCGAAATCAAGCGAGCGACTTCGTTCGCCCTCGGCCGTGCTCCGTCGCCGGCGTTCGTTGAGGTTCACAAGCGTTCGTTTAGAATCCCACTTTAGCTTTCGCTCGCTTTCGTTCTCTTGGTCTGGTGGACCCATCATTAAATGAGGCATTTAAGGGAGTTTCAGCAAAACCTCACGTTTTCATCACAAATTTTAGTAGTGCCTGCGTATAATTATATTTGTTATACATATTTGTATGAGATTCTGAGATTAGAGGAAGGGGAGTAATATCTTAGCAAGAGGAAAGAAGGAGTTGAAAGATTGCCAAATCGTCTCACGTTATTAATGCCTTCCTCCTAAGAAGCGACTAATCGATATCTACTAGGGGGCGGGCAGCCTCGTGCAAAATAATCCTACCACCAAATTACGATCCCCAATCTACATGCCCCACGTGGGGATAGGTACGTATTACTCCCCATTTGATAAAAGGCAATAAAGCGCTCAACAGGTTCCCCTGTTGACTATCCAAGACTGTCTTGAATGGATAGGATCATTTAATATTATACAAGGGGATCTGTGTGCTTATTTACTTTATATTATTATATACTTAAATACATAAGGAATTATTACGTTTTCAGTGAAAAAAGGACAAATATTGCGCCTTTACCATGATTTGAAATTTTTTAACATGTAAATATCTGTAAAGTGCCAGGCTATTAAAAATGTTTTTGCAATCAGTACTTTTTGCTTTCATGTATTCATTAACTTTCCCGTCTAAATTTAGTTAAACCCCGTTACAATTTTCACAGGTATTTTCCACTCTTTAGAAATACGTGACCCAGAACGGTCTTATAGTTATTCAGTTAACCACCTTACTTACAATAATGTATAATATCATACAGAATGAACGAAAATCTTTTTCTTACACAGTTGTTCAGCAGTACTGTACGGTACGACAGGTTGTGAAATTAAGTGTGTGGAGTCCTACGATGGAAGACATGCTCCAAGGGATGAACGCCAAGCGCCAGGCGATTATGGAAAAGCGCCAATCGATTATCGACAAGCGTCAAGCGATAAACGTGACAGATACGAGATGGGAGATGACCCCTAACCAGAATTGCCAGTTAAAAACAGACCGGTAAGTTTTATTGTACCCTAAAACCATAGAGAACTCATATAACAATACGAAGAATTGACCTTATCGCTGCGATCTCATACAGACGATATCATACTTCATTATTAGACAATTCTGAACGCGACATAGATTATTTTTTCGGCGGAGTTAAAATAAAGAAAGAAAATTATTTATTAGAATAAGACACACATAAATAAAGAATAATAACTAACGTAACTAATTTGGAATAAAACATCTTACTTCTTACTATTATAATAAATGGGAAAGTCTGTGTGAATGTTTGTTATAAGTCATCTCCGTAATTAATTAAGTTATTTAGATGACATTTGATATGGACATAGTTTAGGACCTAGAATAAGACATAGGCTAATAAAATTTTCAAAACTTTACCTTGGGGGTTTATATAGGGTGGTAAAGTTTGTATGGAAAATTATTTTTCCTTGGTTGCATTTACTCAAAACTCAGTATAAATAAAGTATTAAATAAATAATTGAACACATATTTTTAATTTTTACAAAATAACCCCGAGGGGTTGTGTAATAAATATCTGCAATTTGTATTAAAAAAAACTCTGGTTCGCGGGCGAACCCGCGGGGCGCATCTAGTACAATATAAACAGATAAACTACACTGAGAGACTACTTAAGTGTGGGAAACTACAACTAGAACACACACAGCTAAACAGTGGGTACCAAGCAGCTCATCCATTATTAGGTACTTAGTAGATAGAAAGGAGTATGGACATTATTATGTCTAAGAGGTCTTGGCTCAGCTTGATACATTAGATTCGATTTTACAGGAGTAGGATTAATATTGTTAGGACTTAAGCCCACTTCCTGTTGGAATCCTCCAAAGACTCTTAAGCTCAAGCTCAAAAACACCGTCACAGCCTGCTAGACTCTCAAGGTCCAAACACAAGACTCAAGTGATGTTAACTCAAAACTGAAGCCAGAAGAAAGAACTTAAGTTATGTTCTTATCCGTATTGCAATAGTTTAAATGTTGCAGACCACTGATGATAGAAGCCTCTGTTCCACTTAGTTCGGTTCTTATCTGCATTTCCATAAGTCAAAATGTTGAAAATCCCTCTAAATAGAAGCTTTTGGTCCACTCTTTCTACACCTTCATTTAAAACTTTATTATGGACATTATGTAAAAAATTACTTAAAAACTTGTTTGGATGACTAATGATCCCCAAACTTAAACCAAATTCCACAAATAATATACAAAAACCATTTACCTTGCTATTTTAGAAATTAACACAGCTTCCTGAGTAGCAATCTGTGTTACTGGTTCACTGAAGACACTGGTAGTCAGCAGACCTTGCCGCAGCTTCTCTTTCTCATCATCAGTGATAGCGTTAGGAGCATTTCTTCTCCAATATCTGTCTACTCCATTCTTGAAGCATGTTACAGCTAGCCAGCGTACATTGCTGTCAATGGAATGATTTGACAGGACATTCTGTAAATCCAGAATTAAATGTTAGATTCAATTTTTACCTTACTGTGCTATAATTTAAATTTTGATTAGGACTTAGTCCTGTTTTTTTACAGTTCCATACTTTTATGCATAAAGATAGGTATTCCCAGCTTCCATAAGCAGTCATTCTACTGTTCACTAAAATAGCTGGGGAATGCACATTTTTCACTGCTTCTCTGGCACCTAACTTATTTCCCAACTAATTATTCTATCAATTTGTTATATTTTCTTACTAAGAGAACAGAGTAGAAGCCTGGTTCTGTCTCCCATTCTTGCAGCTGCTTCTCAGCAGGCTTCAGGACCTCAGGGCTCTGGCTCGTAGCTCGATCCAAAGTATCCAAAACCAGGGCATAGATGTTGGGATCCATGGTTACCTGGAGGTATAAAAAATCGAAGTCTACTTACAACATACTAAACTCAAAGAAATAATTGAATATTTGGGAGTCTAATTTCATAATATACATATACTGTTTAGTGTCAGTTGCAATGTTTGTTTAAAATAATGTATGTAGGTAAAAATATGGAATCAATCAGCTTATTAAACAACTTGGTTGTAAACCTACTGATGTTCTATGATAATAAATATATAATAATATATTTCTATAGAACAAATATCTATATAACAGTTACCTGTAAGTACCAACCATGAAAAAGTAATAGACCTTTTTATTATGCATGTCTCTCACTTATTATGGGTCTCTCAATTAATTGTGTATAATTTTTCACACCAAAGTTGATTAGCTGATAAGTCATCGCATGTGACAAATGTGAAATAAGCATACCAACCTGTAACTCGTTGTCTGAGAATAAATGATTTTAATTTGATATGATATAATGATGTATTCAAAGCATTCAAAATAACAATAAAGGTGACCTCAAGATTACCAGCCTAGAATTAATCTAACAAGTTAGAAGTTTTCTCCAGATCGAGAGATCCAGTAGTTTCAGTAAGTAGGAACAAATACCGATTAAAATACGACTACACATACTCACTTTTCACCCTATTTATCCCAAAGGGCATAACATAACCTGTTTGCCCAGAAAACAGACATGAATATAGACAATACCTATGGAATGGACCAAGTTCTATAGAAATAAAATCATCTCTAATTTTTAAAAGCAACCATTATTTTCCTGAAAACAATGTAAAACTAACAAAATTCTTCACAACGAAAAAATATGCAATCCACGAAACGAAAAGTTGCAATTTTTTTATTGATTAAATTTTTTTGCCGTTTCTGTGAAGTTGACATAACAATGTCACCGTCAAGTTCAAACAAATATTTTTTTATATTGCCAGTTAAAAAAAATTCAAACGTGCCGTGTGTTTTGTGCGTTTGTGAACGATCCTGATTCAGATACACAATTATTTGGGTGCGGCAGCGCGAGGCGGGGCGGGACGGCAGCGCGGCGCGGTTGCGACACGACGACGACGACGCGAACGTCTAGAAATCGCGCTTACAAGACGTTGCTGTGTTAAGATATCGCACAAGAAGCGCTAGAAAAACCCGGCGCGGCAGTGGGCTGGTGGGTAGAGTGCAGTGGAGGCTTAAATTAGGCCTTAGGATTATTGATACAAATATAAATCGAACGTTGATTTGCTACTTTCTTCACTAATTTTTGCAATGGGACATTCCTCTCGAAAATAGCTGTAAGCTGTAACTAATTATCATTGTTATCTTAGTAACTATCAAACTCACAGCAGCTTATCAATAGCACTTATCACTTAAGAATTGTGATAAAATGTTTTATTCTTTTTAACCAAGTGCTTTCTGTGAGACATAGAAATAAAAATTATAAATTAAAATATAAACAACATTAATCTGTAATCAACATCACACGTACCTACGTACCTAGTCGATTGGTAAGGTCACCAACGGTCGTCAACCAAAGGTCTTATCAAAATTATATAGTTGTTTTGATGTTTATGAAATGGGAACAAGAGAATTTAAAATTGAAGTGAGTCTACATAATGATTCTGTTGGAAATTTTTATACCGGTGATCTATTTACTGGAATTATAAACCTGGAAATAGAAAAGGAACTAAAAGTTGGAAGTAAGTTGGTCCGTAATTTTATTTAATTTTTTAGGGCAAATAAGACAACTAGACCTATTATTTATTAAAACATATAGGTAACGAAAATTATCTCTTCGACGTAGGTAGGTACCTAAGATATAAGTTGTGGTTTTTTGGGGTTGTTGTGGCCCACAAGCACAAACAACACAGTTTGTAGCTCTCATTGTAAAAAATATATAGTTATACAGAAATTAATTACGTTTTTTTACACCTTACTGGAATGTTTCAGCTATTGAATTGGAAATAATTGGCATCAGTAAAGCTCACTGGTCAAGATTTATTCCTGTAGTTCCATATATAAAAATATATTCGGAGAAGAAGAAAATACTTTCTATAAAACAAAATGATCTATTCCAGGAAGACATAAGAGTTGGTTTGTATTCTATGGTAACATATATTTTATAATAGTATTATAGTGGGTAGGTACCTAACTCTAGTTAACGTAAACTGCTTTAATTGTTAAATTGTTTAATTGAGTTACTAAGTGGAGGCAATTCAATAAGTAACTCTACGCATCAGATATTTAGGCCATACTAAGCTAGATTATATTTCCAGAATGTTCTAATGTAGTTACCTTTATTTTCAGATAAAATAATACCAGCTGGAATCTATTGCTTTCCTATTAATTTTACTCTTCCACAAGATTTACCATCGTCATTTAAAAGTTCAATAGCTAGTGTTTACTACTATTTGAAAATAAAAAGTAAATCACGATGCAAAATAAGAAAAATAATTCCTTTCAATGTGTTATCAAATGTTGATTTAAATCATTTTGATGACATTATGGCAAGTACAGCTTAGTTTGAAAGATACCTCTATAGAGATTAGACTATTAATTAATACTCATTCGCCTTAAATTTTCTTTCCAGAGACCAAGTGAATATGAATTTTATCATAATTTGCGAAATTCAGCAAGGATCCTCGTCCATCTTAAAACGTATAAAAGTTTTGCCCCAAGGCAAATTGTTCCTTTTTTAATAACTATAGATAACGCGAAGAGAATTAAAATAAGAAAGATCCGAGTAGTTTTGGTTCAGGTATAATATGAGATTTCATAATTATTTGAAACAACAAAGACTAGAATGACAGACCATTTATGTGGCTATTTTAGATTAACCTGTCCAATTCAAAACCCGTGACTATTTATGAAAAACCGTCAAAATATTATAATTCTAGACTTACTTTCAGGCTATTTTACACCATTTCATCCTATAAAAAAATACATGATATTTGCTAAAATCACCGTCTCCCCAACGGAGATTTGGAGAGATATTATATCCCATTAATTAAGTGAGGTATTCAAGCGGGGGTTAAACACCTCACGTAATTAACGAACGTGCATAATATTCGACGTGTCAGTAATTATTTTAAAATTAATTGTTATTCGATGTGCTGAATAGGGAGGATGGTAGCCCCACAAATATTGTCAATTATTTATTACAAAAACGGGGAGGTGTTAAAAATCGCGAAATTCGTGTGATTCATATATTATGATGAAAAAATAATCTCTTAGTTTTATGTATTTAAATATTATCGCTAAATCGAACGAACCATAAGCCATTGCTTGCACTGGTCGTAATAGGTATGAAATAGATGACAATGTTAAATATATTTTTTACTTTTAGAAATTACTTTACACCGTGTCATCAGGATATGCCGAGGATGAAATAAGCATTTGTTTAGTAGACTACAAAAAATGTCAAAATACCATAATTGATGTGTGCAATTTTGAAATGGAAATACCGCAAGTTGTCCCTTCCAGCATAAATACGACAGAACCTATGATAAGAATTTCCTATGAGTTAACGGTGCGTACGTAGGTATTTCTTCCGATAGAAAGAGCATGTCAATCTCGTTAATACACTTAATTGTTACTCTCCTTTTGGCTATTTTAAAGCTTCATGCTTATCAGAGGAACCTGTGTAACTTACCCACTGCATTATGTTGAGTAGGTACCTACCTAGATAGTTCTTATTTGTTACAAAAAGGTTCCGAGATCAAAAGAAAGCCAAATTAACAACCAAAATATATCTATGAAAATGTTTTGAGATTTGATCATGCACTTAAGCTTAAATTTTTTTTCAGATGGAAATATTTTTTCCCTACCATTTTAACCTAATTGAAAGTGTACCTGTAACTGTCGCTACTGTACCGGTACTTTATCATGAGTTTTAGATACCTGTTGTACCTACCTAATATAACCGTAGTTTTATCCTCTTTGAATATAACAAGTTCTCGAATTCTGTTATTTGTTTGCACTTATAAATAAAAGTAATGCTTCCTAAAAATAATTTCTCAAAAGGTTGGCAATTTCCGCAATTCAAAGATTTTTGAAATTATTTGTATTCTAGGTATTCATAACTCTTGATATTCTGAACTGCATAATATGCAGATTTTGGATTATGTACAGTGGTTGTAATTTTTGTTAAAATATAATATTAAATTTTTATAAATGTTTGTTTGCGGCTCAATCTTTTTTATAGGTACCCTAATAATCACACAACCCTTCACGATCGTGACTTGCTATTGGACTCCATGAGACCATAGCTGGGATGGGACATTAGTTAATCCATCCACGCCTGTTCATAATCAAAAATGCACTTACATAATATTCTTGATTGGAACTATAAGTTTTGGTTTTGTGTATTCTTTGGTAAATAAAACTAGGTCGGTTAAACGCAGTCATCGTAATAAGGAGTTTACTAAAAAATTTTAAATAGTTACCTAAGTATTTATTTTTTACTTTATTTATTAAGGTAGGATTTATTTTCTAATCAATTTCCAAAGAATGGTACTTTTCGATGGTTTTGTAATAAATAATTTATTTTACGACATATCACCGGATTAAAACCCTACAGAACGAAGCTAAAGAATCTTTGGAGTAAAATGTAACTCACAGTAGTTACGAAACAATTTTTAAATTCTATTATTATTAATAATTGGCAGTAAATTTATTGGTTTTCATTTTAAATGTTTGGTCAGCCGAAAAAAAACAGCCCCTGCTAAAAATCAATTTGGACAGTAGGTACAGCATATCTTTTCGTTCGTTGGTTGTTTAAGTAAAGAATCACCAGCAAAACTTGGATAATTACTAAATTATTTGACAAGCTAATAAAAAGCTGATAAAAGCTTCAGCAATATAAATGTTTAGGGCAGCAAAAGCAAATTCTTTTTTTGAGTGAATGAATAGGTACTATTTATTTACCTCCTTTGCAATCAGAAATACTTTATTTCTTCTTTTAAAAGTTATCAACTCCAACCCCACCTAGTAGAAATGATGCGTTTTACAAATAATACGCATACAATTTTTTTCTATACCCGCACCGCCGCGCCGCGCCACCGCGCCGCCGCCGTTAATGGCGGAGTTTCCAGGTCCAACTACATATTTTTTCGCCACCAAAAAGCGTTCTAGGAAATCTTCCACAGAAAAACTCAAGCTGATGATTGTATACTTAGAGGAATTATGCAATTGTATAATATTAAACTACATACAAAAAGAGGGCGTAGAGTAGGGTGAAGTTTGGACAGTTGGAGCATAAAATGCTCTGCGGATCGGCCGCTATTATTTGGGAGAGGTTGATAACCTTCACAAATTAAGAATGTCGGGGTCTCACGGAGTTGGTACTGAATCAGAGTCATGTATATAACTGAATGATTTATATAAAATACCGTATCTTTCTTAAAGAGTAAACACACTGAAGCCGGAGGCGGAGCGGAGGCGAAGGCGTGTGAGTTGTATTCTATTGAATCATATGAAAGCCTACACACCTACCGCAGGCGGTGGCAGCGCGGTGCCATAGGAAAAACCGCCATGGCTTCGCCTCCGCTCCGCCTCCGGCTTTTGTGTGTTTTCAACTTTATTCGTCTATGATCATAATATTGATCTTAAAGAAATTCATCCTCACTGTCCTCGTGCTTTATTCCGATTTAAATGGCAACATTGTTAAAGAGACATCTATTGCTGAATAAAGCAACTAAAAGTTTATATCCGAGAAATTGATGCACTTAAAAAACTAATTCATAGATTATTTGGGAAAATATGTACGGTTCTATATATATTATGTTAAAAAAATATTTTAAATTATCAAATAAATAATTTATGATACTGAATAACAATTGACTTAATTTTTTTTTATAATTTAACAAGTTTTTGACTAAATCCTCCCTCCATGATTTTTTCAACAAACCGGAAATGGTTGGTCCGCCATAGTCATTCGTGTGGGTCTGTGCTTGTGTGGTATAAGTTTGAGTGTCATTACCGGTGCCAACCATTATTTATAATTAGTAATAAGTTATGCGTATGAACCCAGACATGGACGATGACGAGAAGGGGTAAGTTTTCTAATGTTTATTTTTATCGAATCTAAGGGTTTTCCACTTTGTGCCATCTCAATAGGTCAACCGAACGTACTGGCATGTTCGCTTGGTGTGTCGCGTTTCGTGGATCACAGCGGGCGGGCTCTTGAAGTAGCATCTTGTGTAATTTTTACTCGCAATATCGAAAATTCTTTTAGTTCTGTATTTCATTGTGACGTGTGTCTACCGTAACCTGTCTTGGATACGGGCGACGAATTACCCTTTTACTTTATACCGGCTAGCGGACACCGACCCCAAGCCTCGCCGTGTGACTTGCGTGGTACGATGGTGGCTACGATTACTTTCCCATGGCATAATTCTAATATTTTTTGCCTGTCAAAGTTGTTAAATCATCTAAAAAGTAGTTTATGTAACTGTGCCGCTAATGTAAATCAGTGATGTGTTTAAGTCGCAATATTGTAAAATTAACCTTTGTGTGACTAATCGTGCTTTCTCTTATCGCTGATTTTGCGTTAGGGCTTAGCTGGCATCGTGTTTCTTTGAATGCCGTGTTTTTAGCCAGTTAGTTTGTTATTGAGGTTACCAGATCATACGACGATTGCCGCGTTGTTCGATCTCATTTACCTTCAAGCCGCGAAACGTGCTGATTCATTTACATATGGTTAGGTCTAAGTAGATACTACGTCGACAAGTATTTATACTGCTTCAAATTTTGTTGCGCCTTATTTTGGAAAACTTACCATTTTAAGCATCTAACCTATAATAATAATTTCTTTGAACCTAGCATCATTTGAGACAGCTCTACTGAACTTCAAGCTGTGAAGTAGTGCTGTCCTTGTCTTTCATTTGTTAATACAATCACGGCTTCAAGTACATAGTTTTTCTAAAATACCACTGAGGCTGCAGTGATGCCTATTTCTTAACTTGTTTTCTTCTAAAGTTTGTGTAGTTTGTGCATACATAAGTGACCAAAAAACGGCATTAAAGAAACCTAAAGTTACATTCTACTGGTCCAACGAAAGTAACAGATCTTGGTGAAAAGTGAATGTCACTTTCACTAAAATCTGTAGATGTGCCTATGGCTTTTTTATTTTGATTGTGGACATTTTGATTATTCTGTATCAGGTAGCCTCATTGAATAACAAAATAATAGGTTTTTGGAATTCAATTGTTTCTTAATAGTTTTATACAAGTGTTGAATCAAACTGAACATAAATATAAGCACATAACCCTAGCGAAGTAAAAAGTGAAACACAAAAACTGGAGAATATGGATGACAATGAGTAAGTTTGTGCAACAACAATAATTATATAAAACAAGATTAAAATTTCAATGAGTAACTAATGACAAAAAAGTTATACACAGCTATCATTCACATGTAATGTAACTAGGTTTTAAGGACATTTATGTCATTTACAGAGATTTCCCGTCTGGTTTAATCAGTCTAATCAGTTTTTGCAATTCAGACATTGATATTTAAAATTATTATAAGGTTTGATATGAGGGTTCATTATTTTTTTCAAAACAGTGCTATAAAGGGTCAACATTGAGCTAATGGGGTAGCTGTAACATTAGCCACCATGGTATTTTTACAAAACTGTGACCTATGAAATGTATACATTTGGTAATAGATAGCACTAATAAATAAAAATATTCATAATATCCTAAGCCCTCAGATTTCTGAGATCTTCACTGATGAAAATATCCATCCTACCAAAGATTCACTTTTGACTGGGTCCAGCCAAAAATCAAGGTTTGGCCGATGTTTTAGTTTTATGTTAAAAGCTGAAATGTTGGCCACACAGAACTTTAGATTAACATATTTTTTATGGACAGAAACTTACATCATCTGATGATCTAAAAAAATTTAAATTGAAAAATTAACAGAAAAAGTGGATGGTTTGTTACTATTTCACACAAAATATAGTAAAAGCACATAAAAAGTACATAATAGCACCATAATTTTATGAATTCTTCTTTATTTAGATCATGTAATAAAATTGAAATTTTTTACACAAATAAACATCAATCAAGACTAGCTTCCAAATGTATTCAAAATGTTAAGAATGAAACTTATGTATTTCCGCAAAGTATGTAGTTGCATTATCTGCATGTTAATAGGACTTACATACATTTATGTTGGATCGAACAATGTTCAGTCTTCAAGTGCTGTTCGCCATTTTTGATACAGTTTTGTCTTAGTTCTGTTTAATCAATCCATCCATACAATTTTACTCTCTCATCCTGTTTTTGGAACAAATAACTGAGTTACATAGGTATAGGCTTTCATTATCCTACCTGCATTGCTATTTCGCAAAACCTTACACATCCTAATTCCTATACATCCTATTAATTAGACAGATATAGGCTATAATATACATATATATGCATAAATGGTTAAAAAATCTGCTAATTTTCTACTATCCAGATCTAAGACTATGGCCAACGATACCTCAAACCTCTGATTTATTAGCTTATCTTGGTTTTCATTGTACTGTATGAAATGGCCATTACTTATTCATTATCTTGTTGCACAGAAAACTGTTTGTCGGCGGTCTGTCATGGGAGACCTCCCAAGAGAACCTGCAGCGCTACTTCTCTCGCTACGGCGATGTGATAGACTGCGTGGTGATGAAGAACAGCGAATCTGGCCGCTCCAGGGGCTTTGGTTTCGTGACCTTCGCTGAGCCGTCACTGGTCAATGTTGTGCTGCAGAATGGGCCTCACCAACTTGATGGCAGGTAAGAACTCAGCATAACTCCACAGGTTTCCCTCGTTCTGTGCCTGATAAAGCAGCAGATCATCTTCTGGTTAAATATGCTCATTAGGGTGTCCCAAAAAAATCAAAGTGGTTTTTTTGTAACGCATACCCTCTTATTTTTTTACATTTAAGTTAAAACAATTATAAATAAAATTTTAGGAAGATAGGACCTCGGTAACCCGTGCCGACTTACATCGATAGATTTCAGAACTTTCTCTATTAGGCTGACGCTACTTATATGTCGATGTGATTGTGAGTGTGTGTTTATAGAGCTCTCATTATTTTTAGTCAGCCAACATTTCAGTGCAATTACACAGTTCTAAAAGTGGTATATTTTTTAAAAGTTGACATAAATAATCAAATAACGAGTTCAAAACCTCGTTTAATGGTCAAGTTTCATTTTACAGTATCCGTGAAGTGAATTTAACTTTCAATAAAAGCGCAAATCTTACTATTCGCGAGTGTATTATCTATTGGGAAAAGGCGCGTATTCCTACTAAATATACATTTCGAAAAACTCGTAATCTTATATTAAGTTCGGAGGGACTAAAATGAGAGAATAAATGCTCAAAAGACACAAGATGTTTCCAAGCAGCAGCGCTGCTGCTTCTTGCGCTGCTTAAGACTTTGTCAAAAATTTTCACATAAATCTTTGGCATCAAGTCGGCACGGGCTATCGTTGTCCAATTGCAATAATATTTATTATGCGAGTCAATGAGGTCAAACCGAATAAAATTAGAGGGTATGCGTATATGATTTTATGAATAAAAGTCTTGGGACACCCTAATGCTCATACAATATCATCAGGATGGTTGAAAGATGGGCTGATATGATGATGATGCCAATGTAATAATGCTTTTTTCAAGGTTAAAGAATATTATTGTTGAGCATAATTTTGAAAATTGTCATTTCTATCATGAAACAGGTATAATTATGGAAATCCTGCTAAAATATTCACCAGCTGATTTTTTTTTTAATGTGGTAGTTAAGTCACCCATTCAATGTTTAAAGATCCCCATTGTTAGATTAGAGTAAACCTCATTTTGTCTGCATAATGCAAGATTCGACAAATATGTGAAAACTCTCCATTTTCATAAAGATAGTACCTTCATCAATAAAAAAGCTTTGTCTTGATGGATATAATTAAACTTGCCGCACCACAAAATAATATTGAAAGAATTTAACAAATTAATATTAGGAACCCCTATGAAACTTGTCATTTATAATCTCAGCTCTTCAACTTCGGCTTCTTGATTATGGCTCTGCGTTTGGTTTGACTCAATTTTGCCATTAATTTATCCATGGACCTACCATCTGAACGATGTTGGCTGGCGATATTTCACAATTATGTTTTGATTTTTCATTACTTTTTGATGTTAATGTTACAATAATAATGTTACAATCTGGAATCCAGAACCATGAGGTTGTTTTCTGTATGTAGGTAGGTGTAGGTGTACCTACACTTTGACGAGAGACATCTGGCTATAAATTTGTGGATCTAATCCAAGAATTGCGCCCATTAATTGAGACCGGGGCTCGTTTTTTTCTCACATTTTAACCAGAATTCTGAAATTACTTAGAGATGATCACTACATAGAATAAAACAAAGTCGCTTTCTCTGTCCCTATATCCCTATGTCCCTTTGTTTAAAACTACGCAACGGATTTTGATGCGGTTTTTTTAAATAGATAGTGATTCAAGAGCAAGGTTTATGCGTTTAATAAAACCGTGCGAAGTCGGGGCGGGTCGCTAGTTTGTAATAAAAATGATTTGTCAGTGTTTATGTTAAAGTTGTGTTCTTTTATTTCGAACTTTTCATGAACTATTTATTTTAATGAATGAAAATTTAATTTTATGGAATATTTTGCGAGTATAGGTCACTCACTAATCCAATGAAACATTCAAAAATAACCTCACGAGAATCATGATAGGGAGGCGACTGATATTGAAACTCAATATACATATATTTTTTTATTAGCCTGTACTGTCCCACTGCTGGGCAAAGGCCTTCGTTCCTTCCACATAAAATAAACAAACTCGACAAGATTAAAATATTTCAGAGAAAACCGAATCTCTAGAATTAATTTCATGGCTTATTCAATTAACTTATGAAAGAGGCACACTCAATAACTTTGTTTGTACCGATATATGATAGCTCCTGGTGTCACACAAAATGGGCCAGTCTGAAAACCAGCAGCGCTGTTGTTTCTACCTGGGAGCAGTACAGCATAAAGCTGAGACTGACCCTTTTTGATTCTCCAAGGGCAGCGCAAAAATTTCAATTAAGTCTTAAAAATTATAATATGTACTGTTTGTTTTTTTTTCTATTTAGTTTTTTTTTTTTTTTTTTTTTAATTGTGTTAGATTAGTACTACTTAAGGTGATTTCGCGTCCAGGACTAAGCATAGCTCCGCTACTAGATGGCGATGATTTTCAATTTTGATGTTTTTCACTATTTTCTAATTAAATTGTGCATAATTGTTTAATGGTAATGTATTTGCCGCAAATGGTATGTTGTTTTTTATGTACCAAGCAATTTTTCAAGTGTTGAAAGCATCTATGGAGCTTGTATTTGGGAAGAGCAAAAAAGATCTTGCCTGTGTGAGTGATCGGCCGCTACGAGTCACTCACACAGGCAAACCCTATAAATTCAGTGGAACTAAAATAACTACTGTTCGAAAATTAACAGAGATAATTGGAGACGCCTTAGGACTAAATATTTTTCGGACCAATATTTCCGTTTTCGGGACATTACTAAATTACATCTAAAATTAATTCAATAAAACCACTAGTTAACGAACTAATTTTCGACTCTTGTTTTTTTTAAGAAAAAAAACAGGATCTATTTACATTTAAAAAAAATTGGAGGTAATTTCCTTTTTGATTTTGAACAATTTAAGTAAAAAGGCGCAGAGGGTAATGTTATTTACAAACTAGCTTATTAGCTAAAGAATATCTTACAAATTATAGGTAAAAAAAAATACTTTTCATGCTATTTATTAATTTCGTTAAATCATTGGAATTGACAAATAAATTGAATAAGTTCACAATAACAATCATTAATTTTAAATGTACTCACTGTGAAAGTTTTTCCAATATTATAATAAAATTACAATAAAATTCTTAGCGTAAGGAAGTCTCCACTTTTTTTGACTCTGTTCTTTGTGTACTTAGGTATTTTAGCTCCGATTTTACGACCACTTATAATAGATTAAAAGTAATACAAATTTTCACCGTATTTCAATAACTCACTTTGGACTAGCGGTTTGAACAGTCGGGTGGGTGCGACGATGTATAGTCGTACCTGGGTTCGAAACCACCGAAAATTTAATTTACTTTTTGCTTTTTGATAATAAAATATCCACAAAATTTTTATACATCCCGTTAGTACGGGCTCGAATCCCTTCAACACTACCAAAATTTTTGATTTTTATCATTTTTATTCTTTATATTTTGAACAATGTCATAGACCTAGTACAAACAAATTCATATTTGTCATAAATTACTTATTGTAAGCCTTCCTAAGTCTATTTGATTGTTATATAAAACTTTGGTAGACTGTTCTGCGTTGGTACATCCCACAAAGGGTCCTGACCTCGTTTCTAACGGTATGACAAAAATAAAAAGAAACAATTATGTACTATCAACACCAACTGATTTTTATTTTATTTTAGCTCTTACGCCAGCTAAGTTCAGGTATTTTTACAAATCGCTCATTGAATGCAAAACGGCCACATTTCAAAAAATTTAGAAAATGGTTTTATTTCTGATAAAGTATATTTTCTTTTGAGAACATTTCATAAAGCTAGTTTAATTTAAATATTTATTTCTTTTTATTGGGATAATTATCTTAACTTTGCTTCAAAATTTTAATGCAAAATGGGCTTTTGTAGTTTTTATCAAGTTGGGTGATAGCTATAACAGCGACCATTATTTTAAAAAATAGAGCAAAAAATTACGAAAACAATGATGTTTTAATATTAAAAAAGAAAAACTTTAACTTTTCAAAAAAATCATGTTCAAAATTTTGTTTTGGCTCTCTGTAAAAAGTTACGATTAGTCCAATAAAAAAAATATTTAAATAATTCCGGACAGTCCACACAGCATCATCTAGCCCCAAGGTGAGCAAAGCTCGTATTATGGGTACTAGTTGACTGATAAACTTAATACAATACATTACATAGATAGATATTTTTTTTATAAATACATAGAAAACACCCAGACCAACGGAACAATTTCATGTTCAATTTCTGTAGATCGTACACAATTTTTTCCGACACGGGAATCGAACCCACAACCGGTCGCAGGCGGACCTTCGCCCACTGCGCCACATCGGTCGTCGCTGATGAATGATCGAAATGCTTTGCATACAATCTGACACGTCTGATGCTGGGGCCACACTACCGTGATATGCCGATTATTATTTTAATTATAACTTATACAACAACTAGGTGTAACCACGATTTATGGCCATAATTTTACAATGCCAATCAATATGGCAAATGGCGGTAGACAATAGCTCCGGCGGCGGTCTTTTTTCGCACATCAAAGAAGATTACCGCAGTAATTAATGCGTTTGTGGCCACTACCGTTTGTCCAGTGTGCAATATGAGCTCACCGGCGACGCACGTGATATTTTTACCGCCTTATTTATTGACATATCTAGGTAAACTCTAGTGTAACCACACCAGGTCATGCAGTAATTTAAACGGTAATTTAATGTCATAATTATTGCGGTAACAGCCCGGTAGGCGGTAAGGTAGTGTGGCCCCAGCGTAAAACTCTCTAAACTGGTATCTATAAGCAAACATTTTATCTGTTTACATAGTGTCATTTATTGTTGTCATGGAAACGGAACGTAGGCTTCCTAGATCTTATTTGACATGCAGCAAAAATAGATAGGAATAAATACTTGGACGATGGAAAAACCCTTTGAGAACGGTAGACTATGGTATTATAAGATGATTCTTTAGATAGCACACAGATGGCGATTCCGTCGCCGCCATCACACTCACATGTTCAAGTAAGCGGGCGTACGACACTATCCGTGTTCACTCACGCATTGATAGAAATGGCCTAAAATGTTTCACGTTATTTCTAATTATTCCGAGTGTTTTCATGAATCAAACACAATTTGCCGCAAATAATGACGAATAACAAAGCCAAAAACAGTTATTTCTTTGTTAAATTATGTCCACATCGCTCATATTTGGGAAAATACAAACGTATAGAAATCGAACAACCTTAAGTACTTACTTTGTATAATAGTTACCTACCTACCTTTTCTTTTCTACGGTACCGACTTTCCATTTAATTGTTTGTTTCTGTTCTCTCTTTTGTTAATTTTCCTGTGCTGTTTGTGTATATTTCAAATAAAAAGTTTATCTATCTATCTATCTATTGACGTATAAATTCAGATAGCTTCTGCTTACTACAAGCTTCTTGCAATTGACGATCTAAAAAAATAAATGTACTTAAATAATTTTAGTTTTCATGAGTATTGTGGTTTACTTATGGTTGTAAACCTTTTTGCGATTTGCTCAAGGCGCACCTTTATTTTAAATAGGAAACACAGAACTTTTTCATCATTATATTTACTATCAATTCAGCTACCTACTTTTAACTTAGTTAATTCTAGATGTCCAGTAAAACAATAAAGTTACCGTTATTTCACGCATACTTCAATCATTACACAAACATACCAGGATCTGTGCCATGTTTTTAGAATGTTCGCGGCCGTAAATATCGAAGTGTCACTAACCTCATGTAGGTACTAAATCGGTGAGAATAATAACAAAAATTCCACTTTTGGCCAAGGTTTGTCTTGATTCAGCTGTTTAGGAATCTGGGTTAAAAATTATCGGCCTTACCACAAAATAAAAGTTAACATGATTTTATACGATGACTTTTGCTAAACAACTGTTAAACACGTGTCTAATTCGTGATTTTGTTTTATGTGTTAAGGCTGTATGTGTTTGATAACACGTAGAAAGCTTTAATACTAAAGCCATTCTCAAGGAAAAAGATGAATGATGATGAAAAATTGTAGAGTTTTTTGTTTTTAGAAAATAAATAGACACGCGAGACATCTTAAAAATAAATGAACTAAATGTAACATGTCTTTTAATAGGGTTGGAGAAATTCAATGTTTTCCTCTGTTGTCCGTTAGAACTGACAAGCGCTGCAGTCCGTAAGAAGGCCCAAAGATTTTCGACTCTTCCGTTATGTACTTGTCCTTTGGCGCAAGGGAAACGCGTTCCCCCACTGAGGAAAGGTTGCGGGTTCAATTCCCTTGGAGATCTTTAATTTAAGGAGTTTTCATTGAATTTCCTTGAAAAAAATTACATTTTGCTGAGGATAGAGCTCAAAACGACAAGTAGTGCTATCTGACACTGACAAAAAATCAACAGAAAGTGATTTTTATGTTCAGTAAGGGGGCAATGTTCACAATCATCGTATCTGGAGTTAGGCCGCAGTATAAGTCGACCGATGACAATCGATGTGGCGCGGTGGGCAAAAGTCTGCCTGCGACGCAGGAGGTTTCGGGGTTACTCCGGGGGACAAATATTTGCAGATCATACAAACATTTTTCCCAAGACAGGAATTGAACCCGCAACCTCCTGCGTTCTAGGTGTTGTCTGTATAAAAAATATATATCTATCTACGTAATGTATTGTATTAGGTATATCAGTCATGTAGTACCCATAACACAAGCTCTGCTTAGCTTGGGGCTAGATGATACTAAGTGGATGGTCCAGCATTATTTATAAGTAGGTACGCAGTTAGTTTAGCCTTGCTCTATATTTTTATAGTCTAATTTGCAACACCTGAATTGTACTGTTAGTTACCATAAATACCTGTAAACTATGCCGAGGTAGAGATCCCTCGTGTCCACATCACAAGTCTAGAACTTAGTTGGAGCGAGGAGTTGAAACAATTAGTGAACTAGGTCTAAAATACATTATGTAAACTAATATGTAAGACCTTCAGAAATAAACGTTTATCTTATCTTAGTTACCACATCCAGGCAGTGCCTCCAGCAATCTAGCTGTTGGTTCGTTCAGATGTTTGTGGGATATCAACGCAGACTAGCATATACTCGCTGGTCCTGTGATCTGACGAGTCTACAAGGTTTGCAACATTGGAAGCCACAGTCAAAATCTAAACAGTGAAAGTAGAAAGTGCTATAGCATTATTTAAAGTGGCAAAGCTAGTACATGTACATTTTTATAAAAAAGAAAAAGAAAAAAAATCATAAATAAAAATCTTTTTCATGAAGAAAAAGTCTTGAACTCTTAAAACACAAGCACCTACGGACAGTATACTAGCAAAAAGAAAGGCGATGAGCAGGGTTTTGAACTAAGATACCCGAGCGAAGCGTGTCGCGGCATTTGAATAATAGTAAATTAAACGATACCTATTATGTCCTGCGCTTGCCCATGACGGCACTACCCCGACTCAATAACGCGCCACCTATTAATACGATAGTCCTGTTATATATTCTGCTCCATTTTAATGCGTCTAAGCGTTTGATTTTGTATTTTTTAAACAGAGATGCGAAAATAAGAGTTTGGTTGCCATCAAGAGCAACTTCACTCGTTCTTAACAAAATGAAACAATTACAACTAGATTTTAAATAAAATTTGGTAGAATTAATAAACTTCAATTCTCACACTAACTCCTGAAACTACTTGCGTTAAGGTCTGCCTTGGAGCGTACCATAAACCTTATGTGGTCATCCATTTAGTCGCGTGAGACTCGAAAGGCCTCCGAGAGTATGTTAGATTATAAGTACCTGTATTTGATAACATAACTTTGTATGTATCTACAAAAAATACACGTGTTTCTAGGGGTTATCATGTTGTACAAAAACATCTCGTGATTAATGGACGATCCCTTACTTAGACCATCAGTGAACGTGTACTTAGCTATACCTTTTGCTCGCAGAACTATCGACCCAAAGCCATGCAACCCTCGCACGCTGCAGAAGCCGAAACGGGGTGGTGGTTACCCGAAGGTGTTCCTTGGAGGTCTGCCTTCCAACATCACGGAGACCGACTTGAGGGTGTTCTTCGGTAGATACGGCAAGGTCATGGAGGTGGTCATCATGTATGACCAGGAGAAGAAGAAGTCACGCGGTAAGTGTATGCTTAATGCGCGGCGGCGGTTTGTAGATACGCAACCCCCGTCGCACCGGGCTAGGAGTTCAACTTGTTTTCCTTGATTTCTTGCGTCTGTAATTTTCCGGAAGAATCTATACAATGTCTTGGTCCCAGGATGACTGATGCTAATTTAGATAGTGATCTCTGTTTTATCCTCACTTAGTTGGTTTGGTAGTAGGTTTATGATAAATCTCATTGAGATTATTCCTTCATTGCATAAGACATTGCATCATTATTATTATATCTAGATTTTACTCAAAGATTTCGTACATTACATCAAAACATTGTACAAATATAATGTTACTTGCATAAAATACATAAAACTATGTTGATTGTTAGAATGTTGTCATAAAAATACAAATATACGACTTCTGCTTTGCAATTACTTAATCTTATTTCGAAATACATGATCACATCTTTTAAATCTATTGTTAATGCCTATATTTGTCTTTATTTGCCTCTATAGAAATATTAGGTTGGTAGATGAAACTTGTGTGCCATCTTGTTTTAGAGCAGTTAAAAGAAGAGTTAATCAGGAACATTTGGTAGGTAGTTTTAATTTAATTGGTCGAAAGTATTTATGCCTGTTTGACGGTCATAATGACTGTGATGTGTCAATTTCATGGAGATGTGAGAAAGTGGAACAGACTAACACACTTTCTAAACATCTGTAATAATAATAAATAAATGTAAGTAAGTATGCATACTGGATTAAGGTCTTGTTTACAAAGAAATATCTCATACTTATTCACCATAGGAGCTCTTGAGATGGTGTGATTTTTACAATAATATAGGTTTACAATAAACGGTGCTTAAATTAATATTAACATGCGAAAATTTGGATGGTTGGAAGTTAGTTACTTCTTCACGCCAAAACTACAGAACAGAGTACTTTACATCAATTTTCTAGCGGGTCCGAAACTAGGTTACTATACACCAAGGCATTGCTTGCAGCAAACCACCTGTTGATGGTCCCTTCTGATGTTTTGAGAATAATTGACAAACCGTGTTATCTCACAATTTTACAATGTGACGTTAGAAAGGTTTTGTTTTATCCTATGAATGATCCTTTTTTTCCTTATCTGCGTTCATTATGCATTTTGTTTTTTCAATGCCTTAATGAATGTACATAACTGTAAAACATTTTGAACTATTCAGCTCGAAACTTCGTAATTACTCTTCCCTTAAAGCATCTCCTATATGAGCCGATAGTAATCTACAAATTGATGTGCTCGCTCTGCCGTCTTGAGTAATTGCGCGATAGAAGGGGTTTAAATTGTATAATTTGTTACAGGCTTCGGATTCTTGTCGTTTGAAGACGAAATGAGCGTTGAGAGGGTTACCCAAGAACATTTCATCAACCTCAACGGAAAGCAGGTTCGTAAACAATAACTAGTTCAACTATATAGGAACTTTACATATAATAGGGATTAGGATTAAAATATTACTTGTTAGTTGAGCTCTTAGAGGGATGCATGGCTATGGATGGAAGCGGCTCGGGACCGCTATTTGTGGCGTCGTATGGTTAAGTCGAGCTGAGGATGTGTGTGGCCTGATATAATGAGGTCTAAAGGCTGCTTTTCCATCAGAAATGTGCTACGTTGCTGTTTCCTTACGATCAATAGGATCACTCCATTATCGCGTCATTTTCATACTTGACAAAAATACGTGACAAAGAAGCGATCTAATTGGTCGGCTGGAAACAGCCTATCTTTGGTCGAAAAGCTTCCTTAGACCATATTACCACATCCAGGCAGTGCCTCCAGCAATCTAGCTGTTGGTTCGTTCAGATGTTTGTGGGATATCAACGCAGACTAGCATATACTCGCTGGTCCTGTGATCTGACGAGTCTACAAGGTTTGCAACATTTTTACAGAACTTTTCTAGATCTATACATCAGCCAAACTCGATGTAGAATGTTTGTAAACAAACCGCCCATACTTAACCTAAAATATACTCTGTTCTGTTGCCTTTTTATACGCAATTTACATTACTTGTCGATTTAAGATCCTTCCTTCACTAAATATTTCGTACACTCATATCTAAAATTCGACGCCAAGCACGTGAATTTTAGTTTTTTGTGTCGTGGTTTGTTTACAAACATTCTACATCGAGTTTGGCTTGTGTATAAATAGGAAACTTCCAAGAAGTTGACTATTATAAGTCTGGAGTGCAGTAAACTAAATTTGTGTTAGCATATGTGCGTTAGACTGTAAAGCAGTTAAATGACAGTGAATAATTATGTTCTATGCATATTTATCATGGACTCAAATTTGCATCAGCACACACCATACACTGCTGAATGTGCCTCTGCCAAAGAAGTGGTTTTGTTTTAATCACCTCACTTGGCAGGGAGTTGTTCATAGCAGTGCTGGTGTAGATAAAGCTCCTTGCGTCTATTTTCCCGTTAAGAAGAGTTCAAAATAAGTTTTTTTTGCAGCATGCTCCATCTTAGACCATATCTTCTCTTATTTAAGTGAGGTAGTGACCACACGCTCGACAATTTCCATTACTACATACTATAAAACAAAGCTTTCTCTGTCCCCAAAGATGTATGCTCAAATCTCTAAAACTACGCAACGGATTTTGATGCGTTTTTTTTAAATGGATAGAGTGATTCAAGAGGAAGGTTTATACTTATAATAAAACCGTGCGAAGCCGGGGCGGGTCGCTAGTATAAAATAAACTTGAATGAAACTGCTGACCTTCCTCTGTAGATCAGTACTTAGGACATCACGGGCTGAGTTGCAACAACATGTGTTATTTCTCCGTTATAATTTAAAAACATCGAATAGAGACGCAATGATATGGGAAAATTGTAATGACCGATTATAATAACAAGACGTATCGAATAGAGACGCAATAAAAAACAATGATGTCGAAAGTAATCAAGTACCTTCTCTAGGTGGAGATCAAGCGCGCTGAGCCTCGTGACGGGTCCGGCAAGCTGGGTTCGGGAGGCAGCGGCATGGGAGGCGGCGGCATGGGCGGAGCGCCCGGCGACGGGGGCCCGCAGGGCGGCCAGTGGGGCCCGCCCGCCACTGCTCCCATCAATATGATCCAGGGACATAACGGACAGATGGGAGGCCCGCCTATCAACATGCCTATGCCCGGACCTAACATCATGCAGGTAATGTATCATCTTATACAGTCTCGTCTCAAGTTATCATAATATCGAGTCGAGTGTAATTTCAAATAAAGAAAATTACAAAATTTTATCAAGAGTTATGTAAGTATAGTGTGTACGAACTCACGCACGGTAATTTCTTTCTGGTCGTTCGGTTATTTGCATCGCAGTTGTTAGCGCGTCCCGTACTGAGGAAAATAAAAATCCGATTTGCGTTTGAACATACAGGTTGTAACAACCCTATAAGTATTTACTAAAAATTACATCTCGTTAATTGAGCCGGCGGCGTTTAAGGAAAAAATGGGATACAGTCAGTTTTTGTAGTTCAACTAAAGTTTAGAAGTATACAGCCTAAGCAACTCCACATCCAGGCAGTGCCTCCAGTAATCTAGCTGTTGGTTCGTTCAGATGTTTGTGGGATATCAACGCAGACTAGCATATACTCGCTGGTCCTGTGATCTGACGAGTCTACAAGGTTTGCAACATTGACAAAAATAGCAGAGGTTAAGATTTTAAACTGGATATTTTACCAGAAACTGAAGCTACTTGTTACTCTTGATTATTAAAGAAAGCGGGTTAACTATGAACTTAGTTTGTGTTGGAAGAACATTAAAATTATGTCCCTAAACAAGGGACTTTTTACTATTAGTTGGCATACCTCGCCGCAAACATTTCACCGATTAAAGTTGAAAACACACAAAAGCCAGAGGCGGGGCGGAGGCGAAGGCGTGGCGGTTTTTCCTATGGCTCCGCGCTGCCACCGCCTGCGGTGTGTGTGTAAGCTTTCATATGATTCAATAGAATACAACTCGCACGCCTTCGCCTCCGCTCCGCCTCCGGCTTCAGTGTGTTTACACTTTGAAAGCTTGTTATTTTTTCTTCTTTTTTATAAATCAAATGTTTAGCCTTAATTAAATGTAGTCTTCAGTGGAATATTCAGTTGACATTGCACTGAATACATCTTTTGAACACTACAGTACATTTGGTTGAGTTCAAGTATATGCCGTCTTTAAAGGTCCACACACTGAAGCCGGAGACGGAACGGAGGCGAAGGCGTGCCGGTTTTTCCTATGGCACCGCGCCGCCACCGCCTGCGGTGTGTGTAGGCTCTCATATGATTCAATAGAATACAACTCGCACGCCTTCGCCTCCGCTCCGCCTCCGGCTTCAGTGTGTGGAGACTTTTAAGGTGGTTTATTTTAAAGTAGGCCTTTAGATAGTCTTTCTATATATTTTTGCCATAATATTATAATGTAGTTGTAGGTTACAAAACATATAGTCCTCAATGACAGGAATCTGCACCACCTGCGAGTTGTTGGATATTCTTTTGGTTCGCATTGGTTGAGGATCCTATACAGTTATTAAATTTATTTATGACTAGATGAGCCCCGCGGCTTCGCCCGCGAACCAGTTTTTTTTTTCGTACAAATTTCAGAAATTTATTGTACATCTCCTAGGGGTTATTATGTAAAATACGTGTTTAATTATTTACTCCATAGTTTATTTATACCAAGTTTCGAGTGAATCGAACCATGGAAAAAATATTTTCCATACAAACTTTACCACCTTTTTAACCCCTTCAGAGGTTAAAATTTCCACATCTTAATAGCCTATGTCCTAAACTATATATATATATATATAACTATATAACGTACCAAATTTCATCTAAATAACTCAAGTAGTTACGGAGATTACCTATAACAAACATTCACACAGACTTTCCCATTTATTATAATAGTAAGATGTGTTTTTGCCGTTTCCAGGGCTACCAAGGTTGGGGCACTGGCGCTGGTCAGACATCGTACGCTGGCTACGGCGCTGCCGGCGCGGGCGCTGGCCCCGGTAACTATCAGGGCTGGGGCGCACCCCCCGGTCCGCAGGCGCCGCCGCACGCGCCCGCCTGGCCCGCTACTAACAACTACACGCAGCACACGCAGCCGCCAGCTCAGGGATACACCAGCTACGGTGAGTCACGCACCACTTTTGAACGTTAACACACCCACAGCCTTGCTCGGTATAGCAGCGGTAGACTGGGACCTGAGGGGGCACGCCGCTCCTACGACACGTCCAAAATACCAAGAATTCAGGAAGAACTAAGCGATTTCCAAAAATAGCCTGATTATTCCCCCGCTTTAGGCAGTGCGTCAACGTTCCCAGCTAATAATGAACGGCTCCGTTCATGGGGCGGCGGAAAAAATATAAATCCGGCACTGCGACCTACCCGCACAATTTTACCATAATCCACATCCAGGCAGTGCCTTCAGCTTATAAGCTTTTGGTTCGTTCAGATGTTTGTGGGACATGAATGCAAATCTTACTGCTCGCTGTTTCAAATGAACTTTGAGTTTGATGGTTTGCGACATTTTAATTTCGATGTGTAGTTTTTGAAAATATAATTTGAAGTAAGTATAGCAATACCTTTAATACTTTATCCAATCTTAAGATAAAAAATGCAGAACTGTAGTAGCCGTTATTTAATAATAAAAGTATGAAAATAATTTATTACCTTTTAACAATAGGTAAACTTAACATTTAGTTAGGTATTTTTTATTATTAGTGCGTAGAACTGTTAAGTATTAAACCTGTATTCTGAGAGGATAGAGCTTGCTATATGTTTTAGAAACACCTAAAACTGCAATTAATTAGTGAGGTTAAATGTACAGCTTAGGAAATAGCTAATAAAACAGCTATTATAAAAAGAAATTCCTACCACCCTTGCGTCTCCAATGATCGAAGTTAGTGACATACACTAATCAAGTTGAGCCGCAGCATTTGACGAGAGTAGCGCACATTATTTCATAATTCTCATCCAGCAAAGTACAGTCAGTCAGGCTAACATTGTTGGTTGATTATGCAGCTAACTACAGCTCGGCGCCGGCCGCCGGCGCTGGAAGTTGGACCAATTGGAGCGTGCCACAGAACTCCAACTCTACCCCAACTGGTGAGAATCATGGAATACACGTGACTCACTATTATAGCCCTGTAGCGCGAATTAACTCTTACGTTTTGCTATGTAGCTCGATGTAGTTACATATTAGTATTTAGTAGGTCTTGAGTGTAGTTTCGGCCTGGTAGCTCTGGTAAACCAAATCTGTAGGATCTTGCGTAGCATTGAATTTATAGGATAGCAGCTCGTTTCAGTTATCGGAATAATTCCAAGCTTTCAAACCATTACGTTTCTAGAGTTGTCTTCAAAAGAAGAGCTTTCAAACAGGAGCTCTCAAGTTAAATTATGTAGTTAACTGCCGGTTAAAGGCACATTACCAGAAGTGTAGTTATTTTTTACTGATCTAATACACAAAATTCTAGTTTTTATATTGAGTAGAAATTTGAACTCATAATATAATGTTGCCGACAATGTTCCGACGGTTTACAGTTTTAAAAGACGTTGTTAGCGTCAGGACCCCTGGACCAAGTGCGATATTTTATATTTGGAAACTATCAAATTTCAATACCTTTTCAATACTATTTGGTACCTCAGTTAAATTATTTAGTACCTCGATGAGCAGTGAAATAATTTGAAAAGAAAGTGGTCAGACATTCTGACGTCAGGTTGTCTGGACCACATCTTTTTCACATAGTTAGAGACAGTAAAACTTAAAAAATCCTTTGTAAATATTTAGTACCTTTTTAATACCTTCCAATACCTCTTTATTTCAAACATTTAAGCGTCGCAGAAAAAAGTTACGGATGAATTAAATTTTGTAGGAAGCAAAGGTTGTTCGATACATATCTAATTTGCCGCAGACAAAACACTAATCTTATGAATGCGTAAGTTTTAATGTTGAGTTGTCAGTAAGTATGTGTGGATGGATGTATGGATGTTTGTTAACTCTCCACGACAATGGATAGGACTGGATGAAGGAAAAAGTTACTGATGAATGAAATTTCGTCGTAGGTATCCTACGAATAAGGTTAGAGTTGTAAAACAACAACTTTCAAGCAGACGGTTTTTCCATGCCTATATGTTTTGAAAAAGTTTATAATTATTTTGCTCAACGTTTGAGCATATTTTAGCTTAAGTATCATGTAGGTCTCCTAAATAAAAATTATATTTCCCTTTTTATTGGCCTACACCTTTTTCGGCGTGCAAATATTAAATCGACGCTGTTACCTATAAGCGCCTTTGTGGCCTTTTTCCACGAAGATGTTTTCTTCACGATGTCAGCTAAGATGGTAACAATCGTCTTTGTAAATTTATCCGACGAAATATGAGGGACAATAAACAATTTAAAGGTTAGCCGGCGAAGCAAGTCCTGGATTCGATTACCACTTCGGTATAAAGTTTATATGTGCCTTTGAATGCTTATCTTTAAAACTACGCAACGGATTTTGACGCGGTTTTTTTTAATAGATAGAGGGATTCAAGAGGAAGGTTTTTATACGTATAATAAAACGGTGCGAAGCCGGGGGTTCGCTAGTTAGAAATAAATACAACATTATAAAGAACTACTTTCTTTTTTAATTCAATAATTACAATGATACAATGTCTTTATACAAGTTTAACTTAAACTTAGAGCGAGGTGTCATTATCTTTGACTCTGATAGGTTTGAAGAAATCTGCCTTAGGAAAGGGCAATGGAATATTATAAATAATTATTACTATTTGCTATTTGTAGCTGAATGAGAGTTCAACTGACTATACTCATGTAATAGGTACATACATGATGACATAGACATACGTCATGATGATTATTCATAATGAAAAGTCAGGGGGAGAAAACAAGTTTTACCATGGATCACATAAAGTGGTACTAATGGTGCGTGGTTTTGCTTATGCAACAGATAACTACCAAAATATTTAATACCTACCTAAACTTTGAAAGCAGAAAGCAATAACTCGGAAGCGATTTTTTATAAAACCGCATCAAAATACGTGCCAAAAATGAGTTGCAATATTTTTATTTTATATTTTTACCGTCCTTTGCAACAAGATGCAACTTTTGTGAGGTAGGTATTCAGAAGTGCAAATGTAAAAACAAGATTCTCTCTTCAATCTAGACCCTTTAGTAAGTTACCTGTATGTAGGTAGTTGAAAAAAAACAAAGACGCTTAGAACTAAGTTTTGTTAGTTACTTAACGTTACGACCCGCCCCGGTTTCACACGGATTTATTATACATATAAACCTTCCTCTTGAATCACTCTATCTATTAAAAAAACTGCATCAAAATCCGTTGCGTAGTTTTAAAGATTTAAGTATTCGAAGGGACAAAGGGACAGAAAAAACGACTTTGTATACAGGGTGTAAAAAGACTACTATCGAAAAATGAAAGGTGGCAATCAGACCATGATTCTGAACATATTTATCGAAAAAAAAACGCGAATAAAATTTCACCTCTCTAATTTTTTTTATTTTTTTATCTAGTTACACACCCATAGTACAACACTAAGAAAACATATCAACACGAATAAACAATTTTGAAAAGCAAAAATAAACAAATTAAAAAAAAGATGTAATGTATTGCACGCAAGCGAATGACCTCAACTCAGCTGTTTATGGACGCCCGCACCACCGCTCGACTGCGCGAGCGAAATGGGTATCTATCTATCTACGCAAGATACATACATACGCTAGGTACGCACGTAGGTTACCGCGATGCTCGCTGGTGGCTATCTGTATTTTGCCGTCTTGGCATAGAAAGAATACACTCGATTTTCAATCTGAAGATTGTAGGATCGAACCCTTCCTAACACTTCTACTTCTATTAACAAATTGAAGATATCATTTTACATTTTACCTACCTGTTCCTACTAGAATAGATAGAAAACTCTTTTTTATTATACCTAAACCTAGGTACCACACAAAGAAAGAAAACAAAACAAAAATACTGCATACATAGTTTAAAGGGCGGTCTTATCGCTAAAAGTTCTCTCATTTCTTCCATCCAGGCAACCTTGGGATGTAATGTATGACCATGTATACTACTATTATGTATTCTGTGCTTTTTTGGTTCAGGGTAAAAAGTTAATTCTAGCTGGAAACGTTCATAACTAAGTAATCCTTTTACTAGTCGTAGTATTCAAATATTCCCGCGAAAAAAATAAAATTATCTCATAATTCTGTGATAAAGATTTTAAAATGAGTATGCCCCATTTTGAACCTTATTGGATACTGAATAATCTGCTTTGGTATAGGAAAACCTTATTCCACTCTGCATAAGGTTTATAACAGCAGCGGTGTTTTTCTTTGTCGGGCGCGGAGCGCCGCGCCGTGGGTCGGCACGCGCGGCCAGTCGGCTATAGTCAAAGGAAATGTATGGAAAGGAATCTAAACTTTATTTAATTAGTCATAAGGATTATAACACTTTGGCTGTCGGCATTTAAAAACGGATTTTGAATGCATAACTTCTCTATGTAGGTACATAGTGCTTGTATTATTTTTATTCGTCTTTTAGTCGGTGTTAGTATTCGAACTTGCGCGGTCGTTGCGGAAATTTGCGAATACTGTTTTGTTTTGTGAAACAGATTTTTAGTGTGGTATGCGTGTTTTTAAAGTTTTTCTTAAGTACATGGTCTTAGTGTAGGAAGGTAAATAGTGGAAGTTACTTTCTGTGTTTTTCGGTGTGTTTTATAAACATGTTTAGTGCGAGGGAGTATGGACAAATGCTCATGATGTGCTATGGAGAATGTGATGTGTATCGGTTGTGTTTAGTAAGTGTGTTTTATTTGCCAACATAATGTTCAGTGCGATGGAGTATGGGCAAATGTTTGTGTTTCTTATGGTGAAGCTCTAGGAAATGCGTCAGAAGTGTTGCGCATTTACTTACTGTGAAAGATAGCCGAACCAAAAAAGCAAAATCCCAGCTGATGCTTGTGTCTTTAGGTAAGTCGTGAAATATCTACCGAGTACCGACAGCCTAGGTACTTGCTATAAAGACCTTACCTTAAACTTTGACGACTTATAACTTTACTAGCTACCCGCCCCGGTTTCGCACGAGTGTATCACTACATAGTATAAAACAAAGTCGCTTTTTCTGTCCCTATGTCCCTATATCCCTTCGACTGCTTAAATCTTTGAAACTACGCAACGGATTTTGATGCGGTTTTTTTAATAGGTAGAGTGATTCAAGAAGAAGGTTTATACGTATAATAAAACCGTGCGAAGCCGGGGCGGGTCGCTAGTAAACCGCATCAAAATCCGTTCCGTAGTTTTAAAGATTTAAGCAGTCAAAACGATTACGACCATATCTCGCGAAGAACCGACAACTGTTGGGGTAAACGTGTTCTTGAGTGGAGACCGCGACTCGGTAAACGTAGCGTAGGACGCCCTCCGGCCAGGTGGGATGACGATCTGCGAAAGACTGCTGGCAGATGCTGGATGCGTCAAGCTGAAGACAGGGCGCTATGGCGCTCATTGGGGGAGGCCTATGTCCAGCAGTGGACTAATACAGGTTGATGATGATGATGATGATGATGAAGCAGTCAAAGGGACATAATGATATAGGGACATAAGGACAGAAAAAGCGACTTTGTTTTATACTATGTAGTGATGTACCTACTTATGTTATGTAGTGAGTGATTCGTCGCGCGCGACTCACGTCGGCGCGGCGGCGTAGGTATCGAAGTGGACGCGTACATTGCTTGCAAACAAAATAATTGAAAATCTTTAAACATGTTTATCTTCGGCTACAATTTTTTTTTCGGCCTGCGGATTTTTGTTTTGTTTAAGTTTAAAGGTGCTTCGCCATCCCCCTTCGTTTTCGATAGTTGTCTGTTTACACGCTGTATACTATGTAGTGACAAGTGATATCACTAAAATCTTAAGAACGGTTTAACGGATCAGGCTGAAATTTTGAATAGATGTAGGTACCTAGGTATATATATACCTAGGTATAGGCCTACCAAGCTTAGTAATTATGATATATTCCTCCTCGTTTGAGGGAGGCATGTGCAGCAGTGAACAAAATGAGTGATGAATAGGAAAGGTGTATAAAACCCATCCCACTGTATTTGTCTATTCTTATGCCCATTCCTACCTAATATTCATTCGATGCAAACACCTACACTGTCACAAACTTACTTCAACTTAAAATTAAGATAAAGCAGCTATACGCTAGGGTGAATGCGAATTTGTTGCGGATGCTGCGGCCTCTTTTCCCAGTATCCATGGAAATAAAAATAAATCAATATTAAATGGCGTTTATTGTCAAAATTGTTTCGAACTTCTGTGATTTACTACAATTTTTCTTCGATGATACCAGGTGTCGTGAAATATTCTCTGTTATTAGTTTAATTCTTTTTTTTTAATTTGCTATATCAACTTGGAAATTATAAAATAAAATTAATAGCGCAAAACCATTGCCTTTTTCCATTCTTCGGATTTTGATTAGAAAACAAGTTTTATTAAGTAGATACCTATATTTATTAATATTTTCTTATCTAGTTTTACACTTTGTTTTGTAGTTCTGTATTAATTTTACTGTTATCTGTTTTCTTAAAATACCTATGTAAGTAGTCCGAAACTTCATACTAGTTAATTCAAATAACTGGTATCCGCGATACAGGCTTTGCCTAGTGCGGAGACCGCAGGTAAACTGTCCATGAATTGTGTTTTTAAGAATAAATATTTTTTTCATTTTTTTTTTTCATATTAGCGTTGCCAGATTGAAACTTACCATGTCCCGGACAATTTATAGCTTCGTCCAGCCCGTGACCATAATAAAGTATTGAAAATGAATAGGGGGGTATTATTACCTACCTTTTCTAATTAAATATCTTATTTGATGAATATCTATGTTTGACTTCACAAAAAGGCACTAATTATAGTAAAAAATATATCAAAACGGTTGATCACCGACCGCGAAGCTAGGCTCAAGCAGCCGGTGACTAGGTTGCAGAGAGAGGAACTTCCTGACGATACGCGCAGAGTCCAGGAGAACCGCTTTTTGGGAGGCCCTTGATCCAACTTACTCTCTATTTAGCTAGTCTCTTGAGATGTGCCGAAGCATTTGGACATGGGTAGAGCGCCAGCTTTATCAATGTGGATTAGGTACACGTTCAAGTGCACTTGAATTTACCTACTACATACCTACTTATAGAATAATGTCGTAGAATTCATATATTTATGTTTTTTGCAAATATAGTATTACCTAGTCCTTAGGATATAAACATTATCGTATTATAGAAACTTTTCCAAAAAATAAGAAAAAACCGTCTCCTTGAAAGTTGTTGTTTTGCAACTGTAACCTTATTCGTAGGATACAACGAAATTTCATTCATTAGTAACTTTTTACTTCATCCAGTCCTATCCATTGTCGTGGAGAGTTAACAAACATCCATCCATCCATCCACACATATTTACAGCTCGACATTCAAACTTACGCATTCACAAGATTAGTTTGATGTCTGCGGCAAATTAGATATGTATCGAACAACCTTCCTACAAAATTTAATTCATCCGACAACTTTTTTCTGCGACGCTTAAATGTTTGAAATAAAGAGGTATTGGAAGGTATTAAAAAGGTATTAAATATTTACAAAGGATTTTTTAAGTTTTACTGTCTCTAACTATGTGAAAAAGATGTGGTCCAGACAACCTGACGTCAGAATGTCTGACCACTTTCTTTTCAAATTATTTCACTGCTCATCGAGGTACTAAATAATTTAACTGAGGTATCAAATAGTATTGAAAAGGTATTGAAATTTGATAGTTTCCAAATATAAAATATCGCACTTGGTCCAGGGGTCCTGACGCTAACAAGACGTTTGCATTTCATTCTTTGTATTGCGTATTGCTTATGATATGAAAGTGTTTGGGGAGCCAAGTGCGATTTGGATGACCTCAGGAGGTATTTACATCAAGAAAGAAAGAAAGAAAAAGCCTTTATTTGGCCCTTTTTTCATAAATAACGATAATAGGTATAAATAACACATTATAACAGATTCAGAAACAAGAAGGAACACAAAAACAAAAACAAGACCTATAGACATCACACTGAAAATATTATATATATAAAAAGTATATGGGAACTGTTTTGTTTTCTCTTATTCGCGCGAATAAGAAATAAACGAAATAATTTCGTTATAGGCCGGCAAGAATAGATAAATTATTATTTTGTACAAATATGTACAGGATGTCCGTTGGCCAATTTCAAATTGTTAATGAAATAAAAATATGTATATTAATTAGGGAAATTAGTAAGTCTTATAAACCAAATTAAAGATAAAACATGCTGATTTTATTTTTTATAAGTTTTCCCAAATACTTACTTGTATTCCAAAGCGGCTTACTCATTCATAAAACTTCTCTATCTAATTCGGAGTGACGCCGAGTTAGTGAGCTAGCTCGTCCGTCATAGGTGCTCTACATTTTGGTGAAAAGGGTGCAGTTCTCGGTCGATTTTTTCAAGGCGCTTTGGTCGTTAGGTTGCTATCGTATACATTTACTTTGTTATAATCCTATAGAAAAATGTCCCATAGAGGCGAGATCCTGCGATCTGGGAGACACAAAATGGATTTTTTGTTTTTTTTTTATTATTTTATTCTACGATCTAGGTGACACAAAATGGATTTTTTTGTTTTTTTTTATTTATTCTGCGATCTGGGTGACACAAAATGGACTTTTTATTTTATCACGAATGTGACTCTCGCCATATATGGTACTTTTAGCATTATTTTGCTGGAATCACATGTGTGAAGTGTTCGATCTACCTATTTACTGGAAGCCTCTGTATAAAATATTGAATACAAGAATACAAGATTTTATTAGTAAAAATATCATTTTACACATATTGGCTTGTATGGTGAACTAAATAATTTCTATCCATATAGTTACATTTGCTGCACGGTCATTGAAACATGTTCAGATTATTCCAATCTTTTAGAGCATATTCCAATATTGGGGCAATGTTGACTGAGATTGTTCAAGGCTTTATTATTGTTTGAACCGTGGACATTATCTCTTGAGCCTCCATTAGTGGCAATGTCACAGTCACAGCCCTGTCTATAAATAAACCCATAATAAAGAAAATTAGTTTACCGAAAAGTAAACTTACATAATCATACAAACTTGTGGCGTATAAATTGCTTGTGGAATTTACTGTGAACTCACAATTTTGCACTGCAAAATGGCGTTCGTAAAATTCACAATCAAATTGCATCGAATTATTTATCTAATGAGATCAATCGGGCCACTCTTTTCGATATATCCAATTTTGAAATCCTAAATTTGCCACCAGACTATAGTATAGTAATTATCTTATTTCGTAAGAATCATGTAATTTTTCTATCTTATGTAACCTAACATTTTGTGAATTGGTATAAGTAAAATGTTGGTTGTTATATAGGTTCGTACGTGCCGTTGTCTGAAGGCGGCGAGATGTACGGGCGCGGCGGCGGCGGCGGCGGCGGCGCGGGCGGGCCCGCCCTCAGCGGCGCTCTCTCCTCCGCAGCACTGTCCAAGTCTTCTTCTGCGGATTACTCCACCTACCAGCAGTATCCGCCCGCATACCAGCAGGACCAGGTACCCTACACCAACAGTTACACGGAATAAACGCACCGCATTAGGTACTACCAGACAACGACTACATGCTCTATGATGAAAGCGGCGAGCGCGCCACTCAACAAACTTACCATCCTCTGTTCAACTCTGACCTGTTATCTACAAGTGGGGCGTTGCCGCTCTCGTTATGAACGGACATGCGTGCCGCATCCTAAAGACCAATTTTTTTCAAATATCTTATCACGATTTGTAGTACTTCCTATTTTTGTACTTGGTCTTCGGTGTGCCGCTTCATTCAGCTCTTGACGCGCATTTGTGACTGAAGTACTTATAACTCTGTATAATTTCGATGTACAAGTTCAAATGTTAAATTTTTGTAAGCTTACTCCTAATCATGGTTTATAACTTTGAAGACAGTCACCAATGCCTGCATCTACTGGGCTATTCATTTATCATATAAATCAATGTTTTTTAAATTTTCTATTCTATCTACATATTAAACAAGTTATCTACGTTTGTATAAAATTCTGACCAACCTTTACTGTAATGAATAAATAGCCATGTTGAAATATATTAGACGCTTACACCGTGTATCGAACAAAACGAAGACATATGTAGAATGCATGCTTGTATTTTATTAGAAATTGTAATAATTTTGATTCATTGTTGTACATTGTTTTCGCGTTTGATCGACAGTCATACGAATACCGCAGACGTTAATAATGGTATGGCAGCCTGAAAACTTATGTTATTCATAGAATGTCCTTGTGTATGGTTAAAGACTTGCTTTCATTTTCATGCAACTTAATTTCGTTCTGCCAAATCAATCGGTAACGATTAACGGAATAATCTAACGAAACTCTGCGCTCACTAACTGCAGATCTCTTATAAACCAACCGTTTTTTTTTCTGCTTAAGTAAGCATGCATTGACGGAAAACATAAAATAAACATTTACATAATTTCTTAAAACAGATTTAAAGCCTTTCGGTGAACGGTACGGTGATTTGTGTTCAATTTATATGGTAAACGATTGACAAAATTAATTCATGTGCCGGCCGAATTGTACATCTCAAGGCCGCCATTTTGTAGAGTCGCCATTTTGACAAAGTCAACCGTTTATAATGTAATGGGAAGTAGACATTTAGGCCATCATCTCGCACTGTTTCGTGTTCTAACAATGCATAAAAATGTTTCAACTAGCACTTTCAATTGATAGCTCTGCGACTTTGTTTATCTAACGGTCGTAGAGACAATTTATTAAGTCACCAAGTGCTATTGTTAGAACTCGATCTGTGTTAGTGGAACGTGGTGAGAATCGGTTTATCTGCTAACAATACTCTCGATCACCGAATAACTGACTACTAGATACTAGCTCACAGTTAGTTTCTAGCTCGTCCGTCATAGGTGCTCTACATTTTGGATGGGAAATTCATTGTGCAATCATTTTTGCTTATTTAACCACATCTGCCAAAATTGTAATAACTCATATTTCCATCCAAAGTGATATCGCAAACAATCACATAATTTCGTTACAAAACCTATCTTGGATTTAAATGACTTCTATATTATTTATACTTTGAATAATCCACTAATAAACAAAAACTTATCACCATCCAAGACAAGGTTTACGAAATTTCACATACAAAAGTACAGCCAACTTATCATCTAACTAGGTTTTTGTTGGGTTTTTTTTCTGATTACCTTGATTCCTTCCCTAATCCCCATGTGTACCACCTCATGCTTCAAAGTTCGTCCTACATTTTTGTTGGATGCATGAAAGGTTAATGTTTTTCAGAATACTGTAGTATGATGAATGAATGCATGAATAGCAAAAGGGATTCTAGTGTGAATGCAGCCTTTTCTTCACTTAAATGATATATCACAAAAAAATATTCTGCAATTTGGTTGTACTTGCATTGATTGTGGTTGTTTGCGATGAGGACGTGCAAGGTTCGCAACCGAGCACCGGTGAGCGAGTGATGTTCAGCGAAATGCGTTCCGACTGATCGAGTCACAGCCGAAAAGCAGCATGATAAAATAAAATTATTATAGAGCCAATTAGTTTGCCCTGCATCCGTGTGCCGTGTACCATGCTTGTTTGTAATGAGATGAGACGCCGCTATGCGTCGAGTGGTAATCTCACTAGTCGCATGTCTCAGGGCCGTTTAAATGTGCGATGTCTTTTTGATTATAATGAAGTATACGGTCGTACCGATACCGTACCGTGACAATGAGAAATGTCGCGTCGCTGCACACGGGCCGCGTCCTCTGGCTATAGATGGCGTACCGCTATCCACAATGGAAATGAAGATTAGATAGTTGTCGAGTTTCGCTGAAGGTCTCTCATCTCCCCACCCCCTGTATCCCCTCGTACCTGTCGCCTCCTCCCGGAGTTCATCTCACCCTCGGGTTCAGTCACACGCTTGCCCGGTCCATGTTCACGCGCTCAGCTAATTACATAAACCTGTTGAACAGTTTGCCGAGTGGGACTTTATGTCTTGTTCTTCTTTTCCAGTTGGTCGATCAGGGCCCACAAGAGTGGCTCCTCCAGAAAGACAATTAGAGTAAGGGCGGGTATCGGACGGGGGAATGTCGCGAAACACTGGGGGATTTCTCACTATGGACGGTTCGATCGTTGCGGCAATAGTGCACCCGTCAAAAAGGCATCGCACCGCACTAGATTATAATCATAAGCGCCTAGTTCTCTACGTAACCGTAAAGTATCCCGGACGCGGGCGAAGCGACCCGTCCGCCGCGGGTCGCCTCGGCACCTGGAAATCGGCATTTAAAGTACAAATTAGTAAAATTCGGATTTTCATATTGTTACAGGTTCATTAATCTAATTATAAATTAATAATAAGCTGTACTTTAAGTGTTCAGAGACGACCGCACCGTCTTAAATCATACACACCGCACATCCTATGCAATAAATAAATACCTAGATCGGAGTAGCGTACCGTACATAAGTGTAACTCGTTTGGCGCGTGTCGCGTACCTCGCTCTGTAGTTGTGCTGTGCTGTATTGTATGGTGAGCGCGGTACGAGACGAGAGCTACAAGATTGTGTGGTGGGTCTATAGGGGTCGTCGTACGGCGGCGCCGGACGCGCGTACGCCGGCGGCGAGTACCACGCCAGCGCGCCCGCCGCGCCGCCGCAAGCCGCGCAGCCAGGTGTGCACCATCCGCACCACGCGCCCAAACACTTCACCGCCAACGAGTTTAACAAGGAGTGGCCAGCCGCCTAAACTCTACCACCCACCAACACCACAACAATCTATCAAATACCCACACCTTATGCAACTTAACTTAGCCTTTTTAGGCGATTTATAACGATGCTTTCGGAGACTGCATAGACACAAACCCACATGCGTTAAGTTTAACGATAAATAGATTAGGTTTTTGAAACGCGTTTACTAGTAATGATCGTTTTGTTTTAACCTTTTGGTATCGCCACGTCTCTGAGCGCTAATTAATCATGGTTGATATTATTAACTGATCGTGCGTCCGTATCCTCTTTGATATTAGTCGGCAAAATTTCGCGACTCCCCTTTTAAGCTAAAGGACGCTGTAACTCGCGTGCGAACTCTACTCGTACGTGTCTTTATTGCTTTTAATATTCTCTTTGGATGTGGGCTTACTACTTTTTAACTTTCAAAATATTTCGATTTTTGAGTATTTTTTTGTCCTTTTTAGAGCGATTTGTTTTATAATGTCGTAGGTATAGTCGTTCGTTGGCACTCCGCGCCGGTAGCGGCCGGCGCGGCTAGTTGTAGGTAAGCCGCGGGGGCGGCGCCCTAATGGGTCACGTACATTTGACAGACACGTTAAACAAGGCCAATTTAGGGAAAATGACCTTTAAAACTTAACTTAAGCTAAACTTGTATAAATATTATCTGATATATATATCGGTATGTATATTAATATTAGTATTTTGGTTATTTATCATCCACTAGACTTAGGAAAACGGTAGAGTTGTAATTGAATAATTATGTGTTTTAACAAAACATAGCGCATGACTGAACGTGATTATTTAATTTGTAATTATCCCATTTTTTATGAAAAGAAGGGAACGATTCTCTTATTAGTAATTTTAATTTGTTTTTCTAATATGCATTTTAGTTTTTATTGCAATTATTAAGTCGATTATGAGTAAAAACTGATTTTATTATATTTTTAATGAAATAAATTAATCTGCCAAATTGTAAACGAGCAAGCGATAACGTCGTAATATGTTAAGGAGCTCAAGCATTTAGGATATAATAAATAGTCGGCATCGGCCACTCGCACCCCTCGCGCGGACTCCCCTGTACATATTTATGTAATTGTGTGTAAAGCATAATTTTAATCGATTCTCTCGTCACATAGTTTTAAAGTTTATTTATGTGATTGCCAAATATTTTTAAATCTGTATAGAGGTTTGTGAGGCCGAGAGAAGCGGCCTTTAGTCGTAATGCGCCGCGCGCCTCGCGTGTCCCGACCCCGTTGCGCCGCAAAGTGATTTATAATTTAAAATAACATTTATTAGATTAAATTTAATGTTAGTCTTTTACTGTACTATATATCGCTCAATCGTTTGACCGATCGACTGATTAAAATTTTAGTGATAAGCTAAGTAATGAAATGCGCTTCGGGGGCGGGTCGCGGGTGGCGCACGGGACCATCCTTCGTTGTAATTATCTTAGTGTTTACGGACCTACTGATAGACTGCCCGCGCGCCCGCTACCGGGACGCTGTTCCTTTAATTTAATTAATAAATTAATAGATCCGCGGTCGCAAGCTACTTGCGCCGACAGGGGTAAGATTTGTTATAAAATGTTTAAATAGACAAATTGTTGACATTGCATAATTTGAACGTTAGAATAGGGTTATTTAAGATCGCTCCATAAGTATAATTTATCTATTGAGGAATAATGTGAAGTATAAGCAAATTATAAGCGACAAGGTCCGGAGCGAGGGGTGCGGTATTCCAAATTAAAGTAAAGTAATAGCTAAAGTATAATGACCTTGAGCCTTCTATAATGTGATTCTGATAGCATTGGTACATTTCACTTAGTCTTAAATATTTTTACAGAATCGACTGAACGAGTACATAATGTAGGTAATCGACTTGTAAAATTCGTACCTAGTAACAATTAAATAATGTAAAATTAAATTAACGTCGGTGCCCAAATGCCAGTTAGGTTACGTATAAAATAGTTCCGCTTTATTATCGCCTCGTTGCTCTCGGGTTCCTGTTTATATTAGTTAGGTTATTTTATCTCTATTCATTCCTCTTTGATTTACTTTCAAGTTAGATATTTGTTTATCGGGTCGTACTCTTGCCATTCTTCAATGTAGTGTCCTAATGACATGCCCCCATTTCTACTTCCCGCTACGCTACCAGCTCCGTTCGTGCGTGTACCCGGCCCTTTACCCTCCATATTCAGTTCGCGTTTTATCTATCATCGTTCGGTAGAGACTATTATAAACAACCACCGATAAAACGAACGAAATAGTTCACACCTTATTTAATATTAGAAAACATCGCTTTTAAAAGTATATAGATTTACGTTATGTTCAGTGATAATAATGATTAGCACTAAGGCGTGTAAGACACGGGCCAGCGCCCGTCACTCACAAAACTTTTGGAACAATTAAGAACTTAGTTTGTAATTAAACAATGGCAATCTTCTTATTATAAAGAGTAATTTATTTAACGTAAAATATCGTATGTATTAGAAATTTTAGATTTACTCAACATTAAACTTAGTGCAAATTATTGTGAAAGTAAAAAAATCAATTGAGACTATATTTATATGAGTTTTTAATTATTATTATAGGAGAAACATTAAAATATTGGATGAATTTATTAATTAAAATAGTTAGCGAAATACAAATACGGTAAGACTCGTTAGAGGCTCGTGGTGTCTGTCAAATGTGGTGTTGTCTCGCTCTTCGCGGGGCGCTCGCTCCCGCGTCGGTCACTCGTCACGATCACAACTCGCGGGCGTCACCGCTGCACCGCCCGGGCATATCCCGGCTTACGCAAAACCCGCGAGTGACCATCTGCATTTTAATATTACACTGAGTAATATTCGACATAAGATATATTACTGTATCTTTAAAATATATAATGTTTATGGAATAATATAATAATCAAGGCTTAATTGTAGTACTGTTGTGTAGTTAACCTATCAACTCTTGTTTGTATTACTTTATGATAAATAGTGTATGCGGTTTTTATATGTGTATGTTTATTTGGTAGTAAAGGAAGATGTTTAGTGTATTTTGGTATGATAACACTAACAAGTCGCACAGTGCGGCCGAAGTGACGGCGGATTCGGTGTGACCGCTTTTATACATTATAATAATTAATATATTTATGATCGTAATTGACTAATTATACACGACAAAGACCCCTAGCGTTAAACTTAGATTAACCGTTCTACAATTTTAAGTTCACTTTTTAATCGTCACGTAATAATATTTTGCATTTAAAATATATCGGATGACCGACAGTCATAACTGTAGTCTTTTTGAAAGTTATTTTAAAACCAATGCAGGTATTACTAACTATAATCATCATATTTATACTAGAATTAAATATAAATGTAATTACGGATCCCATTATAATCGTAAAATATTGCACGGGCTTTACAGATAATTATAACATATTAATTAATATAAAACCTAGGGCAAGTTGTTATTTATTTCTGTTTAATTAAAAATTTCGATGTTGATTATTTTTAACTATATTTTCTTAGTAGATTAAATAAAGTACATAACGATCGATTAGTATACAAAATTGTTAGATGACCTATCGACTGATGTACAATATATAAAATAACGTTACTTACGGCAGTATATAAGTTTACTTAACGCCACGTCGACGGCCGGCGCGATTTATTCATAAACTTATTGTATTAATTTTCTAAAATATAAATAATTGGAAGCGGCAACCGCGACCTTACCACAAATTAAGCATGTTACGATTGTAAGACTATTATCTAGATTTGTTATAGTATTTAAACTATACTTAGCCCTAAAGAGTGCACATTGGTGAAGCCTAGCACAGCCGCGAGCGTTACAAGATGGCGGCAATGCGCCGCCATCTTGAATCCCGCGCGGTCCAATTACTTTATGTTCGTTATATAAAAATGAAAATTATGATAGACATACATGACCACGAGTGTCCTTGTTGTTTATTTATAAACGACTATAACTTAATGATAATTAGTTAATTACGGTTTTAATTATTAATAATATTAATTGAAGCACTAAATTAAGACGAGAAGCTTGTATGCTAATTAAATTGATGTAATTAAAAGTGCTATCACATAAAGTAACACACAGGTCTTTTAGTAGAAATTACGCATTATTCTTTATAGGTATTTTGGGTATGTATTTAGTGTTAGATTTAACTGGTAACATAAGTATGTAGTTTGTAATGTATTTGAAAAAAACAGTTTTGTCGTAGTTTCCTATTATTAAGCTTCTTCTATCTTAATGGATTAAGTAATACTACTGGTTGATTAATTAAAATTAATAATATTACAACTGCAAATATTTGAAATAATATCTTATGATGAAATATTATATCTACTTTTAAGGACATTATAAAACGTAGATAATTAAAAGAAATCAAAAGTTTCAAAATAATACTGGCATTTTTAATGGTTTGACCCTGATCCCGTAATATAAAATCCCAAAATTATAAGGTCATAATTTTTATTTTTATCTAGTGGCATAAAGTAATACTCATAATAGTCTTACACCTACTAAAACCTAACAAATATATTAAAAACACAATATCCGTCTTCTTTGATGATAGGAAAATACGATCCAAAACTAACATTCCATACTCTCTTAATTTTCTGCACTCTACTAATATACACTCCTAGTTCTAACACAATTTCAAGGTAAAGCATATGAATATAATACACTTCATGTAAAAATAGATTTGTAGAAAAACCCAACTTGTGATACCTACGCCTAGAATCCCTTTTCCAGTAGAAGGTACTTTCCTAAAGTATTTTTAATATTCTAAAGAAGTATTTTTCACAATTAGAAGGTGACGGAGTGGTCAGTCATGCAGGCAGTCCTAAGTACGTGATACCACAGATGAACGAAGCTATGGTGACTCCACCGCAGGTTTTTGTCTATCACATCATGGTAGTAATAGCCCAACAAGTAGAATACGATAGTTTTCTAGGTAAAATATTATAATATTATTCTATTAGTCCGTCAGTTAGATTCTATAGAAATATTGGACATTTATTTCTCCTTTTGTCAATCAAATGACAAAGAAAGCGGGGTAAAGTTAAGGAGAGAGGGAGGGCTCGTGACGTCATGCCGCGCCGTGCTAAAAAGCGTCGCATGGCGTGACTAACTTTACATATTTTGCATGATTGACATAAGAAAAAATAAGTACTTAGCTATCCAAATTTTCGAAAACCGGACGGACTTATTTCAATTTATTAGGCAACTAGCCCATTAGGCTAGTTTTAATTATTTATATCTTATTACTTTTAAACAGTTCTTAACATCCGGGGATACTGTATTTGCTTAAACAATTGCAGAAAGTCCTTCATTTCAATAACCCTTCCTAGAAATAATTATTTTGCTCAAAGATTAAGTAGTATAACAAAGTAAGACTTCGCCAGGTTTCTAGGTTCAAGAAGATCTCAAATACCAAGGGGTCGTCCATTAATCACGTGATGATTTTTTTAACCTTTTAGCTCCCCCCTCCATGCTGCCATGCGTGGTGAGGTTATGTTATGTGTAAGCCCCCTACAACTAGAATAACTATAAGTTTTTTTTGTAGATACAACAAAGTATCAAGGCATATATAATCTAAAAAAGCACCGTGATAAAAAAGGTCATCAAATGATAGATAGTTTTTTGATTAAAAAAAAGATAAGTTGTATCAACCCTCCGCTTCTCAAGTGATTAATGGACGATCCCTAATAAAATGAACTGTACAGGTCCAAATGATGTATTGTGGCGGTATGGTGTCTCCACAGCCCTCGTTCTGTAACGTCTCGGATGTAGCTTCAGTCTCAGGTTACTATTCAACAGAATATAATTATTGATAATTAGGATTTATTATATCATATGTGGTTGTCTTACCTAACTCCTTAGCGACGACGAACTTAGCAAGTTGTCCATAAATAGGTTGTTACAATCTGACATTATAATCATGAACTTAGAAAATGCCCCTAATATATATAGGTAAATAGAATATCCAAAGATATAAAAAAATACAGTCTCGCTAGGTATGTTATCCTCAATGGGTGAGGCGTGGAATGGTGCGTGGTGCGGTAAGTTTTTATACTTTTGAGCTTTATTAATCTTGCTTTTGAACATTTCTAGTAAGAGCACTTGTTGAGTTCAAGAAATAAGTGGTATTTCTGCATAGGTGATGATTACGAGTACACCGGTGGTTCCGGCGATGGCTACCAGCGGTCTTCGAAGCGCAGTTACCACGGATCTTCGAGCGGATCTGCATCCGCACCATCTTACCACCCCTACCGACGCTAGTCGCTTGGTAGCCACATGAGGTCGCGACAATGGGACTTTAGGACTTTGGTCCACGCATACAACACGACCTTCGCTTATTTACCCGGGGAAATGTTTTCCTTTTTGTTTACCTCTTACTTCATGTCTTTACTTGATAACTATTTTGATGAGTCCTCGCTGTAAATCAGCGAATATCGTGAATTACTCGTATGTATGTAAAATAGTTACTCTTTTTATACAAACACAATCATTTTAGTTTGTAATTATTTTTATCGGAGACGAGTCGATGAGATGCATATTTGTATTAAATTTATCGCTAGCCTAGCTTATGAGTAGGAAGATCTCAATAAACCAAGTAAGATGACCTTAGAATTAAATGTGACATAAGTTCTATCCACGTTGACCTATTTAGACTAACTCTTATTAGATATTATTCTAGAATCTAGATACGACATTTTAGACGCCAGTTTTGAAGTAAACTCTTATTTGCTAGAAATATTAATCTCATAGACTCATTCCCGAGATTTTTAGTTAAGTTTTTATTGCATTTGGACATTTTTGTTATATGAACAGATATAATTCCAATGAAACCGCTTCAAGCTGAAATTATCAGTTCTGTTTTACATTCTCATAGATGTATTACCTACCTACCTTAGATAATATGAATTCGATTTCATAATGAATGTATATTGTGTCAAAGTGTTTGGCAATAATCGTCTTAACTAATATTAGAAACAAGAAATTATTGGAGTTTGTTATGCTTAAGAGGCCTGCCTAAAACAAAGTAGGTTACCAGTTGTTAGACGTAAGAATATCCCCTGAACAATCATGTTGTAAGGCTACGTATTCATAAATATTGACCCGATTTGTGAAATTTCATCGATTTAGGCTCAAAATAAATGAAATTCAGAAAAGCGTATGTTTTGCATGTTATGAAGGTCTTACAGCCGGTTTCTGGAACGCAGTTATCATATCTAAGTAATTAATTATTCAATTATCAAATCCATATTCAAATGTCATTTGGGTTGCTCTAAAATCGATTAGGTTCTACTATTTTGAACAGCGACTAGTTGACAAGCCTGTCAAACATCAAAATGAGTTTCTCGAACGCTAATTATGCTTGATTCTTTGGTCCAATTAGTTGCAATAATTACAACTATTTAGGTTTTAGTGTGGAAACATTGTGAATAGTTCGTACAAAAACTACACGCGTAGAAGAAGGATTAGGAAATTGCAGTAAGTTTTTGGGCTTACTTATCATCTGGCATATTGGGGTAGGTCCTATTTGTTCTATAGAACATGACGTACCTAATAGAACAATTTGAGAAAATATTGTCCCTACTTGTACTATAGAATAGTTTGTAATTTTTGTCTCAAATTGTTCCATAGATCAAACTAAGTATATAGGTATATGAACTTCTTGAAGTTGATATGTAAACTGGCCACTCGAGAATGATTTGCTACCACTAGTGACATTTTTGATAAGATGGTTACTCACTAACCCATCACTGGGCTTCTTTTTGCTTCGGCATACATATAAGAATCGAAGGAAATTAAATTTTATCGGCAATGGAAAACGGTTTATTTTTTCTCTTTCTGTGTACTTTAAGTTTTTCCTCAGCTGATAGCTTTTTCCGTAATAATTATCAAGCTAATTATATGTACTTTACAATTTTGAACTTTTTCAATAAACAAACAAGTATTCGCGCCACAAGCGTAATTTTTGGATTATCCCATCACTAAGACTTCACTGTCTATCCGTCGAAAATAAATATTTAAGGGGGCTCCCATAAAAACGCCATTTGTTGCCTTTTTTCTCGATATCAATAGATAAATGGTAAAAGGCAGGCACTTGAAATATTCACAAAATACTTAATTGTAAGTATATTAACTTTAATGGTGCGGAACCATTTGTGCTCGAGTCGCCCTTGGCCGGTTTTACTGAGGTTTAGGAGTGAATGATTGAGCTGAAAGAATGGTTAAATTAAGTGACCATACGAAATCAAACAGTGATTTGACAATCGTAAGATGATCAATGATTAGTAAACATCTAATCAGCGTTCGTGCACCCCGATTTTGTTTGACCAGTGGGTCAAGTCAATCGCTTTGTCAATTGATTTGCGACATGTTCAGCGTTCTAGAAAGCGGCTGTTAGTGTCTTTAGATAAATAATTAAAAATCTCAGATTGTCCATTTGTGTGTATGTCGACCCTAACAAATTCCACACTGTTTTCGTGACGTTTTGTATTTTGTCTTACTCTAATAAATTACTAATTAATTTAAGCTGTATTTAAATTTCACATTCTCAAAGACTGCCGATCTCCTTACTATATAATATATATAATAATAATATATAGGTACCATATTTACTCTTTCAATAATAATACGCTTTATTTTTGACTTATTTTGTATTTATATATAACTTTATAAAGCGATTAGATGCATAGGCCTAAAATATGTGAAAAACAATTGTACTTTCGGTAAGTACATTAGAAAATAGAAAAAATCAGAACTGTAATTGTATGTAACAAATAATGTTTTTTAACACTTAAATGTATTATAAATTAGAATTTATTGTAGAGGTACATTTATAATAGAAAATCGACAAATTAATTTTCATTGCATAAATGAACAGTTTTACTTTAGATTAACTAACTTAAGGCTCTAAAGACATTTAAATATTTAACTCACGTTTATTCTAGTCGACTCATTCATTGGACAATATAAATAATTATAGCATCTTACGCATATTTCATTAAAGTGCATAAGTAATTTATCAGGGAAATGATTTTTATTTACATTTTATTTAACAAGCCGATAATTAGGTAAGGCACTAGGACAAGAAAAATGAGTGCATGAGTTAGGTTCTATAATATAGGTGCATATTCAAAATAGGGCTCTTACAATTGACTTGTTTGATAAATAGTACAATACTTAGGTGGTGTCAAACTATCACTATTTTTGGACCGAATGATTATCCCTTCATATAATGATAAATAGTCCGAACACTGACACGCGCACTTCGGTCTCCGTGTTTTTATTTACGTTTCCCAGTAAAAAGGGCCGAATTTAATTTTGAAAGTGCTTATAGCGATAAAATCGAATCTACAGCTTCGTTGGTGGCAAAAATTACCGCCCAATCCGCTACGATTGAGGCTCAATCGCAGAAATTGGAAGATCAAGAACTCTCTATCGATAAGTTTTCTGTCATTATTACCGAACAGAAGAGGGAATTGGAGCTGTTGGTCGACAAAGTTGAAAAACGGAGCGGCACGAGGGAACGTGAGACTGCTCGTTCGTCTCACTTTCCCACTCGACGCACGTTCTTATCGCAAAAAGTAACGGTGCATCCACACCGGGCGCCCAAGAAAGCAAAGTGAGTGACCGTTGAAAACTACCAAAAATGCAAATTGCATTGACGACAGTGTACCTACCCTTACCCCGTGTTCCTGGATAGAAGAACACGCGGCAAATGTGCATCAGGAAAATGGACTCTACCTACCAGAATAAAGGGAAAAATGTTCCACTCTATTCACAAAGGAGGGAACAAGCAGTGGAGAACTATAAATTCCTGCATGTCTGTCTGGTCACTCCATCCCCGACAATACTGAAGAGGCCATTACTGAGCATGTAACTAAAAAGTGTGATTCTGCGGCTGTGAAGATCCAGAAGATTGTCCTTAAAACTAAAAGAGATCATTCATCTTTTATGATCGCTGTACCGGAGTCGAATTTCGATAAGATCAATAATATTGAATGGTCAGTGAACATAAAATTTAATGATTGGGTGTGGTTTCGAGGCCCCAAAACCACGAAAAAGTCTGATAGCCAATCACTCCAGGTTTTTTTATCAAAATGCTCGGGGACTCAGGACAAAAGCTATTTCTTTCTAAAACAAACAGAATCGGGTCTAAGTACATGAATCCATGATAAAGAACACATACCATGTGATTTCAAGATATTTCGATGTGATCGAGCTGATGGCAGTAAGCAGGGAGGCGTGTTTTTAGCATCTTCCTCGTGCTACGAGCTCAAGCGTTTCCTATTGCTAATTGGTTATACAATTGACATAAAGTTATATAGGTACGCATCCGTTAAAAAAATTAGCTTCCTTTCCGCGGCAATGTAAGTAGGTAAATTGAGTCTTACTTAGGGTATCTGTGTCTTAAGGTAAAGTACTGCGTCCAAAATTTAAGATTAATAATCTACACGACAACTACTTCGCTGTAGACCAATTTAGGGTATTGGTAGGGTCACGTCGAAACGGTAGAACAGCAGCGAGCAGATTCAAAGCATTTTCAACTTTATCTTGAAAGGTTGAAAGGTAGCGCGATCGCTTCTAAAATGTGTGCTGTTACTTCGGTGTATTTTGATTGTCGGGTAAGTGATGAAAACTCCAGAGGTTTCAAGGTTCTGCGGAGCGGCGACGCGAGCAGTTCGCGCAGACGCAGGGGCGAGGGGGAGCTTCGTTACGGGTCGCATGCGCAGCGCGGATGCACAGCTCGCGGTAACGCGCGCAGCCTGAAATTAATTAATTGTTGAGAATCATCTCGCCTATCATCTACAGCTAGGGTTGCCAGATCGCCGGGCTTTACGTGATTGTCCCGGAATTTTACGTCTTGCTCCGTGTCCAGTACCTAACCAATTATTTTACCAATTCATTATATTTTCTAAAAGCGTATAGCGCTTATAAACGTGTTTAAATTTGTTTAAAATTATCTAGGATTAATGTACACTGGATTTTATTACTTTGACAAGTTAAGTTTATAAAGTAATAGATCTTTTAAAAAAAAGTACCTAATTCGGCCTAATTGTCCTGGATTTTGAAAAACCTACTAGAAAAGTGGATTTTTACTACTGGCGGACCTGAAGCCCCAGCTCATAAAATAACAGCTCTCGCATAGGTACTTATTTTTTTTTAGGAAGCACCGTCTCATGAATGGATTTAAGACCACTCGCATTGTCCCGGACGTGGTAAGTTTCGATCTGGCAACCCTATCTACAGCCCATACTAGGCCGGGTCACTGCTGGATGCAGGCCTCCCCCTAATGTCCTCACGCTGGGTATATAGGGTTTGGTATCGGAGTTCGGTGGTAAAAAGGTGCATCTTACGACATCAGCGGGAAGAGTTGCTAATTTTGATGCTAATTCTAAAAGCAGGCACCATACGGTATAATAAATACTTGAGAATGGTAGATTGCATTCCTGGACGAGATTACAGTACTCGACGAGAAGTACCGACAAATTTCATCACCACTAGAGACAATCGATGCTTGTCGATCTTTAAACAACCGTTATCGCACTCCAGTTTTCATTTCGGTTTGTGGAACCAAGGAGGTTACGATAGGTAGTTTTGGTCTTCAGATGTATCGAGGTCTAATGAGTAGGTAGTCAAGCGTGGTCTTTACCTGTAGGTGGCAACGCAAGCTGCGTGTCGACCTGCAACCCTCGCTGTGCTAGCCCTTCAAGAAGGGTGGAAGCCGACCATCACCTTTCATTGTCCGTCCCCACTGCTGGAAAAGAACACAGTACACGTTTATCATTTAGGACTATATTTTCAACATCACGAGAACATTGATTCACACGTAGTGACAAGGTAACGGTAACGATACCTACCCGCCTAGGGACAAATTGTATCTACAATAGTAATTTTTTTCGGGTGTCTTCTACATCATCATCTGTTTTGTACATATCATAAAAAATCTTAGTAATGCAACATATATTAGTATTCAATTATATTGTTTAAAGTACCTTCACTGGGAGCAGGCGAACGGCTGCCGGACTTGGCTCTTGGCGTGGTCGAGCCGTCTTGTTGCTCCTGTAATAAATTGTCATCTTGTTAGCATTGTATTTACAGGTTTTTTGTTAACCAAGTCCAAAAGTTCACATTTTTATTTACGTATCGAGAAAGTTTAACTCGTTCAATGAAGGTTTGCATCTCAGAAAGTTAGTATGGATGTTAGTTATTCTTTCACGCAAAAAGTATTGAACGTAAGGAGTTGAAATTTTGAACAGACGTAGTTCAAGCCCTGGAATATTTTTCATCCCGTTAATCAGTTCCCATAGGATAGAAATAGGCCTTTACATGGAAACAACGTTTGCGAAGCATCGGGTATTTTTGACATAATATTTTAAAGTAGGTAATTGAATACGGGATATTTACCATGGTTTGTTTTTTTATGGATTCCGATATTTCGGCATCGTTTCAAGCGCCATGATCACGAAATAACGGGTCACTGTGAGTGAGTATTTATTTTAATATCCCGTATTCAATGACTTTCAATGACTGTGTTAAAAACCATGATACTAGAAAGATCCCTGCGCTTTGCCTACTCAGCATGACAGCTTGAGAGATGGCGTCATTGGCAAAACCTGCTGTAAGTAGGTACCTATACGGGTTATAACGAATTGGAGATGCGCACGTACCTATTCCGAACAGAAGCAGTAGAAGGTATGAAACCGCTCTTGGCAGGGAGTAGAGTCACTTGCTGTCGCGTCCATTTTTGCTTCTTGAAACTAGTATTAGGTAGGTACTTAATTAAGGATATTTCTATAGGTAGACATTACTATCGGAAGTCATCGTGTAAACCTTGATTTACCGTTTAATTTTACGAAGCTGTATCGGCAAACTGATAAATTAGATCAGTCAGCCTGGCGGAAATACCTATTACGGAAATTGCTTTAGGTGCTCGCGCTATCGATGCGCGGTAAAAGCTTTTACAAAGCGGGACTAAAAGCGGTATTACACTACACGATATTCAGGGCCCGGTAGTTAGGGCGATTAGGGAGCAAGGCTTGCCGGGCCCGTCCCTTATGGACCCTAAATCTTATTACACCATTCTTAGTTAGGGTCCCTGAATATCTTGTAGTGTAATACCCCTTTAACCCAGGTTTCTATTACCTACGATACGAAGATACCTTCATTTATGGAGTCGAATTAGGTATTTTTCAATAAACTTGTGACGTTAAGTTCATTGAAAAATTAGGGAAATACGTCGATGGGCGAATTACATGTGCGTCCATCAGAGAAGTGCAAGATAGGATACGGAGATCTTATTATCTGATCTAATAGGTAGGTACAGTCAGCGTCAAATTGCTATGAGCGTATAGAGTAGTCAAAATGAACATTATTTTATAACAGCTTTCTTTTCTTGGGTTGTGTTGTGGTGCACCGTTTATAATTTTATGGATTTCAATTAGGTTTACTTTGGTTTCCCTAATCAACTCTGACACCTATCGATAGTATCTAACATGTCTTTGAGAGCATAATAGCATATTTGGTAAGTAAATCCGTCATTTTTAATTTCATCTATCATTTCTAATAATATCAGGAACGAACTAACAAATACCTAACATAATTTTTGTGAATAAATAAAAATTACAATAATATAGTGCGTTTAATTACTCATTCGCACAAAAGAGTTTGCATACCTACTACGAGTATGTACCTTTGAGAGCTTTGTTTGTTTGCCAATATAATTTTGAACGACCTGACTTCACATATTAATTAACAATGAGTTGAGTAGTAAGATATTTTGAACACCTCGGGTGCTAACAACACAATTATGATTATTCGAACTGCGTACTTACATATCAAATTGCTTTTATGTTTTTCAGATCATTTTGTGACTACCTACTCCAGACGCTCATATCAATTTGACGCTGACTGTACTATAGGTAAATAAATGTAAGCTATCTAATTATAAGTAGCTGATTTACAATATGACAGACTAGGATTGCCGTTTGGTTATTTCAAGCACATAAACGCTCAACCGCTTCTTACATCTCTACCTACGAGTAGATAATACCTTGTAGGAACAACAAGGTAGATATTAGTCACAGCTACTAACTCAAACTCAAACTCAAACTCAAAGTGCTTTATTTCCTTAAGACCTTACAGGACACTTGGACACGTCATAAAATTCATGTTATTAATAATTAAAACTAGGAAATAAAGTGCTCACTTTGATTTTTGTTCACTTCAATCTTTTTAAAGTAAAGAAGCGAACAAAAACCTTTACCTTGTTAGGTTGTTATTTTTCGAGTTGGAGCAAAACTCGTCCCAAGCTTTTTTATCATCTAAATAATCAGATACTTTATAGTAAGCCTTTTTACAAAGAATAGTTTTGACAATTTGTTTGAATTTATTTACTGATAGTTTTTGCAACTCACTTGGAGTTTTGTTGTAGAAGCGTATACATTGCCCTTTGAAAGATACATTAACCTTGTTTAGTCTAGTTGTAGGCAAAGCGAGTTTATTTTTATTTCTAGTATTGACATTGTGTATATCGCTATTTTTAGGAAACTTATTGATATTTCTACGAGTATACAACAGGTTTTCATAAATATATTGACATGGTACTGTCATTATGTTAATTTCTTTGAACTTATCACGTAGGGATTCTCTGGGACCCATATTATAGATTGCCCGAACAGCCCTCTTCTGCAACACAAAAACGGTGTTAATGTCTGCAGCATTCCCCCACAGCAGTATACCATAAGACATAATACTATGGAAGTAGCTGAAATAAACAAGTCTAGAAGTATCTACGTCTGTAAGTTGACGGATTTTTTTGACTGCATATGCTGCAGAACTGAGCCTTTTTGATAGCTTATCTATATGTAGGCCCCATTGAAGCTTACTATCTAGGGTGATTCCTAAGAATACAGTACTTTCTACAATATCTAACCTTTCTCCTCTTACGTTTATATCAGCCTTAACTTGTTTCACATTAGGTAGAATAAATCTAATACATTTCGTTTTGGTTTCATTAAGCAAAAGATTATTGACGCTAAACCAGTGGACAACTTTTGAGATTGCATTATTCACATCGTCGAAATTTGTTGATTGTCTTTTCATTTTAAAAATTAAAGAAGTGTCATCTGCAAACAATACAATCTCGTGATTATTCTTTACAAGATCAGGCAAGTCATTAATATAAACTAAAAATAAGAAAGGACCGAGGATAGACCCCTGCGGTACACCCATAGTAACTACAGACCCCGAAGACCGTTTCCCATTAATGTCAACTCTTTGTATCCTATCATTTAAGTAAGAAGAAAGAAGAGCCAAAGAGGTGTCATTTATTCCATAGTGATGTAGTTTCCTGATTAATGTCTCATGATGAACACAATCGAATGCTTTTGACAAGTCGCAAAAAATGCCTAAAGCATCTTGCGACTTCTCCCAAGCATCAAAAATATGCGATACCAACTCTACACCGGCATCAGTAGTTGACCTGCCTCGAGTAAACCCGAACTGCTTACAATGTAGCAGGTCATTGCCATTAAAATGTTTAAGCAATTGATGTAATATAAGTTTTTCAAAAACTTTGCTAAATGTTGGCAGTACTGATATTGGTCTAAAGTTAGTGGGGTCAGACCTACTACCCGATTTAAACAATGGAGTTATTTTACTATGTTTCATAAGATCAGGAAATACGCCACAATCAATAGATTCATTAAATATGAAAGCTAGATCTGGTGCGACTGTTTCAATTAAAGGTTTAATGATTTTAACGGAAATGCCCCAGAGATCTGCAGTTTTCTTAATATTTAAAAGTTTAAAGACCTTAACAATATCTTTTTCATCAACATGATTGAAATTAAATTTACTACCGCATTTAGGTACATTTTTTATGAGTAAAGACTCGGCGTTCACTTGAGAAGAGTTAAGATTCTTTGTAGTAGAGATTGGAATGTTAGTAAAAAAGTTTTCAAATGCTTGAGCTACTTCAACGTCTTTTTTGATTGTGCAATCATTAATTTTTAAATTATAATCATTAGAATAGGTACTAACCTTTCCAGTCTCACTATTTATTATTTTCCATGTTGATTTAATAACATTTCCGCTATTTTTAATTTTTGAGCTAATATAATTTGACTTTGCTACTAGACAAACTTTTCTAAACATTTTTGAGTAATTTTTAACTTTATCTTTGAACTCCTCACTAAAATTATATTGTTTTTCATTATACAGTTCATACAACTTTTGTCTACTTTTATGAATACCTACAGTTGCCCACTCACTAAATGTAAGTTTATCAGAAACCACAATCGATCTGGGTGTAAATATGGAATTGAATGCAGAGGTGAATTTCTTAAAAAAACTGCTATACAACTCACTTGGGTTATTATGTGAGTAATTAGGTGTTGGTATGGAATTCCATTGTGATTTCATACGTTCAAATCGATGTGTGGTTACTGGTATATATGTTATTTTCTTTTTACAATTATTATTTTTTATTTGAATGTTGAGTTTTATAAGTTGACCTAAGTGGTCTGATTTTAAATTACTTATTACATTTTTACTTATAATTTTATCATTTAGGCAAACAAATATATTATCAATACATTTTGCTGAGGTTTCAGTTATTCTAGTAGGTTCCATAAATAGTGGCTTTAGATTGTAAGAATTAAATAAATTAGTTAATCTGTTACTGAGAGAGTAAACTTCTAAAAGATTAATGTTGAAGTCTCCACATATTATGAGATTTTTACTTGAATTTGATAATTTAAATAAGATATCATCCATAATTTTTTCAAATATTTCGAAGGAGGCTGATGGTGGGCTGTATACGCTTACTACAATACTTTGCTCCAACTCAACACATGCTACTTCGATGTGACTTTCAACAGACATACATATAATGTCCTTACGGTCTTTGAATTTCAGTAGTTTATTTAGTAATATTAAAGAGCCTCCACGAATAGCATGTGATCTACAAAAAGAACTACCAACTTGGTGGTTACTGAAGTTGAACATGAGCTCATAGCTTTTCAGCCAGTGTTCTGTTAAGCAGATGATGTCAATATCAAATGAGTTCATGAACAATTCCAATTCTAATAATTTACCTTTTAATCCTTGAATATTTTGATGCACCAAGTTAGTAAACTTTGTATTAATTTTACAAATTTGTTTTTTATTTTGATTGATATTATTTGTTTTTTTAAGGCAAGAGACTTCCTCTATTGTCTTTATTTCTAATTTAAATGACTTGGAATAATTTCCAAGGTCTTGGTTTGTAAATTATTACAATGCTCAAAAGAAGCATTAGTTATAGCCAAGTTTTTGGCTGTAGTTTCAAAATAATATGATAGCGAAATAGCTATCTGTCTTTTGTAAAAATTAGAAAGGTAATAATTACCTTGAGTCATATAATAATTTTTATTAACAATACTGTTAATATCAATCAAATGAACATTATTGTTGCATGAAATAGTATGCAATGTCATATTTAACTTATATCTAAGCTTATTTTCAGATAGTGGCAAGCTGTCGCTGTAGGAGAATGTGAACATCACAATTTGTCTTAAATTTAAAGAACAAAGTTTGTCCATATACTTAATTAAGTCTGATTTGTTCACATTACCCCTATTCCCAAGGCATATTATCAAGTTTGATTGTGTGTTAAAAGTTTCATTATTAATTTTCTGCATAATACTATGCAGAGTTGAATTTTGAAAGCAATTATTTACTACTGGATGTTCCATACTCTTATTTAAGAACTGGCCCATGTTTTTTCCGATTTCATCACAGTACATTATTGTATTTATACCTGAGCATGAAGTGCTGAGATCCAGATGGGATGCGGCTGACACGGTGCTGTCCGGACCTGAGTGGTCAGAGACTGGGCCGGGATCACAGCAGCCGCAGCCTTCCAGAACTCTGCCCTCCAGACTGCTGAAAAGCTTGGCCGGTCTGCCCAATTGCTCGGATACTTTCCGAATGTCCTAAAGTTGTTATTTAGTGAGTAAGTTCCTAATGGACCGTTTAATTATATTTGCTTCGGTACCTACGTGTGATTGACTAATTTGGTATCGCGGGTGACTTGGGTCTACCCCTGTTTGGCCTACTTTTAATGTTCAAAAGGGTAGCTAGGTTTCGTAACCCTTAAATCCTTAACACGTTAGCTGTCCATGCTTTACATAATTATAGTTCATAGCTGTTTCAAATGCATGAGATGTCAGGCACTGAACGCTAGAGTTACGACGTTGAATTTCGGGGGACGTATAGATAGGTAATTTTGTAAAATAAAACACGATGGACGTTACAAATTTTTTTTTTTTTTATGAAAATGAGCTTCATATTTGTAGTTACATTTCTATGACAGTTGACTAGCAGACATTCAATGACATTCATTAAAACATGGTAGGCTGATGGTAAGAACATCTTCTTCGGTTTGAAGTTGGGGAAATACATTTGCATCAAGAGAATTCTCCAGTATATCTTGCATAAAGTCATCTTCTCCGTCACTTTCTTCTAAAATACGACGCATGTCTTCATCACTTATTCTATGAGACATTTTGAAGTTATTGTGAAAATTAAAGCTCCGCGACAAATTCAACAAGTTTTACGAACAGGTGTTTAGTTTTTCCCACTCTAAAACTGTATTACCAGCTAAAATAATAAAACAAAACGCAAAAAATGTGCTAAAGTTTTGCTGAGGAGTCCGTGTACTACTTGTAGTACACACAAAAAAACCCTAAAATATAGGGTCTAAAAAAGAAAAACCAGGTTTTTATGTATTTTTCTATATTTCATGACCTGATTCTAAAAGCATATGAAGATATCAGTATGGACGCAGTGTGGTATACCCCAAATTATCTTGGGACAGCTAACGTGTTAAGTACGTTGGTTTCTTAGCCTATTACAAAGCAACTTGGCAAGATTTATAGTGTAAGGAGGTTTGTAAGTCGATAGTTGCCGACGAATCCTGGGACCACGAGAAAACAGCGGAAATTTGGTTTTAGTTCTGTGAACTCGTGATAAGTACATATTATATCTTCAATTTAATTGTCCTGCTAGGTAAACCAAGAATACTTCTAGAGGTAAAACTAACATAAAAAAATAAACAGAAAATATGATAATCTACCGCCAATCGTGAATCGAGTGGCGGTAACTTACAACATCTAATCCGTGTCGTTCCTCATACATCCTGGCTAAAACTACAAAAAAGGAACTAATTCCCGTAGGTACCTGTGAATTTGTCCAAAAAAAAGGTATTGTATTTTACCTGATGATGGTCTTGAACATTGGCGGTAGCAGTCAGCAAGTCCAGGATAGCTGAGAAGGATCCACGGGCCGCGCGGCGGAAACCCTCCGGGAATTCGGCGCTCGTAGCACCACCAGCCACGCTCAGTGGGGATTGAGACCACTGCAATATAAATAGTAGGTAGGTACTGTGCAATGATAATAATAATTCCGGACAGTCCACACAGCATCATCTTAGTCCGAAGCTAAGCAGAGCTTGTGTTATGACTCTAAAAAAATATATTATCTTGGGCCTTATAAAAGTGAAATCTGTAAAGATACTATCGTGTCACAACAGAAGCATAGGTTTCATTAATTAGTTAGTAGGTACCTATGTTAGGAACACGTTATTGAAATAATATATTATAACTGTTATAATGTAATTAGTAACCATGATAAATATGTAAAACAGAAATCCTACGCGGCACATCACAAAAATGTGTGTTAGCACCATAATGTCAACACAAATAAATAAATTCTGGATAATTCACTCTGTATCATCTCGGCCCAATTTAGACAGCTTGTGTTGTCTTACCTACTAGATGACTGATATAAGTAATTACCTACTTAAATAAAACCTACATAGATACATTTTTGAAATTAAATTTGTTGCTGAAAAGGGTAGGTACACAACCGAATAGCTAGGTAAGACAACTGTTACACACCTACTGACCCGATCGCAGTGGACCATTTATATTTATGTCTACGCAAACGAATCGCTATGTTCCATGTTTCTTGTTTTATGTAAAAAATTATCCTAAGCAAACCTTTCTGTAGCGAGACCGCATGTTGACTCAATTCAGAGCAAAATGGAACACAAAATATTTATAACCGTTATCAAAAAAGGAGTTAATTGGGCTGGGTGTAAGTAGGTATCCATGTTTTTTATCTAGGTAAGTAAGTATATTTTTCGATTTCTTATATTTTTATTCTATTATAGAAAATGATAGCGAGATAGGTACTCTAATTAAAATTGTATTCCCCAGGTAGTTGTTCCGCAGAATTTAAAAAATAAAGAAAATATGAAGCAATTTGAGGGCTGTTATATTTTTTTTAAATATACTTCTTACTTTATCGTTACACGATTACTTACCACTTTCAGTTTGTCCAAAGGCAATAAAAAAGCCTATTTGAAAGGATTTTCCTAAACCTGCGTCATCCCGTGTAGTATTATGTTATGTCGTAGCGCTGATCTACGGTCTACGGCGTAGCATAGACCTAACCCGTATTTCTAGTCTACGGCGTAGCATAAAGCTACGGCGTAGCGCAGTTCTACGGCCTACGACGTAGCACAGAGCTACATCGTAGCGTGGCCTACGGCGTAGCATAAAACCACGGTGAAGCATTGTTTTACTTCGCGCGACATAGAGCTAGATCGTTGCTAGTACTTCATAGCGCCGCCATGCCACCTGCCTGAGTCTATAGCGTCAAGCATTTGAAATTTCCTTTCCGACGACTCTTACAACAAGGTGATATAGAACGAGAACAGAGTATATGTAATTTTCTTTCCTTCTTTCTGCAAAACCTCATGCCAGTCGTTCTAGGATACTCTTTAGGCTAGCTTTTAAAAGATCAGATCGCTGTACGTAAACGATAGTGACGTCCCCATAATTGTGTTGTCATATCATGTCGGAGCTGCCCCACTGCTGTTGTGCATCCCTCACGTTTGCCAGGTTTAATGGCTCGCCATCAACCGCTTTGCTAACTAATGTATCTTTTGAACCTACGATGGTACCTATCTACGGTGTAACTGGGTGGAACAAAAAAGTCTCATTAGTTACGTTAAAGTTACATTTTTAAATAATGTAACTACTTGGAATAAAAATGTCCAGCTGGTTACATCAATGTAACTACAATGTAACTAGGTGGAACGGACGGGTACTACCTACCAAACAAACCTGTAAATTTGCTTCGGCTATTATGCATTTAACAGGGTAGACCGTAGACTCATCGGGATGGGTGGGACTGCGAAACTAAATTCTTATACGTATATACTACTTATTTGTTTGTGTAGGTAGGTAGTAGGTTTGTGTAGGTTAGGCAGGTAGATTGAATGAGTGCGAAAGTCTGAATTATTTGTACATTTTTGTGGAACTCATCAATATAATTAATATGATAGTAAAAACTCAGATTTTTATACAAGGTATAACATATTACCCCTACTAAGCCGAAGGGGGGGGTTTCAGGAACCCATGGTGATCAGTTGTGGGGGGGAGATAATTAAAAATTCCTATTTTCAGTTTCCCATACAAAAAGTTTTCATTTCCTAGTGCCAAAATAAAGTGACAACCCTATTCGCGCAACCTGTACTTACCTACTAACTTTACAGGTATGTAGGTAGGTATTTATGTACTGTATGTACCTAGTTGTAAGAACGAGTGTCCTTATATCTGTGTGCTTGTGGGTGTCTACCCTAGTAATAAACCAGCTACGGAGCTAAGCGGTCGTTTCACTTACACCCGACATACCATCTGACGACGAGGCAAGAAACTACCCGCAAATTCCGAATGATGGCCAATTTCATCGGAAATTTAGGAGTTTTTGACCACAAAATTCACGAGTGGGACGTTTTTTTTGGAAAATTAACTCAGTTTATTAAGTTAAATAACATTTCGGCTACAAATCAAAGTGCAGTGCTTCTGACGAACTTATCGGATGAATCCTACCGTCTGATTAGGAATCTCGTGCATCCGAAGAAACTCGAAGAATCGACATATAGTGAGCTGGTGACGTTACTCAATAATCATTTTACACCAAAAAGGTCGACCTTTGCTGACAGGGCGAAGTTCTACGACGCAATAAAATCCGACGGAGAAAGTGTCGAAGATTGGGCTGCCCGGCTACGTGGGCTGGCAGTATATTGCGATTTTGGTGCCGAGCTGGACACGCTGCTGCGCGATCGCTTTGTGCTGGGCTTCAGAACGGGACCAGAGCGGGACCGGCTCTTTGAGACCGATTCCAAGACGTTGTCCTTTGCGCAAGCGCTGGAAATAGCACAGAAAGCGGCTTGTGCACGGCAGGCACGCGCCGGTGCTGGCGGCGCGGGGTCCGGTGCCGTGGTCAAGGAGGAGCCGATGTTCTACGCTGGGGATCGCCGTCGGACGGGCGGCGGCGCTGGCGGAGGCGCGGTCGGTAGCAGTAGCGGTCAGCAGACCACCGCTCGCAAGGCCGACGACGGCGAAACGCGGTGCACGGTGTGCGGTTTAAAAGGTCACGATGCGTTTAGGTGTAGGTATAAAAACTACAAGTGCTTAGTTTGTGGGCAGAAAGGCCACCTAAAAAAGTTGTGTGCGGTTAAAAAAACAAATGTGCATAATATTGGTACGGAAGAAATGATTAACTCTCAAGAGGATTGCAGTGAGTGTGAACTTTACAACTTGAGGTATGTTGACAATAAGCCTTTTAAAATTTCAGTGACCGTGAACGATATAGACTTGTGCATGGAACTAGATACCGGGTCCGGTAGCTCAGTTATTTGTAAAAGACTTTATTTGCAGTATTTTTCAAAACAAAAACTGTTTAGCAGTGATTTAAAAATGTGTCTGTACAATGGACATAAAATCACGCCTTTGGGGTATTTCATAGCAAAAGTGAAATACATAAGTTCGTGTCATGATATTAAAATGTACGTTCTAGAAAATGGTGGACCGCCCCTTCTAGGCCGGGATTTTATGGCCAAGTTTAGGATTTGTCTCGCTACTGAAAATAATTTGATTCGAGTGAATAAAAGCTGCAAAGAAGTACCACTTCTTTTGATACAATTCCAGAACCTTTGGAAAGATGAATTGGGTTGTTTTAACAAGTTCAACATAGATTTAAAGCTTAAGGATAGTGCGTCACCTAAATTTTTCAAACCCCGTACTGTGCCCTTCGCTCTCAGAGACAAAGTTAGCGCTGAGCTTGACAGGCTGGTTAGTTTAGGTATCTTAGAACCGGTTAGTTACTCAGATTACGCCACGCCCATTGTCCCAGTTTTGAAAGAAAACGGCAAACTTAAAATCGCGGGCGATTTCTCGTGTACCTTGAATAAAGATTTAGAAATCGATAAATATCCCTTACCGCGAATAGAAGAAGTTTTTTCAAAAATAGGAGGAGGGGAGCGTTACTCGAAATTAGATTTAAGCAACGCTTATAATCAGTTCAAGTTATCAGAATCGTCTCGGAAACTCTGTACTATCAATACTCACAAGGGCTTGTTTTCCTATACTCGCCTAGTGTACGGCCTTGCATGTGGGCCTGCAATATTTCAAAGGGCAATGGAGACCTTGCTGGCGGGGTTGGAAGGGGTCAGCGTTTGGCTAGATGACATATGTGTAACGGGGCCTAATGAAGAAACGCACTTGTCTAGATTACGAGAAGTATTAAGCAGGTTAGAACAGGCGGGTTTGCGGTTACAGAAGGAAAAATGCTGTTTCTTTGAAGAGAGCGTAACATATTTAGGTTACGTAATAGATAAGAACGGGTTGAGGACCTGTCCCACCAAAGTAGAAGCTATACTAGGCGCGCCGGCGCCCACTGACGTGCTAGGCGTGAAGCGGTTTCTTGGTATAGTTAACTATTATAGAAATTTTATACCAAACGCGTCATCATTATTAAATCCCTTGCATGATTTACTGCGCTCGGGCGCCGAGTGGCAGTGGGGCGAGCGCCAGGAGAAGGCGTTCCAGAGTGTCAAAAACATTCTGGCCAGCGACCGGGTGCTGGCGCACTTTGACCCGGAGGCGGCGCTCGTGCTGACCGTGGACGCGGGCCCCGCCGGGCTCGGCGCCGTGCTGGCGCACCAGGGGGCGGACGGCCGCGAGCGCCCGATTGCATTCGCGTCCCGCTCTTTAACGGCCAGTGAAAAAAATTACAGTCAGATTCAAAAAGAAGCGACTGCTATTATTTTCGGAGTTAGGCATTTTCATCAATACGTCTATGGCCGTAAGGAACCGTTCATACTGAAAACTGACCACAGGCCATTGTTATCTATTCTCGATAAGAACAAAGGCGTTTCGGTGACGGCGGCTTTACGTTTACAACGATATGCCATAATACTGTCGGCATATAACTATATACCTAGGTACATAGACGGCAAAAGTAACGATGTTGCAGATTATTTTTCACGCGCGCCGTTATCAGTGCAATCAGCTGATGAAGATAAGGAAGCTAGTTCTAGGTACTTTCTTTTCTTAGAGGATAGTTTGGAACCTGTTTTATTCAAAGATTTAAAACAAGTGATTGCTACTGACAAAGTATTGCGAACGGTTATTAAATACATGAACAATGGCTGGCCTAGGAAAGTAAAGTGCAAGTATATTGCGCCGTACTTCCATTGCAAAACGGATTTGTAAGTTATTGATGGTTGTTTGTTTCGCGGCCATAGAATAGTAATTCCGTCTATTTTTAGAGACAGAATGTTACGAGAGCTTCACTCGGCTCATTTTGGGGTAGTCAAAACGAAAAGCGCAGCTCGTAGTAGGATGTGGTGGCCGGGGATCGACGCCGACACCGAACGGTACGTCGGCGCGTGCGCCGCCTGCTCGGGCGTGCGCGCCGCGCCGGCCCGCGCGCCCCCCGCGCCCTGGCCGCGCCCGCCCGCGCCCTGGCATCGCATCCATATAGACTACATGTCATTAGGACAGGCCGTTTATTTAATAGTTGTAGATGCGTACTCCAAATGGTTGGAATGTATTTATATGGAACGTGGTACTTCTACAAATGCGCTTATTCTTAAGTTGAAAGATTTATTTTGTAGGTTTGGTGTACCTAATGTTATCGTGTCTGACAATGATGTGAAAATAAATTCCGCAGAATTTCATTCATTTTGCCTAATGAATGGTATTGAATACCTGACTTCGCCTATCTATCACCCTGCTAGCAATGGTCAAGCGGAAAACTCTGTAAAAACATGTAAAAAAATGTTAAAGTGCATGCTTTCAGAAAGTAATTATTGTCAAAGAAAAATTGTTGAAAAATTACAGGGTTTTCTGTTCAATTACAGGAACACTGTTCATTGTGCTACAGGTTCCACGCCGGCGAAGCTAATGTTAGGCCGTGACCTGAGGTGTAGATTAGATTTGATTTTACCACAAAATAATAAGGGCGAGCATAGCACACACAATGAACCAGCGTCATTAAAACCTAATAGATGTTTCCAAGTAGGTGACTCTGTATGGGCGAGGTGGTTTATAGCACGAAAAAGCATTTGGGCTTCAGGAATAATAAACAAAGTAGTAGGATCTAGAATGTACGAAATTTATTTTAAAGACTATAATTTTTATTGTAATAGGCATATTGATCAAATAAGGAAAATGACTGAACCTAATGTTAATGATAGGATTGTAATGGATTGTAATGCCGGTGAATCGGCCGGCACAGGCAGCTCCCCACTGCCGGCACCGAGCGATCCCCCAGTGCAGCCGCCGCCGCAGTCCCCGCTCGCTCCTCCGCAGCAGCCCGTCACTCAGCCGCCCGCGCCGCCGCCGCCGGTACTTGTTTCACGCTCTTCCTTGGCCACCGATGTAGGAGAGGAGCCGGCGGTGACCGCGCGCGAGGAGATTGTAGAGGGAGAGGAGTGTGTGAGGGTGGACGAGGCGGATGAGGAGTGGGCGGAGGCCTGCGAAGAAGCAGATGAGCTTCGACCGGTGGAGGTTATACCTAATGTGGTAGCCGGGAATAGTGCGGTGAATAGTAGCCCTAGCGCGGAGAATGAACCGCCGCTCGGGCGCACTAAGAGGCTGCGAAAACCGGTTAGTTATAAGAAGTATTTCTAAGTAGGTACCTATGTATTGTGTAGTTATAATTAAGTTTAATAATAAGTTAGGACTAGGCACCTTTTATGTAGGTAATTAAATTTAATATTAAGTTAGAACTAGACAACTTGTTATTCTGTTTGTGTAATTGTTACAGATTTCCGAAATGATGTTGGAGGGAGATGTACTGTATGTACCTAGTTGTAAGAACGAGTGTCCTTATATCTGTGTGCTTGTGGGTGTCTACCCTAGTAATAAACCAGCTACGGAGCTAAGCGGTCGTTTCACTTACACCCGACATACCAATTTATCTTCGTAGATTTCAGCTATGGCGGGAGATTACTAGACGAGCTAATAAATTCGTGATAATAATAAGATGCTAGTATGTAAGTTCCTAGGTAGTGTTGAGAAAATCTTAAAATGCTGAGTTAGGAAAGTTGTAAGTGTAGGTACAAGTTACAAACCTCATATTTTCTCGCTTGTCAGCTGTCTAGATGGCTTCTTACGAAGGGATTTATGTATGTTTTGGTAGGTCACTTGTAGGTACACAGTCACAGACAATTCACACACTTCAGCACAAGGTAGGTTTCTTTTTAGGCATTAACATGTCTCACTCACTTTAGCACTAGTTAGGTTAGTTAGTTAGTAAGTTACACATGCATGACGTAGGTATCGATACCTATGCATGTAAGTAAGGTTCGATATGCCTCCCTTCTTCCAAACAACACACATTTTATGGAAGTAAGCACACGCTTCCAACACACGCCTCTTCATCTCTTCAGCTCTGTGACACTCCGATGCATACACCACACCCTTAAGGTATTCTTAAGTCCTAGTTACTTGTTTTTTAGGCACGAAAGATAAAAATTGTAATTATAGCACTACACGGCACCGCGACGAAGGTCACACTAAAATAGTTCATCATTCATTCTTTTGATTTCGTTCGCCGAAAAGATGGATAATTTTTAGGGTTCATTTTCAATTTTAATAAATCCCAAGTTGGCGACATGAGTAGGAGGTATTAGGATCACAGTCGTGAAATAATAGGTATGTGGTAGAAAATTGTATGAATACGTAGGTAGGTACCTGGTCTTATTTTACATAGGTATTTCACAATGTAGGTACCTACCTGCTACACACACATACACTTTGCGTGAATTCTAATAGTTGGTATACCTAATACAAAATCCCGTAGAAAACGGATTTAAGCTTTTTTTTTTTTGATTTTATGATTTAAACATTTTAAACAAACGAACTTCTTTAAATTTTGGTATTAAAAAAATTACGGAACCCGTAAAAAATATTTCGGCCCGCTTGGCAAATACAGCACCGCCATGTGGTGTATCGCATGTTGATAGATGCCGACAGTCAATTAGCGGAAATGAATGAATGAATGGTTCTCTAACTTGTCTATGATTGGCGGTTGGCTGGTTGCCATGGTTTTGCATAGTGCTACAGCCAATAAAATTTAGTCGCGTTCCTTTGTGGAAATACAAGTGTCAAAGATTAATGTAGGTACAGAACGGACAGATAAACTACATAATGACGGAAAGAGTCATTTGGTAAAGTTTTTAATTAAGTTAACCGACCCCTGCGACTCAGCTCGTCGTATGTCGGATGTCGTAAAAGTCGACCAAGGTGCTTCGCCAAATGAAAGGCAGCATTTTTATTGTGTGAATTACTTATACCGTTTCTTTGATCAGCAATCCCCAGCCAAGTGATTATGGCAATACCCGCCAGATTCACAGCTCTTTTCAGTAGTGGACATCAATGTGTATTAAGTCAGTAGGTTATTATGATTAGATCAACACACAAGAAAGAACAAACAGTTAGAAAAAGACATAACTGTGTTAGCGTAGTTTAGTTCGTATGTTTAACTACACGTAACTCAACCTTCAAATTGAAATGTGATTTTAGCCATGACTTACGACAATTTGCCTCAATGATGCTGTAGGCGTTTTTCTATTTCAAGAATATGAATCTGTCACTCTTTTCTACATCTATTCTGTGACCATACTGAGGTCATCGTCGCAAGTATAAGAAACAGCAGATTTTAGGGTTGTCACTTCGTAAAAAATCAGCTGGCCATGTGAAAACTTTGTTTTAGTTTTTTCAGAGATACCAATCGAAATTAGAAAAGTCGTTGAACAAAAGTTGTTCCCCGGGGGGGTAGAAATACCCAGCTTTTCGCTTAGTACATGTATATTGTTACACCATGTATTTATTTCTAGCACAGAGTTTTAACATACCTAACGTAGGCATGTTGTTTTGTTTCGACCTATGGACGTAGCCTAACTACTTTTCGAGTAGGTACTTATAATTACAGTACCAGTACACAGTACCTTATTTATTAGGAATGTAGTTATGCTCTCAAGAGTAGGCAGGTACATAAATAAGTTGAATGATTACGAAATTCGAAATTGCTTTACGTATTTTTTTAATTATTTGTACTTTTTTATGGAACTCATCAATATAATTATGTATGTCAGCAAATACTTAGTTTTACTAGTTTTTTATTTTAAGCACTGAGTTATAACGTAGGCCTGTTGTGGTACGACCTATGGACGTAGCTTATCTACCTACATATCTAGTCACAGTAACTAGGAATGAGTTAGGTTTTCAAGTTGGAAAGTAGATAACTTAAATAAGCTTTGCTGTTATTGGAAACAGATTTCCTCCACTCCATACTCTACCAATTTCAAACTAACTTCCTAATTGGTTAAGTTCACAAAATCTGTTCGTTGTTGTTCAAAAGCACTCTGTATCGTGGTATGAAATTTGATTAATCGTGTTCGACACAACAAAGTTCGAACAATGTAGCAGAGTTGAGAGAGAAATCAATTTACTACAAAGTACGTAGATACATATATAATAATGAATCCAGTACCTTAGACATTATAGATTCTTAGTCCACCAAAACCGACAATAACTAGTCTAAAAAGGTAGTTTAGTTTAAGTTTTGGTCAACATAATCACTTCTATGAAGATAGATAGGTACTAAAAGCACCTACAATCTACATCCATCTAACCAACTTACAACGCTACGTATTCTTCGGAGCTAAATCCTTCCCTAAAACCTCAGCAGCTGTCACTATATTTAAGTTTATACCTGAAACTGTCTAGTAAACTCCGTTCCTATCTCCAGCTCTGTTGGTTCATAAAGTTTAACTTCCGTAGATTTCCCTTGTGATTTGCTGGAGGTAAACGTTTGCAATTTTAAATTCTATGCATGAGTTGGTTTTGGGGAGGCTGGATGCTGTTTTTAATAGAACTAAAGTGGTCTAGTGGATAACTGCTGATTGGATGCCCGGTAAGCTATTTTTAGGTACCTACCTACCAGATTGGATACCTTTTACCTACTTCTATAACTAATATCAAATCTTGCTTCATAACATAACAGCAGCGGAGAACGGAAGTATATTGGTGTGGGATAAGGTCCGGGAGAAGAAGATAAATATCAAATATTGCTCCGAGATCGTTTTTACCAAGTTTGTCCCGCTTCTAAAGAAATGCTACCTACTGAGAAATATCCTAACTTTAGCAACTTTTCATCAAAACAGCTGGGCAGCATTGTAAAAAAAAGCATAAATGAGGTCTCATAGTAGATCAAACATAACTCGGTACTATATTATTAATGTGACGTATCTAAATACGCAAAATCACTAAGTGCATGTGAAAAATCGTATTTTCAAATGGAATTTATTAATTAGCATGGTAATCAATAGAATTGCTATTAACGTGATTTAAAAAGTTGATTTACCATAAGTCATGATATGTTATGTTTAGGTATAACATAAGGTAGCTCATGGTTCAAAAACAAAACTTCACCAAGTCAAAATATTTTAAAAATTACACGGTACCTACCAGGAGAACAAAGCCCGTGTAGAGGTCACGTTTCAATAATTCAGCGAGGCCTCGGCATGCGCTGCCTGATTCCGTAATTCACAGTTACATTTGCAAACACAAAGCATTGCTCTCGGAATAAGGAGATATTTCTAGCATTGCCTCTCTCTTTTCTCTTCTTTCTTAGACTGAGTAACAGAGAGAGCCTAAGGGCTTTAAATTTGATTACGTGTAAGTATAAAATAAACCTGTCACTAGTAGTGGAGTGGCAGGTAGGTATCTAGAGTCAGGGACTAGACCTGAATATTTTAACTGGATTGTTATTCAGAAGTAGATAGTTAAGGTTTCGCTAAACTGTGTATATTAGTTTAGCGAAACCTTAACTTTCTACTAGGTATGTAGGTAGGTACTTGTAGCTAGTACATTTTCTGGAGAGGTAATTTTGTTATTACACTGCGCGTAATATAAGAAGTTGATGGATGACCTACGAAAGGTAAAATGTGCTAGGTATCTGAATCTGTTGTTGTTAAGTTGATTTAAGTACCTACCTAAGTAAATCGTTAAACTATTCTTATAAATAACAGTTAGAAGTAAGATAGAGTTACATATTAGATAATTATGTTATCAATTTTATAAAAATCCTACGAAATTAACCCACACTACGTGCCTACACGCTACGATTGTAGACAATATTGCAATTTCGACGTTTGTGTCATCGGGGATATAGCTCAGTGGTAGAGCAATCGACTGCAGATCGATAGGCCCCCGGTTCAAACCCGGGTGTCCCCTAAGAGGTGCTCTTTTTGTACATTTTTTTTAATCAATCGAAAGCAAAATATTCCTTATTCTATTTTTAGCCCTTTTCAGGTTTAGAAGTAGTTTATTTAGAGAGATTACTCGCGGCTAAATGAAAACCTGGCGGAGTGTAAATAGGTACCTACTAGATAAGTATTAGTTTTTATTATTACAATTAGGTTTTTTCAATTATATTTATACGTGTTACATCTTATTACCTACCTGGTCTGTAAGTGCCGGGTCAGCGCCGTGCGCTATGAGAAGCTCCACAATGTCGTTGGCATCGGCTGCGCAGGCGGCGTGGAGCGCTGAAGAACCGACCTGTTTGAAAAAAGAATCAGTGTAACCTTTTTAAAAAAATAGAATGAATGAACCCTTTTTGTACCAGAACATACTACAAGTCTGGTTAGGAGCTGAATCAATACCATCTTGACTTGTGTAAACATATCTTTGAAACTTAAACAATGATGGGTATCCCAAATAATATCATAGCTATATAATACTAGAATACACGCATTGTTTCTATGGAAACGTCTCTAGGCTATTTCTATCTGATTTATATGATGAAAAATAGAAGTACCTAGCTCTTATTCCAGAGCTAGAACTACGTCTATTACAAATTAAGGCCCGATCTGTTAAGTAGTTTTTGCGTGAAAGATAAACAAACATCCATACATTCATACAAACTTTCGCATTTATATTATAAGTAGTACCTTTATATAAATTCATATCACCATAGCTATGGTGGTCCCTGTGTTTGGTAAATGAGTCGAATAGGCTCCTAAATTATTTTATTTTATTTATTTATTTTTATTTATTTATTTAAAAAGTACATCTATAATTACGGGGGCACCCAATGCTATAGCGTACATATTGTTTAATCTATTTACAATATATATATATTATAATGTAACTAGCAGCGCCTCGCAGTTTCACCCGGGTAATTACCGTTCCCGAGGGAATTCCGGAATAAAATATAGCCTTTGTGTTATTCCAGATATAATCTATCTCTGTGCCAAATTTCATCCAGATTCGTTAAGTAGTTTTTGCGTGAAAGAGTAACAAACATCCATCCATCTATCCATCCATACTTACAAGCTATCGCGTTTATAATAATACAGTAAAACCCGCTTAAGACGATTTTTCAGGGACCCTACCAAAAACGCGTCTTAAGCGAGAAAGCGTATTATGCGGGATAGGGAAAATAAAACTTAAGTACTTATTATTATGTATTTTGTTCTAATTTTGGTATATATAGGTATTCAATTACCTACATTTATAAAATAAGTTAAATACGTAGTGTAATATTTATTAATTACATTATTTAAAATAATCACTTCTTTTGGTTTGACAGAAAGATTTTTAGCAATCAAAAGATTTTCAACATAATTCAACTTTTGCAGTGCGTCGTCGCTTTAATCCAAACAAGCTACACAGCGTCTTAAATCATTAACAGCTGATAATGCCTGGGCGTTTGACAAAACCGGAGTTGACTCATCTTCGTCTCATCATTAACACTTATGGCCTCGTTTTGTGTGTTATTCACATTCTCAATAAGGTTTTCAATTTATTGAATCTCGTATGGTGCTACATTGTCATCAATGGATATTCCTGGATATTCTTCCATCATTATATTTTAACTTTATAGATATTCAAGAACCCGAAATACTGCAGTATTTCGGGTTCTTCTTCGCTCGTTTATACCTCTCGGCTCAGGCTCGGGCGTATTAAGCGGGTTGACGAATCGTATTAAGCTTTAAGAAACGTATGAAAATATGTCTCAAGTTGCAGGGACTGGCGTAAAGTGGCGTATAAAATCGTATTAAGCGTGATCGTCTTAAGGTGATTTCTGGTCCAGGACTAAGCATAGCTCCGCTATTAGATGGCGCTGATTTTCTATGTTGAAGTTTTTCACTATTTTCTAATTAAATTGTGCATAATTGTTTAATGGTAATGTATTTGCCGCAAATGGTATATTGTTTTTTATGTACCAAGCAATTTTTCAAGTGTTGAAAGCATCTATGGAGCTTGTATTTGGGAAGAGCAAAAAAGATCTTGCCTGTGTGAGTGATCGGCCGCTACGAGTCACTCACACAGGCAAACCTTACAAATTCAGTGGAAATAAAATAACTACTGTTCGAAAAATAACAGAGATAATTGGAGACGCCTTAGGACTAAATATTTTTCGGACCAATATTTCCGTTTTCGGGACATAACTAAATTAAATCTAAAATTAATTCAATAAAACCACTAGTTAACGAACTAATTTTCGACTCTTGTTTTTTTTAAGAAAAAAACAGGCTCTATTTACAATAAAAAAAAATTGGAGGTAATTTCCTTTTTGATTTTGAACAATTTAAGTAAAAAGGCGCAGAGGGTAATGTTATTTACAAACTAGCTTATTAGCTAAAGAATATCTTACAAATTATAGGTAAAAAACAATACTTTTCATGCTATTTATTAATTTCGTTAAATCATTGAAATTGACTTTTAATAAGTTCACAATAACAATCATTAATTTTAAATGTACTCACTGTGAAAGTTGTTCCAATTTTATAATAAAATTACAATAAAATTCTTAGCGTAAGGAAGTCTCCACTTTTTTTGACTCTGTTCTTTGTGTACTTAGGTATCTTAGCTTCGATTTTACGACCACTTATAAAAGATTAAAAGTAATACAAATTTTCACCGTATTTCAATAACTCACTTTGGACTAGCTTTTTGATAATAAAATATCCACAAAATTTTGATACATCCCGTTAGTACGGGCTCGAATCCCTTCAACACTACCAAAATTTTTGATTTTTATCATTTTTATTCTTTATGTTTTGAACAATGTCATAGACCTAGTACAAACACATTCATGTTTGTCATAAATTACTTATTGTAAGCCTTCCTAAGTCTATTTTATTGTAATATAAACTTTGGTAGACTGTTCTGCGTACATCCCACAAAGGGTCCTGACCTCGTTTCTAACGGTATGACAAAAATAAAATGAAACAATTATGTACTATCAACACCAACTGATTTTTATTTTATTTTAGCTCTACGCCAGCTAATGTTCAGTCATTTTTACAAATCGCTCATTGAATGCAAAACGGCCACATTTCAAAAAATTTAGAAAATGGTTTTATTTCTGATAAAGTATATTTTCTTTTGAGAACATTTCATAAAGCTAGTTTAATTTAAATATTTATTTCTTTTTATTGGGATAATTATCTTAACTTTGCTTTAAAATTTTAATGCAAAATGGGCTTTTGTAGTTTTTATCAAGTTGGGTGATAGCTATAACAGCGACCATTATTTTAAAAAATAGAGCAAAAAATTACGAAAACAATGATGTTTTAATATTAAAAAAGATGTTTTGGCTCTCTGTAAAAAGTTACGATTAGTCCAATAAAAAAATATATATAATTCCGGACAGTCCACACAGCATCATCTAGCCCCAAGGTGAGCAAAGCTCGTATTATGGGTACTAGTTGACTGATACCTAAACTTAATACAATACATTACATAGATAGATATTTTTTTTATAAATACATAGAAAACACCCAGACCAACGGAACAATTTCATGTTCAATTTCTGTAGATCGTACATAATTTTTTCCGACACGGGAATCGAACCCACAACCGGTCGCAGGCGGACCTTCGCCCACTGCGCCACATCGGTCGTCGCTGATGAATGATCGAAATGCTTTGCATACAATCTGACACGTCTGATGCTGGGGCCACACTACCGTGATATGCCGATAATTATTTTAATTATAACTTATACAACACCTAGGTGTAACCACGATTTATGGCCATAATTTTACAATGCCAATCAATATGGCAAATGGCGGTAGACAATAGCTCCGGCGGCGGTCTTTTTTCGCACATCAAAGAAGATTACCGCAGTAATTAATGCGTTTGTGGCCACTACCGTTTGTCCAGTGTGCAATATGAGCTCACCGGCGACGCACGTGATATTTTTACCGCCTTATTTATTGACATATCTAGGTAAACTCTAGTGTAACCACACCAGGTCATGCAGTAATTTAAACGGTAATTTAATGTCATAATTATTGCGGTAACAGCCCGGTAGACGGTAAGGTAGTGTGGCCCCAGCGTAAAACTCTCTAAACTGGTATCTATAAGCAAACATTTTATCTGTTTACATAGTGTCATTTATTGTTGTCATGGAAACGGAACGTAGCCTACGTTCCGTTTCCATGACAACAATAAATGACATATATAAATGAAAATATAAATGTCCTAGATCTTATTTGACATGCAGCAAAAATAGATGGGAATAAATACTTGGACGATGGAAAAACCCTTTGAGAACGGTAGACTATGGTATTATTAGATGATTCTTTAGATAGCACACAGATGGCGATTCTGTCGCCGCCATCACACTCACATGTTCAAGTAAGCGGGCGTACGACACTATCCGTGTTCACTCACGCATTGATAGAAATGGCCTAAAATTTTCACGTTATTTCTAATTATTCCGAGTGTTTTCATGAATCAAACACAATTTGCCGCAAATAATGACGAATAACAAAGCCAAAAACAGTTATTTATTTGTTAAATTATGTCCACATCGCTCATATTTGGGAAAATACAAACGTATGGAAATCGAACAACCTTAAGCGGGTTCTACTGTAGTAGGATTTTTATAAAATTGAAAAAGTCAGTATTTAATATTAGTAGGTAAGATATATCGCTGAAAGCTGATTTCAAAAACTTATTGCTTCATCAAACAGATAGGTAACACTTCATAAACTTCCACTTCAGTTCAGCATAATTTATTCTCACTATCGCTCACTTCTATTACCTTGCAGTAATGTTCAAAATAGGGTGATGGAACCAGTAAATGACACTTTAAGGCATACATGTCATTCGATTTCAAATAACTCTTTTTTAGAGAACGATATTAAATCAGTTTTTAATTTAAACTGTAGGTATTTTTATCGGGAAAGATATGGCTGTCATAAGATTTTCAGCAAAGCTGCATGATAGAAATAATAAGGTCAAAACCAAAATAACTCAAAATCTCCAGTAATGAACACCGAAAATCCAGTAATGAACCCCCATTAAATGACACTACCCAATTATGAACATCCAGTATTTGACACTTACCCGGTAAATAACACCTAGTAATCGACATGGTTTGTCAATTTATAAACCACTTTAAGGTAGTAAAGGCTGTAGAAATAAATAAAAAAGATGATGAAAAATAAGACATTATATTAAATAAAAGCTATAGGTACTACTACTTGATCGAAGGTACGTCGCACATTCATATCAAGTCTTTAAAAATTCAAAACAGTCAAAAACAACCTAATTATAAATCCAGTCTCAATCATCAGTAGGAAATATTTTCTGATATCTATCAGTCTCAAGATTTAGAAGGTAACTATTATAATATAAATTAGGTAACTTCTTATAAAAAAATTACAAATGAGTATCAAAATCTAAAATCACTTCAAATAAAACATCTTTATTAACAACGAAAATTACAAGCAAAGGAATAGAAAGATTACAACTAGTATTTACAATTGAAACCATTGAGCTAACTGCAGACGGTTGCAAACAGTCTAAAGGTAGCTCAATTGATCCATGTCAATACCAGTCGGAAGCGTCCCCAAGACACTGGCTGCATTACCACGCTGTATGGCAATGCTGATGCGCTGAGCCAGATATTCACCAGCTCTCGGGTCACGCGTCGCATCGACCAGACGCTCAGATAATTTTTTAAAAACCCGGAGAGCCTCGGTACCCCACGGACCTAGGGTCTCGAATCCAAGGGGAGCAAATGCGTAGGTTCTGTCGAGACCTGCATATTTGCGCCTCTTGAGATCCTCGGCCAGATCTGCCGCCGCATCAGCCCTAGTGGATGTCCTTGAAAGATGGGAAATGAATGAATCCTTCAAATTAGGTAACTTCTTATAAAGAAATAGTTTCTAAAATAACAAATGAGTATCAAAATCTAAAATTACTTCAAAACCAATGCTCAAAGCTAAAACATCATTAAAACGTCTACACTTAGAAGAACGAACATGAAGAGCGGCAGTGGCAACCTTCGCGCCTCCGCGTACAGCTTCCATTGCCCTCCCCATCTGCTCCGGCGTGTATTGCTTTCTAGGAGCCATCTAGAACAAAATCAGTGAGAACCAGTTAATGACACTTTTATTACCCAATGATCGACACATTGTTCTTTACTGGTATTAATGTTTCAATCGGTGTATTTCAAATATATACTTAATTAGCAAAAAATTTAGAGCTAAGTTTGCTTAGCAACCAAAAAAATCGACAAAAGCGTAAGAATGAACAGCTGTCGATATTTGGAGTAAGTCACATTCTCAGTACCAGTAATGAACATCCGATCTAAAATAAACAAAATGGTGTCCCGGTGCAAGACTCATTATAAAATTATAATCTACATTCTTTTAACTTTACACAAAATCAAACAAAATACAATAATATTTGTAATTGATGAAATTGTAAGCAAAATCGTGTACTCACTTTCTTATCGATTTGATGAAGCAATCCGCATTTATTTTTGAGAACGGCCCGGCGACACGTTCACTCCTCCATGGTTTTTTAGCGAACTGTCAGATTGACGTGACGGATTAAAAAATAACAGCCGAAAGTGAGTTCTTTATGATTTAGTGTAGCCATGTGATAAATTAAATTTATAAGGCTTATTCCAAACAAACGAAAAAAAAAGTGTCGATCACTGGCGCTTGTCGATTACTGGTTCCATCACCCTAGTTAAAACACTAACCAAAACATACAACTCTACCTCGTTGCAATAAGGTTGAAATTGTGGGATTTCACTTACATTGTTTTGCATGTGAACGTTCGCGCCAAATGCAAGCAGGTGTTCAACAATGCCGCGGCAGCCTTGGGCACAAGCCATTTGCAACCCTGTGACGCCATTCTGTGAAAAAACAACATTATTTCACTATTATAATAAACTAGCGACCCGCCCCGGCTTCGCTCGGTTTTATTATACGAATAAACCTTCCTCTTGAATCACTCTATCTATTAAAAAAACCACATCAAGATCCGTTTCGTACTTTTAAAGATTTAAGCATACAAAGGGACATAGGGACAGAGAAAGCGACTTTGTTTTATGCTATGTAGTGATAGTGATAGGAAAGTCTGTGTGAATGTTTGATATAATTAGTAATCTCCGTAACTACTTGAGTTTTCAAATAAAATTTGATATAAATAGATAAGGACCTAGAAAAACACATAGGATATTAAAATTTTGAAATTTTAACCTCTGAAGGGGTTAAATAGGGTGCTAAAATTTGCATGGAAAATTTTTATTTCTTGGTTTGATTTACTCAAAAATCGGTATAAATAAACTGCAAAGTAAATAAACAAGTATTTTTATTTTTACGGAACTACCCCTAGGCATGCAATTTTGAGAAATTTGACAAATAAATTTCCTTGCGGGCGAAGCCGCGGGACGCAGCTAGTAAATAATTATAATATATAACATACTAATAATGTATTAGGGACTCTGAAATTGTTCTGGTATTCTGACCCTTATTTCAAAGAACCGCATAACTGAAATTCGACCTTGTATATCTGGGTTTTATGGCCTGTTTTATATAAAAAGGGTGATAATTTTCCCTCCGGGGATGAGGTCTGGATGTTTTAAACACGACTGTTGTCTTTTCCATAATTGTGTTGTTTTAGCCATTTTTTATTGAACTGTTTGCTTTTTCAGCTGAGTGTATGTGCGTGGATCAAAGGAACGAATTCAGCAATTTGCACTGTAATTTATTTCGTATTGATTTAGTTTATCCCTACCGTAGCTAATTTGTAGTTACCACAAGTTAGGTATGACTTTAGTTAGAAAGGTAAGGATCCTAATCGGTTCCCATCGGATCATATGATCAGTTTTCAAGCATCTGATTGCATACTTGGACTTGGGCACTCTCAATGGATCATTGATCTGTTGTAACTGCTTTATTGATTTAAATATAGTGCTAATCATTGCTAATTTATCATTTAGACTGTTTGCAACCGTCTGCAGTTAGCTCAATGGTTTCAATTGTAAATACTAGTTGTAATTTTTCTATTCCTTTGCTTGTAATTTTCGTTGTTAATAAAGATGTTGCTCTGTCATAACCTAATTTATCATGACATATAATTTTGGATATATATTTCTGCATGTAGAAGTACTAGTAGGGAAGCACATGCAGAAATATAATACGCTACTAAGCAATAACAACCTTTTTCTATATACGACTTAATTTGACGACCGATGATGGCACGTCGGGCGAGAGACCGCCTGCGCCGTACAAGGTTGCGGATTCGATTCCCGCCTCGGAACAAATTTGTGTACGATCTGCAGAAATTTGTTCCGTTGGTTTGAGTGTGATTTATGTAGGTAGCTACTTAAATAAAAAAAATATATAATATTATGGAGTGAAGTAGGAGTATTTACATTATCGCCAGCGTCCACCGCACAGCTGAACTCTATCTGTAATGTATTGTATTAAGTATATCAGGCATCTAGTACCCATAACACAAGCTCTGCTTAGCTTGGGGCTAGATGATGCTGTGTGGTGTAGACTGTTCGGAATTATTATTATTATATTATCTATTAAAAAAAGCGTATCATAATCCGTTGCGTAGTTTTAAAGATTTAAGCATACATAGGGACAGAGAAAACGACTTTATTGTATATTATGTAGTGATAGTGCAGTAGGATATAATATTAGTAGGACTATTTAAATTATCGACAGCGTCCACCGCACAGTTGGACTCTATCTATTAAAAAAAAACCGCATCAGAATCTGTTGCGTAGTTTTAAAGATTTAACATTTAAGCATAGGACAGAGAAAATGACTTTGTGTCATATTAGGTAGTGATAGTGAAGTAAGTAAAGTAAGTAAGTAAATCATTTATTTGTCACAAAACAAAACACACATACATAATTGGTTAATGGTAGAGAAAAGGCATAATGAAAACATAGCTTAAATTAGGTGGCTATAGAGAAACGGATAACACATGTCCATGCCTACATTAAAAAGCATTATTGATACTATATAATCTACCCAAAAATGCGTGTGTGTAGCAGTGGCAAATAGGTGATAGCTCAGTGATAATATTGCTCTACGAGCAAACACTGGTTTTCAGCCATCACCTTCAGGGTGACGAGGCGAGGCGAGCACAGCGACACACGTTCGTCCGTAATGAACATCCTGCCTACCAACAGTTGATAAAATCTTGGAAATTACTTTAGTACCTACTCTATACACAAATTACCTACATACCTACATACAAATTTAGTGTCTACACAGCCTACATACTAAAAACAATTTTTAACTAAAAGATAGGTGGACTGTCCTCTGAGAACACCAGTCTCATAAGAGTCTGGGCAACATCGGACAGACCACCCAATATTGCAATTAAATAAATAAAAATATAACTTTATGTGTTAAAAATAGTACCCACCTATTTTAACGCTGAAAGAGTCGCGACCAGTCAGGCATTTTATATACGGCAATCGAAGTGCTTAGGAATTTCTTTTTTGCTTCTCAAGTAAATGCATTTTAAGTTTAGACTTGAATGTATATTTTAATAAAAGATTTTTTAAAGGTGGGGGAATGTTATTCCAGCACTTCGTCGACGCATACCGGAAACTACCAGTAAATGCCGCTGTTTTATGGTCGTGATATAATAGCGCTGATCTTATAGATCTTAGCTGCCTTTTTGAATTCGGTTTTGCAAATTGGAGCTTCGCATATAAGTACTCTGGTTGCTTAGTCTTTATGACGTCAAAGAGGAGCCCCGCAAGATGCAGTTCTCTCCGTGAATCCATGTTAAGCATAGTCGCCTTATTTAAGAATGGAGTGATATGGCTCCTGGGAGGAACATCAAAACAAAACCTGCAGCATGCATTTTGCACGCGCTGTAATAATCGCTCAGTTCTCCTGAACAACCGAGGCCCATACATAACATCTCCATAATTAAGACGGGATAAGACTAGTGACTCGCAGATTGTGACACGTGATGCCTCTGAGAGTTGGTCTCTTATATGATATAGCACCTTGAGCCGGAAGAAACAAGCTTTAACCATACTAAGGACATAACTCTCAAATCTCAAATGAGAATCGTAGATTATGCCAAGGTTACAGGCCTCCTCCACGCGGTCTAATGGTTTATCCTGTATCTTCACTTCCAGATCGCCACATAGTCTACTTAACTGTGTCTTTGTGCCTAAGACCAAGTATTTTGACTTGGTAGGATTCAAAACAAGAGCATTACGTGTCGACCAGTCAGCTATACTATCCAGATCCTCATTAAGGCGTGTCACAAGATCTGAGAACTTATCTGCCGTGTCCGACAAGTACAGCTGTACATCATCGGCATAGCAGTGGTACATAGAATGGCCAATAGCTTGGGTAAGATCTGCGCTATAAATAACAAAGAGTAGTGGTCCCAGAATGGAACCCTGGGGAACTCCGCGATTAATGAGCTTAGGCTGAGACCTTTCAGTGGAACCATCACTTTTTACCAAGTTTACCAACTGATAACGATTACTTAGGTAACTACTAAACCATGCGACTGAGTTTGAATCTAAACCGTAATAGCGTAACTTAGCGAGCAAAAGATTGATATTTAAACATTCAAAGGCGCGAGAAAAATCTAAAAGTGACAGCACAGTGCTAAGACCTTTATCTTGTGCCACTAGTATGTTATCGGTGACATCTAGTAAAGCCGTAGCTGTACCACGGCCTTTTCGGAACCCGGATTGTAGAGAAGGCAGAAGGTTATGACTTTCTACATATTTTGTTAGCTGTCCGGAAACTGTCTTCTCTAGCAGCTTTGAGAGGAATGGGAGAATACTAATAGGACGTAGATCTTTGAGCTCAATAGGGTTATCATTCTTAGGAATAGGTGTTATAAGTGCTTCTTTCCATTTGCTTGGGACAATACCTGATGTTATAGACTTATTGATAATAGCAGTTATGGCATCCAGGGTACAAGGGAGTGAAAACAAGATCATATCTCTACTAATACCATCGCATCCGACAGAATTCGATTTTATGGACATTATATGTTTACTTATCTCAGATGAACTTGTAGGAGCTAATTTAAAGATTATATCATGAAAGCGATTGTGTTCAAAAAAAGATAAAAGAGAATTGGAAACTACATTTGCTCCAGGCACATTTAAAAAGTGTTCATTTATTTTGTTTGAGTCATTGAAGTGGCCCGGCAACGATTTTTCTTTAGAAGAATCAAGAAGAATTTTATTCTTTAAGTTGTTCCAGAAAGCTTTACTATTATTAACCTCCGAGTTTATTAACCTATTAAAATAAGCTCTCTTTTCCCCAGCAATACCCTTTAAAACTAGAGTCTTAAGTTCTTTATAATATTGTCTATCTTTATCAGATCTAGACTTACGATAAGTGTTGTGTGCTTTATTACGCTCATCAATCATCATTTTGCAAACGTCTGTGATCCAAGGTAGTGAGTCCTTGTTTTTAACAGTAATAGTTTTAGAAGGTGCGTGTTTATCAAAGAGTGATATCAACATTGAATTAAATTTATCCAGCATTAGATCAACTGTAGGTAAGTCAGTTACTTCATTCCAATTTTCTGCATATAAATCTTTATTAAAAGCTTCTAATGAAATATTTTTAATCGGTCTGTAAGTAAAAGTTCTAGGGGGGATTATTACTTTTTTTAAAGACATTGTAACATTAATCATAGCATGTCCATTTGATCCGGTGATGTTGTAAACAGAAACATCACGCACCGGAGCGTTAGTACATACGACATCTATAAGGGTCTCGGTATGCGATGTGTAGTGTGTCGGCTTATCCACAACTTGACGGAGATTCATATACTCAAGGAATTGTGCCAGCTTAACTGTATTTGCATTTTTTTCTTGAAGCATGTTAATATTAAAATCCCCTAATAAAACAATAGAGTCGTACTTGGAAAAAAAATTGACTGAATCAGTAATCGCGTCAATAAACGTCTCTACATTCATCCAAGGTGGACGATAAGCGGTACCTATTGCTAGACGAAAACCATTCACGCGAGTGGATAACCACATTTGCTCAATAACATCATTAGGCCTGTTCAAGTAACGCACATTAATACCACGCTTTATATAGAATGCAAGGCCGCCTCCCCTGCCACCGCGCATATGCAGCGGGCGCGGGGTGTTACGCATTCGGTATCCCGGGACGGACGGCGCGCAGGCCTCTTGTCCGCTTGGTATCCACGTTTCATTTATTGCGACCAGGTCTGCACTATTACAACACATGGCTACAAGAAAATCATCGTGCCCAGTATTTAATGATCCCGCGTTATAAAGTCCTAACTTTAGGAATTTTGTTTTAGGACCCATTATAACTTAAAATACAAATAGTGTGAATATTGTTAAAAGAATTTAAAAAACTTAGCGTGCGGGAATCTAATAGAACGGCTAAAACAAGGTCATAGTGAGCTGAACGTATTGTGCTGCGCTGTGCCATAAGCCTAAGACAATTTATACTACACACTGATAAACACTCACATTGTCGTAAATGTACAATAATCCGATCATTAAACACACTAGACTTAAATTTAAAATTATAATAAGGAACATAGATGTAATCGAAGTAAACTTTAAGACACTCGCTATAAAAGTGTTCACGTGTTAGCTTAATTATAAATATTAATGTAAATGCACGTGATTGTATTGCAATGAAATAAGTACTAAATATGTATAACATAAAAAAGATATAACACAAATCAAAAAAGTAAGTATACCTGTGGATAAGTAGGCTGTAACTTAAATTTAAAAAAGAATTAATGTTCACACAAATAATAGTAAGCTCTCTTTGCAGTAGCTTAAAAAACTTATAAATTAAAAAGTCAATGTTAACTCTATTGCAAATTATCTTTTGCAGGCGACGACGCACCAATAACTTCAGGGCCAAAAACACGCCGCAAGTCACCCTCTGTACGGATACGATGACGGGGCGAGTCCTGTTTCATCCTTACGTATATCTTGCCTTCCCTTGTCCAGATGAAACGCCAACCGAGTCTACTTCCGAATTCACGTGCCTGTCTGAAAAGCTGTCGGTTCATTTTGGTCAATCTTTCATTGACATAAAACCGGCGATGCGGAGCAGGTAATCCTGTGTCTTCAGTGGTAACCCCGCGACGGACGCGAGTTGCCGTTAGTACCTGGTCTTTTAGGGAGCGCCTAATTAGCCGTACGACAATAGGCCGGGGGCGGGCAGCACGTTCCTGTTCGGATGACTCATAAATCTTCCCCACCCGGGTGACACTGACCAGGTCCTCCTCAGCTAATTTGACACCCAGCTTCAGACCTAGAGTGGTAACAATGTGTATTAAGTTTTCGCCTTTCCCTTCAGGGATGCATGCGATCTCGATGTCATTGTTCAGCAGATCTTGATCGCGGTCATTTAAGTCACACTTCAGCTGCTCAATCGTCTCCATAAGTAAGTTGTCAGTAGCCGGTACTCCGCCATCAGATAAACGTTCTTCCAGCCGTCCTACTCGTCCTTCCAGATCATAAATTTTTTGGTCGCACTCATTAATTCTGACCGTCAGGCCAGCCATGGTCTCATTAAAAATCTCCATTTGGTGACGAGTGGCTCTCATCTCCTCCCTGAACTGACGAACCTCTAAAAGAAGCGCTTGTAGATCTGTGTGTGTATTGTCCTCAACGCCGCCAACCTCTGAAGCCGGAGGGCTTATCGCCAACTCGATTCCTTCAACCACACCGTCGCCCGAACCATGATGGCTTGTCTCCCCACGTACCGGAGTGTGTGTATTGTCAGTTTTAGGCTGTTTGCTTATGCATAGAATGCACTTCCATTTAGATCTTTGGTCTGTCGTCAAGCTCTTATATTTACTCTCAGTAAAATTTGCACATTGGATATCATAGGGCTGCGTACAAATACAACATTTGATATAATTTCTTCCTATAATTGGATTTTTGCAACCAGCACACTTCCCAGCTCTTGACATTTTTGTTATATAAAACAAAAAATAAAAATAGCGCAAATTTTAATCTAAGCTGGTAGGAGTATCCGAACCCGGGGCCACGAAACGCTACCGCAACAGTAAACCGCCACACCACCGAAGCTGTAAGCGCTTGAGCGAAAATAGGCAAATGAAGCAGTTAGCGTGTGACGTTACTGCAGTTAGCCCGCAGTAGTGTTAACCGGTTCCGTAACAAAGCCACAACGCACGATTTCAAGGTTATAACTTTTAGTTATAACTCAGGTGTTCAAGTTATTAATTGTTTGATTTTAGCACAGGCACTGAGCGTTTACGGTTGATTTGTACACCAATGGAGGGATAATATTTTATGGATTACACTGATATATGGTTTACTGCGATTTAACTGGTTTTACCGCGAGTTACAATTTTTTAAACTAAGGTTCAATCTGACTAACGTGTGGTCAGGCGCTCGCTCGACTCGTCACTGGTAGTAAGTAGGATATAATATTAGTGGGACTATTTACATTATCGACAGCGTCCACCGCACAGTTGGCCTCCAACAGCGCCCTGACCAGGTCGGTGTGTCGGTGTAAGGCCCCCACATGCAGCGGGGTCCTTCCGGAGTTGTCGCGGGCCTCCTTACAGGCCCCCCGGCTCATCAGGAGCGAGGCCGTGGCTGTGTGGCCCCCTTCGCAAGCCTGGTGTAGGGCTGTTTGGCCTTTCTGTAAGAGAAACGCGGTTTTATTTTTCCATGCTTCATCAGACAGTATGAACTTTTAGTAAGTATCGCTAAGACAAAAGTTAAGAACTGTATTGAAAAGTGTAGTTACCATATTTTGTTGTATGTTTATAGAACATAACGTAACACAACATAGCGTTTATATGTTGTGTGTGATGCCAAAAAAACAAAAAAGAAGGAACCTGAAGACAATATACTTACCTACCTAATATTGTCATGGGACACTTCCGACTGGTATTGACATGGATCAATTGAGCTACCTTTAGACTGTTTGCAACCGTCTGCAGTTAGCTTAATGGTTTCAATTGTATAGATGAATGAACACTTTATTGTACCAGAAAGAAACTCTAAGTACAATTCCAATAGATGTTTTAATAAAAATAAAAACTTTGGAGGCCATGATTTGGCGAGAGCTATTTTCCCAATTGATACGCAAAAGTTCAGAATAAAATTTCGTCATCGTCTTCAACCTACCTATATAACACAGAATGGATCTATTAGTCCACTGCTGGACACATGTCTCCCCTAATGAGCACCATAGCGCCCTGTCTTCATCTTGCCGCATCCGCATCTGCCAGCAGTCTTTCGCCGATCGTCATACCACCTGGCCGTAGGGCGCGTCCTTAACTACGTTTGCCGAGTCGCGGTCTCCACTCAAGAACACATTTGCCTCAAAGGTTGTTAGTGTGTGTATGAATTGGCTCCCCACCCACACTACTAGGTATTTATAATAGGCTCATGGCCCATACATTTATCGCTTTTGATCCAAATTATAAGTCAACTAGCGACCCGCCCCGGCTTCGCACGGTTTTATTATACGTATAAATAAACCTTCCTCTTGAATCACTCTATCTATATAAAAAAACCGCATCAAAATCCGTTGCGTAGTTTTAAAGATCGTTGAAAGGGACATAGGGAAATAGGGACACAAAAAGCGACTTTGTTTTATACTATGTAGTGATTTCTTTTCTAATATATCCATATATTAATATAGGTCTTTTGGGGCTCCACTCTTGGATGTAGGCCTCTTCCCTTATTTTCCACTCCTCACTATCTTAGGCTGACTTATCCAGTCCTGGTCTCCGTGTCTTCTTATATTTTCCACCAATGTTTTACCCTTATCACTACATAGTATAAAACAAAGTCACTTTTTCTGTCCCTATGTCCCTTTGAATGCTTAAATCTTTAAAACTACGCAACGGATTTTGATGCGGTTTTTTTAATAGGTAGAGTGATTCAAGAGGAAGGTTTATACGTATAATAAAACCGTGCGAAGCCGGGGCGGGTCGCTAGTTAACTTATAATTCAGGTAGTCTAATAGTCACTTAGCCTTTAAGATCCGAGCCCATTCAATTAGAAGTCCCGTAATAGAACTAGGTAGTAGCAAAAGTGGAAGTTCCTTAATAGAACTACTAGGTGTAAAAGTGTAAGTAGGGTAACGTTACACCGCTCTAATGGACGGTGACCTTTAACGACGCACATTAGCGTGGGTATTTATCGGAATGCCCATTTTATGCCCTGCTGTGCTATTACGCTAAAATCGCCCATCCAAATTGATATTCTTGCGCCATTTCAATGGCCATCGCGCGCGTCCTTTCCATACGATTTCAAATTACGAAGGCCATTAAAAGGGCTTTCTTATGTCAGTTTTGTTTCATAAGTCATTTTTTTTTCAAAACTGACCTAAGAAAGCCCTTTTAATGGCTTTCGTAATTTGAAATTGTATGGAAAGGACGCGCGCGATGGCCATTGAAATGGCGCAAGAATATCAATTTGGATGGGCGGTTTTAGCGTAATAGCACAGCTGGCCCTGGATATTAAGTCTCTTTAAGGAGCAAACAGGAGCTAAAGTAGCACCACCACTTATTTTATCATATTTAAGTTTTATTTTGTCTAGTTTATTTAGGAAGGGATCCGAAAACAGAATTTGGTGGGCACCAAAGGCAACTACTACAGATGCATTAAAAAAAATCTTATGATAGGTTCAACAAACTGTACCTACGAGTGAATTTTGGAAATTCCTTTGTTTCTTAGAGTTATGTGATAAACTGGTGGCGCTACTTTAGCTCCTGTTTGGGTAAGTTGAAATCCTAATATTATAAACGCGAAGGTTTGTAAACATTCGCGTTTTCATTCCATAAATTCTTTCGGGATAGAAATAGTCTTGAAACGTTTCCATAGAAACAATGCGTGCGAAGCTGCGGATAGATAGGTACTTGTAACTCGTAATAACTGAGCTTACATCTATTCTTTGGCAAAAAGGTAGGTACCTAAAGACTATAACATATGTAGTATTCACACCTACTTCAAATAAAGATATTGCTTGCTCTCAAAAGTAAATGAGCTTTTCACATATTTCCATAAGGACACATATTTCCTTAGACCTTATTATAATCAAGTTCAGTGGACATTTGTCAATTTTTCTTTTTGTTTCTTTACCATTTTAATAATAAGCTAAATGCCTAAAAGGAAGATGATGATGATTATGTAAAATTAAAAACAAAGTTATCACATCAAAATTAACTAAAAATTCGAAATTTGAAAATTCTATGTCTATGGTTCGACCAAGGTCTATTAGTCAAATGTCTATGTATGAATGCATGTACATGTCCCGTGAGTAGAACTAAAAAAGTATACCTAGGTAACTATAAGGAGATTCTAAACCAATGCGTTTTTAACGGCCGATTTCTGGAACGCATGTCAACTTCATAATTTACTAATCAATGTTCAAATCTCTATTCAAGTGTCATTTGGGTTTCTCGAACGTTGATTACGTACTTAGATTTTGACAGTGATTACTTAACAAGCTTGTCAACTCATTGAAGCAAAACTCTTGTCAAATATCAAAATGGGTTTCTGGAACGATAATTAAGCATGATTCTTTGGTCAAGCTCTTGTCAAATCAATAATTAGCTAATCGGTGATTTGGCTCTAATTAGTTGAAATTTTTACAACAATGTGCTGTATTTTGCCAAGTTCTAAATCGAATATATATAAAAAATCAACAGGTTGGTACTCCTAAAGCGGTTTTGTTATGTATTACTAAACATAAGGATCGTTTTACCATTAAATAAAAATAAATTAAATTACCTCTTATATTCTAGGATGCTTCGTTTTGCTTCCGCATATTAAAAACATATAAATAATATAAAAAAAACTTGGTGAAATACAGGAATTAAAAAATATTGGTAATAAAGCAATGTAAAAAGGTTCCTACTTGCCTACTAAAGTAGTTAAAGTTATTTTTTTTATTTCGGTATAGTTTTTTTCTTCATAATAAACAATCTATTTTTACCTATCTAATTTACAATTTTGAATTTTTTCAAACGTAAACAAACAAGTATTCGCGCCACAAGCATAAGCATAAATAATAACTGGGTAGAAGGGACTCTTCTTTAATCGGGTCCAGACATGTTTTTTTTTACTCAGGGCACTAGAATGCACTATTTATATTTTGTAATAATGTTCAGAACACACCAACTATTTCGGATATAAGTATAATCAATATAGGTTACGACCCATCAGTTCAATCCACTTTTTTCTTCTGAAAAAAAGAAAATTGGGTTAGTTACCTACGTATTGGGTTGGTACCTATTATTTCACAAAGGTACACGTCAGTTTGAATTATTTATTAAACGAGAGCACATAAAGAATGCATCATAAAAAAAAAACCTCGAGGTAATTCATGATACTCAACTCAACTCAAAATCGCACCGGGCTCTCGGACAACATAACTATAATTTAAACTAATACTTGCGGCCGCCACCGCGTGCCGCGATCCGTAAACATAAATGAATGATCATTAAAAACCGCGTGCAGTGTCGCCGGCTGTGGCAGCCCGACCGATATGCCCGTTTAACGTGGAAAATAGTGTAGGCTAATATTTTGACCTTGAGCGCGTTTCCCTTCTACTCTTACTTAATACTATTTACTTATTCTTATGCCACAAGTGTCATTTTTAGGGTTCCGTACCCAAAGGGTAAAAACGGGACCCTATTACTAATACTTCGCTTTCTGTCCGTTGAAAATAAATATTTAAGGCGGGCTCCCATTAAAACGCCTTTTTTACTATTTTTGGTCGATATTAATAAATGGTAACATGGTAACAATGGTAACAGCCTACCTGTTACCACTTGAAATATTCACAAAATACTTAATTGTAAGTATATTTTTACTTAAGTAATAAAAAATAAAATTTTAAAAAATATGGTACGGAACCCTTAGTGCGAGTCTGACTCGCCCTTGGATGGATTTATTGAAGTTTAGGAGTGAATGACTGAACTGAAAGAATGACAATCGTAAGATGATCAATGATTAGTAAATTATTATCTAATTAGCGTTCGTGCACCCCGATTTGAATTGACCAGTGTGTTAAATTAATCGCTTTGTCAACTGATTTGACATTTGAATAGCCTTCTAGAAACTGGCTGTTAGTTTCGTACAAAATCATGGAATAAATTTATGTTATGTAAGATACTACGTATTATATCTATAAACCTATCAACCCTAATACCTACCGACCTACCTTTATTGAAAGTCAACATAGTGTTTTTCGAACACAAGAGTTTCAGCCAAACCCTTTGTGCGTTATAGATTTAGTAATAAGAAATAACAAAGGCGACCCTTTTAGGACCGTGTAAGTACAGTCAGCAATAAAAGTGAGTATTCACGTCACGAAGTTTCTACCTGCTACTAAAATCTCTGCTCAGCTGTATTAATGCTTTCGTAAGTAGGTTGGTACTTTGGAGCTATCAAACGCTGTGTGAAGCATATTTATTTCACTTAGTTACCTACTTCCATTTGTTAAGTAGGTAAGCAACTCTTTTTTAAATAATTCCTGTAGTAGGTTTTGAAGTATTATTTTATTATTATACCGTAGATGACCAAGGGTATTATTATTTTATTAGTAGTATTGAAGTTTTACTAGTTTCTTATTAAATACAGGCACAACAAACAAATATATTTTAAAATTAAGCATAAAATTAAACATTATGTTTGATAAACATATAGGTAGCCCACTACGTGTTGTACTTGCATATTTTAACAAGCTTATCAATATTTATCGCTACAGTTTGCTAACTCTACAATCCATCTACCTACATATTATAAAACTTAAGTAAATTTGATTCGATACATTCAAGAACATACAACATACAACAAATATTCAAGAACTAAACATTAAAATATCACAATGACTAAAACAAAACAAGAAAAAATATGTAAGAGTTAGGGACACAGCTTAGTTATTGATGGACGATATGAAAGGTGGCAATGTTTGATACGTAATGTATCAAATCAATGAAATCATTTATTCGCAGGAATGTAGGTACATAAGTTCTTATTAATAATGATAGCTCCTAGTACATTCTGCCTCGTCGAGGCGTGCAAATTTAAAATTTTAGGCTTTATAAAATACAAAATGTTGATCAGAAAATCAATTTGTCAAATGCATTATTGATTAGCTAATACATATTATACAATTCAAAAAGTGTGTCAAAAATGTATACAAGAATTTGAGAAAAATGTTTTATACTGAAAATAATCTTCAATGTCATAAAAAAAACTTTCCATCAACCACTGTTTTAATTTAATTTGAAATAAATGAAATGATTAAATTTATTGGCCAATTTGTTGTAAATTTTTATTGCTGTGTTCCGGAACATAGAGCCTTTCTCTATGCCTCGTCCGTCTCTTCATCTCATCGGCGTAGATACTGAGTAGGTAAGTAAGTAGCTACATATAAGATGTACGTACAAAACGACTACGACGAAATTAAGCGAATAAATGTGTGTGAAACCTTAGACCCGTAATTTGAAGTCACAAATGATATTAATCAAGGTGTAAATAACTTAAATCAAGTAACATCAGTTAAGTAATTTATATTTGAGGACCATCGTTTACTCGCGGTGCTGACTGTACAATTACGTATCATGGTCCAGCCAGCCCCGTCCAGTCGTCACGGTAAACAATGCAGATTGGATACCCACGCGCCGTTTCACCAAATATGAACACGTCCGTAATCAACGCGGGCTTGGGCCTATACAACAAACAATGGGGATTCGCCTACTCTACAAGGCAAGGATTTATCCATCTCGCGTTGCCTATGAACTCCATTTTTAGTCAAACTATACTCGCATACCTCATTCGACTGTTGCTTGAACGGAAAAGAGTACCTACCTACGACTTCTGGTTCAGTTCCCTGGGACGCTTTGACCTCTTAGGGTTTGACCTTAGACTTTATTTTTCACTGCCTTTGGCTCAAGCTGTATCACTCTATAAAACAATAAAATACATTATGTTCTGATGAAAATGTACCTAAACGAGAAAATCTAAAATATTAAGGTAAGCAGAAATTGAAATTAAGCTATCCATCAGCATAAATTCAAATAACGGTGCTATTTTCTGCTGTTTACAATGTTTACTGACCTCGTAACCGTAAACCAAATTACTTTGAAAATAGCAACCTAATTCTGCGAAACGCTATAGTAGCTAGCCCGCAACTGCGTGTACAATATGAGTAGGTATTTCTGTTTTTATACGAATCGAACTTGACCGAGTCCCAAATCACGTTTTGATTTTTCATCGCTCTATTTTAGGTGGACAGTGATTTTTAATAGCTTTCAAAAGGTCTTATCTCGCTTTTAACAAAAACTGGTAAATTTTCAACTAAAATATTTATTTATACATTTTTGTTAGACCTATTTTAAAATAAAAATTACACACAAATGATACAGTTATAGCAATTAAATGAGCAAAGTATTTCCGAATTCCGATCTTTGAGCGTAACCAACCAGAGCGTGACGTTTTAGTTTCGTTCACTGTGTGATATTATTTGATCTTATTCTCACTGTACTGAGAATCTCTCAAAATAAGCTGCTTGTTTCCGTCTTAAATGAAAAGTCTCCAAGCTGGAGCCTTCTAAATGATAATGTTGAATCGATAACTAGAGGCTCCCGACTTAACGAGTAAATTAAATGAGAGCCGGGGAGGGTGCACTTTCGCTTGACACTAATCGAGTTAAATGGGACCTCGACTTTATGCTTCTGCATTATAGGGCTCTAATAGCGTAACTACTCAGGTATTTACGGTACGGCTGAGAAGACCTAATATAAAAGAGTTTACTAGATTTTTTCAGGATTATTTGAGCTACCCCTAGATTATTTAAAACTTTGCAGGTAGCTCAATTGCTTCAATTGTGAATATTATTTTGTTTCTATGTTTTCATTATGCCTTCTATTCCTTTGACGAAATTATCTACTACTATTCCTTTGGAAAAAATTGGGTAACTAATGACGAAAAACAGTTTTGACGATACGCTTAAAACTCAACTAAAATGCTTCCATAATAATATTATAAACGCGAAAGTTTTTTATGGATGGATGTATAGATGACAATGTGTCGATTTTGTTACTCTTTCGCGCAATATCTAACTACTGAACGGATAGGGTTAAAATTGAATGGACGTAGTTCTAGCCCTGGTATAAAACATAAGCCAAGTACTATTCATGTCATAATCCATTGCCATGGGATAGCACGAATTCAATCAGAACGATTCCGATAATCAGAGATGAGCCGGAAACAGATCGATAAGGATTATATTTACATGGCACGGCATGAAATCCCTGGGGAATAGCGTATTATGCGTAATAACGCGTTAAAATGCCAACACACAGCTACAGCTTATCTGTTGAGATCATAGACTTAAAATTTTTCACTACGTTCAAAAGACCAACAAAGCGTGAGAGCGAGAGGTATTTGTCAAAACCCCATCTCCGCGAGAGAAAAAGAGATAGTGAAACTATTTTTTCAGGAGACATAATTTGAAAGAATATCATCGCATATCGTTCCGGCAAATTGAAAGAAAAATTTATATATGTAAATTTTGTGAAATAACTAACGAATAAAACAATAAATCTTAATGTGCAACGATGGTGACATGTTCAGTGGCGGAATGTGATGTTACACAAGGAAACAACCCTCATAATTACCCGTTTCACCGGTAAATATTGACTATTTTATAGCATTGTTCATTATCATAATTTCGTTATTTTTTGTTTGAAAATGAGAGAAAAGTCCTATTGTAATGTTAAATAATATGTTTCCCTTTGGACGTATCATCAAATTAGACTGCTCAATGGAGAATTCACAGATATATTGTACAAAATGTAAAAAACCTTTGATTACGATAGGGCTTGATAAAGTGCTGACGTCATAAGTATCGATAAAGTCGACAATTCGTTATTGACGTGAAGGTTCGACGTGATTGCTCATATCGTTATTTCTGGTTCTAAAGGGCGTATACCATACCTAGTACAAAAAACTACTTTCCAAAATAAGTATGAATCCAATGACGGAGAGCATCCAGGAGGTGTCCAGGATGACGGAGAGCGTCCAGGATGACGGAGAGCGTCCAGGATGACGGAGAGCGTCCAGGACAGGGTTGGCATGATTAAAACAAATGGTTTTAAAACACATGTTTAAAACAGTTTGATTTTAAACCGTGTTTTTTATCACTCGTTTAAAAACACAGATTAAAACAAGTTTTAAACATTGTATAAAACGATGAGAAAAAAACAAGCTTTAAAACTACTTTTCATTGCGAATGAATGATATAAAATGAAAGTAATATTTTTTTGATAAGTTATTTATTCAGTCAAACAAAGATCTAAGTACCTACCAAGTACCAGGATTTATATGGGTAATGGGATAAGATAACACGTATTTTTGAAACATCTATTAGCTGATAGTACAGAATATTAAAAATTTCAATTTAAAATCAATCAAAGACAAAATTATAACAAACAAAATTACCTATATTTAATAAACATTATAAAATCAAAATTGTTTGTCAGTCAGGAAAGTAAGACAATATGACAAGATCAAGATAACAATTATTTTTTCTTTTCCTTATTAAGGTATTTAAAAACTGTAACAAGTTTTGCAGCTTTCTCTGTACCCAGTTTATTTCGTACGTCAGAATGAATAAATCCAAATGTTGAAAACAGTCTTTCAATTCCAGCACTTGAAGCTACACCATTAATTTGTTTTTTTAATGACTGCCACCATTCGAGAGGTCCGACCTGATTTACTACATGATCTTCAAATAGAAAGTTATGAAAGGGATCTGTCATTGCCCTGTATTTAACAACATAGGGCATCGCCTCTTTGTGATAAGCTTCTATAAATAATAAAGCCTCAGAAATATCTTCACTCGTGAGTTTTTCACCCCTGTACTTAGGATGTAGTAAGTTTGCTGCAAAATGAGCTGGAGACATTGCCATTTCATAACGAGCTTTGAACTTCCTTAAATCATCCAATGAATACTCGGTCTCACGCAGTCGTACATTCTCTCCCTCAAACATATTTTTAAGCTCTATCCATGCTTCAGTCACTTCGCCAATACAGCAGGATGTCTTTTGGGAGATGTCAAGTGTAACTGCGATGTTTTCCAGTTTTTTGTAGAGAGCCTGGACTTGTTGCTTCAGCGCCATGTCATTTACTTTCAATGAAATTGACAGATCTATAGCAGTTGAATGATTTAAGCATATATCTGACATTGACATATCCTCGTGAGAAGCTAGTTCTTCCTGTTGGGCTAAATCTCGTCTCATACGGCTCATATTTGCTGCGTTGTCTGTCACTACACTTCGCACCGTACATTTGTAAGTTTTACATTGTTTTATTGCCGCAGTAGTAACTTTAACCAAGTAGTCAGCTGTATGGCTTTCGGCTCCTGTGTCTATTGTATCAATTAAATGAGTTGAGTCTGTCAACACATCGGTAACACAGACACAAACTATCGAGTCCTGCCTGACATTACTCCACCCATCAATTGCCAGATTAACAACTTTGTTTTTCAATTCATTTTTTACGGCTTCTTGAGTCGAGTTGTAGACTTCGTCGAGTAGCTTGCTAGCAATTTGTTTGTGGTTTGGAGGTTTATATCCTGGGCGTAAAATTTCCATTAATTTCAGTAACTCTGGGTGTTCTACGTGGTTAAAAGGCGTGTTAGTAGCAAACATATAACGAGATAATTGTAAATCAATTTTCTTCTTATCTTCTTGACTTGTAGCAATAATAAATCTTTTCATTGAAATGTTCACGCTCGCGCTGCTGCTGGTACTGGTATTTTTAGATTGAAGAGTAGTAACAGAAGATGTGGGTGTAGCAGAAGAATTATCTGAAGATCGGGAAGAACCAGCATCACTCAACAACTCCTCCTCCACGTCCCAGTCCGCGTCAAGATTTGCCTCAGTGTTAGAACAGGTGGTGGTGCTACATTGCTGGAAGTGTGCCTCCATTCTTTTCACAAGTCCAACTAGTTCTTTCTTACATTTTCTGCAACGCACCCTATTGGTCTTCAGTGTGGTATTTTCTTGGGGGATCGATGTGAATTGTTCCCAAATTGCATGCTTTTTGCGTCCTGGAGTTGACATTTTTATGAGGTGTTATCAGTCGCAGAATTAATAATGAAATGAAATGTGAGAAAGTAAGGCACTCGTATTTATAGAATTCATATTAAGTAATTCCCCGCCGGTAAAGTCCCGTTAGGAAAGTCCCTAATGGATGGCTGTCGAATGGAATAGTGGTTATTTTATTCCCCTCATTTAAATATAAATATTAGGGATGGGCCTAACTTCGGCATTCTTCCGAAATTCGGTTGAAATGCCGAACATTCGGTATAAGAAAAGAGTGAAATAGTTGCACAATTTTGATTTTAAGATTAATAAAACATAAAAAAAATCAAATCTGTCATACTCACTCATACCTGATTAAATAAATAAGCCTTTTACATAATTTAAAATCATGGTAATTTATTTATTAATCAAGTAACTAACTGTCATTATCAGTTTCCTTTTTCGACATTTCAATCTTAAGTTTTAGAATTAAAAAATCAAATTCAATAAGTTCGTATTAAATTAGGAAGTCTTATGATTTGAATCAAATAAACTTTTTGAAAATTCAATATATTAATTACTTATAGGTATATTTTATTGTTGTTTGTTAGTTGATACCATATAAGTGCAGAATACAAACCGAACTTCGGCATTTTTGATTTTTACCGAATGTTCGGCCGAAATTCGTATTCGGTTCAAACCACATTCGGCCCATCACTAATTAATAAATATTGGGGGTTCATAGAATTCTATTCATAGAATAGAATTTATAGTTTATAGGTATTTCCCCGCCGGTATAGTCCTGCTAGGAAACATTCAGGGTGAATGTAAATCGTTTAGTAGTGATTAGAGATACGCAACATAAAATAAATGTTTATCCATTGATCGTTTTTTGTCAATATTTATTTTACTATAGTTATTAAAACTTTATTTCTGAAACATAATAAGATCACATAGCTCACTAGTATATACAATTATAACAAACTCTTAAAAATCTAAGCCGTCACCAGAAGGCAAAGTACCCAGAATGCTGGCAGCATTGCCACGTTGAATGGCAATGCTAATTCGTTGACCAAAATAGAAGCCAGCATTCTTATCTCCTGTGGACTCTATGAGAAGTTTCGTCAGATCTTTAAAAATTGTGTCTGCCCCAGGACCCCAAGAATTATTATTATTATCATCCATTTTACTATAGAAAATTTGAAAAGTCAAAAGATCTAGTCTGGTGTCCAGGATGATGGAGGGTGTCCAGGATGATGGAGCATCCAGAGGATGATGGAGAGCATCCAGGAGGTGTCCAGAGGATGATGGAGAGCATCCAGGAGGTGTCCAGGAGGTGTCCAGGAGGTGTCCAGGAGGTGTCCAGGAGGTGTCCAGGAGGTGTCCAGGATGATGGAGAGCATCCAGGAGGTGTCCAGGATGATGGAGAGCATCCAGGAGGTGTCCAGGATGATGGAGGGTGTCAAGGATGATGGAGGGTGTCCAGGATGATGGAGCATCCAGAGGATGATGGAGAGCATCCAGAGGATGATGGAGAGCATCCAGGGGATGATGGAGAGCATCCAGGGGATGATGGAGAGCATCCAGGGAATGATGGAGAGCATCCAGGAGGTGTCCAGAGGATGATGGAGAGCATCCAGGAGGTGTCCAGAGGATGATGGAGAGCATCCAGAGGATGATGGAGAGCATCCAGAGGATGATGGAGAGCATCCAGAGGATGATGGAGAGCATCCAGGGGATGATGGAGAGCATCCAGGGGATGATGGAGAGCATCCAGGGAATGATGGAGAGCATCCAGGAGGTGTCCAGAGGATGATGGAGAGCATCCAGGAGGTGTCCAGAGGATGATGGAGAGCATCCAGGAGGTGTCCAGAGGATGATGGAGAGCATCCATAGGATGATGGAGAGCATCCAGGGGATGATGGAGAGCATCCAGGGGATGATGGAGAGCATCCAGGGGATGATGGAGAGCATCCAGGGGATGATGGAGAGCATCCAGGAGGTGTCCAGAGGATGATGGAGAGCATCCAGGAGGTGTCCAGAGGATGATGGAGAGCATCCAGGAGGTGTCCAGAGGATGATGGAGAGCATCCAGGAGGTGTCCAGAGGATGATGGAGAGCATCCAGGAGGTGTCCAGAGGATGATGGAGAGCATCCAGAGGATGATGGAGAGCATCCAGGAGGTGTCCAGAGGATGATGGATAGCATCCAGAGGATGATGGAGAGCATCCAGAGGATGATGGAGAGCATCCAGAGGATAATGGAGAGCATCCAGGAGGTGTCCAGAGGATGATGGAGAGCATCCAGAGGATGATGGAGAGCATCCAGGGGATGATGGAGAGCATCCAGGGGATGATGGAGAGCATCCAGGGAATGATGGAGAGCATCCAGGAGATGATGGAGAGCATCCAGGAGGTGTCCAGAGGATGATGGAGAGCATCCAGGAGGTGTCCAGAGGATGATGGAGAGCATCCAGAGGATGATGGAGAGCATCCAGGAGGTGTCCAGAGGATGATGGATAGCATCCAGAGGATGATGGAGAGCATCCAGAGGATGATGGAGAGCATCCAGAGGATAATGGAGAGCATCCAGGAGGTGTCCAGAGGATGATGGAGAGCATCCAGAGGATGATGGAGAGCATCCAGGGGATGATGGAGAGCATCCAGGGGATGATGGAGAGCATCCAGGGAATGATGGAGAGCATCCAGGAGGTGTCCAGAGGATGATGGAGAGCATCCAGGAGGTGTCCAGAGGATGATGGAGAGCATCCAGGAGGTGTCCAGAGGATGATGGAGAGCATCCATAGGATGATGGAGAGCATCCAGGGGATGATGGAGAGCATCCAGGGGATGATGGAGAGCATCCAGGGGATGATGGAGAGCATCCAGGGGATGATGGAGAGCATCCAGGAGGTGTCCAGAGGATGATGGAGAGCATCCAGGAGGTGTCCAGAGGATGATGGAGAGCATCCAGGAGGTGTCCAGAGGATGATGGAGAGCATCCAGGAGGTGTCCAGAGGATGATGGAGAGCATCCAGGAGGTGTCCAGAGGATGATGGAGAGCATCCAGAGGATGATGGAGAGCATCCAGAGGATGATGGAGAGCATCCAGGAGGTGTCCAGAGGATGATGGATAGCATCCAGAGGATGATGGAGAGCATCCAGAGGATGATGGAGAGCATCCAGAGGATGATGGAGAGCATCCAGGAGGTGTCCAGAGGATGATGGAGAGCATCCAGAGGATGATGGAGAGCATCCAGAGGATGATGGAGAGCATCCAGAGGATGATGGAGAGCATCCAGAGGATGATGGAGAGCATCCAGAGGATGATGGAGAGCATCCAGAGGATGATGGAGAGCATCCAGAGGATGATGGAGAGCATCCAGGGGATGATGGAGAGCATCCAGGGGATGATGGAGAGCATCCAGGGGATGATGGAGAGCATCCAGAGGATGATGGAGATCATCCAGGAGGTGTCCAGAGGATGATGGAGAGCATCCAGGAGGTGTCCAGAGGATGATGGAGAGCATCCAGGAGGTGTCAAGAGGATGATGGAGAGCATCGATGGAGAGCATCCAGGAGGTGTCCAGAGGATGATGGAGAGCATCGATGGAGAGCATCCAGGAGTTGTCCAGAGGATGATGGAGAGCATCCAGGAGGTGTCAAGGAGGTGTCCAGGAGGTGTCCAGAGGATGATGGAGAGCATCCAGGAGGTGTCCAGAGGATGATGGAGAGCATCCAGGAGGTGTCCAGAGGATGATGGAGAGCATCCATAGGATGATGGAGAGCATCCAGGGGATGATGGAGAGCATCCAGGGGATGATGAAGAGCATCCAGGGGATGATGGAGAGCATCCAGGGGATGATGGAGAGCATCCAGGGGATGATGGAGAGCATCCAGGGGATGATGGAGAGCATCCAGGGGATGATGGAGAGCATCCAGGGGATGATGGAGAGCATCCAGGGGATGATGGAGAGCATCCAGGAGGTGTCCAGAGGATGATGGAGAGCATCCAGGAGGTGTCCAGAGGATGATGGAGAGCATCCAGAGGATGATGGAGAGCATCCAGAGGATGATGGAGAGCATCCAGAGGATGATGGAGAGCATCCAGGAGGTGTCCAGAGGATGATGGAGAGCATCCAGAGGATGATGGAGAGCATCCAGGAGGTGTCCAGAGGATGATGGAGAGCATCCAGAGGATGATGGAGAGCATCCAGAGGATGATGGAGAGCATCCAGAGGATGATGGGGAGCATCCAGATGATGGGGAGCATCCAGAGGATGATGGAGAGCATCCAGGAGGTGTCCAGAGGATGATGGAGAGCATCCAGGAGGTGTCCAGAGGATGATGGAGAGCATCCAGAGGATGATGGAGAGCATCCAGAGGATGATGGAGAGCATCCAGAGGATGATGGAGAGCATCCAGAGGATGATGGAGAGCATCCAGAGGATGATGGAGAGCATCCAGAGGATGATGGAGAGCATCCAGGAGGTGTCCAGAGGATGATGGAGAGCATCCAGGAGGTGTCCAGAGGATGATGGAGAGCATCCAGGAGGTGTCCAGGAGGTGTCCAGGAGGTGTCCAAGAGGTGTCCAGGAGGTGTCCAGGATGATGGAGAGCATCCAGGAGGTGTCCAGGATGATGGAGGGTGTCCAGGATGATGGAGCATCCAGAGGATGATGGAGAGCATCCAGGGGATGATGGAGAGCATCCAGAGGATGATGGAGAGCATCCAGAGGATGATGGAGAGCATCCAGGGGATGATGGAGAGCATCCAGGGGATGATGGAGAGCATCCAGGGGATGATGGAGAGCATCCAGGAGGTGTCCAGAGGATGATGGAGAGCATCCAGGAGGTGTCCAGAGGATGATGGAGAGCATCCAGAGGATGATGGAGAGCATCCAGGGGATGATGGAGAGCATCCAGGGGATGATGAAGAGCATCCAGGGGATGATGGAGAGCATCCAGGGGATGATGGAGAGCATCCAGGGGATGATGGAGAGCATCCAGGGGATGATGGAGAGCATCCAGGGGATGATGGAGAGCATCCAGGGGATGATGGAGAGCATCCAGGGGATGATGGAGAGCATCCAGGAGGTGTCCAGAGGATGATGGAGAGCATCCAGGAGGTGTCCAGAGGATGATGGAGAGCATCCAGAGGATGATGGAGAGCATCCAGAGGATGATGGAGAGCATCCAGAGGATGATGGAGAGCATCCAGAGGATGATGGAGAGCATCCAGGAGGTGTCCAGAGGATGATGGAGAGCATCCAGAGGATGATGGAGAGCATCCAGAGGATGATGGAGAGCATCCAGAGGATGATGGAGAGCATCCAGAGGATGATGGAGAGCATCCAGAGGATGATGGAGAGCATCCAGAGGATGATGGAGAGCATCCAGAGGATGATGGGGAGCATCCAGATGATGGGGAGCATCCAGAGGATGATGGAGAGCATCCAGGAGGTGTCCAGAGGATGATGGAGAGCATCCAGCAGGTGTCCAGAGGATGATGGAGAGCATCCAGAGGATGATGGAGAGCATCCAGAGGATGATGGAGAGCATCCAGAGGATGATGGAGAGCATCCAGAGGATGATGGAGAGCATCCAGAGGATGATGGAGAGCATCCAGAGGATGATGGAGAGCATCCAGAGGATGATGGAGAGCATCCAGGAGGTGTCCAGAGGATGATGGAGAGCATCCAGGAGGTGTCCAGAGGATGATGGAGAGCATCCAGGAGGTGTCCAGGAGGTGTCCAGGAGGTGTCCAAGAGGTGTCCAGGAGGTGTCCAGGAGGTGTCCAGGATGATGGAGAGCATCCAGGAGGTGTCCAGGATGATGGAGGGTGTCCAGGATGATGGAGGGTGTCCAGGATGATGGAGCATCCAGAGGATGATGGAGAGCATCCAGAGGATGATGGAGAGCATCCAGAGGATGATGGAGAGCATCCAGAGGATGATGGAGAGCATCCAGGGGATGATGGAGAGCATCCAGAGGATGATGGAGATCATCCAGGAGGTGTCCAGAGGATGATGGAGAGCATCCAGGAGGTGTCCAGAGGATGATGGAGAGCATCCAGGAGGTGTCAAGAGGATGATGGAGAGCATCGATGGAGAGCATCCAGGAGGTGTCCAGAGGATGATGGAGAGCATCGATGGAGAGCATCCAGGAGTTGTCCAGAGGATGATGGAGAGCATCCAGGAGGTGTCAAGGAGGTGTCCAGGAGGTGTCCAGGAGGTGTCCAGGAGGTGTCCAGGATGATGGAGAGCATCCAGGAGGTGTCCAGAGGATGATGGAGAGCATCCAGGAGGTGTCAAGAGGATGATGGAGAGCATCGATGGAGAGCATCCAGGAGGTGTCCAGAGGATGATGGAGAGCATCGATGGAGAGCATCCAGGAGGTGTCCAGAGGATGATGGAGAGCATCCAGAGGATGATGGAGAGCATCCAGGGGATGATGGAGAGCATCCAGGTGTCCAGAGGATGATGGAGAGCATCCAGGAGGTGTCCAGGATGATGGAGGGTGTCCAGGATGATGGAGGTTGTCCAGGATGATGGAGCATCCAGAGGATGATGGAGAGCATCCAGAGGATGATGGAGAGCATCCAGAGGATGATGGAGAGCATCCAGAGGATGATGGAGAGCATCCAGAGGATGATGGAGAGCATCCAGAGGATGATGGAGAGCATCCAGGGGATGATGGATTGACCGAAATAGAAACCAGAATTCCTAATACCTGTGAACTCTATGAAATGTTTGGTATGATCTTTATAAATTGAGTGTGCCAAACATTATGTATATTGAGACCTATATAAGTAGGTTCCTTTTCAAATTTATTTATACCATGCTACCGCTGCTGCTGAAAAACCAAAGTGTCACCACCAGAGTACCTATGTCCCAGGACCTCAAGGGCCAAGGCTAAAGTAAAAGTAAAGGCCAAGAGTTTTGGGATGAGTTGTATTGTACCCTGAGATAAAAGTGAAGAGGACAATCGTCCGCGGACGAGTTTATATTCGGACGACGATGTACCCTAACCCGGGTTTTCACCCTTCTAGCTTTCTTTCACCCTATTTGTTACTTTCGCACATTTTAACCCGATTAAAAGTATGTCGCGCTTAGTTATTTAACCGACTTCAAAATAGGATGAGGTTCTCAATTCACATGTATAATTTTTTATGTCATAACTTTTTAGTGGGTTTTGATCGATTTTGATTTTGATTTGAATCGTTTTAGTCGATTTTGATGATTATTTTTATTTTAAAGATGTTGCTTATGTGGGTTCATATAAATTTAATCAAGTTCTGACCAGTGGTTAAGTTATTCTCTGAGTATTTTATCTTTAAAAAATTGGATGGAAGCGATGAACTTAATTCATTCCATCCTGCCTGGAAGAGATCGCTTGTAAGCTATAAGGCTGCCCATTGTCTTATCTAATGTCTTTTGTGATGTTCTTTTTTCTTATACAATAAAGCCTTTTTGAATTGTTAGTACATTCTATTTTAATGACTTCAACAGTCGACTACATTAATAGTGTAGGTACTAATTTTTACACTATTAATGTAGTCGACTGTTTGCTTTGAGAATTTGAAGAAGTAGAAGTTTTTTGATCACACCAAATTATTGTAAAGGCATATCTAATTAAATTCGAATGCACAACTTCACAGTGTAGCCACAGACTCCCTATAAAATAGTGTATATGCAGCTGAATTACAAAGAGGACCATATCAATCAATTATAATCTGATAGGATTTCACAACCAGAACCCTTGTCAGACAATAGAAGGCCGAGTTTGACAGACAGACAGCCACCCACAAATCGGTATCTATTGATAGGTGCGTTTTCCTCTTTATAAGTCCTTTCCATGAATCAAAGTACTGTTTTCTGAAATTTTAATCGCGAAAATTGCGATTTCAGTCAGCATTTTAATTTAAAAAAAAAAAAATTTAATACCGACCAAAGCCGTTTAGTCTTGAAATTGTACCTGCCAGTAATAGACTGACAGACTACTTTTGCATAAAAAATTGTAAAGGTACTTATTGTACTTAACCATAATAACGTCCTACTAATATTATAAACGCGAAAGTTTGGATGTATGGATGGAAGTATGTTACGCTTACACGCAAAAACTACTAAACGGATATGGATGAAATTTGGCACAGAGTTAGATTATAGTCTGGAATAACACATACGCTATATTTTATCCCGGAATTCCCACGGGAACGGGAATTACGCGAGTGAAACCGCGAGGCGCTGCTAGTATTAGATACTTGTGCAGATATCAAAGTTTGATTCGTGTTTGATACGGAAAACGGATTCTAGTAAATTATTTGATTCCTCCAGGAATTTCCCCGTGAAAAAACAAATGAACGTGAATGAGATGGAAATCTAATAAGCGACGCGAAGCCTCTTCAATTATGTCCGAGCACTCAGCGTAGCGCGTAGCAAGAGATATCCAATCGTAGCACTCTATAAGCTATAGGTATAATATTATAGCTAGTGTAGGCTGGAGGACAGCCTACACTACGTTACACTAGCTACTGTCTACTGTGCGGCCACTGAAATATAAATACATAAATAATGCTGGACAATCCACACAGCATCATCTAGCCCCAAGCTAAGTAGAGCTTGAGTTATGGGTACTAGATGACTGATATATTTTTTACACTACACCTTTAAAGGTTGATTATGATGATAACCTTCGTGATACATCGTCGGAAATATTTTCACTTTTCGTCAGGTGAGATTGTTCGCAAACGTATTTTATTGACTACAAAAAAATATTTACTTACTGACTAAACCATTTAGTTATATTTCGGTTCAGTTCCCTTCATATGAGTTTGTATTTAATTATTTCTGGTATTCAATTAGGTAATCTATTTGGTATACGTAACAGGATCTCAAGGTAAATGTATCTCTTTCGGTGCTTGTTAGCGCTTGTTTGACCTGATTTACTTATTTTGCGATGCGTAACATAATATTACAATTATACATAATATAGCTTGGTACCTACATAGTAGGTAATCTTATTTATGTTATCCCAGTAAAATTTTGTAGTCAGCTTTTTGTACGAGTGACAAGATATTTTGCCTTGGAATCACAAAATTCAAGACGCAGCTGTGTGAAAGATTACACAATTACATATTTTAAACAAGCCTTTTTTTCATATATTTATATTCGTGTTCTTTTACGTGTTCCTATATTAAGTAGGTACCTATAAGGCTTTATTTTAACATTTAAACGGATCTACCTACATTGTTTTTTTTATTTCACGTTATTTCAAGTTTGTGAATATTTCATGTTAAATAATGCAAAGTACCCGAAAATAAAGAAAAAATATTGAGTTGAAAAAATCTTCAATATTATTGAATGCTGTTGCAATTGATCCCCAAGGTCCAGAGGTATCCCAACTTATTACACATGTTTTGTGCCACCCTGTATATTAGAATGGCGAGGGTCTCGTTGCTATTTTTAGAGAATATCGGGTGCGACATTTTGTTTCCTTATAGGAATATCTCCATAAAATTATCCCGGAAATAAGGAAACTTTCTTCCTCCAGTCCTTTAATAGAGATATCATTACCTATCTATGTTTAGAATATCAACATGCTAAGTTATTAGATAGAAGGTACCTAATATATTACTTACACACTTTACGGAAAGAAGAAGAAGAAAGAAAACACGTTTATTGGTTCAGCTTAAAAACTAGTTAGGTAGTTACTATTAACATAAAAAAAATATTTACTTTACTACTTATATATGAACGAATAAGCTGAAGACAGGGCGCTATGGCGCTCATTGGGGGAGGCCTATGTCCAGCAGTGGACTAATATAGGTTGATGATGATGATGATGATGAACGAATTAACAGTAACCTACCTACTATCAGCAGCGGTAGCAGCGAACCAATAGGTCCCGTTTCAGCATAATGTTGCTCCACACAGAGTTGAGCAACGCTGGTTTTCTGACAGGACCTTTGGCGCGTGTTTTCACGAGCGACAGAAACAAGATAGGTACAAAAAAATGGCACCCCTTGTCATTTGCTACGACTCTACCAGAGAGTTATATGATTTCATAAAATATAAGATAAGATACAGGATAATATAATAATTTAATTTTTGAACAAAATATCTAAAACCTTTATTTCTAATTTGAAAAGCACTGCTCGTAATTGCATCTACTCTTCTCTTTCTTACTTTCTACTTTTAACTTTCCTTCTTTATCTTATTACAAGACACATAGTATGTATTTTTGGATAGGTACGTTTTACAGGTATCCATTTCTCATTAGGTATTAGCTCTAATTTACAACCGAGTCTAATCCATTAGCAACAAGATACTATCGTATCTACCCACTTATCCATGTACCCACCTAATAGCGAACTTCAATCTTGAATCCGAGATTAATATACGGGAATCGGATCCGAGTGAGCAACAGAGCACGAGGGCAGAATTTTAATACACGAGCTAGAGTTGTCCAATAACTGCGAGATGCCGGATAACTAACCTCCCCTTTTTATCGATACCTATCTTTGATAACAACCCAGGCTGTTGGTCGGAATGTTTTATCCGCGTGCGCAGAGCACGAGGGTAGAGTTTTAATCCCCGAGCTAGATACATACATAACCATAGAACACAACCTCCGCTTTTTTTAGTCGATATTTTTGATAACAACCCTAGCTTGATCGGAATGTTTTAATAGTGATAATATTTAGATTGCCTGCGTTTTACAGCATCACAGCATTTTGCCTAAGGGATATACCTAACCGCTTTTTTAGTCGATATTTTTGATCTTTTATCCCTAACGTGGTCGGCACTATTAAAACATAGTGATAATATTTAGATTGCCTGCGTTTTGACAGCAACACAGCATTTTGCCTACCGTTCAGATATACATGGACCGTCTAATAATCACGTGGGTTCTGAAAGGGGTTTAAGGGGATTACGAAAAATTACGGAATAATATATACCTTAGGAGAGGGATGGGGGATACCTATATGTAGAGGTACTTATATAATTATAGACGTGACGAAAGCTCTTTTTAATGCATCTGTAGTACTGCATCTGTGCATCTGTGATACGAAGTTGCTCTTGGTGGCCTCCAAAATTTGTTTTCTTTTCCTTCCTAAAATAGAGGTGACCCCCTTAGTACCAAAACCGGTTCCGCCCTCGCTCCGGCTTCCGGCAAAAAGAACACCTCTCTTGAGAGCTAATCTCTGAAGTGGCGAAGGAAACCGAGAGTAAACTAGGATGTAAACATTGCATTGTTGGGATCCGGATTAATTTCGTATCTTGCGTGCCTCATAGCTAGATCGAAACGTTCTTTCCATGCCTTCCATGTCGGTAGATTTTTTCCAATTTATAAAGATTAAGGAAATCAGGGTTGGTGATAACGGAACTGCTTTATAATATTGAATTTTGGGGAGGTCTATGTCCAGCCGTGTAAATATAGCTTGTTGATGATGATGATTGGATTCTGGCTTCACATTTCTACTGCCTTGTAATTTAGAACAAAAAAAAAAAACTGTGAGTAAACGCACTGGCACTCGACCTTGATACCTTTTTATTAATTCTTAACAAATTAATCACTTGAATAAGGATCAGTAAAAGTAGTTAAAGGGCCGCGTCGCAGCCTTGCACGCCCAGCGATATCGCGTACTCGGCCACTACTAGTAGTACTGTACCTTATTGACAGCATCGATGTAGGCGCCCCGCTCCAGTAGTAGCTCGGCCACGGCGGTGTGCCCGGCCCTGGCCGCCATCGCCAGGGGCGCGTCGCCGGCCGCGTCGCAGTACTACTAGTAGTACTGTACCTTATTGACAGCATCGATGTAGGCGCCCCGCTCCAGCAGTAGCTCGGCCACGGCGGTGTGCCCGGCCCTGGCCGCCATCGCCAGGGGCGCGTCGCCGGCCGCGTCGCAGTACTACTAGTAGTACTGTACCTTATTGACAGCATCGATGTAGGCGCCCCGCTCCAGCAGTAGCTCGGCCACGGCGGTGTGCCCGGCCCTGGCCGCCATCGCCAGGGGCGCGTCGCCGGCCGCGTCGCAGCCCTGAACGCGCGCGCCCAGAGATATCGCGTACTCGGCCACAGCAGTCGCGCCTTTGGTGCACGCACATTGGAGGATGTCGTTTTGTTTCTGTTACAAAGAAATGCGAGGATAAAGGAAATTTAATTTAGAACATCGTGTGCACTAAGGTTCTGAATTCAAATTTGTTAAAAACTTAAGCTCGGTACCTTCGTCGTGTATTTATTAATTTGATATTCTGTAATTCTTACCTATCATAATGTATGTAATAGTACCTAGTTAATACCTATATAAACTGAAATAAAAGTATCTTGTTATTTTAATTTTGAATGAACGTAGTTCTAAGCCTGGAATGGCTACTTTTCATCAATTTACACACGGGTGAAGCCACGGGGTGCATCTAGTACAAATAAGAAACGAGCGTAGGTGATCCGTTTGGTGCTCAATATCTCCAACCCACGGTCTTCCTGTTATTCTTTATTACCCGATACCGAGGGCGGATAATTGAAATTCTATTTCTGATCATCCCAAATAACATTATTCGGTAGATAATTTCCTAAAAAAATTGGATATCAAGATCAAAATTAATTGAGCGACGAGGCGGAGAACCTTTTTGACCTGCCAACCTCCGAAGTCATTAAAACTTTTTGGTTTTGTATGCAAAGTTACGTTGAGATTAACTTGCACGTTCGTTCCGAGAAAGCCTTATGCCAATTAACCATAGCTGTACAGGTTGCACGACGGCGATATGAGAGACTAATATCTGCCCACGGCTTCGCACGTTTTGTTTCTATGGAAACGTTTGATGAACTATGTCTTAGAATAGATAGCGTACAAAGTTAGCTTTTTCTTACTCAGTTTTATTAGAAATAGGGGTGAGGCTATGTAGTTTAGAGTGTTACAACGGCTTCAGCAACAACCTTGATACAAACTTTCGATTACTTGTAATATTAGTACGAATCCTCACAGAGACCATCATAGAGGTCCTAGTCTTGACCCAATCTTGAACATAGACCTCTTTACTTATAAACCATTCTAAGCATTTATTTTCAAAAATTTAAAAATAGAATATAAGGGCGGATTTAAAAATCGTATGATCGCACGTTTCTGAGTCGGATGTATCGCCAAAATTCAAATTCATTCGATTCCATTCCATCCATTTTCCATTCGGTTTGATTTTAAATATCGTTCACGTTCAGCACTTAATCAATTACTTTGATGATGATAATGTGCTATAGCCGAATTTCGATACGAAATATCACGTAAAATCACCCCCGTTTCACCCAATTACCATTGACATTGAATAAAGGCAAGTTCAATAAAAATTGTAAAGCCTACACAATTATAATAAACTACACAGTGAGATTCATGTAAAGGTCAATTCCCGAGGGTCGTTTTGTACAGACCTTAGGTGGTGTTGACATGCCAATTCCATTCACGTTGAATGATTGTGTGGGTAGCAATGAATACTTTTGACCTCACGATTTGTAAATGGATTTAAAAATAAAAAAATGAAGCTGCAGGGAATATAAATGTGCTCGAAAATCATGCCTTTTCGAGGGTTCAGAGCACAAAGGGTAGCACGGGAAATAATGTTTGCGAATCCAAAAAAAAAACAGTTTTTCAGGACCCTTTTACTGAGTCTCCTCTCTCTGTCTGTCTCTATCAGAGGATCTCATGATTCTTAATTGTATTATTATTGACTATTGTGTGATATTCACATTCGGTCAGTATCACAATATGGGTCATAATTATCATGTGGCGACTCGAACATCAGCACTGGAAATCAGCATCGATCAATGCGGATACTGATGCTGATCTTTAAATCAATGCTGAACATCAGCGGATGCTGATATTTTTAACAACCTTGGTTTTTGTATGTATGTATGGATGTTTGAAGTTTGTTACTGTTTCACACAAAAACTAGGTACTAAACGGATTTTACTGAAATTGAATAGACGTTGTACTACAGATACTAGTAGTAAATATAGTGTCTGAAAAAGAAAAAATATATTCAATGAATAGAAAAAAATTAAACTAGTGTAAGTGAGGTACAATTGAAACTATAACAAGATATTGTTTTCATTTATAGATCACGTAAATATTAGTAAATTACACTTATAAGGACTATTTAAGATGACAATATTAAGAAACATTATTCCTTTTTTGTAATTAGATTTCTGTCTTTAGAATTTTGTTATATTTTTTTTTCATTTATATGTACACAATATGTAAATTACATGGGAGATGCCACTGACTCCTGAAATACAGTTTTTACTAGTTCGGGAGTCTATGGATACATTTAGATTATTGCTTGTTAAACTGTGTCAAATAAATGATTTGAAAAAAATGAAATTGAAACTATTGAGCTAACTGCAGGCTGTTGCAAACAGTCTAAAGGTAGCTCAATTGATCGATGTCAATACCAGTCGTCGCGTCCCCAAGATACTGGCTGCATTACCACGCTGTATGGCAATGCTGTTGCGCTTCGCCTGTACTACCATGAGTTTTTGCTTACTATACTCGCTAGCGACTGTAGTTTAAAAAAATATATGAAAACTTGAACAGTGCCTCTTGCTAGTTGGGTACTAAAAATGCGCTACACTATATACTATCTGCGTATTTACGTAACTACTGGGTGTTTTCTATGTATAATAAAAATATCTATCTATGTAATGTATTGTATTAAGTATATCAGTCATCTAGTACCCATAACATAAGCTCTGCTTAGCTTGGGGCTAGATGATGTTGTGTTTTATTTATTTATTTTATTGTTATTATTTACTATAGTAAAGTCAGGCGATTGTAATGTCAAAACTCATGGTAGAGGTAGTACATATTATAGAGGTATAGTAGTACATACACTCACCAGCTCACGCGTTACATCGACCAGACGCGTTGATAATAACTAAAAGCTCAAAGGCCTACCTTATTGGTGGCGGCGAGGCATGCACCAGCTCTGACCAGCGCCTTCACAGCCTCCAGGTGTCCATGCCATGCGGACATCAGCAGCGGCCGCATTCCGAACTGTGGGATAGCCATCGCTTTATGCCTGATTTACACTTTAATAAGGCGCAAATAGCACCAAAAGTGGCGCCCCAGGTATTTTATAATATAATTCCGTTAAACAAAGGAATTTCCAAATTTCACTCGAACAGTTTGTTAAAACTATCATAAGCTATTTTATAATGCTGTAGTAGTTTTGTTTTGTCTAGTTTAGGAAGAGATACGAAGTTGCTCTTGGTGGCCACCAAACTCTGATTTCGTATAATCAGAGTTTGGTGGCCAAGAGCAACTTCGTATCTCTCCTCTTCAATAGGATTTTATTATTGGTTTTGTGTGAAACTACTAACTGAAAAACTATTGAAAAAGTACTGAACAGATCAGGCCGAAATTTGGAATCGACGTAGTTCTAGCCCTGGAATTACATATAGGGTACTTTTCATCCCATAAATCATTTCCCATGGGATAGAAATAAATAGCCTTGAGACGTTTCCATAGAAACAACGCGTGCGAAGCCGCGGGCGGATTGTAGTAGACTATATGGACTATCTCTAACGCATAGCGGGTCAAAACTGGACACAAACAGCAGAGAAAACTGGCTCAATTTGGAGGAGGCCTTTACGTGCAGAGGGGTTCTTACGGAATAATTATATTAAAAATATGTCTTAACTTATATACCTATTTAAATTAACTGTAAAACTGTAACTAACTATTTAAACTAAAATCACAAAATAACTTTAAAACTTAAAAATTATATTTACTAGCAAAACTCAGTAACTTGTACACTAGAATTTTCTGTAAGAAATTAAAGGCTTTTTTATTAATTTTATTATATGGGTATTGAACTCCTCAGCCAAGACAAGAGACTGAATATTACCTTATCAGCGGCTTCGATATCGCACTTGGCGTCGATCAGTAGGTTGATGATCTCGACGTTGCCCCGGCTCGCAGCCCAGTGGATCGGAGCCCGTCCATACTGCAACAAATTGTTGGTACTATTAAATTTAAAGTACCTACCTACAACATAAATAATCAACAATGGAAGATAGGGTTAGGGTACATCTCGTCCGAATGAAAAATTGTCCGAGGGCGAGTTGTCCTCTTCAGTTTTAGATTGGGGTACAACTCGTCCTAGTCCGTACAACTCGTCCCAGGGTACAATTGGTCCGAATCTAAAATCAGCAGTTTTGCTGATTTTAGATTCGGAACAGTTGTACCCTGATCCAAAACTGAAGAGGACAACTCGCCCTCTGACAAGTTTTCTTTCGGACGAGATGTACGATGTATTTTGCGTAGTCTCCTTGGCTACTCGTATTTGTTCTACCTCCTCACTTTCTGAGCAACTGCGCTTCAGTATAGACGTAAGCTTACCATTTATAAAGGAGATAATAAATTCAGTTACATTTAAAATCCTCAAACCTTTGTTTTACTTCAAAGATTTATCCATAATTTTCTACACAAATAATCAAAATCAGGATATTCTAAATTATCAACATTATTGGCATTTATTAGTCCACTGCTGGAGATGTCCCCTAATGAGCGCCATAGTATAGCCATAGCATTTAATATAAATTATGGACCTATGAAGTCTGAAATAAATAAATAACAAAAATAGCGCCTAAATAAGACTTTTTTGTGATGTGTGTGCCTCAGAACATTTTTCTTTGAATCAATTTTTTTTATTTGAAAGCCGGTGCTTCTCAAGTATAGTGTCATATATATTTGACCAGTTTTTTTCAGATTTTTTTTAACATACCATTCGAAAAACTGCTAAATGGATTCTGATGTCAATATTTTACAAACGTAGACATGATTTGACATTAATTAAAGTACATTATTTGGTTAAATTACGAACCCATGTTGGTACTCATAAAATAATTTCCTTAATTCGAAAACCCATTAAGTTCTAAAACGGCAACTCGGGGTGGCTTTTCATACTTGATGTAATCAGGGTTTCCCGCAAGATGTTTGATTACACCCCTCACTCTCCCACCTGCCTTCCTTTCTCGAGTTAACTTCTCTACAATCGTAAATAGTTAAAGCCGAGCTAACAAGACCTGGGCCCGAATTCCACTTAATAAATCGCTTCACGATTACAATATTATCGTGTCAAAATGACAGTGTTAAACTCTTTTTAGTATTCTACTAACACACTTTTGAGGTTCATTCATAGCTGTGACGATTACGTATAGGACTACCAATTTGACATTCTAATAACGAATGTATATTCTAATAGAGTAGAAAACTCTTTACTATACTTAAACCGCACAAAGAAAGAAAAAAAAACATATAAAAAAATTCATACTAAGACTAAGTATAAAGGGCGGCACTATCGCTAAAAGAGAACTCTTCCAGGCCTTGGGATGAACTGGATATAATAGAACAATATAGACGGTGGTAGTTATAATAGATCTAGGTACTAACACAACGTATATGATAAAATGGCGCTAGCTTAGCTCTTATTTCACTGTTTGGTGACAGAGTGCCCTACACTCACGTTGTTCCGACAGTTGACGTCCGTAGGGCGCTGTAGGGCCTCCCGCACCGCGTCGGGCTCATTCTTGATCACCGCCTCGTGCAGGAGGAGGTCGTTCTGCTGGATTCGAGCTCTGCCTTCAGACATCTGCGAACAGACACACTTGATAAATCTTACTATTATAATAAATGGGAAAGTCTGTGTGAATGTTTGTTAAAGGTAATCTCCGTAATTACTTAAGTTTGTAGATGAAATTTGGTACGTAGATACTTTAGGACCTAGAATAAGACATAGGCTAATACAATTTTCAAAAATTCTCCTCTGGGGGTTAAATAGGGTGGTAAAGTTTGTATGGAAAATTATTTTTCCTTTGTTCGATTTACTGAAAACTCGGAAGAAATAAAAAATGAATTAAATAATTAAACATGCGTTTTTTTATTAACCCCTAGGGGTTGTAATAAATTTCTGAAATTTGAATGAAAAAAGCTCTGGTTCGTGGGCGAAGCCGCGGGGCGTATCTAAATAAAATAATAAATAAATTATGCTAGACAATCCAGGCAGCGTCATCTAGCCCCAAAGTAAGCTACTCAAAGCTTGTGTTATGGGTACTAGATAACTGATATATACACTACATAATATAAAACAAAGTCGTTTTCTCTATCTTTTAAACTACGCATACAACTACGGATTTTGATGCGGCTTTTTAAATAGATAGAGTGATTCAAGAGGAAGGTTTATACGTATAATAAAATCTTGCGAAGCCGGGGCCGGTCGCTAGTTAAATACTTTATATACATAGATATTTTTAATATACATAGAGAACACCCAGACCAACGGAATAAATAGATAAATTGATAGATAGAGTCCTTTTCACGAAAGAAGTCCCCTAGACGCGGCGCTGTAGTAGTACGACCGAATGAAGCCAGCAAGCATATGGCAATCTGTCAAACTTAGTTCCACCAGTTGCCGTGGGACTTTTTTCATGAAACGGACTCTAGATAATAACTTTATTTTTGCCACAGACACATTATATACAATTACATAGACAACAATTAAAAAAAAGTTTACATTTAGTTCATCAAACATTCAATTTTAAAATTAAGTTCTTAGGAATAACTTAGGTAGTTTAGGTAAGTTTATGTGTGCTTCAGCACGTCAAATACGCCATGGCTCAGTTGTTTATTTATTTATTATTTTTAAAGGATGCATTTTCTTCTGAAGAAGAAGCTATGCTATCGCAACAAAGTCATTCTGTATACTGATCGTAACGTCTTTTGCCTTTTCAATATAATTGCTTATGTATTTTTAACCTCATCCTCGCTTTTTTATTTGCCTTTCCACACCTAGGCTGCACGTCCGTCGGGCCTTCACTTTACTCCATTTCCGTATAGGTAGTTCACGCCTTAAAGACATGCATATAAAATTTCTAGTACTAGCCTTCAAACTACGCTCACAGTAATGCCACCCACACTTTTAGTTCTATTACTATTGCCAATCTAATAAATGAAAATAACTTGAACAAAACGTAAGTAATGGTATCTAATTTGATTTTGGAACAATCTCGACACCAGACAATATACTTTTGAAGTATTCCTGTTCTCATTAGAATGAAGATGATTTGAATTCAGAACCTTTTATTTTAAAGGTTGAAAAAAATACATATTCTATATGTACCTATCGAATACCTTTGATATTGTTTTCAATAGAACCCCTCAGGAACAGTGTGTTTTTAAATTACCTGCCCGGCAATGCACAGCGGCAGGCGGAGCAATTTCCGAGCCACTATTGCTTTTACTCGTAGCTATAGAAAATCTACGCTTTTACCTCTATCTGTACTTGCTACGGCGGGAACGTAATTTGTTTATTTTTATCGATGTGGTCACTATTTCAGTATTTTGTCGAAATACGGGACAAATATGGGATGTGTAATAATTCGAGACGGGATGGCCAAATACGGTACAGTCCCTTATATACGGAACGTATGGCAACCCTATTTAAAGGTGCAAATTAGTAGTCCCGTTTCCGTAGTACATAAATAAAAACAAAAAGATTCCATACCTGCTTATCTTATACTGTCAGGTCTGTCTCACATTAAATTTAAAATAATCCCCGTACCTCAGCCATAGGGTGACAAATCTAAATCGAGCTGTGCTGCGCTGTACTGCGCTGTGCTGTGTCAACGTCAACTCGCTCGTCTAATGTTTTAATGAGGATACAAACTAACCATGCTGTGCTGCGCTGTGCTGTGCTGCGTTAATCTGTTGACCAAACATAGCACAGCGCAGTACAGCGCAGCACAGCTCGATTTAGTTTTGTCACCCATACTCTTACCCATTTTATCATCTGTCATAACATAATACTGAAAACATATTTTATTACTTTCTTGTTTCGTGTTTCTGTTAGGGACAAATTCCATCATAAATATTGTATAAAATAAAGCCCGACAGTACCTAAGTCTGTAATAAAAATGTAAGGTAGATTCTTTACGTCAAACACACACTAAACACGTAAAAGAAAAATGTCCTCTCATAATTAATTATGAGAAATATAAAAACTATAAAACTATAAAAACTATATAAAACATGGATTAATTAAAAACTACCTTGTTATATTAAGAGGTATATTAGATTTGTTGTTGAAATTGTTAATATTGAAATAAACAAATATTTTTGAAGATGGAACACAATCATTTTGAAGGTGGGCGGTGACTCTGCTACACTGCGGTTGTCAGCTCCCAATCACACTGATATTATAAATGACAAAGTTTGTATGAATGGATGGTAGAATATTACCTCTTCACATTAAAAATACCGAACGAATCGGGCTAATATTTTGAATAGAATATCTAGTCCTGAAGCATAGGTTACTTTTAATCTCATAGATACAAAAATATCAATTTTCACGCGGGCGAAGCCATAGAGCGCAGATAGTTGGGCCATAAACCTATTTTCTAATCCCAATAATGATTTTTATTTAATATTTTATTCGAAATAGTAATAAGTAAAAAATAAAATATAAAACTTTTGCAGGTAGAGACGGTTATAAAACTATTTTATGTAAAATTCTGTCTTCCTTTCCTTGAATACAAAATGCATTCTCTCGTGACTCAAGTAAGCTCTGTAAAATGGATTTTAAAAGCGTCTGCATGCTCAAACTTTGTAAAATATAGACTTTATCACAAGGGACTAGAGTCTCGAATAAATCTACAGGGTGTTTGCCTCCGGCAGTACTTTCAAAGAGACGGTTTGCTTTGAATGATAGGGCTTTTAGCTTTGTACCTTCAAAATAAAACATGTAGAGCAGAAATTGCTATTTTTTACAAAATAATAAAGACATTTAACAAATTTTGCATTTAAAGGTAAATTTCTCATAAATAAAAATGAAAGCATGACTGTGAGTAAAAAACATGAAAAACTGAAAGCTAGTAGAGCTTTATTTTTACCTTACATATTGTGGAACTAAATTGAAGCGAAGAGATAATCAATTAATACCTTATTTCTTATAAGTAATATTTTGATAATTATATTTAGTGTAAAATTTGTCTTGTCTGAGTGCTTATTTTGTAAGCTTAAAGAAATAAAGTTATTAGTTTAAGTGTCAATAATATACGAAAACAGTTTAAAAGTACCTAAACATAAATCAGAAACCTTAATCGAGTAACTAGTCAGCAGTAAACCTATTCAAATGTAAAGAGGCTGTCCAGAACTCTTGAACTAAACTTGAAGTCAACCAACTGCCATAGAAACTTGTCTGGCACATTCAAATGGGCTTGTTACTAGTTAGGTTCTTGTTTTTAGGGTTCCGTACCCGAAGGGTGTCAACTGGATCTTATGACCTACTGAACCTCCATTATACTATCGTATCGTTAGTCTACTCGTCTACCAAAAGGCTGTATAGTGTCTAGTTGTCTACCTAATACGGGCTGGACTGTACGTCAACATTCAAATTCAAAAAGTGAGTTAACCCTCAATAAACCTGACGGAAAGTGTAGTATTAACGTCGTCAGTCTTGTCATTTTCCAGTAAGTAAAATAATAGACAAACAAAGAGCTGCTATTTCAACTGGATATTAAAAAAATATAAATTTTAAGGACTCTCGAAACAAAGGGTAATAATTTAAGCCTTTTCAGACTTCCCGAAGGGCTTCAAGTGTCACTAAAGAAGGCCAGGTAAAAATTAGGGTGTCGCCAAAACTAATCTAAAATAGGTATACTTTATTTTAAGTAATCATTTTAATAGGATGCGACGTGCCTCGTCGTAAATTAAAATTATCGTCGACGACGATAATTTTAATTTAGTTAACGTCTGAATTGACACCAATTCGATTAGGTGATTTATTACTGTCATTTATAGGTACGGAACCCTTCGTGAGGACCTTCGGGATCACTCTCACTTGGCCGGTTTTTTCTCAAAAATTGCGATGCAGTACAGTACTAACCTACTTATATAGACGAGTCATAGGTTTATACAATACTAGCCGCCGCCCCGGCTTCGCACGGTTTTATTATACGTATAAACCTGCCTCTTGAATAACTCTATATATTAAAAAAAACTGCATCAAAATCCGTTGCGTAGTTTTAAAGATTTAAGCATACATAGGGACAGAGAAAGAGACTTTGTTTTATACTATGTGGTGTGTTATTAGATAAATAAGTGAAATAAAAATAAAACGTTGTGCAAAATCAGTATATTTTTGCACCAAAATCCCCTCGAGTGAAAAAACACCATTCAGATATTCGATAAATGAAACCTATCTCGTCAAAATAAAAGATAAACCAAAATAAACAACTCCCTTTGTGATAACATCGTTCCTTTGTGCCTACTGTAACAATATTGTACGAAGCCGTAGGTACAATTACATGGTATAGAACAAAGTCACTTCCCTCTGTTTGTCTGTCCGTCATGATCTATGCTTAGATCTTTATAATTATGCTACGAATTTTGAAGCTGTTTTTTAATAGAACTCTTGCGAAACCGGTACAAGAATCTGCGAAATGAACGGTCAAATACATGACAGATCTATAAATGCACAAATCCTTTTAATTTTTTTTATATTTTTAATAGGAAAGTTCGTATCTAGATATATCTCGTAGTGTTTGTTACTCTTTCACGAAAAATTTCTGAACGGGTAATTTTTAGTAGACGTAGTTCTAGCCCTGGAATAACACAAAAGCTACTTTTCATCATATAAATCAATTCTAATGAGATAGAAATACTCTTTGTACTTTTCCATAAACAATGCGTGCAAAGCTGAGGACAGATATTAGTCAATACTATTCAGCTACCAAGAAGCACAGAATGTGCGATTGCTTTTATTATCAATCAGCGAGAAAGGAGCCAGCGATGTTTCTGACTGAACTTTTGATATAAGTATGGAAGCTTTTTGTATTAGAGATATTTTCAAAACCACAGTGTGAATGCTGTAAGTAGATGATCGTAGATCTATTTACGCTGGTATGCCCGCGATAGAATTCGGCGGGTCTATTCCCGCGTCGCGACAAATGTTTTTACATTCTGTAGATATTCGTTACGGGTGTTTTGGGTGTTTCATGTATGTACCAAAAAAGTTAATCTATGTTATATATGGTACTTATATCAGTTTTTTAAAAACTACTGAACGGATATGGATGAAATTTCGCACAGAGATAGCTTATAGTGTGGAATAACACATAGGCTATATTTTATGCCGGAATTCCCACGGGAACGGGAATTACGCGGGTGAAACCGCGAGGCGCTGCTAGTAATACATTAAAACAGAGACCTTAGTACCAGTTGTGCATTAGTTTAACGAAACCAACAAAAGTTTTCGTCTGCTTTTATTTGGCGCCTTGCAGCGCCTCTTCTGGATCGAGAGGAACTACATAATAATATAATAATAACATAATAATTCATGATTTTAGTAATTTGATAGCGGTAAATAGTTCAATGCTCATGAAAGAATCACGCTCAGCTACTAGAATCCTGAGCTAAAATCTTAGTTTTATACGATTTATGAACTTGATTTTAGTTTTCAAATGTTTTTGATTTGAAGGAGGCTATTTTCACGGGCTTAATGTATGTTTCTCATTCTTTTATCACTACATAGTATAAAACAAAGTCGGTTTTTATGTGCCTTTATCCTTATGTAGTATGCTTAAATCTTTAAAACTACGCAACGGATTTTGATGCGGTTTTTTTAATAGATAGAGTGATTCAAGAGAAAGATTTATGCGTATAATAAAACCGTGCGAAGCCGGGGCGGGTCGCTAGTTTGTAATATAAGCTAGATAGAAGTTAAAGTCTATCGAGCGAATGGTTCTAATTTTAAACTTAAAAAAAACTTTATTCTTAATCAAACTTGGTACACTATTTCTAAGCGTGGGTACTGACCGTGTAAGTAAAGGGATTATCCATATGGATCACTTTTCTGGGCGATAAGTGATCCCGCAAAAGGTTGACATTTGAATGGCACATCTACTTTTGGCTGAAGGCTATAATCGGACCTAGCTTTTTCCCTTAGGACACACTTAAGAAAGAACACACCTTTATGAAAATTTATTGCATGTCTTTTAATTCATAATGAAACTGATTTGACGACCGATGTGGCGCGGTGGGCGAAGGTCCGCCTGCGACGCAGGAGGTTGCGGGTTCGATTCCCGCCTCGGAACAAATTTGTGGACGATCTGCAGAAATTTGTTTCGTTGGTCTGGGTGTTTAATATGTATAATAAAAAATATCTATACTATGTAGTATATTGTATTAAGTATATCAGTCACCTAGTACCCATAACACAAGCTCTGCTTAGCTTGGGGCTAGATGATGCTGTGTGGACTGTCCAGAATTATTTATTTATTTATTTATTATTTAAACTAGAATTGTTGTCAAAATCAGAATGATCTATATTTATTACTCATAGGTAATTTGGGGAAGTAGCTTCGACTTATTGAATCCATTTCGGAAATACAAATTGTTTGTTTCCCTTTAGGTACCTTATGCAATATTTTAGTCACATCAGAGAAATAAAACATTATGAAAAATAATCATAAATAAACAAATATAATTAATATAGATGATGCTGTGTGGACTGTCCAGAATTATTTATTTATTTATTTATATACATGAGCTATCATATTCTTAGACACTCTATTATTTTTTATTAATTATATCTTAATAGTACTAGTTACTAGGTAATTCACTTTTAAAATCGATGACTTAAAGTGTTAATTCACTTTTAAATCATCGATGAAAAATTTTCATCATCGATTTTCATACACTAATATTACAAATGCAAAAGTATGGATGTGTGTTACCTCACTCACTATACTAAAATTAATTACTGAACGGATCGAACTGAAATCGTTCATTCCATAATAAATTCGTTTTCATTTCATAATACCGCGTTCAAACTCTCATTTGGAATCACTACATAGGATAAAACAAAGTCGTTTTTTCTGTCCCTATGTCCCTATATCCTTATGTCCCTTTGAATGCTTAAATCTTTAAAACTACGCAACGGATTTTGATGTGTTTTTTTATTAGATTGAATGATTCAAGAGGAAGTTTTATACGTATAATAAAACCGTGCAAAGGCGGGTCGCTAGTAATTTTATAAAACAACCCTTTTTGCAAAGGCCTAAGTCAGGTCATTCCAGTCAAGCCAGATCTCGATACATTCAGGATCTACACAATCTACTAATGAGATATACAAAAACATACATACATACATACAACATACATGTTATGTATAAAAGCTTTGTATGACCAAACAATCCCATAAGGTTATAAACCATATTATAAGCGTTTGCCCCTGCGGTCACAAAGGCGTATCACACTGACTGACACTTTTAATGTGTGTGTAAACATTAAAAGTCAGTGTGTGATGCCTTTGTGACCGCAGGGGCAAGCGCCTTTATTCCATCAATCATAAGTCTATGTGCCCTGAACATTAGACCATCTGTTGTTTTGTTGTGCGGATTGTTATTTGTTCCATTACTGTGCCCCATTTGTAACATGTTGAATAAAATGATCCTTGTGGAAAATACGAGGTTCATTTGCAACAAGTGTTGGAAACAATTGGAATAGTTTTCTGAGTTGTTGTTGTTTATTCGAAGTTGATGTTAGTCCCTGAATCTATTTGATACGATTTTGAATAATATGGGCTAGATTTTGTAATTTGGTAGTGCTTTTAAAAGTGCCAATGTATACCTACTACTTAATTTACATATTTCTTTGAATAAAACAGCTTTATTAACAACGAAAATTACAATCAAGGAATAGAAAAAATTACAACTAGTATATACAATTGAAACCATTGAGCTAACTGCAGACGGTTGCAAACAGTCAACAAAGTCACCTCTCGCTGTCTGACTGTCTTTCTGTCCCTGTGCATAATTAGATCAACGGATTTATATATTTTAATGTACGTTGTGACAAGGGAAATGCCACACGACCCTACTACGTCTGTATTAACCACTATCTGTTTGCATTTGATTGGTAGTCCGTTTAGCTTAGCCTTAAGCAGATTAATGTCCTCCTCTCTCTCCCACTTGTTTACGGTGCCTTTTACGTGCTCGTTTTTTGCGGGTTTTATTTTGAACATTAAATGTAGCTTATTAAAGGTTTTATGCACCTTTTTTATTGCTGAATGCTGTTTATCTGAAAATTTATTTACGAATAAAACAGAACAAAAATATATCTAGCAGTAGAGAAAATTTAATTTGAGAAGGATTTGCTATTGATAATGCAACATTAATACGATTTTAGACAACTTTCATTTCTTATTTCTATTAATTTTAATAATAATAACTATTATTCTCTTATTATTTTAGCTCAATTGCCACTCTATTTGAAAGTCACCGAGAGCTATTTTCTCACGAAAATGTTTTGTCTGCGAGTAAACCCAGCAATTTAGACCAGGTTTCGATTAGAAAGAATATTTTTTTACAACAGTAAAATGTCCTTCAGTAATTCGTCATTCCTGTAGAAGGGTACCTCGAACAGCCAGTTCTTAAAGATTGTGATGACACAACACTCGTGATCGTGATTAGGAGAGCCTTGTGCTAAAAATAAACTTTGTGAATTTTCCGTAGCATTTGCTGAGCTCAGGGCTTTACATAGAGCGCATTATTATTACACGCACGTATATGCACTTGTAATATTTTTTCCAATTTAATATTAGTGGTATGCACATAATTTGCAACATTGACTTGTCAAAGTCCTTATATTCTAATCCTGAAGAAATAAAACTATTGATTACTGATAACTTTATAGATTTTTTACAATACTATTTTTTTTTTGAATTATTTTTGTTAGTATTGTCACAATAAAGTTTTGAATTAAACGAAAATATCATCGATAGGTATATCAAATTTTTAGATACCTAACTGATGAAAACTGATTTTCTATTTAAAATTGCTCGGCGGATTTCTATGATATTTAAATGGAACCTACGGGAAGTCACGCTTCGAATCTAGGCTACGCGATACCAAAAAAAAAACAAATCTGTTCAGGCATCTTCGAGTTATGTGTATAAAAAACACATAAAAACCCTTCTTATCCTATTTCTTTTTTTACTTTAAGACGTTCGGTGAAAAAATGGGGCGAGCGAGTTGCGGCGTGTCCCACGATACGTGGACTATCACTCTGACAGGTCTCTTATCTTGCTGACTGTACCTGCGCGGCTGTACACTGTAGTACCTACCTACAGACAACGCTTGGGGCTCAAGCCAGTAATAATATTCCCGGTTAGGTTAAACAATTTATTTCAGGTGCTTGGTTTCAGGTTTCTAAAGATGTTGATTTATGATTTCATTCGAGATTTACTCGATAACTGTCTAATAGGTATTCCAATTTTATTCATTGAGTCTGTTCTGAATATCGCGTATTCAAGAAAAGCTAAGATATTTTACGCTCAAAAAAATAACAACTGGCATGTATGATTCATGAGATCATTGTGGTGAAAACTCATTTCCACAAAAAAATCGAACAAGCTTTCGTTTTTAAAAAGAACCTTTGCGTTCCGTTTTTAGATTCAAACCTCTCGGTTCTCTTTTTAAATCAAAGCTTTCTCTTGAAGGCTTCATCTTTTGAGTACCTCATTCATTTCAGCTGATTAAGCAACTTTGTTACCACAGAAATTGGCTAAGAGACCCGTTTCGAGTGAGTTTGCCAGTCAGTCACCCAGAAGGAGTAATATAGAAAAGTACCGAGAATCTATTTAAACGAATTAGAGTAGAGTAGAATTAGAGTGAGAATCAAAAGTACTTGCCTTTATGAACCTAATCTGAATTTTGTTTGATGATGCGCCAGGCGATGATTTTTACATTGAAATTTCAACATACTCATTTAGTTTCATACTGATTTGTAAGAAACCGTTAATATTACTCCCAAGTTTGTATCAAAAAACTTACGAACCGTGAAATCATTCCAAGCGATAAGGTCGCCAATTTCGTGGTTTGTCTGTAACGACGTCTGTAAACGACTTTGATTAGATTTGAAATTTAATCAAGTCATCAACAATCTAAAGAAGGCCATAAACTTTCTAATAAAGCAAGTCAATAACTCACCGTAATTCCTTTAAACAATCAGCACTCTACAGAATCAGTCCATTTCACTCAGAAACTTTCCTAGTATTTCATGGAAAACGGAACGTAATTAAATTCTCGTAGGTCCTCTTGCGTAGTGCCGTAGCGGGTGTGCTACGCCGTAGCTAGCTACGAACTGGCGACCTGTCGCACATACCTACTATGTTGTATCCTGTGGATAAATTCGCGCAGGTTAGGTAGCATAGGCAGATAAGCAACCTCTCGTTTGGGTGCATGGAGGTTTATATGTTATTCAAAAAGGTTGTGTTGTTCGATTTTCAAACGTGACCTATTTAAATATTTTGATAGACTTTGAAATAGTAAACTTCTTGTTTGGATATGCATGGAGGTTTATTTAATTACGTGCTTCAAAAAGATTGTGCTGTTTGATTTTTAATGTGAATAAACTATTAAATGTTTTAAACGATTTGATGATGACTCCTTTTTAATGAACATTAATTTATATTGTATTAAGTATATCAGTCATCTAGTACCCAAAACACAAGCTCTACTTACCTAGTTTGGGGCTGACTAAATGATCTTATGTGGATTGTCCAGCATTATTTAAAGGTTTGGACTTGTGAGTTTCTATTCTACGTAGTAAATAACTAATTGGAAAGCCATACTCTGGTTCGGACATTTTAATATTCAGTTTCAAACTGCAAATGGAAATCTGGAAATTGTTGAAGCTAAAAACTGAGAGAAATCGAATAAATAGTGACTATCTTAAATAAAATAATAACTACTACTCACGACAGCAAAAAAATGGTTGGAAAAAATGTTTTTCTACTACAGACTGTTTCGATCAGTCTAGACTCTAGAGGTTAGATAGAGCTCTACTGAATTATTGATAGTGAACATAATTGAAAAACATCATCAATACAGTTCTTTAGAATCATAAACTTAGAGATTTGGGACTCGACGAGTTGTCCACTTCACTTTTAAGTAAGGGTACAGCTCGCCCGAGTTCCAAATCTCTTGCGGTTTTAGATTCGATTTTTTTTGGACAACAAGCGCGAAGATTCACTCGTTACATTTCAGGGTCCCGTATCGAAATGTATACCTCTACATACATCCATTTTATAAGATACTAGATGCGCCCCGCGGCTTCGCCCGCGAACCATAGTTTTTTTTTCATAAAATTTTCAGAAATTTATTGCACACCCCCTAGGGGTTTTGGTATAAAAAAATATATGTGTTCAATTATTCACTCGATAGTTTATTTACACAAAGTTTTGAGTGTATCGAACCAAGAGATAACTAATTATTTTCCATACAAAATTTACTACCCCATTTAACCCCTTCAGAGGTTAATTTTTCAAATTTTAAGTTATTTTAGATCCTAATCTATTTACATACCAAATTTCACCTAAATAACTTAAGTAGTTACGGAGAACGCCTATAACAAACATTCACACAGACTTTCCCAATTATTATAATAGTAAGATGTACCTTGTAGAAATGAATATTATTTTAGCAACAGAGCTTTGTAATTATAATAATTCTGTACCCAATTACATCTGGCCTAAGGATGTTATTAGTTCGTAGGTTTGCCGCCGGCGCTGCGGTCGCATTTAATACGGAATGAACAATACCTAATTCCTTTGTCTTTGACAGGCGTCTTTGCTAGTAATTAGCGAATGTAATTATATTATAATAACTGAGGTTTTGTCTTAGAATAATTGATATGTATTTTTAGAACTACAAGAACATTACACATTACATTATTAGTAGCTCATTTTAGTTCATTATCTAAGTTACAGCTTGATTATTTTTGGTGCTTTTGATGTAAAATTGAGGTACAAACTGAGATTAATTTAAACTAATGATTGGAGTAAAAAGAGTTTATGAATTTCTCTCTGCTAAGTTTTAAATATAGGTATTTTACATGCTGTTGTCATCAAAACAATTTTTTTGAAATCATTACTTCGTTCATTATCATTAAATAATATCCATTCTTCTTATTTATTCATTCATTTTCATTTCATTTCAAAGGTAATGTTGCAACCAGTATGGGCATAATGGTTGCAGCATTACCTCGCTGAATAGCGATGGCAATCCTTTGCACCAAGAACGAACCGGAGCGGTCTCCTGTCACTCCATTAAGGTTTCAGCAAACAGATAGCATTCTACTAGAAAAATACAACTCAACACGGGTGAAGCCAAGTGCACAGCTAGTGTATAATTATTTCCATCTACTCCACAATTTCTAGTTCAGTAACATCCAGACATGTTGGCTTGAGGTCAGTCCTTTCCACCGCAAGGTATCAAAGACAAGACCTCTCGGATAACCGGATTTACATTTGAATTGCTTTAATCTTAGGTCAACTTGTGCTCGACGGCTATTGTTCTAGCTAGTTATAATTTACGAGGAAATTGGAATATGGAATGGAAACAGAGCTGCCATTGTAGCTGGATGTTAAAAATTTAATTGAAAATGAATTAATGTAATTATTGGTAGAAAAGCCTAGATAAATTGGTAAATGATAAACTTAAAACCCCATCAAAAAAGCAACCTAAATTTTATGATTTGTATGTTTTGTAAAACTTTAGCTTAGTTTTACATAACATTTTTAAATTTTTCACGTTAATTAATTTTTAGTAAGAAGTCGTCTTAGTATAATCAAATATTTACTTTGCTATACGTATTTAAATGATAAAGATCTAAAACATCGTGAATAACAAACATGCGTAAATGTTAGAAATTCTTTTGATGTCAGAATTTATGATTATGATTATAAGTGAGTACTGACGGACAGACGGCTTGTAATGTCTTCATGTAAACGAATTAAATCATAAATTAGGAATTTCTACGCACTTGTTCCTGCTCATGGCTTCGCTCGCAGAATCAAACAACGTTCATAGCACAATTTATTGCCCTTCGCCAAAAGTTTGCTATTAAGACACTTGAAAATATTACAAAACTAGCATCTAGCCGCGGCTTCGCACGCATTATTTCTATGGAAACGTTTCAATTAAGGCGTAAGTATAAGGAGTAAGGATAAGGATGGTAAAGATAAGAATACACAATTTATATCCGACTTAAAAATTATTAACTATACCTAGTTTGTAAATTTGACTGTTTTCTTATTTTTGGTTTGAGTGAAATAAGGAAGAAATAGCTAGTTCTAGTAAAAGACATCATTTTTTAACTAATATATGTCGCAGATCGCTGCATTTCTAGACCTCAATTCTATTTTGTACTTGCGAGCCTTCCTTGTGATACCATGCATTTCATAGTCAAGAGTAGGTAATGATAACTTCTTGATATGTATTCGGTCTCTTTGCTCAATGCGCGGCCTGTCCATAGAATCTGTGATTCACCGACAAGTAACTGTTGATGGAAAAATGCACTGACCTCTATATATACAAGTACGCTGGACCTCTGATAAGCCGGGCTTTAGTGAGCCGATTTGATTTTCGCCATTTTGGCGCTGATCGTAGAAGTGGCTGGGAAAGGAACTAATAATAGAGATGGGACAATGAGATAAAATACATCGATAAAAGACATTTCCGACGAGTTGTATAATTGTACTAGGTAATATTATAAAGCTGACTAGTTTGATTGTTAGGTTGAACGCTCAAATCTCAGAAACTGCTAGTCTTAGGATAAGCCGAAGCCGGACTAACGGGTATTTAGTACCTATGTGGCTAGCTAGATCCAAAAATTAACAGGGAACGTTTTTTAAAAAGAAATGTATTTTTTTCAGGATGGAGTGGAATAGGTTAGGTATTTATAGAAAATAAAATATATGTACAATCCTGTAATATTTTTTATTAGTTTCCGTCATCATTTTCATAGTTACATAGGTAACATAATATAATTATCGTACTTTGCGTTTAACAGGGAAATTTGAATTATTTTCGTAAATTTTAGACATCACTACAAAATAACAGTAAACATCATTGAATAGAAGAATATTTTTTGTCAGACAGTAAATAAACACACACACAACTAAATAACATAATCTCCGAATAGACTTTATTACTTATGGTAATACAATTAATTTTTCCTCCATACAAACGTAGAAAGCTAATTACTCCGCCGTAGTCTTGATTTTATCAAAGAATTTTTAACTCTCTGCAATGCTTTTTTGGATGACCTTTTGCAACCACCTTTTCATGTGTTAGAGGACAACTAGATTGTTGCTTAGACCTTGCCTTCTTTGAAGCAATACTCTGTTGCGGGTTGGAACTTGTGCTTCGACGCTTTCGACCTAGAAACAAAATTTTTGTTTATCAACAACTAAACCACAAATCGAAAGTAAAAAATATCAGTATATTGTTTTATAGCGCATTCTTGAAATAATTTACATACAAGGAACATGACGTGGTCCTAATTTTATTTATTAAGTACTTACCACTCAAGTTGGTATTATTCTGATCCATAATTAATGTTCTTTTTACATCAACAGGTATTGTCGGTTAGGTACAAGGGGGTGTCTTATGTCCGTCGAAAACCTGTGAATTATTAAAAAATTATATGTATTTGATAATAAAAATCGGTCATCGGCAAATTACGTTCTTGAAAGTAAACAGATATCTACCTATAGCAAAAATATCGATAAGTTTTATCGCCAGGTAACTTTGACAGCACTATTAAACTTTATTGTTTGTAAAAAACCGGTAATATGAAGATAAATATGTTATTATTACGTATAATAATGAAGATAAGTTTAATTTGTTGAATATTAGCCGAAGATAAGCCGTAAATTCACTTACTTGTGGATTGGAACTCCACTTCCCTTCTGGTAACGAGTTTTGCATAACTCACACTCTTTCATAGTTTACTTATGACTGCCCACCACTTATTTATGTATGAACTAAATAAATAAGACACAACAAACAAGCTAAATCGCGTTAAACCACCAAAAACACTTTAAAAACACGGGAGATAATACAAACGAGACAACGGCCATTTGTCAGTTACGTCAGATTTAGTTGTCTTCCCACGCATTGGGAAGCTTCAAATCGGCACATTCAAGAGCTGTCATTTCAAAGGGTATCAGAGGTCCAGCGTACTTGTATATATAGAGGTCAGTGGAAAAATGTCATAAGGAAAAAGGAATTACTTTGGTTGCAATATGAGAGTGAAGATTTTCCAAATTATTATTCGGAGTTGAATCCGGTTTTACGGAGATGGTCATGAAGATGATCCTGTTTTCCCTCTAATTACGACATCAGAAATGGGATGTTACCTTTTGCCCACTTATTTTACGAAAACGGCATTTCTACCAATGGTGATGCGTAAAATTATTTTGATGATTTTTGTTGCTGCAGCCATTTGTGAGTATTGGCACTAATTATTATTATGGAATTCTAAAGAGAAGAATTGCAATGGGTGAGTCCTTAATTTTGTTACTTTATTTTTGTCTTGTACCGACTTATCACTCTTTCGTAGCGCAACTGGTAATGTTTAACGAGTTAATGCTGGTTTTGAATGGAGCACTGGGTAAGTGCTACACGTTAATGCTAGTTAAGCATGGAGTACTGGGTAAGTGCTACGCGTTAATGCTGTTTAAGCATGGAGCACTGGTTAAGTGCTACGCGTTAATGCTGGTTAAGCATGGAGCACTGGTTAAGTGCTACGCGTTGACGCTGGTTAAGCATGGAGCACTGGTTAAGTGCTACGCGTTAGTACTGGTTAAGTATGGAGCACTGGTTAAGTGCTGCGCGTTGAATGCTGTATAAGCATAGAGCAATGGTGAAGTGCTATGCGTTAGTGCTGGTAAAGCATGGGGTACTGGTTAAGTGCTGCGCATTTGAATGCTGTGTAAGCATTGAGCACTAGTCAAGTGGTATGGATTGTTTGCTGGGGTAAGCATTGAGCTATAGTTTTGAGCTATGGATTTTATGCTGGGTTAAGCATTATGCGCTAGTTAAGCGTTCTCGTTGATATGACATGTTAAGCATTGATTACCAGTTCAGCGTTATTGTTTCCACTTTGTTGGTCAAGCGTAAATGTTCACTGGTTAAGTGATGGTATTATTCCAACGATAAAGAGTGATCAGTCAGGAATGTACCCTCTGTATCGAAACATTGAATTCGGTAACATTATTATTATGATTTTTATTATTATTTTGCACTCTGTTGATGCAAATGTTTTGATCAGCTGAGTAGGTAATAAGTCGGGAAGCTACTAAATAAATTTGACTGCGTTGTTAATTTCAATCCTATGATTTAATTCGTTACTATGCACTGGTTTAGTGCAATGGTCTTACTTTGCTCGCCAGCATCTAAATTTTATTGTGGTGACCTTTATCATTTGTTTCATTTTTTTTGGCGTCAGAATAGCCGAGCGGTAGAAGCGGTAGATTGTAGATCCTTTCTACGTTCAGATATTGCCTCACACAGGAGTGTGAGAGGTCAGGATGGTCGTGTCGCAGATCGCTGCATTTCTAGACCTCAATTCTATTTTGTACTTGCGAGCCTTCCTTGTGATGCCATGCATTTCATAGTCAAGAGTAGGTAATGATAACTTCTTGATATGTATTCGGTCTCTTTGCTCAATGCGCGGCCTGTCCATAGAATCTGTGATTCACCGACAAGTAACTGTTGATGGAAAAATGTCATAAGGAAAAAGGAATGACTTTGGTTGCAATATGACAGTGAAGATTTTCCAAATTATTATTCGGAGTTGAATCCGGTTTTACGGAGATGATCATGAAGATGATCCTGTTTTCCCTCTAATTACGACATATAGAAGTGAAAATGAAACCACTAGCTTCTTAGAACCCCTCTTTCATACTTTTCGTCATACCAGTTATAAGTAGTTTTTTAGCGACATGGTTTTATATTAACTTCCGTTTTTAGTTTCAAGTCATATCACGTAGGTCCACAATCAATCTCCAATGTAATCAAACTGGCTCCCTTTATATAAAGGGCCCGGTAAGCGTGCCAGAACTCAACCTTGTAATTAAGCTTTATATCACAGGTTATAAATTGTAAAGGATAGAGCATGTACCTTGATAGAGACAGAATTGGCTACATAGAGTGGCTGAAAACTGCAACGATAGTAATCCTAATATTATAAACGCGAAAGTTTGTAAGTACCCATACTTACGTTTGTTACTTGTTGTTTTTCAAGCAAAAGTCTGGAATAACACATAGACTATATTTTATCCCAGAATTCCCAAGGGAACGGGAATTATGCGGTTGAAACCGCGGGGCGCAGAATCCCATAAAGCAGGATGGTTACGGCGGACTGTCTAAGGACTATGCGCGCGGTAGATTTTTCAGTATTTGCAATTACCCTCTCTTTTTATCTTTTTTTTGTGTAGTTTTCTCATACAAATTTGTGAATTGTAAAACATTACTCAGATATTTATTTATATTTATTCCGTTGAAAACAAAAACACAATTATACATAAATGTATCTCAAGGCGGGAATCGAACCCACAACCATGAATAAATAAAGTCCAGTAAAGAGGGCTTGTGTGATTGAAGTTCGTTCGAGTGCATCTCTAGCTTCGAGTGGGACAAGTCCTGTTCTATGGCTCCATCCACAAAGACAGCGAGTGATAGATGGCAAACTCTATTCATCGACATCCTGGTGACGTATGCTGCCCTGGTTCCTCGCTCGTTGATTGATTTGTCCTGTGATTAATTAACGTTGATGTTTTTATATTAATTAACTAGCGACCCACTCCGGCTTCGCACGTTTTTATTATACGTATCTTCCTCTTGAATCACTCTATCTATTAAAAAAACCGCATCAAAATCCGTTGCGTAGTTTTAAAGATTTAAGCATACATAGGGACAAAGGGACAGAGAAAGCGACTTTATTTTATACCATGTAGTGATAATGAAAACGCGGTCACGTAAGTTACATTAAATTTAGTCAACTAATTTTGAACGAATAAGGTTCTAAAAATCGAGGATCAAAATATTAGAGATTCGACAAGGACTCAAGAGAAATATGTTGTTGACGTGAATAAAATAATAATAAGTATTAGTTTAAAGTTTGTATAATTATTTTATTAAAATAACAAAACAAGGCACATTCAAATGCTTCAGTATAACAATTGACCCCAAACTGTAACTAATATTTATATCACATACTATCTTATAATAATGAGGAAACTTTTTGATTTTCGTCATTTTCATCAAAAAGTAAAGACAGAAACATACTACTAACACGTGTCGCGACGCCACACCACCCGACGCATGTCAGTACTTATCAAGTCCATATATTTATTACGGTCAGAAGCACATAGACAACACGGCACACGCCGTGTGATAACACGCCGTAAAATCCAATCGATTTGGCTATGTGCGTCTGACCATATTAAATATATGGAATTGATAAATACTGAAATGCGTCGGGTGCTGTGGCGTCGCGACACGTGTTAGAAGTATGTTTCCGTCTTTACTGTTTCCTTGCCATCTTTTCATTAATGAGATCACTCAAACCAATTAAAAAATAAAAATCGCTAGGCTCCCTTGTCTCTTATCCCAAACTTTTTAACGACTTTACATACAAATATTTCAAAAAATAAAATGTTCTTATCAAAACAACTAAAAAGTTGTATCGTTGAGAAAGAAAAATAAGTGATCCGTTTTAGTTGGTCTGTTTAGTTGGTTGGAGTGAAAGTACAGAAATCGAAGTGTTACAAAAACTCCTAAGCGCAGAAGTCTTAGACGCAATTTAACAGTTTGCATTTTCGATCCTCGATTCAAGAGTCCAGGGCCCGAATACCACTAAATAAATCGCTTCACCATTTAAATAGTATCGTGTCAAAATGACAGTGCTCTTTTTGGTATTCTACTAGTACAAACTTTTAGAGGTTCATTCATAACTGTGACGATTACGTTTCTGACTACCAATTTGACATTCTAATTATGAGAGTCTCTTCCAAAAAATAGTAGAATACCAAATGCACAAACGTCATTTTAATTATCTTGATTGAATGACACTATCGAGACCTTTCTTGTGACATTAGTGGGATTCGGCCCCAGTTTACTCTTTTATGATATAACCAAGGCTCTTCATTTCCTGATCAAACTTTTCATCTCTGTACTTCTTTATTTTCTTCAGCCATACACCGAAGGAAATTGCATGTCTGCATGTTCCACCATACCTGAAAAAGGTAATTACAGCATTATACAATCTTCCCCAAGATCACCCACCTTATCTCAAGTCTACCTATTTGGGCCATTTGCTGGTTTTATTATTTATTTCTTAGACCTATTCTTAAAGTCATGGTTTGATTTTTCTGTATAGGTACCTAATAATTTGATGTAGAGGTGAAGTTTAGAAAAAAGCATATTATTAAGAAAATTTAAGTACAAACTAAAAACCGACTTTAATTTCTAAATATGCTTCTTTATACAGTTTTTTAAGTTATACGGTATAAATATTGACCTCGGGATTATTCTCTAAATCTCTACCCATTCAGATGAGTCTTAACATGTGGCGACAAATAGTGTTAATACATCAATTCAATTTTGTCTCTCAAGGCAAGAAGCACCAGCTTTAAACAAAAAAATAATCATCAATATAGAAAAACTAAAAAAAGAAGGATGGTTGAATGTTTGTTACATCTTCACGTCAAAACTACTGAACGGACTGGGCTGAAATTGAGTACACGTAGTTCTAGGCCTCAAACAAAACAAACACTACTTTTCATACATTTTCACGCGAGTAAAAACGCGGGGCACATCTAATTTTATATAAAAACTAGCGACCCGCCCCGGCTCTGCACGGTTTTATTATACGTATAAACCTTCCTCTTGAATCACTCTATCTTAACAAAAATCGCATCAAAATCCGTTGGGTAGTTTTAAAGATTTAAGCGTTTAAAGGGACATAGGGATATAGGGACAGAGAAAGCGATTTTGTTTTATACTATGTAGTGAAGAACCTACCTGGGAGGCAGACCTTCCTTATCAATATGACTTTGCAGAGACTTGAGATCGTTCCCGTGGAAGAAGATGATGTTCCACGCCTTCTGCGGGATGAACCGTTTGAAGAGGAAGAAGAACGTGTTCAGGATCCAGGAGTAATTGATGAGGTGGCAGCTGCGGACACGGGTGGGATATGCCGACTGGAATTAAGAACATTTAGTTAGGAGAAACTTAGGCTAGGTTCATATGACCGCGCGAAGCTGCGAGTCGCCGCGCGGTTGGAGCATTCACATGACTGCATATGCATGCATATGCATATGCATATGTATGGCAACGTGCCGCGGCGGCGTTGGCGCACGGTACCGCGCGAGTTATGTAATCACCGTTTACTTAGGTCTTGTACTGCGCGGGACCGCGCGGTCATATGAACCTAGCCTTATGAGAATGTTATGAGAACTAACATTTCAAAGCGTCAGTTATAAAACCAAAATGAAACTCAAACTGCTTTATTTTCTTTCGAACTAAGAATAATATAACATTTAGTTATGTAAGTTAGAAAAAACATTTCTAAATGTCAGTTAGATAACCAAACTGAAACTCAAAGTGAATCATTTACTTTTGCCCTTAGAAGACTATTGAACATCGAAAGAAAATAAATAACCATATCATTAATGGTTAAAAATATAGTGATACCTGTGATTTTCTTCACTTCAATTCTTTTCAAGGTTAAGTAAAGAAGCGAACAAGACCCTATAATGTAACCTTATTAGGTTTTAAGTTTTCGAGTTGGAGCAAAACTCGTCTCAAGCTTTTTTTACATAATTTGTGATATTTGTAAGCCTTTTTACAAATAATATTCTACTTTTACTTTAATTTTGTGCCTAGCTTTATTTTTATTGTTGTAGCGTAAATATTGCCTTTACCGAGTTATTTCTAGTAGGTACTTACGTAAAATTTAATTTTAGGGAACCTATTGATATTATTATGAGAAAATGTTTGTGTTTCTATGAACATATTTCTGTAAGGAACATAATCACTGAACAAAGATTTATTTCTAAATATGGAAAAACTGCCTTCTTCGCAGTATTTTTACTTCCAAACTTCCAATGCAGCCAGTGTCTTAGAGACGCTTACTACTAGTATTCTTAAAGATCAGTTGAGCTAACTGTAGATTATTTGCAAAAGTCTGCACGTAGCTAAATTTTTCCAATTGTAAATTCAGTTCAAATATTTTTTTGCGTAGGTTTTTGTTTTCTGAGATAATAAATCTCTAAGGCTACTTTGCTTAGAGTGTGGGTGGTAAAAGTCGTTGCATTTATCTGAACCAAGTATAACAGACGGAATGTTAGTTTGTCTTTTTCTATATACATAGATAAGCCAAATTAGGAATTTGGAGTTAATACAAAAATAATGCGAAACAAATTACAGTAAACATAAGTTTTAATTAGGTATCTGTCTAATTTTCTCTCATCTCAAAATTTCATCGCCAACAGCCTAAGGCAAATGAAAAATTAATAACCTTCTGAAAATGGAATATATATTACATGGAATTAATTTATTTTTACGTAAAATTCTGTTAACTCAAAGGACTTTTATGTATCCAGTAATATTATTATTATTGTGCAAAACCTGTTAAGAGCATAAGGATAAGGGTATTTTCACACGATCTTTCACGAAAGGGTTTTTGACATTTTATACTTTGATCGAAGTTACCTACAAATCAACAAAACAAAAGACTGTTTGATCATTCGCCTTTTGTTTTGTCTTTACTATCACTACATAGTATAAATGTCATCCATCTGTCACTTTGTATGCTTAAATCTTTAAAACTTCGCAGCGGATTTTGATGCGGTTTTTTAAATAGATATAGTGATTCAAGAGGAAGGTTCATATGTATAGTGTTGGCAACGCTCACTAGATATAGGATATTAGATATTTAGTGTTGTTAGAATCTTGTATATACTTAGGATAGTTAAGGTTAGAATTTTGTGTAGAATTAAGTTAAACTGTTGTAAATAAACGTAAAATAGGTATTAAAGGATTGGAAACACAAGTTCTAGTCGGTAGACAGATAATTAGGCCTAGAGAAACTATCCTAAGTTAAGAAAATTGTATAGAAAAATGATTGTAACTTTTGTAGTAATAAAGATAGGAAAATGGGCGTTACATCGCCATAAAGGTTACATAATTGCACACATTTTGGTATATAAAACATGTAAATAAGTTGACAAATAAAAGAGATATAAGCCGATAAACCCCCAAAGCATAGTGAAAAATAGGAACAAAATGTATGCGAAATAGAGCCGTCCTCTACACGGTAAAGCTTGGGGGTGGATAAGCTAGTAGAGTGCGTGCTGCGACACATTTGCTTAACCCAAGGACCGAGGGGTCGTCACCCCTCGAGTTGAAGCCGGGGTAAAGAGGCCCAGCCTCGAGGCCCCCCTCCGTGCCTCCACAAAGGGCCGGAATGAAGCGATGATGAGCTGCGACACGCTGCAAGAAAGTCGTCAAGAATAAAGAAACAGAAGAAAGAAGAAGTCTTTTACTCCTCAAGAACCCCCCTCCAAAGGAAGCAGAAGCGGACCTGAACAGAATCCCCTCCAGCCGGCGTCTTCTAGGAATCGGCGGGCTACCCAGCCCAGTACATCGTTGGCAAACCTACCCAGGGGCACCAACATTTTTTGGTCCTTCGAGCGCCGGATAAGAAGAAGATGCCAGGCAACAGGTCCAGATCACCGCGCTCCCGCTCCGGAAGAGGGGAGGGAAGCTCCGACGAGGCAGAGACGACGGACTGGTCGCTGGAGACCCCAGCGACGAGCACGACGACAAGCGAGGGGACGGAACCCCCCGCTACCCCCGCGGCTCCCGCGAACTCTGCGCCCGGCACTTCTCTGGGCCAGACGACTCGCGGGTTGGCGGACGCGAACCCTGCGCCCGGCATACCGCCGGGACAGAAGACTCGCGCCGCATCGACGCCCGCCGCTCGGGATGCAGCCGTCAACAGGAAGACAAGAAGCGCCGCCGCCGCCGCCGCCGCCGCCGCCGCCGAGACATCCGCAAGATCGACGCCGTCAACGAGTACACTGCGGGCCGCGCCGCCCGCACGACCCGCGACCCCCGCGCACCCCGCGCCCGCGCCGCCCGCGCCCGCGCACCCCGCGCGCCCCGCGCGCCCCGCGCACGCACCGAACGACGCCGCCGCCACGACTGTTCGCGCGCCCGCTGTGCGCAACACGACCGTGGCGCCGGTCGTATTCGCGACGCCCGCCGCGCCGCGCCCCACCGATACGAGGTCGCAGTCGAGAAGAACAGAAAGGATGGCATTCATCGAACTACAGCGGAGAAAATTGGAAGAAGCTCAACTGGCAACAGCGTTGGCGCAGTCTGAATATGAGATGGCACTGGAGTGCGCATCTGAAGAAGAGGACTTCGACAAGTCCACCCAGGTCGAGCGCTGGTTGAATGAAACGACAATGATTGAAGCACCGCGCCCGCCCATGGAAGAAGAGATCCAGCCACCACCGGAACCGCAGAGATACCTGCCGCAGCAGCAACCCGAGAAGGAAGAGAGTGTCCTGAACCACATCAGGGCACTGGCCGACGCCATCACGCTACGACAAGGTGATACCCCTCGTAACTTTTGACCTCTTCCAGATTTCGACGGCACTGCGGAGGAGTGGCTGCCCTTCATGAAGACATACAACGAGAGCGCAGCAGCACACACCGATGTGCAGAATATGGCGCGCCTTAGGAAGGCGCTGAAAGGAGTCGCCAGGGAAGCGGTCCGGAGTCTTCTCTACGTAGCAGACGATCCAGGTCTCATCATGAAGACGCTCGAGAGAAGATTCGGCCGCCCAGACGACATCGTGGAAATGGAGCTGCAGAAGCTGAAGGCGCACCCGAAACCTGGCGACAACCCAAGAGACGTGGTCATCCTCGCCAGCCGCCTGAGCAATGCGGTCGCCACGATACAGGCGCTCAAGAAGCCGTTCCTGCTGCACTCTCCGGAAGTGGGTAAGACAGTGATTGAAAAGTTTTCCCAATTGATGAAATACAGGTGGTACGATTTCAGCGCTGCCACACCTGAGGAGGAGCCAATCCTGAAGAAGCTGGAAAGGTTCCTGAACAGAGAGGCTGACATCTGTGGGTCTGCAGCATTGCCCGAGAAGCCCCAGAGGAAGGGGAAGCAGATCGTCCACGCCAGCCAAGAAGAGGAAGAACATGAAGAGCAAGCTGCCAGCACCACTGCGCCGGGCTGCCGCGTGTGCAACGGGGCACACTACAGCAAAGACTGCGAGAAATTCAAGAAAGCGGCAGTCGACGCGCGCTGGGAGATAGCACAAGATAAGAAGTTATGTTTCAAGTGCCTAAAAGGTAAGCACACTGGATTTATTTGTAAAGCGCGACCGTGTCCGAAGTGCAGACGGCCACATCCCGAGTTATTATATCATAACCGAGTTATTTCTAGTAGGTACTTACGTAAAATTTAATTTTAGGGAACCTATTGATATTATTATGAGAAAATGTTTGTGTTTCTATGAACATATTTCTGTAAGGAACATAATCACTGAACAAAGATTTATTTCTAAATATGGAAAAACTGCCTTCTTCGCAGTATTTTTACTTCCAAACTTCCAATGCAGCCAGTGTCTTAGAGACGCTTACTACTAGTATTCTTAAAGATCAGTTGAGCTAACTGTAGATTATTTGCAAAAGTCTGCACGTAGCTAAATTTTTCCAATTGTAAATTCAGTTCAAATATTTTTTTGCGTAGGTTTTTGTTTTCTGAGATAATAAATCTCTAAGGCTACTTTGCTTAGAGTGTGGGTGGTAAAAGTCGTTGCATTTATCTGAACCAAGTATAACAGACGGAATGTTAGTTTGTCTTTTTCTATATACATAGATAAGCCAAATTAGGAATTTGGAGTTAATACAAAAATAATGCGAAACAAATTACAGTAAACATAAGTTTTAATTAGGTATCTGTCTAATTTTCTCTCATCTCAAAATTTCATCGCCAACAGCCTAAGGCAAATGAAAAATTAATAACCTTCTGAAAATGGAATATATATTACATGGAATTAATTTATTTTTACGTAAAATTCTGTTAACTCAAAGGACTTTTATGTATCCAGTAATATTATTATTATTGTGCAAAACCTGTTAAGAGCATAAGGATAAGGGTATTTTCACACGATCTTTCACGAAAGGGTTTTTGACATTTTATACTTTGATCGAAGTTACCTACAAATCAACAAAACAAAAGACTGTTTGATCATTCGCCTTTTGTTTTGTCTTTACTATCACTACATAGTATAAATGTCATCCATCTGTCACTTTGTATGCTTAAATCTTTAAAACTTCGCAGCGGATTTTGATGCGGTTTTTTAAATAGATATAGTGATTCAAGAGGAAGGTTCATATGTATAGTGTTGGCAACGCTCACTAGATATAGGATATTAGATATTTAGTGTTGTTAGAATCTTGTATATACTTAGGATAGTTAAGGTTAGAATTTTGTGTAGAATTAAGTTAAACTGTTGTAAATAAACGTAAAATAGGTATTAAAGGATTGGAAACACAAGTTCTAGTCGGTAGACAGATAATTAGGCCTAGAGAAACTATCCTAAGTTAAGAAAATTGTATAGAAAAATGATTGTAACTTTTGTAGTAATAAAGATAGGAAAATGGGCGTTACATCGCCATAAAGGTTACATAATTGCACACATTTTGGTATATAAAACATGTAAATAAGTTGACAAATAAAAGAGATATAAGCCGATAAACCCCCAAAGCATAGTGAAAAATAGGAACAAAATGTATGCGAAATAGAGCCGTCCTCTACACGGTAAAGCTTGGGGGTGGATAAGCTAGTAGAGTGCGTGCTGCGACACATTTGCTTAACCCAAGGACCGAGGGGTCGTCACCCCTCGAGTTGAAGCCGGGGTAAAGAGGCCCAGCCTCGAGGCCCCCCTCCGTGCCCCCACAAAGGGCCGGAATGAAGCGATGATGAGCTGCGACACGCTGCAAGAAAGTCGTCAAGAATAAAGAAACAGAAGAAAGAAGAAGTCTTTTACTCCTCAAGAACCCCCCTCCAAAGGAAGCAGAAGCGGACCTGAACAGAATCCCCTCCAGCCGGCGTCTTCTAGGAATCGGCGGGCTACCCAGCCCAGTACATCGTTGGCAAACCTACCCAGGGGCACCAACATTTTTTGGTCCTTCGAGCGCCGGATAAGAAGAAGATGCCAGGCAACAGGTCCAGATCACCGCGCTCCCGCTCCGGAAGAGGGGAGGGAAGCTCCGACGAGGCAGAGACGACGGACTGGTCGCTGGAGACCCCAGCGACGAGCACGACGACAAGCGAGGGGACGGAACCCCCCGCTACCCCCGCGGCTCCCGCGAACTCTGCGCCCGGCACTTCTCTGGGCCAGACGACTCGCGGGTTGGCGGACGCGAACCCTGCGCCCGGCATACCGCCGGGACAGAAGACTCGCGCCGCATCGACGCCCGCCGCTCGGGATGCAGCCGTCAACAGGAAGACAAGAAGCGCCGCCGCCGCCGCCGCCGCCGCCGCCGCCGCCGCCGCCGCCGAGACATCCGCAAGATCGACGCCGTCAACGAGTACACTGCGGGCCGCGCCGCCCGCACGACCCGCGACCCCCGCGCACCCCGCGCCCGCGCCGCCCGCGCCCGCGCACCCCGCGCGCCCCGCGCGCCCCGCGCACGCACCGAACGACGCCGCCGCCACGACTGTTCGCGCGCCCGCTGTGCGCAACACGACCGTGGCGCCGGTCGTATTCGCGACGCCCGCCGCGCCGCGCCCCACCGATACGAGGTCGCAGTCGAGAAGAACAGAAAGGATGGCATTCATCGAACTACAGCGGAGAAAATTGGAAGAAGCTCAACTGGCAACAGCGTTGGCGCAGTCTGAATATGAGATGGCACTGGAGTGCGCATCTGAAGAAGAGGACTTCGACAAGTCCACCCAGGTCGAGCGCTGGTTGAATGAAACGACAATGATTGAAGCACCGCGCCCGCCCATGGAAGAAGAGATCCAGCCACCACCGGAACCGCAGAGATACCTGCCGCAGCAGCAACCCGAGAAGGAAGAGAGTGTCCTGAACCACATCAGGGCACTGGCCGACGCCATCACGCTACGACAAGGTGATACCCCTCGTAACTTTTGACCTCTTCCAGATTTCGACGGCACTGCGGAGGAGTGGCTGCCCTTCATGAAGACATACAACGAGAGCGCAGCAGCACACACCGATGTGCAGAATATGGCGCGCCTTAGGAAGGCGCTGAAAGGAGTCGCCAGGGAAGCGGTCCGGAGTCTTCTCTACGTAGCAGACGATCCAGGTCTCATCATGAAGACGCTCGAGAGAAGATTCGGCCGCCCAGACGACATCGTGGAAATGGAGCTGCAGAAGCTGAAGGCGCACCCGAAACCTGGCGACAACCCAAGAGACGTGGTCATCCTCGCCAGCCGCCTGAGCAATGCGGTCGCCACGATACAGGCGCTCAAGAAGCCGTTCCTGCTGCACTCTCCGGAAGTGGGTAAGACAGTGATTGAAAAGTTTTCCCAATTGATGAAATACAGGTGGTACGATTTCAGCGCTGCCACACCTGAGGAGGAGCCAATCCTGAAGAAGCTGGAAAGGTTCCTGAACAGAGAGGCTGACATCTGTGGGTCTGCAGCATTGCCCGAGAAGCCCCAGAGGAAGGGGAAGCAGATCGTCCACGCCAGCCAAGAAGAGGAAGAACATGAAGAGCAAGCTGCCAGCACCACTGCGCCGGGCTGCCGCGTGTGCAACGGGGCACACTACAGCAAAGACTACGAGAAATTCAAGAAAGCGGCAGTCGACGCGCGCTGGGAGATAGCACAAGATAAGAAGTTATGTTTCAAGTGCCTAAAAGGTAAGCACACTGGATTTATTTGTAAAGCGCGACCGTGTCCGAAGTGCAGACGGCCACATCATGTGCTGCTTCATAAAGAGAGGCCAGCCGCGCCGCAGCACGTGCAACAGAAAGAAGAGGCCACAGTGAAGACGGAGCCCGCAGGACCGAAAGACGTAGTGACCAACGTCTACGCAGCGACCACCGGAACGAAAGCCTACCTGAAGATGGTGCCGGTGGAAGTGTACGGACCAGAAGGATCGACCCGAGTCCTCGCTCTCCTGGACGAAGGGTCAACAGTGACTCTCCTGGAAGCAAGAATAGCTGAGAAAATTGGTGCTACAGGAAAGGAAGAGAAACTGGTCTTGCAGACGGTTGGAGGTAAGGTCACTAAGTGTGATTCACAGAGAATGGACCTGCGGCTGAAAGGGACTCACAGAAGAGACAAGCACGTACTGCGCGGCGCACGCACGGTGGAAGATTTGAAGTTATCTGCGCAGCACATCGATGAAGACGCCCTGGAAAACTGCAGCCACTTGAAAGAAATTAAGGAGGAGCTGCTCTACAGCAGCGAACGCCCAGCTCTACTCATCGGTCAAGACAACTGGGACCTCATCGTGTCAAGAAAGATATTGAAGGGTAAGGCTAACGAACCTGTCGCTTCTCTCACCAGCTTAGGATGGGTGCTCCATGGAAGAGCCACCGCAGCAGCCGAGGCGGTAAACTTCCTCTACCATTGCCGGCTCGCCGAAGAAGAGAAGATGGACGAGATGATGAAGCGACACTTCGATCTGGAAGCAATTGGAATACAGCCGCAACGCCCGAGCAACGACGCCGATGAGAGAGCTTTGGAGGTGCTGAAGAAAACGACAAAGAGATTACCGGAAGGACGCTTCGAGTCTGGACTCTTATGGAAAAGTGATGGTGAGTCGTTGCCACATAATTATAAACAGGCCTACAACCGACTGGTGGGCATCGAGAAGAAACTCAAAAAGGACGCAACACTCAAAGTAGAGTACCAGAAGCAGATTAAGAACCTGCTAGACAGCGGATACGCAGAAGAAGCTCCGGTCACCTCCACTCCGAACAGAACATTCTACTTGCCGCACTTCGCAGTAGTACACCCAGTGAAGAAAAAGGTACGTCTTGTGTTCGACGCTGCAGCGAAGTTTGAGGGGAAGAGTTTAAACGACACGCTGCTGCCAGGACCCGATCTACTCCAATCCCTCTTCGGAGTCTTACTAAGGTTCCGAGAGGGACCGGTCGCAGTCGTCGCAGACATCAAGGAAATGTTCCTACAGATAAGAATACGCAAGGAAGATCGAGACAGTCTACGGTTTCTGTGGCGAGATGACACTGCAGCGCAGCCGAAAGAGTTTCGGATGAAGTCAGTAATATTCGGCGCTGCATCATCACCTTCTACGGCGATCTTCGTGAAGAACAAGAATGCGGAGGAACATGCAGAAACCTTTCCCGAAGCCGCTCGAGCAATCCAGCGGCACCATTATATGGATGATTACTTACAGAGTTTCAACAGCGTCGAAGAAGCAGCGAAGATACTATCAACAACTCTGTTGTACAAACAACTAAACTTCAAAAACAAATGTATAGAACATGCTACATGCTCAGATTCTCATTGAAATATGTTATAGCTGCTAACAATGATAGCGGAACAAGTATCAAGAATCCACAAGGCAGCAGGGTTCGAGCTGCGACAATGGGCCAGCAATCGGGAGGAGATGCTGATGAAGATCGAACACACCGCAGTGAATGAAAAATCGCTTGGAGAAGAGAAAACGCTGGGCATGCGATGGCTGGTCGACGAAGACGCCTTGGCCTACAACGTCGGGCTGAGGACTACGCCGCCGGAAGTGACAGATGGAAGCCGCTTCCCCACCAAGAGAGAAGTAACCGCCGCGGTCATGTCCACCTTTGACCCTATGGGACTCATCGCGCCGGTACTGTTACAGGGCAAAAGACTGGTGCAGGAACTGTGGCGAGCCGGCGTCCAATGGGATGAAGAAGTCAGCGACCAGCACAACATCGCCTGGCGCGAGTACCTGGAGAAAATAGAAGCACTGCGCGAGCTGAAGGTACCAAGATGCTTGGCGCCGGACGGAACGAGGACTGGCGAGCTCCACACATTCGTCGACGCGAGCGAGACAGCATACGCAGCCGCCGTGTATTGGAAGACAACGACGGCCGAAGGAACCCGCGTCACCCTCATGGCAGGAAAAGCAAGAGTGGCGCCAGTCAAGATAACATCGATCCCGCGAATGGAAGTCCAGGCTGCACTTCTGGGAGCCCGACTAGCAGACAGCATCTGCAGGGAGACAGAATTTGAGGTAACATCTAAAACTTATTGGTCGGACTCCACGACGGTGCTGCAATGGTTGAAGGCGGATCCACGGCGCTTCAAGACATTCGTCGCGCACCGACTGGCAGGAATTGAAGAACTGTCTAAGCCAAGCGAATGGAGGTGGGTACCTACAAAGGAGAATCCAGCTGACGACGCCACAAGGGATGGGCCTGCGAACTTTGGAAGTACATCGAGATGGTTCGTCGGGCCAGCATTCCTCTACCAATCCGAAACAGAATGGCCAGAGAAGAAATTGAAATACAAAGAAGAACCCTGCGAAGAGATGAAAAAGGATACATGCTGCGCAACGAGTACAGCCCCTCAACCGAGCCTGCCAAATCCCTGTAGGTTCAGTAGTTGGACGAAATTGCTTCGTGCTACCGCCAGAATATTTATGTTTATAGATTTGTGCCGCCGCAAGATCTCTAAACCACGCACAAAGGAGAAGACCGCAGCATTGCTACCCCTCGATGAGGGCCACCTGCGAAGGGCTCAGCGAGCTCTAGTCCAGCAAAGCCAGCTAGAAGCCTTCGCAAACGAGATCGATAATCTGAAGAAAGGAAAGCCCTTGGAGAAATCCAGCAGATTGCAAAGAATTGATGTGAAACTCGACGGGGACGACGTTCTACGACTCAACGTAAGAACGTCCAAGCTAATCGTAGACGAACCACAGCCACCGATTCTTGACGGTAAGAACAGACCAACTTCTCTCATCATTGAACACTACCATCGGAAGCTGCACCATGGGAACAGCGCCACAGTAATCAATGAACTTCGACAAAGATTTTGGATCATATCTCTTAGAGATGCAGTAAGGAAGATCGTGCGACAATGTCAGTTGTGCGTCGTGAAGCGAGCCAAGCCAGAGATCCCGCCGCAAGGAGACCTCCCAGCAGAACGACTGGCACATCATCAGCCACCATTTACCTGCACTGGAGTCGACTACTTTGGCCCCATGCAGGTAACCATCGGACGCCGACACGAGAAGCGCTGGGGAGCGCTCTTCACTTGCCTGACGACGCGGGCGGTACACTTGGAGCTGGTAAACTCGCTGAGCACAAATGCAATGATCATGGCGCTGAGGAGGATGGCCGCACGGCGCGGCAGTCCACGAATCCTGTTCAGCGACAACGGGACCAACTTTGTCGGAGCCAACCGGGAACTACGAGAAGAAGTAAAGAAGATCAGCCCCAACGAGTACATTGAAGCGGCGGAAAAAGAAGGAATGATCTGGAAATTCATTCCTCCTGGTGCACCCCACATGGGGGGAGCATGGGAACGCTTGGTGAGATCCGTGAAGACCGCGCTCATTGCAGTCCTGGGAGAAAGAAGTCCTCCGGAAGAAGTCCTGCACACCTACCTCACAGAAGTGGAGCACACGATCAACTCTCGGCCGCTTACTCATCTCAGCGCCGACCCGAGCGACGAAGAAAGCCTCACGCCTAATCACTTTTTAATTGGCAGATCCTGTGGGGCGGCCGTGCTGGGGGCGTTCGATGACCGAACGCTCGTTGGCACGCCGAATTGGAAAACCGCTCAGCGCCTGGCAGACCACTTCTGGGCGCGCTGGCTGAGGGAGTACGTACCTACTCTCATGCCGAGGGCCGTGAGAACAAGACAACGAGGGGCAGAACTACAGCAAGGCGACGTCGTCATCATCGCCGACGCCACCTTCCCGCGCAACACATGGCCGCGCGGAGTCATCGAGAAGATCTACCCAGGACCGGACGGCAGAGTGAGGATCGTCGACGTGAGGACCAGAGGCGGCATCATCAGGCGTCCCGTATCAAGACTGATAGTTATAGCGTTGTCCCCAAGAGATGGAGTGCCAGGAACACCGGGCACTCGGGGGGAGACTGTTGGCAACGCTCACTAGATATAGGATATTAGATATTTAGTGTTGTTAGAATCTTGTATATACTTAGGATAGTTAAGGTTAGAATTTTGTGTAGAATTAAGTTAAACTGTTGTAAATAAACGTAAAATAGGTATTAAAGGATTGGAAACACAAGTTCTAGTCGGTAGACAGATAATTAGGCCTAGAGAAACTATCCTAAGTTAAGAAAATTGTATAGAAAAATGATTGTAACTTTTGTAGTAATAAAGATAGGAAAATGGGCGTTACATCGCCATAAAGGTTACATAATTGCACACATTTTGGTATATAAAACATGTAAATAAGTTGACAAATAAAAGAGATATAAGCCGATAAACCCCCAAAGCATAGTGAAAAATAGGAACAAAATGTATGCGAAATAGAGCCGTCCTCTACACGGTAAAGCTTGGGGGTGGATAAGCTAGTAGAGTGCGTGCTGCGACACGCTGCAAGAAAGTCGTCAAGAATAAAGAAACAGAAGAAAGAAGAAGTCTTTTACTCCTCAAGAACCCCCCTCCAAAGGAAGCAGAAGCGGACCTGAACAGAATCCCCTCCAGCCGGCGTCTTCTAGGAATCGGCGGGCTACCCAGCCCAGTACATCGTTGGCAAACCTACCCAGGGGCACCAACATATAGTAAACCCATAACATGACCTCTGCTTAGCTTGGGACTAGGTGAAGCTGTGTGAAATGTCCAGCATTATTTATTTATTTCTCTTTTATTTATTTATCCCTAGCTAGTCTCCTACTGCACCTTCCTAAAGCAAAACACATCTTTGTACGAGGGCGTTGAACTCTGAGGCCTAGTCAAGGTGAAGAATGCCAAGTACAAACGATGAGTTTATTATTTATTTATTTATGAGTGAGTAATCTTTTTCATACTTATGGCCTTAAAATGAAATGTAGCTTTATCGCACAAATCAACTCGAAAATGTATCGGCTTCACCTCACCGTGAGGTAAATGTTGAAAATACAAGAAAATACCGCCGTCTTTTCAGTAATGATCGATGTGACTCTGTGTGTCGTATATGCTATAAGGCTGATTACATAACTTTGTCACATTTTGTCTCATGTGCCATAAAGTAATTGATCCCATCAATTACTTGTGGCACATGAGTGAAAATACGATCAAGGCTAAATATTATCAGCCCCTAGTCTGGGTAACGATAGTTTCGAGACATTATCGTAACGTCTCATTTTTTGAGATTTTCGCAGATTCCTGTTTGCAAGATAATGGCACTGTATTAAATAAAATAGAAGAAAAGAGACGTTTATAATTTCAATAATGGACCATAGAATAAAACGTTGATATCAAAAATGCTATTCAAGCGCTATCTTTTTTTATAATTTTATATAGTTAATAGTTACAAAAACCTTATCCTTATTAATATTAAAAACGTGAAAATTTGTATGGATGTGTAGATGAATGAGCGATTTCGCACGGGTTATTTCTATGGAAACGTTTCAAGGCTATTTCTGTCCCATGGGAACTGACTTATGGGATGAAAAGCCTATGTGTTATACCAGGGCTGGAACTACGTCTATTCAAAATTACAGCCCAATCCGTTCAGCAGTTTTTGCGTGAAAGAGGAACAAACATCCATCCATACAAACATTCGCGTTTATAATATTAGTAAGGATAAGATATATAGATAGATATCAAATACTACATTGCACACTTAAATAAAATAACAATATCCAATAAAATTACTTACATTAGTGGACTACACTTATGATGTACTATGATTTACACATGATGTAAGTACTGAAATTACTTACATACAACATAAGTGACAATTGGCGGTCTTATTGCTCAAGCGTTCTCTCCAGACAACCTTAGTACTAGAATCGTTAGGATAAGAACCGTACCCCCAACAAGCAGACGATCTGGTACGCCACCGTGGGCGTCAACGTGGCCACATGCCTGAGGCTGATTCCCTCCAGGTCTACGATGACAGTGCCACCCAGGACCTGGAGCTTCGGCTGCCGGAGACCGATCTCGCACTGCACCATGCCAGCGCGGACCAGGTCTTCTACGGGGAACTCTGAGGGGTCCCAAGTTCCTGTTGGAGAAACAAAATAATTCATACTGACGCTTTCGACTGGTATTGACATGGATCAATTGGACCAGGTCGTCTACGGGGAACTCTGAAGGGTCTCACCAAGTTCCTATTGGAGAAACAAAATAATTCATACTGACGCTTCCGACTGGTATTGTTTGACATGAATCAATTGGACCAGGTCGTCTACAGGGAACTCTGAGGGGTCCCAAGTTCCTATTGGAGAAACAAAAGAATATTTATCACTTCTTCTTCTTCTCATTCCTTTCGTTCTTGGCTTCTGCCAATGGTCGTGGTCGTCATGACGAGTTTTTGTTGGAATGAGCTCCCAACTAACATTTTGGTGTCAGTTACAGGTATTATTATTACTTTTAACTGTTTAACGGAGTAATAATGATCTCAGTTGTAACTATAAACTTTATAAGGTAGTTGAAATATAAATTGAGCTCGAAAAGTGTTAGTAGTATTATACTGAACGACATTAAACAACTTTTAGAGTTACAATAGTGCTAACTGCAACAAGTATACTTAAGATGTTATAGGTTTAACCTGTTTGTAACACCCAAATCTATACAACGGTGCTCGCTGACTCTCGTTAACACTTATTGTTGTTGTTGTCTATTTTTTCCGTAAAGTGCCTTATAAGTATTTTGGTGTTATATTGGTTATAAGGTGCAGACATTACTTTTAAAACAGAGTTTGTCAAGAGTATAAAATTTAAAGTTCTGAGCAACTTATTTATGCAGTTCATTTTATGCTTAGCCGGTAGTATTGTCTTGGCTATAGTAATTGTAGTTACTTAAGACTATTAATACACTGTAAAGAGTACTAAAGACTGACAACATTCTTGACTAAAGATGTTGTATCTCGAAATGTGTAATAGAACACTTAAACAAAGACATAAAGCTTTAATGTTCGGTCGCCATTGTTTTGGTCAATTTACTTATATATATTGAATAGGTTATTCAATATTTGACAACAAAATACTTCATTATTTATGTAACTTCTGTCATTCTACTGAAACCACTTAATTTAACATGCTACTGGCTAATAAGGAAAAAAATAATAAAATAAAAATTTGAAATTTCTTTATTATTCTTCATAATTTTTATTTAAAATCTTAATTTAATCCAGGGCGCGTTAAAATTGAGATGCGAAACATGGTATACATTTACAGTAAAATTACCGCGGCAGATTATGTTCACTTCACAATGAAAACTTTAACTCCTTAGTATTTGTATATTCTTTTACGCCATTCACTGATAGTCACATAATTTTATTAAGTAACAAAGTTCATAGACTTCCCGTCGTAAGATACAAAATACCTACGCTTGAGATTATTCTAACTAACTACTAAGCGATTAAGTGTCAAACAAGTATTTTTAATAGGTCTTGTAATATGTTAGGTGATATTTCATTCTTAACCGAAATGATTCTAACACATAAAGTATTAACCAACTCATCTACAAGACATTTATACCGGTTAAGGTATTAGCTGAGAATGAATAAACACTCTTGTGCAGGTACTTAACACCCTTATACCACCCTTATACAGGCTTTATAACACCTTTACCTGCAAAATCGTGGGCCTCTTTCGTGGTTATATGTGAGTTAGAGCATGCTCTAACTCCATTGTTACAGGTATTTTAACACTAAGATACTCGATTGGAACCGATATAAGTATAATATACAGGTTATTTTAACGCCAACGTGCTAGTTGGGCTGACATCGCTCGCCTCACGATATGTCGCCATCTCTCCCTGTTGTTGTTCATTTTGGAGTATTCATACACGGGGACAACTTTATCACTACATATTACTACACACTAGATACTTTATCACTACCACTACATAGGTAGTTTGAAACAAATTCACTTCTCGCTGTCTGTCAGTCTGTCCTTATGTACTCATGCTTAAATCTTTTCAACTACGCAACGTATTTTGTTGCGGATTTTTTAATAGATAGAGTGATTCAAGAGGAAGGTTTATATGTATAATACACCCGTGCGGAACAGGGGCGGTCGCTTGTTAATATTTTAAACGCGAAAGTTTGTATGTAGGTATGTTTTTTACTCTTTCAAGTAAAAACTACTTAACGAATAGAGCTGAAATTTTAAATATACATTTCTAAACTTGGAATAAAACATAGGGTATCTTCATTCCATAAATCTACCCATTGGAATAGAAATATCATTGAATTTGCTCATTTTATACTAATCATCTATTAGTTAACGATCATTTCATACATATCTTTCTCGTAAGTAAAATCCATATATTTTTTACACTTTTTTACTATCGTTTAACGATAACGTTATTCAAACGTTACGTTGTCTAAGCCCTTAGAGCTAGGCTCTTTCTATGCATTCTTGTTCTTAGTTTCATTTTCGACGTAGTAATGCAATAATTCACATCATAACTCATCCGAGACTTAGGGATTCTGTAGACCCATTGCTTCATAAATCATAGACCTAAGCATAGCGTGCAAGATATTTTGAGCTTTACTACTTTATTATAAAGTACATAGCTGCACCCCGCGGATTCACGTGCGAGAAAATTGATGAAAAGTAGCTTGTATTATTCCAGGCCTAGTACGCCTTTTCAAAAAAGAGGTCTTCAAACATAAATGTATGTATGTATGTATGTATATTGTGACTTCTTAGTTATTCTCGGCTTAAGTTTTTTTTCACCATTTCGAATGACAAGTGCAAGTGTTAAGTGAAGAATAAAATCAGCGTGTAAATGTAAGGCTTACGCTGTTAAATGATAAGTGCAGGTAACAAGTAAAGTGATTAAAAGACATGTCTTCGTTCTGAATACACTTAACACTTGGCTCCAACAAAACACGTTGACTAATCATTTATCATTCGCACTTGCACTTATCAAAGTGTAATCCAGGTTTTAAACTAAGAATCATTCTTACTAAGAGCAGGGGCCGAATTCCACTAATAATTTTAAAACAAAGGTCTAAATAGCGACATACTATCAAGATGGCTACAATGACGTTTGTATATTTGGTATTCTACTATTTTTTGCGCTTGAAGATACTTTCATAATTAGAATGTCAGATTGGTAGTCAGAAACGTAATCGTCATAGCAATGATAGAACCTCTAAAAGTTTGTGTTAAGCTAGGTTCATATTGCTGTGTCGGGGTGTGTTGTGGCGCGACAGAACGCTATCGGTCTTATAGATTAAGTATGACTAGATTCACATTAGCGACAGATTGCGCCACATCCCAACACAAGCTACTAATGTGAATCTAGTCATACTAAATCTATGAGATCGATAGCGTTCTATCGCGCCACAACACACCCCGACACAGCAATATGAACCTCGCTTTAGTAGAATACCGAAAAGAGTTTAACACTGTCAGTTTGACACGATACTATTGGTATGGTGAAGCGATATATTTAGTGGAATTCGGGCCCAGGATTTAAACTAAGCATCATTCTTACTAAGACACGATTAAAAGTTTATATGATAATTTTATAGTAAATTCGACTTTACTCACCAAACCTGAAGATCGTTATTCGCCCGTATTCGGGCGTGTCGTGGAAGGTGCCTTCATAGGCGTCCTTCACCTTGGCCAGGCCCCAGAGGTCAACGCCCTCGTACAATGCGGTGTTTTGCTCTCGAAATGTGCAGTGCTGGACTAACTATGGATAAATAAATAGTGCTAGTAAGTTTATATAAAGTATGTACTTACGTTAGTATAAGGGTGACAAATCTAAATCGAGCTGTGCTGCGCTGTACTGCGCTGTGCTGTGTCAACGTCAACTCGCTCGTCTAAAAGCTCAAATCTACCGATCATATTTAGTTGTACACTAAGCTCCTTCTATGATTATAAAACTTTGTGGACCAGACACTGGCAGAAAAGTGGCTAAACAGACACGATTGCCATAATCAAGAAGAAGAAGAAGAAGAAAGGATACAAACAAACCATGCTGTGCTGCGCTGTGCTGTGCTGCGTCAATGACTTGACCAAACATAGCACAGCGCAGTACAGCGCAGCACAGATCGATTTAGTTTTGTCACCCTAATATGGGCATATGGGCCGTAGTTTTAAGTATTTAACACCCTGTACTATTGTTGCCTGAAATAAATGATTTATTATTATTATTATAAATAAAATATAACAAATAATGCTGAATAATTCACACTGAATCATCTAGGTTAGCAGAACTTGTGTTATGGGTAGGTATCATCATCATCAACCTATTTAGTCCACTGTGTGTAGGTATTAGATGACTGAAATGATAATATAATTAATACAATCATGTATTCGTTGGTCCATGATACCTACAACCCATTAAATTTCATAGATAGATAGTTTTGTTTTACATAGAATATACCTAGAACAAACATTTGTGCCAAGGTGGCAATCAAACCCGCTACCTCCTGTGTCGCAGGTGGACCTTCGGCCGCCACGCCACATCGGTCGTCGTATGTCATTAGCTTTCAGTACAAAGTACAAACAAAAAACTCATGCATTTTGACCTAACTTATTTATGACCTAAATAATTAATCCAAAACCTAACTAATGATATAAACGAGAAAGAACTTATAGTTTTTGCCACAGAGTTATAGTAGAGTATACCTATATATACCAATAAATTAAATTAAATCAATAATTTGCACTTCATGACATTTATTACAGTATTAAAAGTTAATTTTACAACTACAAATAATACAATTTCTAAAGTTTTCTAAATTTATTGGTGTGAAACAACATTTAATGAAATGTATTCAAATTCATAATATTTATAACAACACTAAAGTTAATTTTACAACTCTATACAATTTATACGGTAATATAAAATTTTAGTTTAATACGCCAAGTTTACTCACTTGTACCATATTAGGTAGGTAGGTATATACTTACTTGAAATTATATTTAGTTTAGCGTACATAAAGGAAAGCTAATAATTACCTTTTTGAAACTTCTGTAACCCTAGTACTTTTCAGAAACCGAATCAGGATGCAACATTATAATATATTATATGATATTTAAACCATAACCACTGCTCATTCTAACAAGTCTTAAAATTTCAGTATTTAGTAAACACGACATGATTAGGATTTCAACTTTTTGTAAATGACTGTACCTGTTTTGAAAAAGTAGTCTTTTTGCTACCAAGTCAGTTTAGCGATGTAGTTCAAATGCTATGAAGAGAAGATGAGGTGCTGACGTATTGCTAGCTAGTCATTTTGCTAAGTAGGTTTTGTCAGATGGACCCGCTAAAAGTTAAGACTTGTTGTTTGACACGTCCTTTTATATTGAGTACCTATAGCTCAACTGATTTCTACAAATCACATTGTACATTTAGGTAAAATATGTTTATTTAAGTACTTGCTATTTTTTAAACTAGGTACAATTTTTTAAACTAGGTAGATTTGACTAACATTTTGCATAAATGTAGTTCTAGAACTGGACTGGATAGCATAAAACTTTTTATTCTAAATGAAAAACACGTGGGTAGTCACGCGGCTATCTGTCTAAATTGATCGAGTTTAATTATAAAACAAAAATCCCAATCCACAATCAATGCTTACAAATGTAACCAATTTATTACCTAGGAAATATAAGTACTTCCCTATGTTTCATTTACATAAGAAATACATAATAAACATTACATGGCAATCTCACGTAACTTGAATAGACACTACTTATTTCTCCAGTTACGGAAAAGTTATGTTAAGCTTTGTGACACAACTTTAGCTCCCGATTCGTAGATTTAAATCTATACTTATAATAAAACTGTAACAGGTCCAATTCTGTACATTGAAGATATTTTGAAAATTATTTTTGGAGGACACTCTATTATCGATACTCAAGCCAAAACTGTAATTTTTTTCATTCATGTCTGTCTGTCTGTCTGTCTGTAAACGCGCATCACGCCGAAACTACTTGATGGATTGAAATGAAACTCGTCATGATTATAGGTCATACTACGAGGAAGGCATCTGAACGACGCGTGTGTACGCGTCGTTCATATGCTGTGAGTAATTTTTGGAAACCCGTATAGCCCAGGGGAACCAAACTGAATTGAACTGATAAACGCGAAAGTTTGTAAGTATGAATGGATAGATTGATAGAAGGATGGGTGTTTGTTAATAAATGATGAAAGGGAATTACGCAAGTAAAATCGCGAGTACTCGAAATACTAATCATGCGCAGACGAAGTCGCGGGCACTTTTATAGTAGCACAGCTAGTATTATATAAATTAAATATCAAGAAGGCATATTACATCTATTATATACTTACATAAGTTATAAACGTGCTAGTGGTTTATTTAGCGCTTCTCTCACTTGTGGAGAAAAAAAATGACGTGAGAGAAAATCAATCACCCTTTTTATTAAATTATTTTATTCATATGTACCTAGTTTCAAATTTGAATCGTATGAGTGCTTATTTTGTTAATCTAAAGCAGTAGTGCCCAACCGGTAGCTCGCGGGCACCTGGTAGCCCGCGGCCTGTTTTCTAGGCGCCCGCGAACAAATGACGCAAAAAAATAATTAAAACCAAATACAGAAGTATCTTAACTAACGAACACGTAAAAAATTGTATGATTTTGGGTTGCACAGAAAATTACCAACCAGACTTTAAGAAGCTTTCTGAAAATGTGAACAGCCAAGTATCGCATTAGCTTTTTGGTGTTCCAGTCTATTCTGCTTGAACGTGTGTCATATTAACATACTTAATAAATAAAAAGTGGTGTAATTGTATAATGAAGTTTCATTTATATCACTTATGTTTTTTTATTAACTCGGCGGTGCCCGCGTGGCGTATCGGGATTTTCAAAATAGCCCGTGGAGCAATACCAGTTGGGCACCACTGATCTAAAGTCAAGCTTCGATACTCAAACTCAAAATCAGAGTGGTTTATTCCTTTAGACCCTACAGGACTCTTAGACACGTCAGGAAGTTTATATAATATGTATAATATACGATACAGGAAAAAGGCGTGAGTCTAAATGGTGGCGTTACGGGCCTTATTATCCTACGGTAACGTATAAAATAATAAATAAATAAATGCTGGAAAATCTATACAGCATCATCTAGCTCAACTGAGAAGAGCACATAACATCTACGCATTGTAGAATTTGAAGTAGTCGGTACCCTTTAGCTGCTGAGGTAAGTTCTTTAAGGTAATTTAGGGTAATTTTAGGTCAATTATTTGTTGATTACTATCACCAACGGCTGTCACCACGGCTTTTAAGTCAATTAGTAGATAAACATCTCAGTAGGTTTATTATCCTTTCCTACTAAGTAAAGTAAACTAAAGAGTCACTTTGTCTGTCTGGTACCTTTTCACCAGAAAATCTTAGTAAAATAATTACTTTTAAACCGACTTCAGAATAAGAAGGATGTTCTCAATACGAGTAGGTATATATTCTATGTGAACCTAATTTGAAAAGTATTTTTAACTTGAAAACTCATGCTTCTGTTTTTCTTAAGAATTCTATTTAGGTACTTAGTACATACATATAGTTTTTTAAAAAACGCGGTTACCCTACGAAACAGCCTGAGAAGCCGCTGGTTGAAATCACATTAAAACTAGCTGCGCCGCACGGCTTCACCCTTGTAAAAAATGATGAAATGTAGCCTATGTTTTATTCCAGGCCTAGAACTATGTCCATTCAAAATATGAACTCGATCTATTCAGCAGTTTTGGCGTGAAGAGGTAACAAACAAATATCCATCCATTTCTTTTTTTCATTTTTTTTAATTCTCTAGATAATCTGATATTTCGTAAAGTACCGTAAGTCTTTTTCTTATGTTTTCGTTTAAATTTATATACTGATAATTTTTGCAACTCAATTGGAGTTTTATTGTTCGTTTGTAGTAGCGTATAGGTAAATTGGCAAAAAAATTTAATGAAAGCAATGCGCTTCAAAAAAATTACATGAAAGCAATTATGCGCATCATGTAATTTTTTTGTTTACATAGTTTTTATATGCTACATAGAACTTAATGACGTGTCCTGGAACTAAATCACTTTGAGTTTGAGCTTGAATTGAACAGGTAATGTTTAAACCACTATGCCACAAAGGTCGTCAGCGTCCTTACCAGTCTGTGAGCCCTAGCAGGCACGAAGCTCCGAGCTCGAAGGAATCGAAGGAGGTACGCGTCGTCAGTACGAGGAGGAGCACATTCACCGCGCTCTGGGGAAACGAGAGAGAAATCACAACTGTATATTATTAATAGGTAACTAGATATTAAATCTTTATTAACAACGAACATTACAATCAAGGTATAGAAAAAATAACAACTAGTAGGTATATACAATTGAAACCTTTGAGCTAACTGCAGACGGTTGGAAACAGTCTAAGGGTAGCTCAATTGATCCATGTCAATACCAGTCGGAAGCGTCCCCAATACACTGGCTGCATTACCACGCTGTATGGCAATGTTGATGCGCTGAGCCAGATACTCACCAGCTCTCGGGTCATGCGTCGCATATAGATATAATATTAGGTACCTATATACAAAGAATTAGCAAGCTGAAGTGGCAGTGGGCCGCGCCGGCCATATCTCGCGAAGAACCGACAACCGTTGGGGTAAACGTGTTCTTGAGTGGAGACCGCGACTTGGCAAACGTAGAGTAAGAGGACCTTCGGCTAAGTGGGATCGATCTGCGAAAGACTGCTGGCAGATGCTGGATGCGTCAAGCTGAAGACAGGGCGCTATATGGCGCTCATTAGGGGAGGCCTATGTCCAGCAGTGGACTAATATGGGCTGATGATAATATTATATGTCAACCTCAGTGGCGCAGCGGGCGAGAGTACACCTGCGATGCAAGAGGTTCAGGTTCGATTCCTCAGAACAAAATTGTGTACGATCTGTACTTTGTTCCGGTTGGTCCGTTGGTGTAATGCTATTTATACCTCTACCTCTAGAATGTTAGCAAGTAGCAACCATTTGCTGTATGTCGTATTGTTTCAATTATTATGTAGGTATAGGTATTTCTTGATTGTAATTTTCTTAGAGGCAAATAGCACTTAAGTGGAAAGTAATACGTTATTTTTCTACGGAACGTATGTATAGTATAATATAGTATGACTGTACTAGAATATTTGATGAAACTAGACAATTTCGGTCAAAGTCCGTCAAAAAGCGTCATAAATATTGGTAGGCCAGCGGAAACTGGCTTCATCGAACTTCATAAATAATGGAACATGCATAAAATTAAAATAATTACTGAGACTGCAGGTGATTCATTACTTTATGAGTGAGTGCATTAATTTGTCGAACCAGATAATATCTTTTGTGAGTTATGATAGAGCTTATTGTATGGCTGCCTGTGAAAATACCAAAATGCATAGTTATACAGATCCAGCTTGATAGATAGATATCTGGCAAAGCGTGTAGCAATAGAGATCTCAAATCAGCTGGAAAATTTCTACTGGCAACTTAAGCAAAACAAAACCAAGGCACTTTGATCTACCATTTCAAAGCTTCAGCAACAGAAGCAGACCTGCTTAGATTCTCAGCTCAGAGGTCTACTCCGGGTTGACTCCAGCAGTTCTGCAGTGTTACGAGAAGAACAATAGATGCTCACCGTGTATCATATCCCTCAGCATGGCTATAGCAGCGGCCCTGGTGCTCGGGCTCTCAGCGCAGAGCTCTCTAGCCGCCTCCAGCAGTTCTGGACCCTCGCTGGTGTCCACAGTGTTACTGAGAAGAACAATAGATGCTCACCGTGAATCATATCCCTCAGCATGGCTATAGCAGCGGCCCTGGTGCTCGGGTGTTCACCGCAGAGCTCTCTAGCCGCCTCCAGCAGTTCTGGACCCTCGCTGGTGTCCACAGTGTTACTGAGAAGAACAATAGATGCTCACCGTGAATCATATCCCTCAGCATGGCTATAGCAGCGGCCCTGGTGCTCGGGTGTTCACCGCAGAGCTCTCTAGCCGCCTCCAGCAGTTCTGAACCCTCGCTGGTGTCCACAGTGTTACTGAGAAGAACAATAGATGCTCACCGTGAATCATATCCCTCAGCATGGCTATAGCAGCGGCCCTGGTGCTCGGGTGTTCACCGCAGAGCTCTCTAGCCGCCTCCAGCAGTTCTGGACCCTCGCTGGTGTCCACAGTGTTACGGAGAAGAACAATAGATGCTCACCGTGTATCATATCCCTCAGCATGGCTATAGCAGCGGCCCTGGTGCTCGGGCTCTCAGCGCAGAGCTCTCTAGCCGCCTCCAGCAGTTCTGGACCCTCGCTGGTGTCCACAGTGTTACTGAGAAGAACAATAGATGCTCACCGTGAATCATATCCCTCAGCATGGCTATAGCAGCGGCCCTGGTGCTCGGGTGTTCAGCGCAGAGCTCTCTAGCCGCCTCCAGCAGTTCTGGACCCTCGCTGGTGTCCAGCTCCGCCTCGAACGCTATCTCCAGAAAGCTCTCATACATGCTGAGGCTTCTGGAAAAAAATATTTCAATCATGTAGTTCCCACGTATAAAGACAGACAGACTAAAGCTAATTTCAATAATTTAGTTCCCATGGTTTTTTGTTATTTATTTATAAAGGAATGTTAATAATAATTACATTAATAACACTAAACTAAAACCTATCAGACTGTTTATAGTCTCATGCATAAAAACTATTTAAAGACTTCGTGGGATAAAGAATCTCCGAAGTATTTTTTGTCCTACTTACGAATAATGTTAAAAAAATTATAAACTGTATTAAAGCGTACAGGAGTGAGTCTGTGTTATTTCAATTTATTTAAAAATAGCGACCTACCCCGGCTTCGCTCGGTTTTATTGTACGTATAAACATTCCTCTAGAATCACTCTATCTATTAAAAACCGCATCAAATCCGTTGCGTAGTTTTAAAGATTTGAGCATAGAGGTACAAAGGGACATAGGGACAGAGAAAGCGACTTTGTTTCATACTATGTATATGTACCTCTAGTGATAGTGATAAATAACTAGTTATATACTCGTATTATAGCGATTAGATAAAGCAGCCTTATTGCACAGACAATGTAAAATGACTTTTATGTCATACAAAAGGTCAGTCGCACTTAGATATTGCGAAGCAAAAACTTCAAGGAAGTCTGAAATACAATTCTCTACAACAATAGCATGCATGATAAATTGCATTTCCATCCATCTACCTACATGTGTTTTAGTACTTACTCAGACATTTCATGGCCAGATGAGTTGACATAACCGCGCTACCAGGAAAACATGAATATGAGGTACTTGAAGGCAATTTAATTAGATACCAGGCGTTATAGCCGTAGTGTTCGTTCATCAATAACAAAATAAACTTGACGAATTCGGTGGCCCTGCGGGCTAAGGTCCGCCTGCAACGCAGAAGGTTCCTGGTGCGATTCCCGCCTCAGGACAAATGTTTTTACAATCCGTGTATATTTTTTCTGGGTGCCCTTGGTAAACAATAATTAAGTATCAAATAAAATTACAAACATAGTATAGAAACAACTTAGTATTTACAGGTATAGCAATTGAGCTTACTGCAAACAATATAGAGATAGCTCAAGTGATCCCTATCAAAACCAAATCGAAATTGTAATGTGTTACGTTTATCACTAAAAGTCTCCACACACAGAAGCCGGAGGCAGAGCGGAGGCGAAGGCGTGTGAGTTGTATTCTATTGAATCATATGAAAGACTACACACACACCGCAGGCGGTGGATAGCGGCGCGGTGCACTAAGAAAAACCGGCACGCTTTCGCCTCCGGCCCGGCCACGGCTTCAGTGTGTGGCGGCTTTTTTCTAGTAGGTACAGACAGATCTATTTAAGTACAAGTAAGACTGGTCGATGCGACGCGTGACCCGAGAGCTGGTGAGCATCTGGCTCAGTGCATCAGCATTGCCTACGGCAATGCTGATGCACTGAGCCAGATGCTCGTGGTAATGCAGACAGTGTATTGGGGGGGACGCTTCCGACTGGTATTGACATGGATCAATTGAGCTACCTTTAGACTGTTTGCAACCGTCTGCTTGCTAACTAGTTCTTATTTTTTCTATACCTTGATTGTAATTTTCGTTGTTAATAAAATATAAAAACTTTATTTCTGAAACATAATAAGATCACATAGCTCACTAGTATATACAATTATAACAAACTCTTAAAAATCTAAGATTCCACAGGAGATAAGAATGCTGGCTTCTATTTTGGTCAACGAATTAGCATTGCCATTCAACGTGGCAATGCTGCCAGCATTCTGGGTACTTTGCCTTCTGGTGACGGCTTAGATTTTTATAAAATATTGATTTAATTAAAGTACATAATATAATCCACTGAAAATTGTGCAATTTTTTTTTGTAATATCTAATTCTGGTCGCAAGGTACAGCTAGTACTCAATAAATTATATCTGTACTACATAGATAGACATATTTTTAATATATCAACGTAAAAAACAGAACACTGATCAAAAATCTGCAGATCTTACAAATTTTGCTTATTAAATTATATCTTCCCAAATATAGATTTGTTTACAACTTACAAGGTTAAACCAATTCTATATGTCTAGACAGGTCTTTACATTACGAATAAATTCCTGGGTGAATTTAAGAAAACTTAGTTATCTTAGCTAAACTTGCTTGAAAATGAACTTAAGAAAACTTAATAATTAGCAGTGTCGGTTTATCTTAGAGTTACGTACATTATATAGCTAAAAGATATTTATGTGAATCAGAATCGATTTAAACTAAACTTTCTTAACATGTTTAGATAAAAATAAACATATAAAACCGCGTGGCGCGGCCATTTAAACATTAAATATATACATTATCTATATAGAAAGCTGGACTATCACACGGTATCATTTAAATGTATTATTATATGAGTATACTAGCAGCGCCTCGCGGTTTTACCCGCGTCATTGCCGTTCACGTGGGAATTCCGGGATAAAAATATAGCCATGTGTTATTCCAGACTATAAAATCTAACTCTGCCAAATTTCATCCATATCCGTTCAGTAGTTTTAGCGTGAAACATCCATCCATCCATCCATACTTACAAACTTTCGCGTTTATAATATTACTAGCAACCCGCCCCGGCTTCGCACGGTTTTATTATATGTATAAACCTTCCTCTTGAATCACTCTATCTATTAAAAAAAACCGCATCAAAATCCGTTGCGTAGTTTTAAAGATTAAGCGTTCAAAGGGACATAATGACATAGGGACAGAGAAAGCGACTTTATTTTATACTATGTAGTGAAGTAGGACTGGGGCTACCCCCAAAAGGTAGGTAGGTACTTACCTACTAGATAATTATGTTATAAGCATACTTTATATATTATATAAAATCGGTAAGCTCAATTATTTAAATACTAGTTTTTAGTTGTGATTCCTAATCCACAATTTTATTTTTGTTATTAAAAAGTGTTATTAAATCTTTTCAAATAATCCCATGGGATAGAAATAGCCTTTACATGTTTTCAGATAAAGCCGCGGGCAGATGCTAGTCTTACTATTATAATAAATGTTAAGTTAGCTTAAATATATATATTTTTTCATTTTTGTCATATCAGTTATGCCACCGTCCATTTAGAAATTAACCGATCCTGTCCATCCAAAGGTTGCCTGGAAGAGATCACTTTTAGCTATAAGGCCGCCGATTGTGCCATTTTAGATGTAGTTATTAGTGTTAAGCTTATATGTAACTACAAATTTTGATGGTGCAATAAAGAAGTTATCTATCTTTCTATCTATCTAATAAATGGGAAACTCTGTGTGAATGTTTGTTATAAATAATCTCCGTAATTACTTAAGTTATTTAGATGAAATTTGGTACGTAGATAGTTTAGAACCTAGAACAAGGATAATAATATTTTTTAAATTTACCTCTGAGGGGGTTAAATAGGGAAAAGTTTGTATGGAAAAAAATATTTCCTTGATTCGATTTACTCAAAACTCGGTATAAACATGGACGAAACGATATACAGGTATAAATAAAGTATGAAATAAATAATTAAATACGTGTTTTTTATTTTTACAAAATAACCCCTAGGGGATGTGTTATAAATTTCTGAAATTTGAATGGCTAAAATACTCTGATTCGCGGGCGAAACCGCGATGCGCATCTAGTTAATAATAAACAAAAAATAATGGACAATCCACTCACCATGCTAGCCCCAAGCTAAGCAAAGATTGTGGTAGGTATGGGTACTGGATGACTGATATATACTAATACTTAACACAATACATTACATAGATAGATACTTATGCAATATATAAATTTCTTAGCAATCTTCTAATAGAGTCCAAAGGTGATCGGAAAGCTGGCTCCTATTTCGGTCACTAATTAGCATTGCCATTCAACGTGGCAATGCTGACAGCATTCTGGGACTGCCTTCTGGTGACGGCTTAGATATTTAGGAGTTTGAAATAATAATTAACTACTATTTGTAACTTATTGTTTTGTTTAAGTTTCAATTAATAATGAAACTTAAACAAAACAATAAGTTACAAATAGTAGTTAATTATTATTTCAAACAGATATAGGGACATAAGGACAAGGGCTTCAGGAAGGGACAGACAAACAAACAAAGCGACAGAAAAAGAAAGCGGCAGACAGACAAAGCGAATTTGTTTTATGTTAAGTACTACTTAACATAAAACAAATTCGCTTTGTCTGTCCCTATGTCCCCATGTCCTTATGTCCCTATATCCCTTTGAATGCTTAAATCTTTAAAACTACGGAACGGATTTTGATGCGGTTTTTTTTAATAGATACAGTGATTCAAGAGGAAGGTTTAAACGTATAATAGAACCGTGCGAAGCCGGGGCGGGTCGCTAGTAATATTATAAATGCGAAAGTTGTTATGGATGTTAGATAGGTAATCTTTCACGCAAAAACTACGGAACAGATCGGGCTGAAATTTATAATAGACGTAGTTCTAGCCCTGGAATAATACATTGGCTACTTCTACTTCATCCCATGAATCAGTTCTCATAGGGTAGAAATAGCCTGAAACGTTTCCATAGATATAAAACGTGCGGAGCCGCATATAGATCCAAGGTTTTAGTTAAGCTTTTTAAATAAAATAAGTGCTTATTTGTATAACACAAATTAGAACATATATAAATATATATATAAACTATCATCTGCCCGCGGGTTCAAAATTTCAGATCAACCCGTTCAGTAGTTTTTGCTCGAAAAATCAAAATCAAGATTTTGGAACTAACATCCTTAAAAACTTTCGAGTTTATAAAATTAGTAATGATAATAGACCAACCTTGTTACAGATCCGGTAAATCCGACCGCATTATCCGACAATCCGACACAGGACACACATGCAACTCCCGCGCAACTCGATCACTAAGTAACTACTTTAGCTATGTCTAACTACGCGAGGTCGTTCCCATGAGGCTCTACTAGCACTCGTTAGCTAGTTTGAACTACAAACATCTACGTTTAGTTTAGTTTGATGTTACCTATTGTGAAGATGCTGATAGATAACTCTTTCTCTCTCTCATTAATTCAAGTATATTTTATTCTAATTCCTATGTACTATTAAATAAGTAGAGCTCAGTCGAATTTTTAAGTGATGCTAAGCTGTTTCATCATCATCATCAGCCTACATCAATCCACTGCTGGACATAGGCCTTCCTAATGAGCGTCATAGCACCCTGTCTTCAGCTTGCCGCATCTAGCTTCATCAGTCTTTTTCAGATTCTACTGTTTATTTATAATATATGTATGACTACATAGTTTAAAACAAAGTTGCTTTAACTGTCCTTATGTCCCTAATCCCTATGTCCATTTGTATGCTTAAATCTTTAAAACTACGCAACGGATTTTGATGAGGTTTTTTTAATAGATAGTGATTCAAGAGGAAGGTTTATACGTATAATAAAACCGTGCGAAGCCGGGGCGGGTCGCTAGTATATAATATAATTTAAATAGGTGTAAGTATAGAAATGCAGAGCTGTTAAAAAAATTTATGAAAATGAATTTATTGTTGTATAAACTAGGTGGTAACATTACATTGATCTTATTTCATATTTTATAAGTATCTCTAGTCTGCCATGGTCAGGCGTACAACATTAATTAAGATGCAATTACAAAATGGTTAATAACTAACAAATTCATCGACAGGTTATAAATCGCTTTTTAATAAGAAGAAAAAGAAAAAATCATTTATTTCATAACCTAAACTAGAATTAAAAACAAAAATGAAAAAACTAATGATAGTCAAAGGGTGATAATTGATGATAATTACAATGAACACATGTCAAATAATAATTAAAATAATAAAAAATATGTAATCAATTGCAAATTAAAATAACCTGGTTAGTTAAAGTATAAATTATTTATTTGCAAAAGTAATTCAAACAAATTAAAAAAAAAAATTACTTTTGTCTAACTGCTAACAACAATTAAATCTAACATTCTATCTAAACAAAAAAAATTCAACCATGTTTGGACTTAATGGGAATACACCATTCTAAACCGATCATATGTTATGCAAGTGATTCTGTAGCGAGCGATGCGATGTGACGAAGGCCGAGGCACGACGCGTCACTCGCCTTGACTCTGTGCCTCGACAGGTCCTCAGACGTTTCGCACCTTGAGCAGTTCAAATCGCAGAGCAAATCATTCAAGAGTTCTTTTCTAAAGGGACCTTTCGCACCACTATTGGGGTAATTTTTATTTATTTTTTGTTTGATTTACATCCGCAATCGGTTACTCAGACTATGGCCAATGTGTTGAGTGCGCTGCTGTCATAAAGGCTGCAGCCAAACGCGTAATATTTTGAGTCGTGAGTCGCGTATTTTCGGTCGCATAATTTCTACTGCATTTGGTTTCATAGAAAAGTCCTGTTTGATGCACACGGCGACCGAAAATTGAGTTCTCTGCCGACTATGAAAATACTCGACTCACGATGATTTCATATCTAAACTAAGGAACTAAGGATTTACCAACCAAAATTCGAATCCAAATTCAAAAGGCAAAAATTTATGTATAGTCAAAAGTTTCCGATATCGAATCCGAAGGGCTTTCCGATGAATTATAATACCCCTCCAGGTAGTAATGTATTTCCTTGTTAGTAATGAACCAGGTCGAGTTGGTTAGGGAACGTAGAATTTTATTTTGTCCTCGCTGAATTGTGCGAATAGCCCAAGAACTTTAACGAAGTGGCGCGGTGTGTGAATGTTCGCTGATCGTGTACTAGGGCCGCTGGTCGGATATCTCGTCATTCCAGCCTTAATGATATCATCCCGCGGGTCTTTCTCAGCGCTAACGTACCAGCTATTCTCGAACCGAATGGTCTGTTCCGAGACGATGGCAAGAGGCCCGACGGTATGAAACTAGTCCCATGGGAGTTGGGGAGGCCCATTGTGTGGGACGCTACATGCGTCGACACACTTGCTCCTTCCCATCTTTCAAGGACATCCACTAGGGCTGGTGCGGCGGCAGATCTGGCCGAGGATCTCAAGAGACGCAAATATGCAGGTCTCGACAGAACCTACGTATTTGCTCCCCTAGGAGTCGAGACCCTAGGTCCGTGGGGTACCGAGTCTCTCCGGGTTTTTAAAAAAATATCTGTCGATGCGACGCGTGACCCGGAAGCTGGTGAGTATCGGGCTCAGCACATCAGTATTGCCATAATAATAATAATAATAATAATAAAGCCATTTATTATCAAAGAATAAATTACAAGCATTTTACAAATTATGGAATACATTTAAATTAAATTATTTAACATTTATTACATTATATTTAATTAGATTAGGTACCGTTACATTTATTATTTATTATTCTGTGATCTCTATTCGAGTAAAGGCCTCCTCCAGACTGTGCCATTCCTTTCTGTTGGTCGCTATAGTTTGCCACTCTTTTCCAGCCGCTTCCTGAATTTCATCTAACCACCTTTCAAGTGGTCTTCCTCTCTTTCTCTTACCGGATGGTCCTTGCCAAGTAGTTACTATTTTGGTCCATTTTTTACCATTCATTCTTGCCACATGACCTGCCCATTTCCACTTCAATCTTCGGCAGTGGTGAAGAGCATCAATAACTTTTGTCTTCTTTCGAATGTTGGTATTTCTGTGTCTGTCCTTTCTTTTGATTTTTAAAATGCTTCTTTCCATAGCTCTTTGTGTTGTTTGGATCTTGTCTGATGTGAATCTATTAAAGATCCATGTTTGGCTAGCGTAAGATAGGCATGGTAGTAAGCAAGAGTCCAAAATCTTTTTCTTATAAATGATGGGCATGTCTGATTTGAGAATTTCTTTATAAGCCCAGAACTTGTTCCATGTAATTTTGACTCTTCTTTCAATCTCTTCACGGTGTCGCATTTTTCCAAAAGATATTTGTTTACCGAGATAAACATATTTTGAGACATATTCTAGTAGGGTGTTTTGGACAGTAATAGGTCTTTCAATGCTGTTGGTCATTAATTTAGTTTTTGTAGAGTTCAGTTCTAGGCCTATTTTGAGACTGACCGAATTTAAGTCATTAATCATAGATTCCAGTTGGTGGGCGGTTTCTGAGAACAGTACTATGTCGTCTGCAAACCTTAAATTACTAAGGTACTTTCCGTTGATAAATATTCCCTTCTTAGACCAGTCTAGGTGTTTCATAATGTTCTGAAGCACTATTATAAAAATTCTTGGTGAAATCGGATCTCCTTGTCTCGTCCCTCGGCGTATCTTTATTTCAGGTCCTTTTCGGTCTAGTTTAACTCTACTCACGCTTTTACGATAAATGTCCTGTATGAGTTCTATCAGTTCCATAGGTACTTCATTTTGTTCTAATGCCTGCCACATGCTGTCGTGCGAGATTGAGTCAAATGCTTTGGCGTAGTCGATAAACGCAAGGTACAAAGGGCGGTTCATTTCTTCGTATTTTTCAACTATTTGGTCCAGTACTTGTATGTGGTCAATGGTTGAGAATCCTTTTCTGAATCCTGCTTGCTCAACTGGTTGGTGTGGTTCAGTTATTTTGGAAAGTCGTTTTTCTAAGCCTGTAGCCAGTAGTTTGTAGTCACAGGGTTGAAGACTAATGGGCCTGTAATTGCTGATATCGCATGGGTCGCCTTTTTTGTAGAGCAGGATAATGTCAGATTCAGCCCATTCTTTCGGTATTTTTCTTTCTTCTAGGATTTTATTGAATAGTAGAGTGAGTGGGGTTGCTAAAATATTTTTACCAGTTTTCAGTACTTCGTTAGATATGTTATCTGGCCCACTGCTCTTGCCTAGTTTGAGTTTTTCCAAGTTTTTAAGAATTTCAGTTTTAGTGAATTTTTCAACATTATTCTGGTGAGGTACTCCGACATGCTGTACCATAGGTAGGTAGTCAAATGTGTTTGGATTTTCATATAGTTTCCTGTAAAATTCAGTTGCTGTTTGTATGATTTTGGGTCTAGAGAAAGTTTTTTCTGTTTTGTTATTTAGGCATGGTATCCAATTTTTATAAGTATTTAGCTCCTTGTACGCTTTTTTCAGGCTCCCTGATATACTTAAATGTTTTTCAAAAGTTTTCTTTCTATGTTGATCATATTCTTTTTTAATTTGTCGGTTTGTAGTTTTATATAGTAATTTAAGTTCATATTTTTCATCTTGACTTAGAAAACATTTGTTTTTCAACTCGGTTCTTTTCTTTATCATGTTCATCGTTTGTTCTGAGATTATTTTGTGATTCTTATTTATATTGGGTGTTAGTTTCTCATTGAGACTTGACAAAATTCCTGTTTTTATTTTTTTGAAGTATGATTCGACGTCATCATCATCACTGAAGATGATGCTGCTTACATTTTCTTGTAGTTTTTCGAGGAAACTTGTTTCATCTTGGGGTGTCTTAAATCTGATTTCTTTTCTTGCATATTTTGCTCTACTACTTTTTCCTTTTTCGATTTTCATGGTGCTTCTTAAGAATCTATGGTCGCTAGCAAAAGCGAATTTGTTTAATACTTCAATGTTAGTGAATTGTTTCTTCATGTTTGTAAGGATATAGTCTATTTGGCTTCTATTGCCTTTTGGTGAGAGCCAAGTCCATAAGTTTTGGATTTTCTTTTTGAACACTGTGTTTAGGATGGTAAGGTTATTTTCAATAGTGAATTGTATGAGTCTTTCTCCTCTTTTATCTCTCTTACCGAAACAAGTTGAGCCCATGATTGCATGTTCACCTGAAGCTTGTTGTCCAATGCGGGCATTGAAGTCACCCATTATGATTAAATGTTTTTTGCATGGCACAGTTTCTATGACTTCTTGAAGTTTTTGATAAAAGTCATCTATTATGATATCTGCACTGTCACAAGTTGGTGAGTGTACTTGGATTATGGAAAATTTAAAAGATTTAATTTCAAGATTCAAGATGCATATTCTTTCCGTTATTCCTATGAAGCTTTCTATGTTGTTTTTGTATTTCCTTTTCACCATAAATCCGACACCGTAGTGGCCTTGAGTTTCACCATAGTAGCATAATATATATTCATTATCTTCCATAATATTATAACCCTTACGCCTTATTTCAGAAAGGCCGATAATATCAAATTTTATTTTGGATACTGCCTCTTTAAACTCTATCAATTTTTCTTCTGACAGAAGGGATCTTGCATTGTATGTGCAGATGAAGAGTGGTTTATGATTGTCTGGAGGGTTTTGGTCATTGACCCCCACGGTGACCGGCCGGGTTGGGGGACGTGGAGAGGTTGCTGGAGTTGTGAGTCATTTAGTGCTGGTTGAAGAATTTTCTGCAGTCGCAGGACTTGAGGGTTGATAGCGCTGCCCGAAGAATCTGGTGATGTCAGTTTTATTATTCTTTGGTTTTACATGTGGTTTTTTTGGTTGCCTTTCCTGTTTATTTTCTTCGCTTGAAGAGTCTCCTGTGTCTGGTTTATTTCTCTTGTTGGTATCTTTAAGTATGATGATTTTGTCATATTTCAGCACAGCTCGATGGCCCTGTTCTCTCAGCCTCAGGAGCTCTACTTGGAGTTCTTTTCGTTTTTTCATTATTTCTGGTGAGAAATCTTCCTTGATATAGTAAGCGGTTTGTTCTAGTAATTTTCGATTTTTTAGGATTTGTATTTTCTTACCCAGGGTAGTAAAAGTAACCGCAACGGGCCTTAGTTTTTCATTTGCTTTTCCAAGTCTTCCCACTGATTCAATATTAGATAAATCACAGTTTATTTTCATAGTGTTTGTTATAATTTTCATTATTTTTTGTTCCAAATCGTGATAACCTTTGTCTTGTTCTTCAATTCCAAAAAACAGTAGGTTCTTTTTTCTCATATATCTTTCAAAATAATCAATTGTTTTTTTCTGTTCCATAATTTTTTCTTCCAATATGTTATTTTTATTTTCTAAGCTTTTAAACTTTTCATTAATATTGTTATGTATGGACAAAGTTATTTCCTTCATCTCCTTCATTTCTTTTCTTTGCTTATCCATGTCTTCTTGGAGTTTTTTCAAAATTTTAGTTACTTTCTCCATTTCAAAAATATGTAGCGTCTTTCGACAGCAACGGTTATTTTGAGAGCCCGTTTGTGAAGAAAGGATTGCTTTGATTTGAATAGTTTACTTTTTGCGTCCACCTTCACGCAAAATAAAACAATCGCAACATAGATTTGTGATCACTTTGTCCTTGATTTGGGGTTTAATTGCACTGTCTGTCGATCAATAAGATCAATAATGTTCGTTTCCCAGCAAGATTTACACAATTATGTCTATTTCACTTCAATTTTTGATTTTGTTTACAGTTTTTTGGTTATGAACGCCGCTGCTAGTTTTATGATGTTTTTGAAGTTATTTGGCGAGATAAGTCCATGATATCACTTGCACTTTGTTTATCAGTCTTTTGGGACGTTATTATATGGTTTTTATACTAAATAATGCACTATTTATATTTTTTAGACACTATTTACGATAGAACTTTTGTTGCTTGCGCCAGTGTTGCCACCTCTTCTTCAAGAAAAATCAGTATTGCCATACAGCGTGGTAATGCAGCCAGTGTCTTGGGTACGCGACGATTGTTATTGACATGGATCAATTGAGCTACCTTAAGACTGTTTGCAACCTTCTGCAGATAGCTCAATATTAATCTTAAATTAAATTATATAGGTATTAATCCAAAATTAAATTACAACAAAATTTAATCACGTAACTTTATTTATCTGTTATTATATTAAAGTTATAAAACAAGCTAGTTATGTCAGTAGCCCTTTACGACCATGTGCTAGGTTAAGGCGAGCTAGCCCGTTCGCTTTATGAGCACATCTGGTTTACCTTCATATCTACGATAATTCACTTAATTGAGCAAAATAGTGCAGTGAACATTATTATATATAATTGCACTTTATCAACAATAGCGACCGATGTAGCGTTGCGGGCGAAGGACCGCGACGCAGGAGGTTGCGGTTTCGATTCCCTTGGGTATGATCTACAAATATAGTTTTCTGGGTGGAATTAACCTTAAGTAAAGGCATCGAAAATTATTCATGAACTTTCTAGACCCTAGGTCCGTGGGGTACCGAGGCTCTCCGGGTTTTTAAAAAATTATCTGAGCGTCTGGTCGATGCGACGCGTGACCCGAGAGCTGGTGAATATCTGGCTCAGCGCATCAGCATTGCCATGCAGCGTGGTAATGCAGCCAGTGTCTTGGGGACGCTTCCGACTGGTATTGACATGGATCAATTGAGCTACCTTAAGACTGTTTGCAACCGTCTGCAGTTAGCTCAATGTTTTCAATTGTAAATACTTGTTGTATAATTTCTATTTCTTGATTGTAATTTCAGTTGTTAATAGAGATGTAATTCTATTAAAAAATTTCTAGTTAGGTAAGTTTCTAGGGAGAATTACATTTGTTTTTTTTTTTTGATGTACGAGTATCTAACAGAAATAAAACTTTAGCGGAACCCGAGGGTACACTTAAATTAGCGAACCTAAGTATGTAGGTATGATTTTAAGATCAAGGTTATTTGCTGGAATGTAAGTCACACGTGATGAATTCTATAGTACTTATATTTAAATGTGTTGTAACGCTTTAAAAAATGAGTGGTGCGATAGTGAGAGGAAAAGGAGGAAGGAGGAAGGACCTATGGTTGTGGAGAGGTAGGTATACAAATAAAAGTGTAGTTTTAGAGTTACAATATAAACATAGTTTTATTAAATTTTACATGAGCAAAGTATGGTAATGTTGGGCGCCTTAGGGTAAAGTAAAATTATGTTCAGCGGTAGAGCCTAGAGTGAAATAACAGGGGGTGGTAGCCTACATTCAACTTCTTAGCAACCAGATAATTAAGAAATCTACAGTTATTTAATTTATAGCACGGATGATGTTCAGCGAGTGGAGTAAGTAACAGAGGGTTCCGGACGGTTCCAGAGTGAGGTTAGTTTTGGGTCACAGCACAAGTAATAATTGAGACACGGGGACCAGGGTCCAGCCGTGTTACCAGTAAGCTAGCGCTGTCGGTCCAAAGGTCAGGCAGGCACAAAGGAAGGGGCTTGCACTGAACCGCACCGAACAGCCTCCGAGCGGTCTCTCTCCGACCACTCTCCAGGGACAGCACATACAAAGATTTCACCCCCTCCCGCTAGATCCTGCAGCCAGATAGCTGTAGGACAAAATAGATACATTATAGACAGAACGCGTACTATCTCTAGCGACACGTGGCGCTGAGAAATTTATATAGAAATTTACCTGATCGAGATCGAACGATCCCAACCGTAGGAGGAAGACGACACGGCCTCTTGCGTATTCCACGCGGGCAGGCAACTGCAACTGCACAGTACTACGGATGCCACGAGGTAACCCTGGGAGTCTGAATGCAGGATCCTGGAGTTTTACAGAAACAACGGACGGTTAGGCAGACCGCTGGCGAAACCACGCACAGGCTGATGGCCAGAATACGTACCAGCTGAAGAGGTATCACGAGGATTCAAGGATTATGTAGGAATCTGACCAACCGTGGTCGATGTCCGGGACAAAGGAAAGAACTCTAAGACTCCAAGTAAATGACAACGCGAGCCGACAGTAGAATAGACAGACGTCACTTTGGAGCTGTCATTGTCAACTCCAATTTGACAATGACAGACGCTAAGACGCAGAATGGCTCCGTGGACACAGAAATAAAATAAATCAAGAAAGGGGCCTTACAGTACACCCCCAACCCCGCAGAATTTACGCAGGAAATTCGATCGGCTGCCCCCAGCCGACAACCACAACAGAAAAAGAAACAGCATCAATAATCTACTTTAAAGAAAAATATAAACAACAAAAAAAACAGTTTAGTTATAAAGAAAATCCTAAGTTATGTTAAGTATGAACAAGCGACGGTTTAGTCCCGCTACCTATCCAGTTAAGTTAGAAATTTAAGACCAAGTCGGTATTGGCTGTAACAAATAGTGTACAATATGACCTAAACAAGTATCTGAGTTCAAAAGTAATTATAAGTATTTAGCCTAAAGTAAGAACTAATGGTAGGTAGTAAGTATTAACAGCTTAGTGAGTTTAGTTCCCTAGGATTGAAGATCCCAAGCAGTCTCATGCATTCTCACTCAAAACAAAATCATCTCTTTCATTCTTCACTTTCATACAACCCCCCTACTAACAAATCACACTATCATACTTCCACAACCAGACACAGTATCTTCTATAGAACTGAGGATACTGTGTTAGAAACTTCCATACAAGGATTCTTGAAGTCTACCTGTTTAGACAAGGAAAGACTGACAAGAATAAACAAGAGAGTGTATCTAAAATACCCAGTGTTGGCTTATTTTAATAGTCACGACCCGCTAAATGGCAATTAGGGAACAACTCCTTGGAAAAAAAACTGCAGAACAAGAACAAAACCCATAGGTAGTGGTTACCTATAAAGAAGCCCTAACCTACCTACTTCCTAGCTACCTACCGCCTAATCTAATTAAACTAGCATGCAACTAAATCTAAACAAGCAACCTAATCTAACAAACCACGCAACAGGCCGGCCGAAGTGAAGGGTGGTGGTAACAACAGACCAACCACGCGACACTCCTACAAGGTAGCGGGCCTGCGCCTTCCAACAAAAAGAACCAACCTCAAAGGGATACAACAAACCAAGTTTAGACCAACACCGACAGGACAAATGATACGCAACCATAGCTACGGTCCGGGGATTTTTCAGCATTCAGAATGCCAGACAGTCCCAGCCAGAACTGTTTAAGATTTAAGTTTAAGTAGAGTGTCAGACAGTCCCAGTCAGAACTGTTTAAGATGTAAGTTTAAGTTAAGTTTTAGTTTTAGAGAGAGTAGGTAGTAGTAGCTACTTACTCCCAGTAAGTTAAGATCACAAAAAATATTGTGAAAGTGAGAATCAGAACAGCGTACCTCAGAACAGTACACCTCAGACTAGTCAGTCCTTCTAAGAATAATTAGGCAGAAGCTCCAAGGTTCCTACAGGCCAAACCCCAGCGCTCCTACCATGCTCATCCTAGAGTTTGTAAACTAATAAGCATAATAAGATAGTTCAGAATTGATTTTATATTTTACAAATTTAGGTGCCAGCTTTAGTGAGAAAAACCTACCCACATTTATTTTAGTAGACATTGTTTATGAGTACAACTATCTAATAAACAGAAAATAGAAAGATCTGTATGTAGTATATTCAAGTAATTTGTTTTATTTATTTAGTACAGTATGGTAGTTAATAATTTAGTTTAATAATTGATCACTGAAATGTTTAGATATTGAGGTTATGTTTATTGTTTATATAGTGTAGAATAAGTGTATATTTAGGAATAGTAGATATTTAGGCTATGTTTATTATTTGAAGTGAAATTAGTTTAGTAATAATACAAGTAAATAAATGTCCTACTATACAACCACTATTCAAGAAGTAGTTATTTTCCAAAACAACCACTATTCAAGAAGAAGTAATTATTTATCAAAACAACCAAGACTAATTCAAGTTCATGAATTTCCTCGACAACAAAGTTTCAATATGACCAGGTATCCTAGAAAACACAATGATTAAGCAAAGAATCTAACCAGGAATTATCAAGCTAAGGATCATCCTAGCAGTGGTTCCTAGAATATTAGAGAAAAATCCTAGCCAAAATTGAATTGAATTCAAGAAATAAAGATCATGGACTCAAAAAAAAACTTCCTATAAGCCAAAGTTCAGTTTTTACCACACTATTGTGAAAAAATGCAATAAATCAAGTGTTTCAAGTTTGTAAAAGATTCCTATTCAGTATTTAGGTACCCTAAGAAAGTTTTAGTAAAAGATTTGAGTAAAAAAAGGTTCAAAGTATGTGGTTGCTAAGAATTACAATAACTGGAAAGTTTACAAGTAATGTTTACAAGTTTTTTAAATTTAGTTTGTTTAGTTAAAGTTTAACTAGTAAAGTTTACTAGTTTACACCATATAATATGCACTTATCTTATAGATTACACTACACACAATAAAATACAAATTCAAAACAATCAAAGGAGGAAATAAAACACAACAATTATATTTTACAAAGTAATTTGTTGGTTAGTAAGATTTGACCTAGGTAATAATGTTTTACACCACTATAACAGTTCAGAAAGATTCAGAAAAATTAAATAAATTAAAAAGAAGATTGGTTGCTAAGAGTTGATTACCAGTTGGGCAGCCACTGTAACGCTTTAAAAAAGTGCGGTGATGAGGGAAGGAGGAAAGGAGGAAGGACCTATGGTTGTGGAGAGGTAGGTATACAAATAAAAGTGTAGTTTTAGAGTTACAATATAAACATAGTTTTATTAAATTTTACATGAGCAAAGTATGGTAATGTTGGGCGCCTTAGGGTAAAGTAAAATTATGTTCAGCGGTAGAGCCTAGAGTGAAATAACAGGGGGTGGTAGCCTACATTCAACTTCTTAGCAACCAGATAATTAAGAAATCTACAGTTATTTAATTTATAGCACGGATGATGTTCAGCGAGTGGAGTAAGTAACAGAGGGTTCCGGACGGTTCCAGAGTGAGGTTAGTTTTGGGTCACAGCACAAGTAATAATTGAGACACGGGGACCAGGGTCCAGCCGTGTTACCAGTAAGCTAGCGCTGTCGGTCCAAAGGTCAGGCAGGCACAAAGGAAGGGGCTTGCACTGAACCGCACCGAACAGCCTCCGAGCGGTCTCTCTCCGACCACTCTCCAGGGACAGCACATACAAAGATTTCACCCCCTCCCGCTAGATCCTGCAGCCAGATAGCTGTAGGACAAAATAGATACATTATAGACAGAACGCGTACTATCTCTAGCGACACGTGGCGCTGAGAAATTTATATAGAAATTTACCTGATCGAGATCGAACGATCCCAACCGTAGGAGGAAGACGACACGGCCTCTTGCGTATTCCACGCGGGCAGGCAACTGCAACTGCACAGTACTACGGATGCCACGAGGTAACCCTGGGAGTCTGAATGCAGGATCCTGGAGTTTTACAGAAACAACGGACGGTTAGGCAGACCGCTGGCGAAACCACGCACAGGCTGATAGCCAGAATACGTACCAGCTGAAGAGGTATCACGAGGATTCAAGGATTATGTAGGAATCTGACCAACCGTGGTCGATGTCCGGGACAAAGGAAAGAACTCTAAGACTCCAAGTAAATGACAACGCGAGCCGACAGTAGAATAGACAGACGTCACTTTGGAGCTGTCATTGTCAACTCCAATTTGACAATGACAGACGCTAAGACGCAGAATGGCTCCGTGGACACAGAAATAAAATAAATCAAGAAAGGGGCCTTACAGTGTATTTTTGAATACATATCATTAATGGTGCTCTCATATTTTCATGCGAGCAAAGCTATGAGAATGTAATTAAAATTCAATTGCAAGGGGTTTAGGCTGCGAATTGAAGGAATGTTTGGTCCGATCTAATGGTATATCTACATGATCATGTGGAAATAAAACAAAGCATTATTCAGGAGAAGCTCTATAACAAAATAAAAATACCAGCAAAAAGCATAATTATCGAAGATAACAAGTGTAAGTGATAATTAATGCCATACGTGACAACTTTATACCGATGTTTTTGTCAAGCTATTAAATTCAGATTTTTGCCAAATCACCAAGACCAGGTATGTATATAGTCAAAAGTCAAAAAGTCAAAAGTCAAAGTGCTTTATTTCCATAAGACCTTACAGGACACTTGGACACGTCATAAAATTCATTTTATAAATAATTAAAACTAGAGTAAAGAAGCGAACAAGAAACCTTTACCTTGTTCGGTTGTTCGTTTTCGAGTTGGAGCAAAACTCGTCCCAAGCTTTTTTATCATCCAAATAATCAGATATTTTATAGTAAGCCTTTTTACAAAGAACAGTTTTGACAATTTGTTTGAATTTATTTACTGATAGTTTTTGCAACTCACTTGGAGTCTTGTTGTAGAAGCGTATACATTGCCCTTTGAAAGATACATTAACCTTGTTTAGTCTAGTTGTAGGCAAAGCGAGTTTATTTTTATTTCTAGTATTGACATTATGTATATCGCTATTTTTAGGAAACTTACTGATATTTCTACGAGTGTACAATAAATTTTCATAAATATATTGACATGGTACTGTCATTATGTTAATTTCTTTGAATTTATCACGTAGGGATTCTCTGGGACCCATATTATAGATTGCCCGAACAGCCCTCTTCTGCAACACAAAAACGGTGTTAATGTCTGCAGCATTCCCCCACAGCAGTATACCATAAGACATAATACTATGGAAGTAGCTGAAATAAACAAGTCTAGAAGTATCTACGTCTGTAAGTTGACGGATTTTTTTGACTGCATATGCTGCAGAACTGAGTCTTTTTGATAGCTTATCTATATGTGGGCCCCATTGAAGCTTACTGTCTAGGGTGATTCCTAAGAATACAGTACTTTCTACAATGTCTAACGTTTCTCCTTTCACGTGTATATCGGCTTTAACTTGTTTCACATTAGGTAGAATAAATCTAATACATTTCGTTTTGGTTTCGTTAAGAAAAAGATTATTGACGCTAAACCAGTGGACAACTTTTGAGATTGCATTATTCACGTCGTCGAAATTTGTTGATTGTCTTTTCATTTTAAAAATTAAAGAAGTGTCATCAGCAAACAATACAATCTCATGATTATTCTTTACAAGATCAGGCAAGTCGTTAATATAAACTAAAAATAGGAAAGGACCGAGGATAGACCCCTGCGGTACACCCATAGTAACTACAGACCCCGAAGACCGTTTCCCATTAATGTCAACTCTTTGTATCCTGTCGCTTAAATAAGAAGAAAGAAGAGCCAAAGAGGTGTCATTCATTCCATAGTGATGTAGTTTCCTGATTAATGTCTCATGGTGTACACAATCGAATGCTTTTGATAAGTCGCAAAAAACACCTAAAGCATCTTGCGACTTCTCCCAAGCATCAAAAATATGCGATACTAACTCTACACCAGCATCAGTAGTTGACCTGCCACGAGTAAACCCGAATTGCTTACAATGTAGCAGGTCATTGCTGTTGAAATGCCTGAGTAATTGATGCAATATAAGTTTTTCAAAAACTTTGCTGAAAGTAGGCAGTACTGATATTGGTCTAAAGTTAGTAGGGTCAGACCTACTACCCGATTTAAACAATGGAATTATTTTACTATGCTTCATTAGATCAGGAAATACGCCACAATCAATAGATTCATTAAATATATAAGCTAAATCTGATGCGATCGTATCAATTAATGGTTTAATAATTTTAACGGAAATGCCCCAGAGATCTGCAGTTTTCTTAACATTTAAAAGTTTAAAGATTTTTAAAACTTCTTTTTCATCAACATGATTGAAATTAAATTTATTTTCGCATTTAGGTACATTTTTTATGAGTAATGACTCAGCGATCGCTTGAGAAGAGTTTAGACTCTTTGTAGTAGAGATTGGAATGTTAGTAAAGAAGTTTTCAAATGCTTGCGCTACTTCAACATCTTTTTTTACTGAGCAATCATTAATTTTTAAATTATAATCATTAACAAAGGTACTAACCTTTCCAGTCTCACTATTTATTATTTTCCATGTTGATTTAATAACATTTTCGCTATTTTTTATTTTTGAGCTAATATAATTTGACTTTGCTACTAGACAAACTTTTCTAAACATTTTTGAGTAATAGACAATCGAACTAAAATAATTAAAATGATTTCGTACCTATTGATAATCGATCAGTAAGTAATTCATTTTTACAAAGCCACATAATATTTGAGAGACAACTCAGTCATGTAAGTCAGTGTCTATTGTCTAGGACAGAATAGACAGATTTTTTAGTATTCCGTTGTTCCGGACTTTATCCCACGCTAAGTGGGATCGGTAGAACAGACTGAACTGACATAAAAATTAGATCGAATCGTTATCCACTCTTTAATAGACACTAAATTTATCCTTATAGCTTGAATAGTATACCTACGCAATGTATTCTACCTCTCTGTACCTCTTCCTGTTTCTTTGTACCTCTCTGTATTCTAGCCTAGACAAAATCGCTTTGCTGGATTGGAGACCAAAAATCCTGGAGATGTCTTTCAGAATAGTTGTCGGAGGACAAGATCAACACCGTATCGACCCACAGAAATAAGAAGATTGGTCAGTCATAGAGCAAATTTAATGGTTACTAAACAAGTTTGTTTACCCGAACACTGGATCCTATAAAACAAGCCTTCATATTATGAAACGCCTAATGTAAATATTTGAGCAGAATCACCGGGCTGTTGCGGCGATTTATTGTTAGGGGCTACGGAATTTATTGATCCCATTTTGAACCGTTGTTGACGCAAACATATTTGTGTTTTATGTCCATAGATTCACTTAACAGTCTGTCTGTGGTAAAATTAATTGATTCATTCATTTGCATGCTACAACGGACGTAAATGGATGAACCAATTAATTTTCTCATATAATATCTAGTTTATAATAAAACTGTAACAGGTCCAATTCTGTACATTGAAGATATTTTGATTTTTTTTTCGGAGGGCACTCTATTATAGATACCCAAGCCAAAACTGTAATTTTTTCATTCATGTGTGTCTGTCTGTCTGTCTGTTTCGTAAACGCGCATCACGCCGAAACTACTTGATGGATTGAAATGAAACTCGGCATGATTATAGGTCATACTACGAAAAAGGACATAGAATACTTTTTATGCCGGAATTCAGTAAGGTTCTCATGGGAGAGGGTATGAAAGTAATATTCCTTTACCGCGCATCACGCCGAAACTGCTGAATGAGTTGGAATGAAACTCGGGACGATTTGAGTTCATACTACAAGGAAGGACATGGGATACTTTTTATCCCGGAATTCGGTAAGGTTCCCCTGGGAGAGAGGGTGAAAGAAAAATTCTTTAACCACGCATCACGACGGAAGTGAATGAATTCGAATGGAACTCGGGACGATTGGACATGGGATACATTTTATCCCGGAATTCAGTTTGGTTCCCCTGGGCTATACGGGTTTTCAAAAATTTCTCACAGCATCTGAACGACGCGTACACACGCGTAAGTGAATTGATACTGATAAACGCGATAGTTTGTAAGTATGGATGGATAGATTGATAGATGGATGGATGTTTGTTACTCTTTCACGCAAAAACTGCTGAGCGGATCTGGATGAAATTTGGAAATTTTTTCATAAGCTGGAATAACACATAGGCTTTATTTTATCCCGAAAATCCCACGGGAAAGGGAATTACACAAGTAAAATCGCGAGTACTCGAAATACTAATCATGCGCAGATGAAGTCGCGGGCACCAGCTAGTATTTTAATAAAATTATAAATGAACGAGCTGTTTTTTGGAGAGAACGCCCAGCCCAAACCGCTGAAGCTAGAAAGCTGAAATTCGCCTGGGACCTGTACTATACAGACACCCGATAAAAGGGATTTTTGGAAATTACAACCCTAAAAGTCTCCACACAGTGAAACACACACCGCAGACTGTGGCGGCGGCGGCGGGGGCGCGCGGCGCGTTGCCATAGGAAAAACCGGCATGTCTTCGCCCCCGCTCCGCCTCCGGCTTCAGTGTGTGGAGACTTTAAGGAGTGAAAAACGTTGAAATTCAATTCAGAATACGCGGGAGTACCAACAACACCCTGGCAGCAATAGCTGATAAGTTTGATGGAGTGATGTACAGTCACTCCATCTCTTAATTAAATCGACCAAAGAAATAAATTTTAAATAACGTAGTCTAAGAATATACCCACTAACTATATGGATCTTTAGTTACCTGAAAATAGCAATATAAAACAATAATTATTATTTTAATTAATTGTTTGTGTAAGGTCAATATGAATGGAATCTATTATTTGCCGATATTAGGTATGCAATGCACCTAGAAAACTACTAAATGCATGGCATAAGTAATGTATCTTTCTATGCCACGGTCATCCGGTATCTTTATTTTATTCGATGACGACCAAATAAGTATCTATAAAGGTACCTACCATCCGGTAGATTTCCAACCGAGGCCTTAAACCTTGTGAATAAATAAATAAAATTATAATTTCTTATGCCCCAAACACTGGGTTTTTATCACACATGGAAAACACCCAGAATTTTTTTGAGTGTAAAAAAATATCTATGTAAATATATCAGTTATCTAGTACCTACCATAAAAATAAGTAAGTTTATTCTTATGCTAGTACCCATAACACAAGGTCTGCTTAGGTTTGGTGTCTATTGTCTAGCAATAAAACACGAGTATTTAACCTTTGTTTTCTTTTACTTGTTTCTTTTTAATTTTTACACTGTAACATTTTTGTATCTAATTAATTGCACCGTTATACCTATACTGATCCTACACATCACCATTCATACGAAAACGTGAACAATAATTAGTTTTTCGCCTAGTAATCAAACTTTCATCGATCAAAAGATTAAAATAGGTATCTATCGTTTTCTATACAATTTGGTCACTTTCGACAATGACTGTGATGCTAAACCTCAGAGCTGTGTTGTAATAACTTAGTTCATGGTCGGATACCTTCGCCTTCCACGGTTCATTCCTCTCTGAAGCAATATCCATGGATGTGCCTACCTCCATTGATTTCTGATTTCCTGGTACAATGTCTTGCTTGTGATTCTTTGACTCGTCAATTGAACAACTCTTCTTTGATCCATGTTCTATGATTTGGATTACAGTATTTTTTAAATATTTATTGATACAAAGTTAGCTATATGCACAATTAAGTATTTGTAGTATTAGCCGCCATAGTAAGGGTTCTAATAAAACAAACAAAACACCATATAGGTATGGTATATTTTGGCAGGATTTTTACAAATGCCTATATCAAAATAAATAAGAAAATTACGTCAGTGTGATCAGTGTGATCAGAGTGATTTACTTCTATATGGTTAGTGCCAAATTTCATTCATATCCTTTAAGTAGTTATTGCGTGAAAGACTTACAAAGATCCATCCATCCATCCATACTTACAAACTTTCGCGTTTATAATATTAGTAGGATAGGATGTAGAGCTATGCTATGTTTCAATAAATCCCATAATATGTAACTATGCCGTCGTTTGTATACTCAGACTCTGAGTCTTTATATGTATAAACAAGCGATGCCTACCTAAGCAAGGTTTTGTGAGAATCCAACGGGACATTCAAAGCGAGGCACAAAAATGTTCTACTCTTCCAGAGTATTTTTTTTCTCTTCGATCTCAAACAATTAATTACCCAATTTGTTATTATGCTTGTTAATAAAGATGTTATTATGCTTCTTTATATTAAACCTAAGATGCAGGAAATTATTTCAAGCTTCGTCATCAGTCCTAAAATGGAGATCTGATAGATTTAACCGTTTCTCTAATAAACTCACCCGGTCAATAACTGTGTAAGTACAGTCAACATAAATAGCTGAACAAGGTCAATCTGTGTCAATGTTTACAACGTTAAAAAATTAAAGTTAGGTATGCATTTTTTTGGTGTTGACTTTACCCAATCTATCATTAGATAAAAGTGAGAGAAAGATAATAATGATGACCATACCTTCTCTTTAATTTTACTGTGATAGCTTCCCAAGTTACCCAGCACATATGGCAGGTAATTAGAAAGTCTAGCTGCGTCTAGATTCTAGATATGAGTATTCTGTACGCAGTTTGTTCTAGAATAGAGAAAGCTAAGTGTAAGTAGCGTATCGGTATAGTGCGAAACGACTTGGAGTTATACATTGTGCTGCTTTGTTTTGTGTATTGTTTACAAACTTTTTTGAAACAAAACACTGCACTAAAAAATCGCACGTTTGCAGCGTTTCGACGCAGTGTTTTGTTTTGACCTTAATTCAAGTGACGAAGAAGCTTATTTCAGAAACATTTGACAAACAAAAGTTATGATATAAAAACTTAGAATGGCTTTGTCGTTATTTATATTTATTAACTAAATTTTAAGTAAACTTACATGGCCTTCGGTGCCCTTTTTCCTTAACATTCCTAAAGCGATGCGTGTTCCTCCTCCACGCCAGAAAATCCGGAGATCCCCACTTTTTTGAAGGGTTTCGCACTATATGGAACGTCACTGTTCGGGCCGCGAGCCCGATAAACACCCGATGCATTTCCTTAGTCCATAGCATATTATTATGTAAACGGAACACCGTAAGGTTTCAGTCAGTAGGAGTCTGACATAATCTGCCACTTGGGGGGAAGACATCCATGAAGGATTTCCTCACCATAAAAATTACCACTCTTTATCCATTGTAGTTTAGCTTATTCCCAACTGCCTAGAATGTAGACTCGGTTTCTCTCATCCCTAAACATCGAAGCCTTCTTCTTTCCCTAATTTCCGTCCTACATCTCTTCCTTTCTTGTCCAAATTTCTTAAACGTCTTGTCCATCTACAACAACGCACCTCTCCAGAAATAATCTTCTTGATCCCTTCTACCAGGTTGCGTCCAGGCCACGGTACTGTATCAGCGTTAATTAAAATAACTGACGATCTAAGATCTGGTATGCAGGTACTGGTAGCTTCCAGTAGCTCAGGTGCTTAGAGATATTACGGTCCACCGCTGCACCGGTCGATGAGACAAGAACAAATTACCATACTATAACTAGTAAATACTAGTACCGTAGATGTACTGGCTTTTTTCCAACTGGGTTTATAGTCCAGGTTCCATCCACCCCAAAATGATCCTTTTATTTAAGTCCCACATCTCTTCCTTTCATGTCCAAATAACTTGAACATCTTTACCTCCTACCTTCCAGTCCTGGTTTCATCCAGGCCACAGTACTTTATGTGTTAGTTAAAATAACTGACGGTACCGGTAGCAGAATTACGGTCCTGCGGTCTGTAATTGTGCAGCCTCCGATTAGCAGTCAAACCTCAAACTGTTTCTTAATTGTGTTACCTCACTGTTTGTAACTCCTTTACCGAGCTGAGCTAATAGTGCCAGGGCAATTAGGCGGGATATGGTAGGATTAACAACTGCTTCTTTGAATAGTCTAGTATACGTGATGTGTTTCATGATGTGTGGATTAGTTCCTCAGTGTTACTCATGACGTGACGTCACCCAATTATGAATGAATGCAAATCAGCGTCGTTATCGGCTTCGATCGGTGAGACGCCGGAGGTTGCGGGTTTCATTCCCGCCTTGGGACACATGTTTGTATGATCTGCAAGTATTTGTTCCGAGGTTCTGGTGTTTAATGTATTTTTTTTATCTATGTAGTATGTATCAAGTATGGCGCTCATTAATGGAAACCTATATCCATCAGTGGACTAGTATAGATTGATGGTAATATAAGTATATCAGTCACCTAGTACCAATAACACAAGCAATACTAAGCTTGAGGCTAGATGATTCTATGTATATTGCTCAGCATTATCACAACATCTATACTTATAATAAAACTGTAACAGTTCCAATTCTGTACATTGAAGATATTTTGAAAAAATTTTTTGGAGGTCACTCTATTATCGATACTCAAGCCAAAACTGTATTTTTTTTCATTCATGTCTGTCTGTCTGTCTGTCTGTATCGTAAACGCGCATCACGCTGAAACTACTAGATGGATTGAAATGAAACTCGGCATGATTATAGGTCATACTACGAGGCAGGACATAGGATACTTTTTATCCCGGAATTCAGTAAGATTCTCATGGGAGAGGGTATGAAAGTAAAAATCCTTTACCGCGCATCACGCCGAAACTGCTGAATGAGTTGAAATGAAACTCGGGACGATTTGAGTTCATACTACAAGGAAGGACATGGGATACTTTTTATCCCGGAATTCGGTAAGGTTCCCCTGGGAGAGAGGGTGAAAGAAAAATTCTTTAACCACGCATCACGACGGAAGTGAATGATTTCGTATGGAACTCGGGACGATTAGACATGGGATACATTTTATCCCGGATTTCAGTTTACGACGCGTACACACGCGTCGTTCAGATGCTGTGAGAAATTATTGAAAACCCGTATAGCCCAGGGGAACCAAACTGAATTTAACTGATAAACGCGTAAGTTTGTAAGTATGAATGGATAGATGGATGGATAGATTGATAGATGGATGGATGTTTGTTACTCTTTCACGCAAAAACTGCTGAACGGATCTGGATGAAATTTGGCACACAGATAGATTATAAGCTGGAATAACACATAGGCTTTATTTTATCCCGAAAATCCCACGAGAAAGGGAATTCCGCAAGTAAAATAGCGAGTACTCGAAATACTAATCATGCGCAGACGAAGTCGCGGGCACCAGCTAGTACATAATATAAAACAAAGCCGCTTTCTCTGTCCCTATGTATGCTTAAATCTTAAAATATCTTAATCTTTAAAAATACGCAACTGATTTTGATGCGTTTTTTTTAATAGATAGAGTGATTCAAGAAAAAGGTTTGTACGTACCTAATAATAATACTGTGCGAAGCCGGGGCGGGTCGCTAGTTTGTTATAAGCCGACGTGAGCGCAGCTGTTTTGAAAAGGTTGACAAGCTCCAAACGTGCCTAAACATAACTGTCTTTGTTCGAAGATTTAGTTTGACTAGCTTCATTGTTGTCTCGATGATTCCATGAAATTCTCAGGCTTATTTAAGGTACGAGTACCGAGGCTAACTTACGCCGTCTCCTATTTTATCTTAAAACTGATATCTGCTCGCAGCTTCGCACTCGTTTCTTGCCTATGGAATGTCTAAAGGCTGTATCTGTCCTATGGGACCTGAGTATTGGGAACCTGATCCGTTCAGTAGTTTTTGCGTGAAAGAGGAAAAATCATACATACACACAACAATATACGAACATCAATAGGTATGTACATCCAAACAAACTTTCGCATTTATAATATTGCTAAGGATAAGGATGATTATGACTTATAAATTGTGTCGTATAAATTAACAATCACTACATAGTATAAAACAAAGTCGCTTTCTCTGTCCCTATATCCCTATGTCCCTTTGAATGCTTAAATCTTTAAAACTACGCAACGGATTTTGATGCGGTTTTTTTTAATAGATAGAGTGATTCAAGAGGAAGGTTTATACGTATAAAAAACCATGCGAAGCCGGGGCGGGTCGCTAGTTTATTAATAAAATGTTTATCTGTTGTCGGTTCAAATTCTATTTTCGAAATCACCCCAACGGCATAACAAAATAGTTGCATGCGAGAACATCGACAATGCGAAAATTGGCGACGTTTGGTCACGCTTGCAGCTCCGGTTATTCGGTTCTACAGATTGGATGGCCGGACTTGCGTGATGCTCAAGTACCTGTAAACTCCACTGTGGATCGGTCAAGGTCCTTGTATTGCAGTTTAAGAGTCTATAAAGATCATTCACAATCATTTGATGTTTACAAAATCTAACGACTTCAAATTCCACGCATTATCACTATCATCACTACATAGTATGCCATGTAGCCGGGGCAGGTCGCTAGTTGAGGATAAAATCAAAAGATACTGGTACAAGCTCTGCTTGATCTAATTTACACCGCACCGCTGTATGATAAAGAGAGAATAATCTAGAAATAAAATCAACCAAGTGCGAGTCGGACTTATGCACGAAGGGATACGTATCTATAAAAACGCCAAAAAACGTGTTTGTTGCATGGGAGCTTCAAATATTTATTTTCTTTTGCTTTTAGGATTTGTTCTTCGGCAAAAGAAATACTTATATTGTGAAAATATCAATTGTCTAGCTATCGCGGTTCTTGAGATACAGCCTGGTGACAGACAGACGGACGGGATTCCTTTGTTTAACATAATCTATATATGTATATAAAAATGAATCCCTATTTCCCTAGGTCACGGCATCACGCCGGCTGGACCGATTTCGCCAATTCTTTTTTTGTTCTGTTCGTATCCCTATTTCCCTTGATCACGGCATCACGCCTGAACGGCTGGACCGATTTCGCTAATTCTTTTTTTGTTCTGTTCGTTATTATCAGGAGAAGGTTCTTATGAAAGAAAAAATTAAGGAAATTGCGCGGAAAATTCGAAGTAAATTTTCAAAAGTTAGGATAGGACAACGTCTGTCGGGACAGCTAGTAATATTATAAAATAAGTGGCAGTGCTAGTGCACCTTGCCTTAAGGTTAAATGACAATAAATCAAATTGAGCAAAAAACAGCATTCTGTTTGCTCAATTTTACAACAGCATATAAAGATGTTCTCATACGTTCTTTACACACATTTCCATCAAAAAGAATAACTACCTATGTAAATTACAATTTAAGAGAGCTACCACAGTTAGCTGTTTCTCTTTAACTGTCTAAAGGTACTTACTCAGCTCAATATATCTATTTGAATAGCAGTCGTCGCGTCCTCAAGACGATGGCTGCATTGCATTGCAGCCGCTGTTTATGGCAAATATTTATTTATATTTATTTATTTATAGGAAAACCAGAAGCTTATTTATACAGAACCACAGTGAAATATATCCTAGAAAGCTTAAATTAAGGTTTTCACGGCTAAGAAACATAGTAACAACAATTTTTTTTTAACGCTATGAACATATCTACTAATCAACATGAATTTATCAAAAAGGAATGAAACAATGCATGAATGAGTTGTTCATAGACTTCAAACTAAACTTATTGCATCTTTAACATCACCAAAAAATTCTGCGCTTAGCCGCCAATATGGCAATGGCAATGCTGATGCGCTGCGCCAGATAAGTCATGCATAACATCGACCAGGCTGTCAGATAATGTTTAGGGTTCCGTACCCGAAGGGTAAAAACGGGACCCCATTACTAAGACTTCGCTGTATGTCTCTCTGTCTGTCTGTCACCATACCAGGCTGTATCTCAAGAACCGTGATAACTAGAAAGTTGAAATTTTCAGAAATAATGTATTTCTGTTGCCGCTATAATAACAAACACCATCTAAAAACCTAAATCACTACATAGTATAAGACAAAGTCGCTTTTTCTGTCCCTATATCATTATGTCCCTTTGACTGCTTAAATTTTTAAAACTACACAACGGATTTTGATGCGGTTTTTTTAATAGATAGAGTGATTCAAGAGGTATGTACAATAAAACTGTGCGAAGCCGGGGCGGGTCGCTAGTACATAATAAAATAAATATTTAAGTGGGCCTCCCATACAAAAAAACATGACGTTTTTATAGATACGGAACTCTTCGTGCGCGAGACCGACTCGTACTTGGCGGGTTTTATTTTGGTTGATATATCTCGGAGCACAAATGAAAAGCATATAACAGTGAGTCTTAATACAGATAGAGCCGAGGTCAGAACTAAAATGTACCAAGTAACATTTGACCCTAATGACCAGATTTAACACTTATCAGTTGTTTATGTTTTGGAGCAAAATTGGTTCAAATTTACAAAACTGTTACAATGATATAGACTTGATAGAAATTATAGATTGATGTTAACTGTCTGCGACGCAGGAGGTTGCGGGTTCGATTCCCGCCTTAGACAAGTGTTTGTTCTGCAAATATTTATTACGGGATCCAAATTATAGCTATGTAATGTATTGTATTAAGTATAGTAGTTGTCTAGTACTCATAACACAAGCTTTTCTTATGTAGATTGTCCATTTTCCAATTTATGTAAAAACAAACATAAAAATTACAGTCGATTTGAAAAACTCCAAGTTGGTAGAAAAATAAAACTACATCATAGAATACTAAACGAACTACCTCTAGACTTTTTGTAACCGTCTACAGTTCCCTCAGTTTTATATACTAGTTTTAATTTGTTTATATTCATTGATTGTAATTTTCAATGTGAAAAAAAAATAGCAATAGCTTAGGTTACATACAATAGTCTTAAAGAATGTCAGTAAAAATATAAGTAGGTACCTTCCTACTGTTATTAGCTACTTGATGCGTTTTGTTTGTAGAAACCTTATCTGAGAGCAATAAAAGTTAACTTTCATTTCGAACAGTGGCTCAAAGGGCTTTGTTGGAATGGGGTCGATGACCGTCTTCCGTGATACTATCTTGTTAAGCTAGAGGTAAATGCCTTAGCTGGTGGACCATTCTTTTGACAGTGAACGTTAATAGCGCATAAGTTTCTTAACAACGTTCATGTCATAAAGAGTGACATTTTGACACTAAAACTTGTAACGGTATATTGACCATGATTTTTATTGTTTACAACTGACTTTAAAAAAGGAGGAGGTTCTCAATTCGACTGTATTTTTTGAGTGTTACAACATTTTTTTAACTAGGTGGTACCGATTTTGATGATTCTTTTTTGTTTGAATGGTGGTACTTCTCATGTGGTTTCAAGATCTGATGAGTTTTTTGAGTTATTCTTAATTATTATTATTTTATTGACTTCGACTAGGTAAATAATAATGTTGTAATTTTGGCTGTAAAGAATATTAAGTTTAATTGTGAGTTTCTTAAGTACCTAATACCTATTGATATAAGATTTTATTAACAACGAAAATTACAATCAAGGAATAGAATAAACTAAAACTAGTATATACAATTGAAACCACTCAGCTAACTGTAGACGGTTGAAAACAGTCTAAAGGTAGCTCAATTGATCCACTCCATCATTGATTGTGAGTTTCTTCACTATAACCACATAGACAGTATAAAAAATTCGCATACCGCTGTATGTCCTCCTACTAGTATGCTTAGTTCTATAAAACTACGGCTTTTTAATATTATATACTTAGTGATTCAAAACAGGAATGTATGTATAACAAACCCGTGCGAAGCCGAAGCGGGTCGCTAGTTGTAAATAAAAATTACGCAAAACGAACACAATTTATAAAAAAAAAATGTTTTTGTTAGGACCACTCTCCTATGTAAGTATGTATTTGTAACCACAATATGTATTTCTAACCATGTATTTCTAACATGGAAAACATCATTTTAACACTACAAGTAAACACTTTAACTGCATTAATATTTGTAACTAACCATGATAGGTCCAAAAGTTAAAACTCCCGTTCTTCGTTATCTGCGCGACAGTTTAATCGTTCGGTTGTATCAGGGTAGTACTAGCTATTCCGTCTTGTAGTCTACACGGGCTTGAAACGTGCGCGAGCGCAGCTCCGGTCAATAATCAATTCTGTTGCTTATGCGCATTGTAAATAAAACGGGCTATTGGTTTCGATCGATATTCTTTATCGAAAATAGTCTATCGATAATAACAATTATTGATAATTGTGTTGTGAGTTTGCGTTATAGTTTTGTTTTGTTGGATAGTGAGAATGTGATTGAAAAAGGGCTGAAAAACAAAGGATATTGACAAAAGCGTTTTTAAAATGAAGGTAAGTTGTTGTACAAATAATAAATAAAATAAATAAATAAAAAGGAATAATTACGATCACACACAACTCAAAGAAGTAACAATAGTAAAGAAACATAAAAACTAGGTTTCTGAAAAATTAAGGATCTTTTAAAAAAAAAAATTTTTTTTTGTAAATAACATCATATTTTCGTGCAAATAATAAATTATTGAATTTTATTTATTTTATTTGACCTTTGCACCAATTTTGTTAGGTATCTGGCACTGATAAGGATTGATTTATTAATAATGGTCATTAACTCATTACACAGTGTAAGTCTTTATATAGGGCACATAGTTATATGTATGTTCAAAAGTAATAAAAGTTTGTTTGCATTAGGTTTGCAGACGTTAATAAAAAAAATCAACAGTACAGTTGATACTGTACTGTTGATTTGAATACAGTACATAAAAACATTAAAACAAAATCTAATAATTTTCCCTTTATATTTGTTATATTTTCACCCTTTTCAATAAGTCACCAGAGACTCACTAATTAATATTTACTCAGAACAGGTGTATTTAACTAACTTTAATAAAAGAAACATGATCGGTGGTTGCAGACTTGAAATGCATAAAGGTGAACAATTGCAAGTGCATTCGGTATTGCGACACTTAGGTTTCGGTATTGGGCTTTGGTCAGGTTTTATAAGTGAACGATTGTTACACAATTTCACATTATGGTTAAGGTTGAACTGCTGTAAAAGTACCTTTAACCTTGAAACTGTTTTTGTGAACTTACTCCGATTATTATCATCTGTACAGGGTGACACATAACATCTGTACTAAATCGAAAGGGGGTGATTCTAGACCCCAGCGAGCGAGGGGATAACTTCTGGGATGATTTTAATATTGAAATTTGATTGTTTTTTTTATATTCAAGAGATTTCTTTATATTCGCGTTATGTACGCGTATTTTTAAATAATTAATTTTGAGTTAAAATTTAATTACTTTGGCAATTCAAAACGTGCCCTCCCCACCGCAGAATCAAACGTCTTTGACAAATTTTCCACTCGGGCAAAGCCGCGAGGCACAGCTAGTTAATACTAGTTCTAATTGTTTCTATTGCTTGATTGTAATTTCCTTTATTAATAAAGATTATTATTCCTATCTACATGATTCAAACATAATAACTGAAGCGTGTATCTGTATCAAGGCCACATAATAAACCTACCGTCTCGTCTCAGTACCTAAATCTAGATTTAATCTTTATATACCTACCTACCTACCAACCTCTACTACATAAGAAGAAGGAGAGTTTAATAGGTATTTACTTCATTAATTTATTTTTACAATGAGTCTGACAAACGTTTTTTTACTTTTTAAACTAACCGAACCCATCCTCACAAAATTATAAATTAAAAATTATTATTTTATTATTACATAAAATAATAATTTTTAGGGTCGAATAGTTGATTTTTACTTAATTGTTTTGTCTACTATTTGAAAAGTTAAAAATTCGAATTCATAGTATTTCATTAAAATCAAATAACATTACATTTTACTAAGAAATAGAATTCGTTTTATGGCATTTACGACAACTTATAATAAATGTAAATCTAATTAATACACTGAGTCAGTACCTTCTAAGTATATTTACTAAAAACACACACACAGATAAATAAATTCAGTACATTTTGGCTAACTCTAACTAAAATAATGACCACATCTTACAAAACGATAAACAAAAAGTTGAGATACCAAGTTAACTTTTTCAAAAAATTATGACTACAAAAACGACTATAAATTCACTTTCACTTTAATAACTCTTCTGCCCTGTTAATATAAGGAACTGTAATATACCTAACGATTAGTAGAAAATTAACAATATGTACTATCAATCAAAAACGTGCCCTCCACACCACAGAATCAAACGTCTTATTCTTAGTCTTCAACATGCATATTGTTCTCCATTTGACAAATGACAAATAAATTTCCATATCGAGCAAAGCGGCGGGGCACAGCTAATAATTTTATAAAAACCCGGAGAGTCCTGGTACCTAACCCACGGCCACGGTATCGACTGGAATCAAACGATCAAAAAAAGAAATGATCAAACGCATAGACTCTGTAGTGACCTGCATGTTTGCGCCTCTTGAGATCCTCAGCCAAATCTGCCGTCGCACACGCCCTGGCGGATGTTCCTGCAAGATAGATAATTCTTTATTCAAAACCCTTAAATCCAACAGTTTGGTTTTTATAAGATGTGTACGCATGTAGCGTCCCACACAATGGGCCTCCCCAACTCCCATGGGACTAGTGTTATACCGTCGGGCCTCTTAACATCATAAAAGAAATTTCCGATCCGATTAAATTTTAATTTCCGATTAAAATCTTTGGAATC